>JAOXOE010000001.1:90389511-90422378 GCA_028565055.1 Phoeniculus purpureus
GTTCCAGCGTACACCCATTGCCTCTTGTC
The DNA here is from genome assembly GCA_028565055.1 of Phoeniculus purpureus. Taxonomy (NCBI): domain Eukaryota; kingdom Metazoa; phylum Chordata; class Aves; order Bucerotiformes; family Phoeniculidae; genus Phoeniculus; species Phoeniculus purpureus. Next base: position 90,389,541 of record JAOXOE010000001.1, read on the forward strand.
CTATAATTAGATGACACTAAGCAGAGCCTGGCTCCATCCTCCTGACACTCATCCTTCACATATCGATCAACACTATAAATATGTGAGAGGAGACACCTCAGTCTCCTCTTCTCCTAAAGAAAAAGGCTAAAAAGACCCAGCTCCCTCAGCCTTTTCGTGATCAAGGAAATGCTCCACTCCTTTCATCATCTTTGTGGCTCTGCACTGGACTCTCTCCAGCAGTTCTGTGTCCTTCTTGAACTGAGAGGCCCAGAACTGGACACAATATTCTAGATGCGGTCTCATTGCAGAGTAGAGTGGGAGAAGAACCTCTCTCAATCTGCTAACCACTCCTCTTCTGATCCACCCCAGGATGCTGTTGGTCTTCTCAGTCACAAGGAGACATTGCTGGCTCATGGTCATCCTGCTGGCCACCAGGATCCTCTGGTCCCATTCTCGTACACTGCTCTCCAACAGGTCAGTGCCCAACCTATAATGGTACCTGGGGTTGTTCTTGCCCAGATCCAAGACTTTACACCTACCCTTGTTACACTTCATTAATTTTCTCCCTGCCCAGCTCTCCAGCCTGTCCAGGTCTCGCTGGATGGCAGCACAGTCTGCTGGGGTGTCGGCGACACCACCCAGCTTTGTGTCATCAGCAAACTTGCTGACAGTGTACCCTAATCCCTCATCAAAGTCATCAATGAATAGATTGAATAGGACTGGTCCCAGTAGCAACCCTTGGAGGACTTCACTAGATACGGGCCTCCAACTAGACTCTGTCCCATTGACGACTACTCTCTGCCTTCTATCCTGCAGCCAGTTCACGATCCACCCTGTTACCCAATCATCCAGACCACACTGCCTCAGTTTGGCTGCGAGGATGCTGTGGGAGACTGTGTCAAATGCTTTACTGAAGTCAAGATACACCCCATCCACTGCTTTGCCATCATCTATCCACCTGGTTATGCCCTCATAAAAGGATATCAGGCAGGTCAAGCATGACTTCCCTTTGGTGAAGCCACACTGACTGTCCCTAATGACCCTCTTGTCCTTTATATGCCTAAAGGCTGGAAAAGACCTCTGAGATGATCAAGCCCAGCCTATGACTTCACATCACCACAATCAGCTACACCAGGGCACTAAGTGCCACATCCAGTCCCAGTCTTTTCTTAAACACCTCCAGGGATGGTGACTCCACCAGTTCCCTAGGCAGTCCATTCCAGTGTCTGACCACACTTTCCGTGAGAAAGTGCTTCACATTCTGAAGATGATGATGAGATGGAGATCAATGATCGCAGAGTAGTAGTCAGTCTGGGTGTCTGGCACTGTATGACAGTGCAGTCTACAGATTCATAAGAACCATAGAGCCTTTTAGTTCTGTATCAGCGTTTGAAGCACACCAGGTGTGCCAGGAGTTTCGCAAGGAAGAAGAAACAAGAGCAATCTGTGGTGGCTTGGCCATTCAGGAATTACAAGCAGTTACAATCAGCAGCTGAGTCTGCCAGTGTCTCAGCACCTCTGGTGCATTGAGGAAACTTCATGAAGAATGCCATTATATGTGTGTGATCTGGAAAATTCGAGTATTTTCAGCTGAAGATGCAACCTGTGTGTTCTTTGCTCTCCGTTCAGGGACATCTCTGGATTGCAGCAAATCACTGTGTACGCAGAGCTGCACCGATTATTTGCAGCGTCTCTGAAATGCCATCCACACTAGTGCAGCAGCCCAGTACCTATGCTGGTAACTTTTATGTAGAGAAATGAGATCACAGAATCACAGAAATATGGATTGGATGGAGCCCTGGAGGCCACCCCACTCAAAGCAGGGCTACTACCAATGCTATAGCATTAGGTCAGCTATGGCTTCATCCAGCAAAGTTGTTCAAAGCCTCCAAGGAAGCTGCTGCCATCACTGCTCTGGAGCACACATGGTGAAGAGAGTTTTTCTAACAGCCAGTCTGAATCTCCCCATCTGGCTGTTGTCCTTTGTTACGTCCTCTGGCAGCACCAAGAAGAGCTTGGCTCTGCCGTCTTTGTACGTGTTTTTCAGGCAGACACACGCAGAGCCACTCACCGCAGGCTCCTCACTTCGGCTTGTCCTCCGACACCTGGGATGAAATGCAGAAAGAGGCTGATGTTGCGGCTGAGGTAAGAAGCTGTGGCTCTCGGGCTTGCTCTCTTGTAATTTTTCACCTTTTCCACAGTACACTGATCACACAGTACTACGGTTCCAGGGGCTATCAAGCCTTGCAATTGCTCACAGCCCCCAGGAGTCTCTCAGCCCCATCTCCATGACACAGCGTGCCTTGGTCTCACAGGAACACTGAAAATCTTTCTTCTTTACTTTCTTGATTTCCCATGCCTGCCTTTCTTCTGAAGCCTTCATTCATTCTGTCTTCATTCATTTCTCTTCTATCCAGATGTTTTTTCCTGAATGGTGCCCACCTCTGCTGGCAAGCCTGACCTGGCCCTCTCTCTGTCACTAGCACGGAGCCATGAGTAATGGAGGTCCCAGGGAAAAGCAGTTCCTGTGGGTGGGGAGGTGTCTGCAGGAGGGCATGGCCATGGCCCAACCGCCCTCTCTTCTGCTCTCTGCTCCCTTGCTGCGTCAAATAATGAAGCATTTGAACCTGACAAGCAGATGGGGATGGACTGGCAAGGAGCCCAGATTCCTTATAACTTCATCTCTGTCTACTCAGCTGTACCTAGAGAGAGCTCTGTCTCCAAAGGGCATGGTTCCTTTGGCTTCACCATCAAATACTTGCCCACTGACATCTGCATCTTCTTTTTCCTCAAACTGCTATCCCAAGAGAAGAAATAGAGTCAGGTTTCCAAGCACCAAGAATTATCAAGGGCAAAGGAGGGTGGGTGAGAGGCCATTTAGTAAAAGGCAGGTTACTTCTGATGAGGATATTGTGACACTTTTATTTCTTGACTAGCTGTCGCACCGCCTCAGGTATTGTAATAGAAGGGATTCAACGTGTAGAGAAGTGTGGTCTTCCATTTACTCCAAGGAAATAGTGCTGAGGCAGATGAGCTGAGGCTCCAATACAGAGATTACAGAGTCTCCTTGTAGGCTGCTCCTCCAAGGAGTTTTGCAGGCTATGCACAATTTGTACTGCACCAAAAGCCTGTTCTGTCAGGGATGAACAAAAAACTAAATCAATAATAAGGTGACGAGTGACGTAGTTCAACATGCAAGGGGGAACACCCACATTCCTTAGCCTAGAATAAGGCAGCAAACCTTTAAGCATCCCTAACCTTTTTTGTCAGACAAAGTGCAAATGTGCATTTAATCTTGACTATCTTTTAAAATTAGAATCATAGAATCATAGAATTGGTTGGTTTGGAAGGGACCTGCAAAGGTCTTCTAGTCCAGCTCTGCTACAACAAGCAGAGACATCTCTAACTAGCCCAGATTGCTCAGAGCTCCATCAAGCCTGACCTTGAATGTCTCCACCACCTCTCCAGACAGCCTGTTCCAGTGATCCACCACCCTCAGATTAAAGAACTTTTTCCTAACGTCCAGCCTACATCTACCCTTTTCCATCTTAGAACCATAATCCCTGGTCCTATCATTACATGCCCTTGTGAACGGTTCTTCCCCAGCCCCTTTCAGGTATTGGAAGGTGCTCTAAGGTTCCTCCAGAGTCTTCTCCTCCTCAGGAACTGGGAAAAGGAATGGACACATGTAAACTCTGCAAAAGCTGCAGCTGGGATTTAGTCTGAAAGCCACAGAGGAACCCAGGTGCTGTCCCTCTTCTCCACTTGCCCGCTATTTTGAATGTATGGGCTTGTAAAGAGATAAGAGTTGGCTGGCAGTGAGTGGTTGGCAGGTTTGGAGATACTGCTGCCTGGCACCAGGCCAGGGCTAAAGCCAGGAATGCAGGCTGTGACTACCAGATATTCCTGGTTTACCCTGGGAGTTTCCCAGCCCCTAGAAAAGGCAGTATTTTCTCCCGTGTCCCCCTGGTAAGGTTAAGGGGAGACCTTCCAGTACTTAAAGAGGGCCTACGGGAAAGATGTGGAGGGAGTTTTATCAGGAAGTGCTGTGACAGGACAAGGGATAACTGTTTTAAAATGAAAGATTTAGATAAGATATTAGTAAGAAATTCCTCTCTCTGAGAGAGGCTGGAACATGTTGTCCAGGGTAGTTGCGGATTCTCCATCCCCAGAAGTGTTGGATGGAGCTTTCAGCAGCCTGGTTTAGTAGGAGGTGTCCTTGCTGAGCAGGGGGGTTGAAACCAGAAGATCATCATTAGCCCTTCTGATCCCAACCATTCTGTGGCTCTCTAATTATATCCTCCCTATGCTAGGATTGGAGAGCTCCTGGTGGACCCCTTCTGGGTAAGGAGTGAGAACTATTCCTGCAGAACAGTAGGCTGGCAGGAGGTTATGGGGAGCTGGCTGTGTCCCTAGGCTGCACGCTTTTCCTGCATGCAACCTGCAATGTAAATTATCTGTGCGCCCCTGAGCTGAGAGCAGAGGGTACCTGACGTGGCACTGGCAAAGTGAGGCAGCTGGCACAGAATACCAGCTCTACAGGTAGGCAGACAGCAAAAACCCAACCACAGAAGGCACCCACCACCTCTTGCTAGTGCTAAACAGGGCTATATTTAGACTGTTCAGTTAATGAGTAAAAGATATATTAGAAAAGAGCTGCTACTCCTGTGTGCAAAGTGATGGCACTTGGTGGCACTTCAGAGACCAAGAAGCTGCACCGAAGGCTACACTCTGCAAGGTGGGTGCCTCAAACACTGTTCCGTGCCAGTTTCCTGCTCTCACGCTTCTCTTCATGGCCTCAGCAGCCCCAGCAGAAAGACCAGGCTGCACCAGCGAGCAAGATGTGCTCCTGGTGATGCCCACTCCAAGCAGAGCAGTCATGTGTGTCCATCCCATGCCATCAAACGAAAGGCTGCCAGCCCACTCTGGACTTCAGGCCAAGCCGCTGAGGATGGCTGCTGAATTCTTCCTTGCTGCCTGTTGATAAGCTTTGGTGCTTTACAATTCCCCTTTCCAATTATCATCCTGTTCCCCACACTGGCAGGGCCTGTCATGTGCCATTGGCTTAGCAGGGACTCGGGGGCTGTGGGGCTCAGGGACCGAGGAGATGTGAGGAGCAGGGGTGCAGAGCAGGGACATGCATCAGTCACTAAGAGAGTGTCGTCTTGCCAATGCCTTTCACAGAGGTCCTTGGGGTGCCTGCACTGCCAAGGATGGAGTCATCCAGATGAGTCACACCAAAGTGGCTCTTCTGTGAGTTACATGCAGGAAAACTCCGTCCAAGTGTTTGGGCAGAGACTTGGCAAGTACCTGGGTGAGGGTTGTTGTGTCATTAGAGCAAAACTCCTTTCTGAAACAGCATGGGAATAACTGACAGGTTTAGGGTCATGCAAACAGGGTGAGCCCTGCTACCCTTTGCCTCCGTTGCTGTGTTGCAATGCGGAGGCTTGGGGGGATTGTCCGTGTAAATCTAAAGCTATAACGGCTGAATACCAACACCAGTGTTCTGCGTATTGTGAGCCTGATGCTTTGCCTTGTCATGGGCACAGTCTCATTGCTACAACATACACAGACACTTCCTTGGAGCTTCAGAACTGACCTCCTGTCACTCTGAGCCAACAGTAGTAATCCTGCAGTCATCGACTAGCTACTGGCTGACTTCATCCCTGCCCCAGCACAAGGCAGAGTGCTCACTGGGGTGGCTGGTGGAAATGCCAGCTGGCACAAGGCTGGTGGCCTTCTCTTACTTCCTTCTGATGCAGGCAGAGCACCACCGAGTGCCAGGCATCCCTATGGCACATTTGGTACCTGAGGCTGCTTTGCAAGGAGCCAAATTGTGGCAGCGCTTTTGCAGCCAGCGTCGCTTGTAAGGGATGAACGAAAAACCTGAGAACTGGAGAAGGCAAAAGCTGGCATTTTCACTTCCCTCCCTCCCTTCCCTAAATTCTCTCTTCCTGGGAGCTGGACTCCTAACCCAGGCTGGCACTGAGGTTTCATTGGTGTGAGACTGGAACCCAGCTCAGACGGCCACTGCAGGTCTGAGACAAGAGGTCTCCAGAGGGACAAAGGGTTTCTTGCCATGAGAGAGAGCTCTCTATTACGCGTTAGCTCAGAAGCAAATCTTAGCCTGAGATGAGAAGAAAAAGGCTGCTGGCTGGGTTACGATTTTTAACGTTTGAAAGAACCCCCTTTTTGGAAAATACCTTTCAAGGAATGAAAACATCAGAATGAATGTGAGCTAACTGTGAAGATCCAGTCTTGGCCTTGAAGGGAAAGGGGTACCAAGCATGGCCAAGCAACTGCCCTACAACCCCTGTGGCAAGCAATAATCTTGATACAGCCAGTGCAAGCTATGTTTTCAATTTGTAAATTAAATGTATTTAAAATTTATGAACTTTGACTGCACGAGTAACTACTTCATTAGGCTTTAAGGCTGCGTGTTTCCTTGGCTTTTTTCACGGTGAAGTAAAACACATTTCTAATAAACGTGGAAGGAGAGTCCAAGCCAGAGTCACTGCTTTTATGTAAAGGACCCTCCAGACTCATTAAAAACTTTACCATCTGCATCAAGCAAGCACATTGGAACTCCTGAGCTCGTAAAGCTGGTAACATGCACATAACATCAGCTCGCTCTCACATGACACCGCTTGGGATCGAAGAACAGCATACACTAAGGGGTTTACGATACGGAAATCAGCACATAAAGCCATGTCTTGCTAAGGCAGACAAACACAAACTCGAGGAACAAGAGGATGTGGGTTGGGCACTTTACGGAATAAGCAAGGCCAACTGTATGCAGATCCTGAGTCGTCTCTCTGGTGCTTTAGCTGCAGCTGAACCTGCCCCATTTCTCCGTATCAACCATTGACAGCCACCAGTGGGGACACGGGTGGGGGCACGGAAGTGCCTGCACAGTGGATTGGTCCATAACATGAGGCTGGGGCTGGAAGAGCTAGTGCACCATGCACTTCTCCTCCCCAGCACTTCTGGAAAATTGGAGAGGTCAGGGCTAAGGGCTGGCACCATGGTCTAGTCTGGAGTGCAGATGTGGAACAGGAGAAGTGGCGACAGATGGGCTGGGTTTATGCAGTGGAGTCCAAGGGTCGATGGAACAATAGCTTGTGTCTGTCTGAAAAGCAGATATGAAAATGTTAAAGCCAAACTTCTTGGTGGTGCCAGAGGATCTAACAAGGGTCTATGGCCACGCATGGGAGATGGGGACGTTCATGCTGGCCATTAGGAAAATTTTCTCCACCAGGTGGCCCCTTCCTTGAAGGCTTTTTATTACTTGGCTGGAAAACAGCTGACAATGTTGGTGGTAGTTCTGCTTCCGCTGGGGATTGTACTAGGTGACCTCAGGCAGACCCACATGGCCACTCTTCTGTGATTCTGCCGTCCTTTTCCCCAGAGTTAACACACGTTGACCTCTGAAGTTACCCGTTCACTGCACTCAACCTCAAAACCCATGTCTGAGGAATAACTTGAAGCTCCCAGGAGTTTACCACCTTTGCCTTCCTTCTCCAGCTCTTTCTTCCCTGTTCTGCTCCCTACCTCCCTGCTCCATTCAACACTGCTTCTTCCCGACACCTGTTGGGCTTCCAGACCTCCTCATTGGCCACCTCATGGCTGACAAACCGTAGGGCTGAAGAAGCTCACGGGCTGCCCCCTGCAGTGGTCCTCAAGCGAGGCACTCCGGATTCTTACCAACACAGTGCAATGCAGCTGTGCCAAATGACATCGGCAGAGCCAAGAGCCTCACTGGCCTGACCGCTGGGTGTTTTCACTAGGAGGAAACAAAACCAGGGCTACCAACGGCACCAGTGCTTTACATACTGCTTTACATAGCATGGTGCAGGCAAGGCTGGGATCCATCTTCCCAGCCTGATGCAGCAGAAAGCCCCTTCTGTGCAAGCCTGAAGGAGGTGCAAGTCTTTGATCTTCAGAACTCATGTTCTGGCAAGACGTCACCTTATTTTCAAACCCAGGGGTAACAAATCTGTCTGCCAGGTAATAAGCTCTGCTTTGACCTTTCTGTGAAGGCTGGCACGTGTAACTCAGCTTTTCTGCATTGGAGCTAGCCACATGAGACTCACAGGATTCACTTTTTGTGGTGACAACTCTCCTGTGCAGAAACCCTTGCCCACTTCTCCTCAGAAAACCATCCTGAACCTCTCCGTGTTCTCAACGCCAGCACAGCCAGTCCTTTCCCTGCCTTGCAGCTCTCTTCCTTTTAGCCGCATGGGTCCTCAAAACAACATCAGAAATCTCATTCCACAGCTTCTTGCACGACAGAAGGCAAAAGAAACCACTCTAAAGAAGAGTTTTCCTTGAGCCTACTCTCATGTGTTTGCAAAGGGGATGGGGTTGCTGAGCAAACGTAGTGGCTCCGTCTCCCGTTTCTCTGATGCTAAGATCATACGGGCTACCGAGCTGGTCCCCGCTCCCTGGAGCTTTTATTTGTGGATAGTGCATGCCCCTTTAAAAGCAAAAATAACAAAGCCCCCAGTAAGTTTACTGAGTGAAACAAGCAGGTAAGGCAGTGCTGCCTGTGCTGCTAGTAAAACTGTAACGGTGAAGGCTGGCAGGAGCCAAGCATCCTTCCTATTAGTTCTCTGGAGCTTCAGGGAGAGCCTAACGGTATTACTTGCTCTACTTCGTAGCGTTTTAAGAGAGAAGTGTGTGTTTTTAAAAGTTGTATTTCCAAATAAAACAGTCAGGTCTGGAGCAGACCAAGCGCCTGATGCTGGTCCCTCTGCAGTCAATCGCAAAACTCCCCTTGATTTAAATCAGAGCAGGATTAGGTCACAAATCTAAGAAACAGCAGCATGCAGCGCTGCGTGCTTTTCAAATCCACTGTCCAGGCTACCAGGTTAACGTTGTCTTTGCTCAGCTCCATTGGCTGGGTCTCAAACTCAGAGGCAACATTTTTTCCTCACATGAAGACACCTGGTTTGTGGACACCTCAGTGCAGGTGGGTGAATCCAGTGATCCCGAGTCTCACCCACACAAACACAGTGATTGAGTAAAGGAAACACCTGTGTCCTACTTCTATATATTTTGAAATAGCCACAGTCTGCCAAAATGGCATAAATTTAACTTGCCCGGGTGGGTTCAACCCCCACCCCCCCACACCCGAAAACCGAAGCCATTTACAACACTGCAAGTAGAATAATTCGAAGTGCCTGGGGGATTTCTGGGACAAGCTTCTGTTTCTTTCTGATGCTCATTTTTGCAATTGATTAAGACATTAGTAACAAACTTCCTTGTGAAAGGCAAACCTGTGATCTTTAAAGCCTGCCCCCAATCAACTGAATCCTGCCAAGCAGTGCTGTTCACTAACTCCTGAGTTACACGCAGCTGGAATAGGTTTTGATAGCAGCCCTTTCACAATGTGCCATGGTCATATTGCTACAACCTGACCATTTGATTGACAAATTAAAAGATAATATGGATCCACTGCTCTTACTTCCTGGATTTGGTATGTAGTCTATAAGGGCAGCACTTACTGGATGCACTTTTCCCCCGCTGGAGATGAAAAATCATCTCACTACACAGATTTTTCTCTAACTAGCCTTACATTTCAAAGTTTCTTGAAAGTACCTTCTTCCTGGGTCTTCAGATTTTTATTTAAAGGCTGAGTAATTAAAAAGAGGATCTGAGCCATCTTCTTGTCTCTTGCTTTGATCTCACCACACTTACTGCCAACAGAGCAGTCAGACATTGCACAGAGCTGAAATGCACGAAAATCCTTGCTCTACCTAAACGTTGGTTTAAGAACTAGTCCCCAGACATCCCTCTCTATCAAACTGTGTAGGAAGGAGCCCTGCTACGGCCATCTGGTACCACACAGAGCCTTGCATCAGTTTGCAGTTCACCTTCTACAGTTGCTATGAGCAATGGCTTTTCCAGCACCTTGGCTCACCCTGTGAGTTCTTTCAAGTGCTTATGGTCTCTAACCAGCAGCTAACTTGCCTGTACTCGGGTCTGTCCCATACCTACCGTGGGTTTTTCATTCAGGCTTCGCCCAGCCTGCTTGCAATCAATGGGACCAGCATTGACTCTGGTTGTGAGCCCCAAGCCTCTCCCACACCACACAAACCCTGGTGCCAGATGGCACCTTTAAAGGCACTAACACCCACAGGTGTCATCCAGAGGTCCTGCTGCTCTGAGGGTGGAGTGCTTCCACCTGTCTTCCTTCCTTCCTCCTCCCAGCCCCCACACCTGGCCTTGTATGACAAGGACCGTCTCTGAGAAGAAAATCAAACCAGAGCAGGTTCACCAGTACTCTTTTGTTTACCAGGAAGCTGTATTCACTCTTCCTGCTATGACCAAGGAGGTGCCAGTCATGGCTGTTGCCTTGGGACTGCCTGTCAAGCACAGGTGGTTACGATGTGCCTGCAAAGCTTGTGAACATGTGGGTAACTCTATGGAAATACTGAAACATCTGCTGGCCACGGGGGTTCAGACTGGGAGAACAGGGGACATAAAGGTCTGAAATACTCTACACAGTGATGTCCTCCTGGCCAAGCCTCCCACACTGCACAGTGCTGGACTGAGGAGGTTCCACATCAGTCTGAGAAGGACCTTCTTCCCGGTGAGGGTGACAGAGCACTGGAAGGGGCTGCCCAAAGGGGTTGTGGAGTCTCCTTCTCTGGAGACATTTCAAACCCACCTGGACATGTTCTTGTGTGACTGGATCTAGGGGATCCTGCTGTGGTAGGGGGCTTGGACTGGATGATCTTTTGAGGTCCCTTCCAGTCCCTAATGTTCTGTGATTCTGCGATAGAGTCATAATATTTCTAGACAGCAAAAGGTATCCTAAGGCCTATTAGAAGACCACCAAAACCTACTGGTGCTACTCTATCCCTTTTGGCCTTCCTGCTTGCTTTGGGCTGGTTTTATTCTATGTATGCAATTTGGCACAGCAGGTCCTTGTCTGTAACTGGTGCTGCTGCATCCTACTGAGGTCTCACACATCTTCTGGTTGCTTCCCTGCAGCAAAGGCAGAGCAAGACGTGTGGGTGCAACAGGGTCTTGTTTTGTGTTTCTTAGAAGCAGCTGAAAAGCCAGAGGATGATGCAGAAAGCAATAAGGAAACTGGGCAGTGCCCGAATGGGTGCTGGTACCACTGTCTGTTTGCTTCCTGCGGGGGAGTGACTCCTCTAGGCAGTGTGTACCAACACAAGGTCAGGAGCCTATGTACACAGGCAGCACTGTCAGACTGGGAAAATACCCCGTTGCCCAGGCAAAAAGTTTGGACACCCCAATGTACCTCAGCTCAAGGTGGTGGTTGTGTCCCCATGCCTGGATGAGTTCAAAAGATGCTTAGATGTAGTGTTGGGGGATCTGGCTTAGGGGTGAACTTGTAGAGTAGGGTTGATCGTTGGACTCGATGATCCCAAGGGTCTTTTGCAACCTGAATGATTTTGTGATTCTATGATCTCCTCTTGCAAATCCTGGCAGCTGAGAAAATGGCTGGAAACCAGGAGCTCAGTGACTACCTGGTTCTTCAAGTGCATCAAACTTTCCCTAGTGGAAGTGAGACTCATGTGTAAAATGGAACAGCTGGGGCTCTGAGGTGTGATGAAAGAAGCGGCACAGTTTTATAAGCTGCAAAAGAGAAGGATTTGCCTGCCCCAGAACTGCCCACCAGCATTATGGTATCTGCACGTCGTGGCAGCATTTGAGGCAAATCAGTGCTGCCAAACGTTTGCAGCACGAGGAAAACGCATTTTTCTGTGGGAAATTTCATGGGAAGAGCTTCTGACGGTAACCTTCTCACAACCCCACAGGAACTCAGCTTTCACAGAGAAGGGTGTTTTGGGTGCCAGCCTCAGCAATGCCACGCCATGATTTTGCTCCCTGGTGCCAGACACGCATCATCTTCCACCAGCCAAAAATCCCACCAACTTCCTCACCTTATGGCACTTTCCAGACTGACACAGGGGTTTAGGTCCTGGTTGTCCCCAAAAAGCATGAGAGCAACAGTCTGGCAGAGGGTGCCGGCGTGGAAAGCGAGAGTGGGTTTTCTTGATGTTGGTGGTGATTACCACCAGCATTTCCGCTATCTAAACAGGGAGGTAGCCACTAGGAACAAGTCCTCCCACTTACTTGGATTTTCACCACTGAAATCGAGGGTGTTTTGTCTGGTTTCTAATGGGACTAAATAGCTGCCAGCGTCCTGCATAGTTTAACAGTAAGTGCTATAGTCCAAGGGTTGAGATCATGAGAGGTAGCCCAGGGCTTGTTCTCAGTTTTGTTTTGAGGTAAGCCCGTGAGTCAAAGTGAAACTTGGCTAGAACCATGGTGGTTACTTACTTGTAAGTAACCTATCCAGAATAGATTGAGACTTGTCAGTGAGAGCCCTCTATCCCCAAAGAGCCCTGAACGTCAGGCAGGAGACAAAGCATCTAAGAAGGGAGTTGAGGGTAACTGGGCGACAGATAAACTACCTGTTTGTGAGTATTTCCCTCTCTTAAACATCTTTTAACCAAACATGACAAGAAGCAAAGATTTTGGTGCTGTGCCTCTTGTAAAGCCCAACTGTGATCAATTTGTGTCCTTGTTCTCATTGTCAGGCGGGGTGAGGAAATGTGAAGGTGTGTTTGAGGGAGGTGTGGGTGTGGGAAACACTTGGCACTGAAGCTTTCAGGGGGAAAAAAAGCTTCCAAGAGCTGTGGCAAGGTAGGTTTTGCATAGGATAGCGTGGAAGGTGTCCTTCAAAAGCCACTCAGAGTTTCAAAAGCTCCAAAAAGGGAGCATTTTCCATCTGAATGCTTCTAAATTCTCTGACTCAGTAAGAAGAATTTGAATTTATTAAAGTATTTAATTGCTGTCCTAATATAGAAGGTAGTAGTACTATATCACAGAATGTCAGGGACTGGAAGTGACCTCGAAAGATCATCTAGTCAGTCCTCCTGCCACAGCAGGATCCCCTAGATCCAGTCACAGAGGAACGTGTCCAGGCAGGTTTGAAATGTCTCCAGAGGAGGAGACTCAAGAGCCCTCTAACATGACTCTACCACCTCCCTGGCCAGCCTGCTCCACTACCTGACGGCTCTCTTAGTGAAGAAATTTTTCCTAGTGTCCAGTCCAGACCTCTCCTGGTGCTGCTTGAGGCTGTTTCCTCTTGCTCTATCGATCAGGTAGAACAAAGCAACTCAAGAATCCCTCGCTCTCAAGGCACAAATCTTTGGGGTTTTTCCTCTCCACCCTCTACATGAAAAAGTTATTTTAACTCCTTCTGTGCCAGCCAGCGAAGGCTGAAGTTAGGCGCTTGCTCATTAGACCTCCTGGGTGACAGCACTGGCAAAACCCCGTGCTCGACCCGGGAGATCTCCGTTCCCGGAGCCCCCGCGGTGCTGCCACCGGTGCCCGACGGCCGGTGCCTCGTTGCGACGGTGACCTCTAGCGGCACCGCGGGGCTGGCTCGCCCCGACGCTGCGCTCCTTTCCAGGCGGCAACGCTAGAGCTGCTGGGGGCAGCTGCCACCCCCTACCCACCCCTGAACCAGGACGAGCTCGGGGGTCTCGGTAGATACTTTTTGCACGTGTTTCCCCACCTGGTATTTCCCCCATCTTTCCTACGAAAACAACCAACCTGATCCTTTAAGCAGCGCTAGTGTGTAATGCCAAGCTGACATGTCCCACGAGTGTGGATGCTAAGGTAAGCCTGACTCCAGGGGATGGTGAGCAGTGGCAAATTTCGTCTCTGGGTACCCATTTTTATGGCATGGGAGGACTACACGCCGCTTTTCTGTCTCTCCTTGCTGTAAATCAACACTGGCATTCCTGACTATGGTGAGGTCATGGGTTTGAGCCTAGCACCCCTGTCCCGCTCTGTGCTATTTCCCTGCTCCAGATGGGCTCAGAAAGAAAAGGAAATAATAACCTTCTGTTGCAGTTCCAGCTGCTCTTTCCAGCACCCTGCTGGCCCTCTGGACAAAAACAAGTCCCTTGGCCAATATGGGTTCAGCCTTATCAGCTCATCTCCTGTCTGGCCAACCTGCGGTGTGCACCAGCCCCATGTGCCCCTGTCCCATCAGCATCTAACCCACAGGACAAAGAGGCTTCTCACCTCCCAGCCTGGCTACCTGTCATAATAGCAGCGTCTGTGGTCCCACAACCAACGGCTGCTGTATAGAGAAGTGCCTTTGCCACGCTTGAGCTGCACTGAGCAGAGCCATGCCAACTTGTCTCAAACCCACAGGTGATATGGGATAGGGTATTTTTTTCCCCCCTTTACAAAAATTGCTTTTCTTTCCTTAAATGGTTTTTCCCCACTAACTTGTCATTCCACCTTACCTACACAAGGCAAACTCTATCACAGGCCCCACACAAGGCTTTGCAATCGATGTGTAACAGCAGATCTTCTGGAGATGAGAGCAAACCACTTCCTCCCTCCTCCACCTTTGTGAACCTGCACCAGGACCTGTTGGCAGCTCTGCACCTCCTCAGCTCAAGCACAGAGCAGTGCCCACCACTGCAAAATCAAAAGCTGCTCAGCACTTCTTCCCTGCTGCACAATGCTCACACAGGAGTCCCAGCAAGGTGACATTCTCCCCACGGGCAAAGGGGCATCTTGTAATGCTTGCTAGTCCTTCCCCACTCCTCCTCAAAGTCCTCAAAGTCCTGCTGTGCCAGGGCTTGTCTCCAGTATCAGCCTGCTCGGGGCTGAGCACCAAGGCAGAGACAGTTCAGCGCTGCCTGTGAATAGAGGATGTCCAACTTTCCCTGGCCAGGCGGTCCTGCCCTACTTGTGGCATTGCCCCACGTCACCTAGCACCTTGGCTGCTGGCAGCACATCACACCTGGCAGCACGGAGGCACATTAGCAAACATCTCCTTGGAGGATAACAGTCCTTAAGCAAACTTTTAGACTGGTCTAAGGACATGGTTTGCTGCCTCTTGAGCTGGGTGGCTTGGGGAATGCTAATTTAAACCCCCCTGCAGACCTACTCCCTGCTTGCACTTTGGAGACTGTAGTCTCTGCTCAGGGCTATTTGTTTCCACAAAAGCTCACACCAATGCACGAATTTGAATCTAATTAGCATTTGCTCTGTGGACCTTATCGAAGTGCCCCATGCGGCACCTTTCTTTTACCTCAGAGTGGTTTCTAATGCAAAACTGGGTCATCCAAATGGTGTGTACCTTTTCCTTACTGAGTCTAGTACATTTTACAAGATCTTCTTCTCTCACAAGAGCCCCATGTGAATGCACACAAGCCCTTGGACCCAGACAACCTCGGAGAATCCACCTACAAAGATGCTCTACCTTGAAGAGGAGGATGTTTGCATCTCAAGAAGAAAACACTTCTGAGTATACAACTACCCTTCACCCCCATCCTCACCTCAGTCTTCACCCAGCTGGAAACACTAATCCCAGCATCAACAGACATTGCAGCTGAAACAGTGGGTTTTAGCTCACAGACAAGCCATGCAAAATGAATCCTTGAAACAACTGCTTATGAAATAAAAACCATACAGCCATTGAAATTAAGAATGATCTGGATGCAGAAGCCTGACCCAGCAGCACAAAGCCAGTAGGTGAATGTTCACCCATGCTGGTGAATCTATCTTTGGGTCTGGCTGCTGAGGGTTTTCTGGGACACTCATATGTACAGAGCCTGGAAGTGAAATGCAGCTCTGACCAGCACCATATGGTGAGGTATGGTGAGCTAGCGTGAGCTGGGTGGCAGAAAGCAGCAGGAGGCTCCTGCATGCCTTCTTGACTGTGACTGGCCACCCGCTGGCATCCCACTGGTACAGCCATGACTGGCCTTTTTATTCCTTGTTACAAGAAAGAGCTGAAGTCAGAAGCTGCTTTTTCACAGTGAAAGGCACCTGGTCTGTCAGCCACAGCCAGGCTATTAATTTGTGAACCAAGTGTGGGTGGGGAGAGAGTGCATAGTCTTATCTACACCTTCTGAGGAGTAGCAAAGTCTTGCTGTTGAAACCACGCTGTCTTCATTTCTAGTAAATACCGATTTTACTCTTCTTAGGAGCTGGCATTTAAATGAGACTAGGATGATGACTCTCTTGTCCTTGACTGCTTGAATGAAATTTTGTAAGAAGCCAAACCAGTAAGACCACAGCAAACAGGTCATCTCATGTGAAATTGTGTGTTTCGTAATCAATGGTCAAGACAACGGAAGTCATCAGATGACTACGATGCTGGAGACAGAGATGGGAAATTACTGACTTCCCTGAAATTTCCCTCAGCTCTTGAAGAAAACCCCCTTTGTTTCTTGTCCTCTTAGAAATATTCTTCATTATTCCCATTGTCTGTCAGCCAAGTTTTGACTCATTCTGATCCCAACCACTTGCAACCGCAGTGGTGGACATTCACACAGTTTATAGGGAGCTGGTGATTAAGGACACATTTAGGGAAAGAGCTAAATTCCTGCTCCCTTGGGGGTTGTCAGTGGTAGATGAGGCTGTGTGCTGTATGTGCTGGTAAGAAAGAGCCAGCAGCATGCCAGAATAGTTGTGTAAGGATCTCTTTCTCCCTTTGAAAGTGATTCAAGAGTAATCTGGTTTTTAGACAACTTTGAGGGGGTGTGAAGAATAAAACACATCTCTGAAAGCGTGTTTTGAGATGACACATTTTAACAGCTCCAAACCACATGGGTCTCACACTGGTGGAGAGCCAAGCAAACAAACAACAACATTTTTAAAAATCAGAAACTCATTTCCAGGACACACTAAGACATTCGGTGTTTTCTCATAAGCCAAGGACTTGCTGCATAATGAACTCATGATTTTACCAGCATCTGAAGGCTTCCAGCATGGCAAGGTCTGGCTTTAAGATTTCTGGCTCTGTGATGAGTGGACAGAGAGGAATTATCCCTGACTCCTCACATCACCATGTTGGAAATGCTGGTGCTTCCCAGTTGTACAAAGCCTTCTCATTAAGAAGGGGCTTGGAGCAAGCCACGGCCAGCGCTCTCACTTGGGTATTAAAGGCTGATTTTCTTCCTCTTTCTGCTGAAGTCAGGCAGAGGTTGGCCTGGTTAGCCTGCGGCTTCTGGCTTTTTGCAGGGGCTGAATGCGGTGCCGAGCACATCCTATTTGTATGTATAGAGGAGTTTTGTTGTTTCTTGGAAGGATCCTTACGCTGTCCAATTCTGTTCTTTCCAAGAAAAGCTTTGTTTTGAGGTCAGTTTTCTCTGCCTGCGAGGTACCTTGAAAACTGCCCCAAAGGTGCAACAGCGTCTACCTACTTTTTTTTTCCTAGTTTTTACGGAGTGTTTAGAAGCCTCTCCACTCTCAGTGATGCTGTCAGACCAACTCTTTATGATCACAAGTAATTCAGAACATTGAACTTTGAATGTAGCTGCATTAGAGCCCAGAGACTCAAGTGTTTTCAATAAGCATTAGCAGCTAAAGTGTTGCTGTCTCCGTGAATACATTAAACATCGCTGCAACCACAGGATGCAAAAACTTTCTCTGCAAAGAAATAAGTTGTTAACAATATTCCCAGATGTGTAAGGGACGAGACCAACCACAGCTTGGATTCAAGAGACAGGAGAGGCTAAGTACAGGCATGGAACCAATACATTAAAACAATCTTTGGCCAAAAGACTCTGAAAACTTAGGACACTTAAGGTGGTGCAGTTTAAGATTCATCTGTCTGGTCTTACATGTAAAGCCTCCAAAGCTAAAATTTGCTCACTGCAAAATAAATCCTTCAACATAATCTAGACACTTAAAGCATCACTCAAATTCAACCTGATTAAATGTTTGGGGTTTAAGTCAATGTGGTTTACGCAGCACATTTTCTCCTGCAGACACGCGAGGACGCAACACTGAAAAGAGGAAAGGAACAGATGTTGTAGAGAGTGGGTGAGGCACACAGTCTGCTGCAAGTGGGCTTCAGAGGAAAAGCTCTGCCACGGAAGGGATCTGCAGGGAGTGCAGAGCTGGGCCCTACACAGGACCTGCACAGGGCTCTGGTACCACTTTTTTGGGGAAGGACTGTCACTGGAACTGCTCCATGTGACTGAACAGCGCAGAACTTCTCCCTTCCCCACTCCCAAAGACTTCCAACATTTTCAAGTGTGTTACTGTCTAACAGCAGTTTTTCTCGTGACCAGGAACAAAATCTTACTTGCATGAACATGGCCCTTCATAGGAAAACCACAAAGCGAAATGGAGGATTCACACGGTGATGTTGCTCCCTACTTAGCATTCAGCTCCAGAAGTGGTGGTCTCTGCTCCCAGTTTCCAAGCTCCTAGTGATGACCCCTGGTACCTGGAGATGCATGTAAATGCCTGCAAGCATACACAGGCACCAGCATCCTACGCTCTCAGTTGTCTTTTTAAATGGCAACCTCCCTTATGTTTGCAATATGCACGGATGTCTTACACCCATCCTGTGGGTTGCCCCGACACGCGGCTGGGAGGGACTCCAGGTGCCATGAGCAGGGGGTGAGCCTGGGCTGGCTGTGGAGTGGGAGCAATGCTGGAGGTTGGGCTAGCAGTGCTCGCAGTGCTGACACAGCCTCATCACTTTCTGCAACACCTTTTGGGTCTGTACAACCATTACGGAGGGATTTGCTTACAAGAAAATGACCTTCGTCTTTTTCCTCACTGCATGACATTCCCACTTCCCCTGGCCAAGTTGTGTGTCCTCCTGGAATATCAACTCAGCAGAAATGTTAGCGTTTGGCCCCACTCCCCTAAGGAACAAACGTGCACCCACACCACTGCTATCCTCTGCGGTTAAGGGAGCAGCCGTGAAGCAGCCAGTCTATGGTGTTTCTCATCTCCCTAGAGAGATGGCGAGTGACGCAGCAAGGCACAGAGGTCTGTGCTGTACCTGTGCCGGTGGCCAGCACCAGCATGCATCACAGCTCTCTGAGGTGCCACATCTTCCTCCTCCTGTCTGCCTTCTAAGCAGCATAAAAAGGAAAGGAGACCAACGAAAGCAGTGTAAAAAAGTCACAATGAAGTTCATCAGGAGGTGCCAGCGCTGGAACTGTCCGTACCAAGTCAGCCCAGGTCCCGTGCACATGCACACCACAACACAGGGATGTGCAACAGCCTCTTGCCAAGTGATCACCAGCTGCTTTCTCCCCAAGACTGTGCCATGCTTGGCACCACGTGGGCAATGCTCTGTGGGTGAATATCTTTTGCAGTGAGGACAGATTGCTCTCAGTGCTCTGCCCACACTCAGTACTAGGAGCTGATAGCCACAAAAGCTAGAGCTCACTCTGACCACTGTTGGTAATGGAGGCTTTTCTTAAGGAAAGCTTTTATTCCACAGCAATCTGGACCCACCTTCTCCCAAAACCCAAGGCATGCTGCAGGATTGGGGGCTATGGAGGTGGAGATACTGTGAGCTCGGGGCTGGCACTAGAGCCCATTACAGCCATGCTTTCAGTAAGTGACAATGGACTGCTGTGGAAAAAAACTAGGTACCAAGGTCTCCAGCTACTACTGTTCACCGTGACTTCCCTGAGGTTTCTTTCCCACAAGAAAGCAGAGAGCACCCCACTTGTGTGCATGCAAGCGCTGGGTACACAAGCTGGCAGAGGATGATGAAATGTTGAGGCGGGTGGAAAACTAGATGAATGACTGTGCTCCGATGGTGGTGATGAGCAGCACAAAGCCTTGTTGGATACCAGCAACAAGGAGTTAATATTGGGTCTAATACTGTTCATAATGTTCATTCATGATCTGGATGAATGAGGCAGGGTACACCCTCAGCAGGTTTACTGAGGACACCAAAATGAGAGGAGTGGCCGATATGCCAGAGGATCATACTGCTACCCAAAGAGATTTTGACAAGCTGGAGAAATGGGCTGTCAGGAACTTCAAGTTCAACAAGGGGAAGTGCACAATCCCACACCTGAAGAGCAACAAGCTCAGGCACCAGTACATCCTGGAGACTGAATGGCTGTAAAGCAACCTGGTAGGAAAGGACCTGGAGATCCTGCTGGGCACGAAGCTGAACATGAGCCAGCAATATACCCTGGTGGCAAAGAAGGCTAGGCTAATGGGGTCCTGGGCTTCATTAGGATGAATGCGTTAGGCGATCCTGTGAGTGTTGCCAGCATATTGAGGAAGGTGATCCTTACTCCCTGCTCACCACTGATGGAGTCCTGGGTCCAGTTCTGGGCTCTCTAGTAAGAGAGAGAGTAGACATACTGGAGAAAGTCCAGTGAAAGGCCACAGAGATGATGAAGAAACTGAAGCATCCTATGAGGAAAGGCTGAGAAAGCTGGACCAGTTCAGCCTGGAGAAGGCTTAAAAGGATCTCATCCATGTACATAAATACCTGCAGGGAAGGTGCAAAGAGGACAGAGCCAGGCTCTGCACAGTGGCACCCAGTGGCAAGACCAGAGAAAGCAGGAATAAACTGAAACACAGGAGTTGCCATCAGAACATAAGGAAACTCTTTTTACTGAGAGGGTGACAGAGAACTGGCACAGATTACCCAGAGAAGTGGTTAGAGTCTCCCTCATGTGTGATACTCACAAGCCATATGGACACGGTCCTGGGTAACTAGTTCTAGGTGGTACTGCTTGAGCAGGTAGGTTGGATGAGATGACCTCCAGAGGTCCCTTCCAACCTCAGTTACTCTATGTACCTGTGAAGCATTGGTGCCCTGTGCTGAGTGCCCCACAGAAAAGCGCATGAGGACACTAATTTTTCCACTTATCATAGAATTTAACCAGTATGTGTAAAACATGGTGAAAACTTGGCCATAGCATGGCCTCAACACTGTGTATGAAGAACAAATGGAAATTAAAGGGAAAAAATCCTGCGACTCACAAAGTAAGAAGGTGTCCTGCCAGAAGTTGTTGAGCAAGATCATGGAGATGCAGACTGAGTTAAGATGCGTTTTTGGCACCTTCTTTATCACAAGCACTCATTTCTGTGTTTTACAACATCTCCTACACCAGATCCTTTTGTTTGTGTCACAGCTGCATGTTAGGAGAGTGTCTGTGCACCTCCAGTGCAAGCAAAAGCAGATAAAACCAGGACCTCACTTCTCCTGATTTGCAACACGACTGTTTTTTTAACAAGCATTTAAACATTGTTTGTAACCACAGAAATCAGATACCAAGAGAACTTTCATCTCATTCCTTCAGAATCAAAATGGAGCTTCTAAGTCATAGCACAGCTAAGGGAACAAGCGTCTTTCAGGCTCACTGGTGGAAGTCATTTCATAACGTGAATCCCATTGGCATTTCTCCTACCAAGGTGCCCAGACCTGCATGACTAAGAGTTGCCCCTGTTAGCACAGGTTCCCTGCAGCTGGGCTCAGCCAAACCGTGGACACATGAAGACTGTGGCAAGTACATGGCCCACACATGGGGCCTCGTGCCCACATTTTGGGAGTGAAGGTGAGGCGACACGGAAGGAAGGAGCTCCCAGAGTGGCCACGTTGCGTCTCACGGCTTGGGACGCTGGAGTGAGCTCCTTTGACTGTGCTGCGACATCACTTCCACAACTGCACACATGGAATACATCAGGTCACGTCACACAGAAGCACATTTCAGTGGCTTCATTATTCACTTCTTCCCCACTAGATTCAGGCCCACACTAGGTTTGAAGCATAGCAAGCCCCCAGTAATTATTTTTCTTGAGATTCTGTTCAAAGATTGATAGGAAGCCCAGTACAGATTTCCCTTTTTCTACAATTCCCATCGTCTTGAGCTAAGGACTCTCAAATGTTGTCCTCTCCATATAACCGCTGCTACCGAATGGACAGGTGGATATTAAAATCAGGTCTTCTTATTTCTGCTTTACCACCAGACAACTGTTGGTGGCCTGAGATCTAGGGGCTCAGCTGTGGAAATTCTCTACCTCTTGCATCGAACCAAAAGCAGCTGGATTTCAGATTTTTGTGCTTAAACCCAAAGTTTCCTGAAAACATTTTGCATTAGAAGAGAGAAAATGTACCCAAAATTGGCGGGGGAAAGGAAAGACGGAGAGGTGATGATAAAATAGAAAGAGAAGGTGCAAACTTCCTGCCGTCTCTCTGTGAAGACAGCATTACCTCGTTTGTTATGCTGCCTTGTCTTAGAAAATCCAGTTCCAAATCATCTCTCAGCTCTGGGAAATCCCACCAGCTGTTTACTCAGCCCCCTCACCCCAGCCTGAGCACAGCTTTGATCTTGAAGACCTGGAGCAAGCTATCCCAGCACTCGCGAGGCTGAATGCCTGCCTCATATGACTCTGATGGCTCTTTGCAAGATTTCCTCACCAATCACACCACCACTGTGGCTCGGCTCACAGCTTGTGGCCTGAAGGACCTGATCCTGGAGGAGCTGACTTTGCTGCTGGACTAGGATGAAACACCTGGGCAAAGGCCTCCAGAAGGGAGACAGGGTTGCGGGGAGCCTTCATGGGATGGCAGAGAGCAATGATCTCTATGAAGATGATGTGAGAGACCACAGTGGTGATGTGGAGGTGCGTGTCTGCCCTTAAATACCCAATAGCTGGCTTTGGGAAGGGCAGCATAGACCCCTGGGCAGCTGACTGGCAGAGACTCAGCAGGGACTACATCATGGTTAACAGCTATGGTACACACGTCAGGAACGAGATCCTCCATGCTGAGTGTTTGCACATGATTTCTCTGTGAGGTGCCTCTTGCACTCGAGCTGACAGTAGGGGCACCCTGGGCTGGGTACCTGGGCAACAAGACCCTTTACTTGCTCCTTGATGAGCCCAAGGAATAGTATCTTTCTGCAAATGCAGTCACAGCAGAAGAAAACTTGGACCCAGCTTTGAAGCTGAAGCTCAGCATCCCACATCCCACACCACATTTCATACTACGACTGAGTTCAGTAAAAGGCAGCGTCTCTTAAACGAGATGGCTGCAAACTGGGGTGGGCAGGGCTCCTCTACGCTGCCTGAGGAGCCCTTTTCAGCTAATCCAGCACTGCAGATGCAAAGAGTGGGGTCTCATCAGCTGGGAAGGGGATCTTCCAGCCCTGCACCTCCAACCAAAAGGGGCTGTTCCTTGCACTGCAGCATTGCTGGGCTTGGTGGGGCTGCCAGGCTGAGCAAATGGGTGGAGTTGGGTTGCACCCCTGTAGCACAGCACCTGCTGCAAGCAGGGCAGGAGCATGTTTTGCACAAAAGAACCCACTTCCTTTCTTCTGCATTGCAAAAAGAAAAATAAAATCAAGCAGAGAGCATTGTTTTCCTTCCACCTTATTCCCAAACCCCTGTACGTGGTTGTCACCTGGACCTTTGGGCTACTCCACCTGTTTTTGAGGCTGGTGATGCCACTTGGGCCATCTTCCTCTTTCAGCTCCCTAGGACCTGCTCCACACCTGCCTCTCAGGAGAGGCCTCACCCTCTGCTCAGGGGCCAATCCCTCCCAGACCGCTCTTTGGCACAGGGATGCCCTTCTACTACCACAGGTTCCCATGAGGAACCCTCTGTTCCCAGTCATCTGCCCCCAAAGGATGGGTGGGATTGTATTGTGGGTGTTTGACTGCATGGAGAAAGTGCCAGGCATGAATCTGCATCCCAAAATCATAGAATCATACAATCGTTAGGGATTGGAAGGGATCTCAAAAGATCATCTAGTCCAACCCCCCTGCCACAGCAGGTGGTGCCCCATCCATCATCACAGAGATCACAGAGATGGCAAATGGCCTGAGGTGTTGTGGGCATCTGGCTGGAAGGCAAGGATGGCACTTTGCCTGGCTTCATCCCAGATTTATTTCCTTGACGATGAAGATAAAACTCTAATGTGTGAAAATGTAACAAGAGCCTTTAGTGGGCAAAGTGACAGCTCTTCCACTGTTAGTGCCACAGTGACCTCAGTCTTCAGAGTGACCTGTATTTACTTCAGCTGCAGTTGTATTTTATGCGTTAGGTGGACAAAAGTATAGTCCTGGAACTACCAGCCTGTGTGGTCTTAGGATTTCTGGAGGGGTAACACTTCTGTGATGTTTTATCCATCAGCTATTTTCATCACCACAATCACACGGGTCAAGAACATCTGAGTCCCAATGCAAATTTGATGAGCTTAACTCTTGGCAGAGGTGCGTGCAGAAAATCCCCATCTTACGGAGGAGTGTTTTAAATCATTTACTCAGCAGTTATTCTCTCATTAATGGACCTTTCCCTTCATGCGACACAAACTCCCTCAAGCAACAAAAAGCATCTCCATGGTTGTTAGATGGTTGTTAGAAAATTTTCACTCGCTCTTGCTGGGTACCTTCAGTAATTCAAGGCAATATCTATCCATTTTGTACAGAAATAGTCATTTCTATACAAATGACTCATTGCACATGAGTACACAGATTAGTCCTGGGTTTGATTCTGTTATGTTACATTATCAGTATTACGTGATCAAAGAACTGACTGCGTTTTACTGGTTCAGAGGGATATTTAACTGCAACCTTATTTAACTGCAACCTTAACCTGGATATTTCTTGGTCTTGGTGTTTTTCAGCAGCACCCTGAATGCCCCGCAATGGGAATTTCCTAGCTTATTAGGAGTTTTGGGAAAAATAAACAAGTAAGATCACCACTACCACCACCAGAAAAACCCCCGAAAACCACTATAAAGAGCAAAAAATCCTCTTGGGATTTGAAAGCCCCAGTGATCTCCAGTAAACAGCCACTGTGGGGAAGACCATCCCACAGGTTGTGCTTCTGCAATCATTTTGGGAAGTGCTGGGGAGGAAAATAGTCTTTCCCCACTGCAAGATGTACCGGTTGCCCACTCCTGTCACCCCATCTCTGGCAGCACCATGCCATGATATTGTGCTCCTGGTGGCTTCCTGGCCATACCTTGGCCCTTCCAGCCACCCAAGTAGTAAAGCACAGCCCTCCACTGCCTGGCACCCTGCAGAGACACAGGCTGCCCGGAGAGTGCCAGCAGAGGCAAGGGGTTTGTCCCGCTTTCACCACACAATACATCCATCCTAATAATGAAAATGTGTTTCCTTAAGGAAAAATTATCATAGAATCATAGAATCGTTTAGGTTGGAAAAGACATTTAAGATCACTGAGCACAACCATGTACCCAACTGTACTAGTCCACTGATAAACCACACCTCATTCTGTGCAGTTAGGTTCTGCCCCAGGCAGCTGTGCCTGGTGGTCTCCCCGTGTGTGTGTGTGAAAGGCAACTCTGTGCTTCCCCACGGGCACAGGGAGCCTGGCACAGCATGGCTTGCACTGGCCATGGGCACAATAAACTCCACAGGAAATTCATCCCAACTTTGTTGTAAAAGGTGCTGTGGTCCGACTGTGCTGCTGTGGCCACACATGCGTGCCCAGGGGTGAACCCTCCGCACCGCACGTGAGCCTGAGCTGAGGCTGGTTTCATCGTTCAGTTGCATTTTGCACCCTTGTAGAAACGTGCAAAGTAAAACCCAGAGCCGCCTCCGATGCCAGGAGCGACTGCAGCAGCGGCACGTCGATTTGTCTCCTCTAGCCCCGCCACAACTGAGAACACCCCGCGCAGCAGCCACAAGCCTCTCACGCACCGAAAAACCCAGGAAAGCCACCCAAAAAGAACACACGGGGGTTGCTAACCCTAAGAGGGAAATAGCAAAGAATTCAAAAACCCCAGCCAACAAATGCCCCAGCCCTCGCAGCGCTCTTGCATCGTGAGCGGATCCCGAGAGCCGGGCGCGGGCAGGGAGGCTCCGAGCACCCCCCGTCCCGAGCATCATCGGGCAGGAGGAGCAGGAAGAGGAGGAGGCGGCACCGTCGCTCACAGGTTGGAACCCCTGGCTGCTCTTTGATGCGGGTAAGCACCTCGGTCCCCGCCGTCGGCAGCGAGAAGCAGCGCCGTGCCCGGGACGCCCAGTCCGGTCCAGTCCCGATCCGTCCCGCGGTCCTAGGGGCAGCAGCGTGCGGTGAGTGGGGGTACGCGTCCCGGAACGGGGGATGGGATGCGGGGTTACGTGCGGGTGCCGCATTCTGGGGCAATCCCTCTCTTCCTCGCTTTCGGATTTCTTCGTGTTTGTGTCTGCTCCACTCCCAGCCCAAGAGTGCAAAGGTGTTTCTTGGCACTTCTGCCCGCAGCACCCCCAGTGCCCCCGCACAGCCAGCCCTGCCGCTTTCTAGGCAACTTCTCAATGCAGCTCCTCATTGCCCTCTCAGCGATGGTTAAATTATGTGGCTGCCACCAGGTGCCTTTGGGACCGTGGCTGTGTGACATGATTCCCCTTCTCAGCTCCTCACCCTTTCAGGTACTGATTGGACTTGCAGAAAAAACCACCCCAAAACTACGAGGACAAGAAGAAGACACTGAGTCACAAACTGTGTTGAGACACTCACACCGAAATCACAAGAGGTGCATTTTTCTGAATGACTCGAGCTGTCTGCTGCTAGGGGGGTGGCTGGGACCAGGAGACAGACAAACCTTTCCCTGGGTGATGAGGGCTGGCCCTGTGTGTGTCACTCTCAATAAGCTGCAAGTCTCACGTTTTCTTTTCCCTCTTCCAAGGGAGAGGGCAAGAGCTTGTGAGGCACCATAGAAATGGCTGTTGCAGAGACCGCGTTCCCACCCACCAACCTCACCTTCAGCAACCAGAGCAGCTGCAACGTTCACAACCACCACTTCTCTGCCAAAGTTACCTTCTCCCTCTTCTACACTGCCTTGCTGGTGTTTGGTGCCTGTGGGAACATCTTAGCCCTCTGCATCACCTTTCAGCGCAGGAAGAAAAAACTGAACTCCACCAATCTCTACCTGGTGAATCTGGCTCTCTCTGATGCCCTCTTCACCCTGGCACTGCCAGGCAGGATCGCCTACTACATCTTGGAGTTTGACTGGCCCTTCGGGGACTTGTTCTGCCGGGCCACAGCCTTTATTTTCTACATGAACACCTACGTGGGCATCTACTTCATGACCTGCATAAGCGTGGACCGCTATATAGCTGTGGTGCGCACTAGGCACCCCGGCAGGATCCGTAAGATGAGCTGTGCCAGGGGTGTCTGTGTTCTCATCTGGTTCTTAGTGTTCCTGCAGACAGCACCACTGCTTCTGTGGCCCATGACACGGAGGATGGGGGACAAGTTGACATGCATGGAGTACTTCAACTTTGAGAAGATTCCCATGCTGCCTTACCTGCTCCTGTGTGCCTGTGTGCTGGGCTTTTTCCTGCCTATTGGCATCATCTTGGTGTGCTATGTGCAGATCAACCTCAAGCTCTGCCAGACAGCCAAGGAGAACCCACTGACAGTGAAGAATGGGCACCATCGCCGGGCCTTCACCGTCATCTTGGTGGTGCTGCTGGCTGTTCTGCTCTGCTTCAGTCCCTACCACCTCAACATTGTCCAGTTCATGGTCAGGAAGATCCTCTATCAGCCATCCTGCCGTGAGCAGCAGGCCTTCAAGATGTCCCTTCAAGTCACTGTGGCATTCATGAACCTCAACTGCTGCATCGACCCTATAATCTACTTCTTTGCCTTCCGGGGCTACAAGAGGAGGCTGCTTCGCATCTTCAAGAACAACGGCTCCTTGGGGACCTCTTCAACTGCCAAGACCCCCTCTGAGAGCAACAGCAACAACCAGCAGCCACCTGGCTCCATCTCTGTCTAGAGACAGTGACTACTTCCCTTTCGCTCTGGCCTGCAGCTTATGGACAATCCCCAATGGTAGGAGCTGGAGCTGCAGAGCGGGACCAGCACCTCCAAGACATTCTGTTGCTCCTCTGCCTTGAGCTGGGGGCTCTCACAAAGCCAACATGGCCAGGACATAGTCTGGCTCCAGATCCTGGGCTCTGTGCTTAGCACTGCTGTACCCACTCTCCTGGAGCAGAGAGAAACCCTTTTTCATCTCAACCCTCAAAGGAGGCAGCTCGTGCGTTTCGCAGCAGTGCACTGTGCTGTCCTTCCACGACTGTCCTACTTCTCTTGCAGGGCCAGTGGCTCCTAGTAACCATCATGGCTGTCCCTGTCTCTCTATCCTCTTTCTGGAGTGTGGAGGCAGCATCCCCATAGGCCTCCAGGCAGCCAGCATGGAACACAAGGACTCAGGGCACTTCAGGAAAAGGCTGGGATGTTACTTCCATGAAGAAGGTCACCTACAGCTCCTTTCCCGCACTGAAAAATGGCAGCTTTGCACTCCCCCTGCCCAGCATCCCACTCTTGCACCTGCAAACCTATTCTGGGGGCACCTGCCAGCGAACTTAACCAGAAGAGCAGAAGAAAGGGGACAAGGGGATGAGGACTGAGGGATTGCATTACATGACCTTGACTGACCTTGGTTTGAACCTGACTTGAACTTGATGAGTCTGAGATCCTTGTCAAGGGGAGGTTTTGTGTGACTATTGCCATGACGAGAGGAGGAGCCCTGAAACATCGGGTTCCCATTGATGTTTGAGCTTGTGCAACAAGGAAAAAGTTGTCAAGAGCAGAGTCTTCCTCATCTCTTTTCTGGACTATGATAAAACAGTATTAATTGGATTTCACAGCTCCCAGGATGTGGAAGCTACACAGACATGCACAAAGACATGAAGAAGAAAAAAGCCGCATTATTTTGCTGAATAGTAAAACCAAAGAAGTTTTCTGAACTAATACTTTTGATTCAGACAAATAATTCTTTAAGGTAATAACATCACTTCATGGATAGAAAGTTAGTAATAGTCATGTGCAGCCCTTTATCATTTTAAATGTGCATGAATGAGTTTTTGAATGTTGATGGTTTTTCTAATGGTACTGGTTAACTGCAGTATCCTAAAGGCTGACTGAGAGGGATGCCTAAAACAATTCATGTGGGAAAGGGACTCAAGTAGGTCCTTTTAGGAGATTCTCTGAGCTGTCCTCAAAGCAGTTCTAACCTCAGTGGTGGCTTGCAGAGAGCCTGTGCCCTAAGAGCACATTACAATGGATAAGGAGGGGTTGGTATGCACTAATATATGGATGTCAGTGGTCCAAACACCCTGAAGGAACCTCGCTAGGCTGGTAGTTGCTGTACAGTTATGCTGCCCTATTAACTACTCAAAGCAGAACCATGGCTGGTGTGACATCAGGCTCGCTTTGTCTAGCCAAAGCTTGGAAACTCCAGGCCAGGAGGCTCCTCGCACTGAGATGATGGTCCCTGTGCTGCCAGATGAAAACACTTTTCTCCAGTCTGAACCTCTGATGCCCTTAAAATCACTTACTCATGTGAAGAAGACCTCGACTCTGTCGTCTTTGTAACTCAAAACCATGGTGGTGGCTGCCAGAATAGTGTTATCCAGTCTTCACATGAACACCGGAGCACAGGTCTGCTCAAGACCAAGGTGTGGAGATGTTTTGCCAGGCTGGAGCCTACAGCTGAGGTACAGACAACGCTGTGTCAAAGCCTTCCCAGGAAAAAGTGGCGTATAAACACATCCTTATTTGCTCTTTACTGAGCCCTAGTTTACTCCAGAGTGTTTTATCAACAAAGGCACCCCCATCTTTCACTCTCTTGTCACCAGTAATGGCCTTTGAAGAAGGGAACCGGTGGATGGTGGTGCATTCTGCTGTAAAATGGCAACAAGCAGAAGGGATCCGGCCTCCGTCTGTCCCAGTGCCAACCTGAGCCCCGTGTGGGGACAGCAGGCAGCTGGAGCTGAGGAGACACCCAAGGGACGGAGAGGGAAGGCACTGGGCAGAATGGGCCTGGAAGAGCCTGGGCAAAGGCCTCCCACGGCATCCTGTACTGACTAAGCCAGCTCCCCCACCTGGCGTGCTCCTCAATTGCTTGAAAATGGAGCATTTCACCGAGACTGAAGAGAAGCCACCCAAAGCGTTTTGTCTGGGGGCACCCGAACACTTCCACACCTGAGGCGGCGCCTCAGCTCCGCTCTCGCACAGGGCAGGACCCAACATGGCGGAGGGGCCGCCTGAGCAGCCAACGCCGGCACCACCCGCTCCTGCCCCTCGCTCTGCCCCTCAAAGAACGGCCCTCGCCTGTTCTCCACCTGGTCACCCCATCACTGCTCCCCCTCGGTGTAAAAAGCCTCCGAACCCGTGACGGAGGGAAACCAATGGCGGAGGGAAACAAAAAGCTCCAGTGGCGGAGGGGCAAAAACCCACCAGTGGCAGAGGGGCAAAAACCCACCAGTGGCGGAGGGGCAAAAACCCACCAGTGGCGGAGGGGCAAAAACCCACCAGTGGCAGAGGGGCAAAAACCCACCAGTGGCGGAGGGATACCGGCTCTCAAGTCGCGCCCGGCGGCTCCGCGGGCCGTGGCGGTCGGGCGGCGCTGGGCAGCCCTCAGACAGCTGTTCTGGGGTCCCGCCGGGAGAGGGAGTAGAAGCCTTTACTGTAAAATGTAAGAAAAAAACCCTAAAGAAAAATCCTTTTAAAACCAGGCGTCGCTCTTGCTCCCCCGCGGTCAGGCGGTGTGCGCAGTCGATGGGTGGTGGTGAGGTGCTCAGGGGCCCCCTGTGACTTCCCGTGCTAGGCTGGTTCTGAGGAGCCGCTGCTTTACAGTGAGGGCGGTGAAGCCCTCGCAGAGGTTGCCCAGAGAGATGGCAGAAGCCCCATCGCGGGCAACACTCAAGATGAGGCTGGATGGGGTTTTGATCAACCTCATCGGGCTCAAGGTGGCCATGCCTACTGCGGGGGGGCGGGTGGACTGGATGGGCTTTAAAGCTCCTTTTGGTCCCTTTCGACCCAAACCGTCCGACGATTCTGCGATTTCTTGCTTCACCCCAGACTGCAGCCCGTGGCCATTCTGTCGTCTAGGAAAGGAAATCCGCATCGTCGTCTCAGGGCAGCGACGACACGTTCAGCGCTCACACAACACTACCACATCTGCTGTGTTGTACAGGGCCTATGTGCTACAAACGGAGGTTTTCCTCGCAAGATGATGCTGTGAACCTTGCGGCTCCAAGTCCTGTGTGAGCCAAGCCCCTTTAAGACTCTATTTCAGGTTTCTCCTGACCTTCTGCAAAAGGGTCGTTAGCTCATGCCATCACAGGGCTCTCTGAAGAGAATACGCACAAGCAGCTGCTATCCCCTTAGCGGTGGTTTCCAACTTCATGCTTGCAGCTGAAAGCATAAATTTCCAGGAGACTGCTGAGGGACAACAGCTCCTCGTTGCAGTTCCACACTGCCCGTTAGCAAACTTTCTGTGCTGTGCAACACAGCTCTTCACCCTATGCTTTATATTGTTCTGACCTGAAGCTATTCCAGGTTATGGCCTCCATCTTCATAAGACGGTAAAATACTGTCATGTTAAAAATGCCTGTATCTACTTAAAATAAAAGCTTCTTGCAACCAAGTAACAAGCCTTGGTGTGATTATTTGGGCCAGGTGATGTGGACAACTTTTCACCTGTGAGGTACCTATGTGAGCTGGAACACAGGAGGTTCCGTATAAATATCAGAAGGAACGTCTTCACAGTGAGGGTGACGGAGCACTGGAACAGTCTGCCCAGGGGAGTTGTGGAGTCTCCTTCTCTGGAGACGTTTAAAACCCGCCTAGGTGTGTTCCTGTGTGACTTGGTCTAGGTGATCCTGCTGTGGCAGGGGGATTAGACTAGATGATCTTTTGAGGTTGCTTCCAATCCCTAATGATTCTATGCTTGTATGATGTATCCTCAAACAGATGCAGCTCCCCTACAACACTAGAGTAGTATTTCTGAGTGTTTTCAAATTTGGACACCTTTGCGAGTGCACATGTACTCCAAATACACACATTTCAGAAATGGGAGTCTTTGAATACAGGCTTTTAATTATCTTCAATGAACTCTTAGCTCCAGTTGAATTCATTGAACCGATACATACGTATTCTCACTCGCTCTCTGCATATATACATACGCATACATACATGTAGATGCCTATCCACATACACATACATGAACAGGAAAGCCCAAAACACTGCCCTTTGCTCAGTACCTTGAAATGTTTTGCTTGCTGGTTCTGTTTCAGACAGAAGTAACAAGCTCTCTTTTCTATCACATGTCCTGAAAGGCACTGAGTAGCGCTGAACAGGGCAGGCTCCTAACGGACCAACTGCGACAGTGTGTGTGCTCACTAAGTAGCAGGTACCAGTAGCGCTTGTTTTGGGAGAGGAAAATGTTTTCGTGGTAGGTGTGGAGCCCAGTCACGCTGCACCTCAGCAAAAAGTTAAGGCTTGGGAACCTGGTGGCTTATCAGGCAGATTTCCACAAATACAAACCTTGCTGTGGGTGTATTTCAAAGTGTCACACAATCACCTAGGAAAGCCCCCAATAAATAGCTCTCATGTTCTCTCAAAAGACAATATTCCCAGTCTAGGAGAGAAATGTTTACAGCAGCAACTACTTTTATTTCAAAAACCCAAA
The DNA here is from genome assembly GCA_028565055.1 of Phoeniculus purpureus. Lineage (NCBI taxonomy): Eukaryota > Metazoa > Chordata > Aves > Bucerotiformes > Phoeniculidae > Phoeniculus > Phoeniculus purpureus. Next base: position 90,421,750 of record JAOXOE010000001.1, read on the forward strand.
TCTAGGCTTTACTAAAGCGAGCAAGGGACCTGATATCCTCCCCACAGAAAAGGTATTCTCCCTTCTCTGTCTAAAAAATATTGTTGTGTCACATGTAAAATAAAATCTGTGCAATGAGATAGTTAAAACTGTACTGGACAAACACTGTGTAGGCTGTGAAGAATACACACCTCCTATTCCCAGAAATGGTCCATTAAAGTTTCACCATCAAGTGGAAAACATGTTGTTTTCCAGCTCGTAACATGTGAATCTTTCTTCTACGGTTCTTGCATGAAACACAAACCGTGTTCCACAGCATCTCCGACTCTTCCTTTTACCACTTCCTTTTTATTTTTAATAACTGGAAATCACAACCCTGGAAGCATTTAGAGCACAAACTGTTCTCACATGCACCAAGAGGACTTTTCAACAGACATCACCACAACCTGAATTTTACCCTTCACGTTTGACCATGTTTTGCAAAATTCCCAGCAAAAATGGGGGTTTCCACACAACTGTGACATCTGGATAGAATCATAGAATCATTAGGGATCAGAAGGGACCTCGTAAGACCATCCAGTCCAATCCCCCTGCCACAGCAGGATCACCTAGACCAAGTCACACAGGAACACATCCAGGCAGGTCTTAAA
>JAOXOE010000001.1:90434838-90453559 GCA_028565055.1 Phoeniculus purpureus
AAGACCGGTCCCAGCACCGATCCCTGAGGGACACCACTAGTCACAGCTCTCCAGCTGGAGCTGGCACCATTGATCACATCTGCTCCTTGGAGATGAAGTGGGAATGGCTGCTCCAGCTGCTCTGTCCAAGGGAAGTTCAGGGAGTTGTGGACGGTTCCTTGCGTACTTGTGCGTGCCCAACCACCTGCCCTTGCAGACCACTGCTTGTGACGCCCAACAGGAAGAGGTTACTCAACTCAGACTCACAACTGGCTGACAGCTGGCAGTACATGACGAGCTGTGTAGGTACTCCCTAACTTCTTGAGCTCAGAACACCGGATGAGGTAGACTATGCTGCGTTTAACTTGTCACAGTAAGAGTAAATATCTGTTCTGCAATATTCACTTGTCATTGCTGCTATGATGTGATAACTCAGCCAGAAAGTGACGGATCAGTATTCCAAGAAGAAAGATGTTTCCTATCAAGCGGAAGTTCGAAGAGGGTATTTTTTGAGATCTGATGTATTAATTTGTCCAACATTGGGAAAACATCAAGCAGGACTCTCAGACTTTGTCTGCAATTATAAATGGGAATTTGGATCTTCTCTGGACGGTAGAGACAGACCTGCCAACAACCTTTTCAGAGCACTTCCTTTTCCAAACCTCCCAGCTTTCTTTACTTGTGTGAGCTGTTCTTCATCCAAACTGGGTGCTGTTATGGTCCGAGACACTGCCACAGCTACAACAGTTGCAAATGTGCATCCGTGTCTGGCAGCGGGGCTCGTCATGCTTTCCCCCAGAAATCCCAGGTGTATGTTGAAAAGTAATTATTAATCTTTGTAAGTGAGTGCCTTGTGAGAAGTTAAGCTGTCAATCATAACCCCAGATGAGTTTTAAAGGAATGACATGATGTGGAGCTGTTCTTACTTTGAGCATTCAGCACTCGCTGAGTAAGACAATCGTGTGTCTATGAGTGTGTCTGTGTGGTCCACCAGCAGCAACACCGACTCTGTACTTGAGGAAATAATGCCAACATTGGTTTAAGTATTTTATGCAAAACAGAAACAGTTCTAATCCTTACTACATGGCTTTTTGGATGCTGACCGCTGACAGAAGGCTCTTATTAAAGCATGATGATTAGACACAATCCTTCATTCACCTCCTGGGCTCAAACCTTTTCAAACAATAGTAAGGAACAACAAAAGTGAGAAATCAAGAGGTCCAAAAACTGTTTTGATTTTACAAGCTGAGATAACAAGCATGGGGTCAAAACCCACTCATTATCTGCTAATTAGTTACTCCACGTAATGGAAGATGACACCAGGAAGAAAAAACGGTCCATCATCAAGACTCTCACTGCAGCCTAGCAGGAAAACAGAAGTCATGACATTGAATGACTGTCCACTGCCTGATTTGCCCCATGTTCAAAACTAGAAGTGAAGGGACAGGCACAGCCAAAGAGAAACTTGCCTTCTGCAAACAGGAATTTATCTGACAACGGAGAATTACATCAGAATTGCTGAGGCTGGAAAGCACCTTTAAGGTCACTGAATCCAAGCACTAACCTAACTGTACCAAGCCCACTGCTAAACCATGTCCTTAAGCTCCATAACTATATAGCCGAAGCATGTACAGCGATGGCAATTCAACCACCATTCCGGGCAGCCTGTTCCAAGGCCTGATGACCCTTTAAATGGACAAGTTCTTCCTAATGTCTAAGCTAAGCTTCCCCTGGTGCAGCCTGAGGCCATTTCCTCTTGTCCTATCTGTTGTTCCTTGTGAGAAGAGACCAACACTCTGGAAATGCCTGGGGAGATTTGTATATCAGAAACTTTTTAATGGGAAGCTGCCTCGAGTCAAATAGCCAGAGGAAGAGAATACAAAACAATCACACAGGAGAATAAACATTATTTATCAAAAAATTGTGTGCTTTGGAATAAGCCAATACTTTGCTCTAGGAAGGCATCCAACCACTGTATCAACCAGTTTCTTTAGGGAAATTAATTCTAAAGACACCAAATTAAAAGTCTGTAGCTCAAAAGCACGGTCAGACAGAAAGAGAATTTATAATTCTAGTCCAAGAAAAAATGACAGTTCATTACGCGAGCAGGGTGCTACCAAAGAGCAGGAACAGGAGACAGTTACCCTTATGAGAACTGGTTGTTAATGAGGTGCCTTCAGCTTATTGCAGTAGTATCAGCTTGTGGAATTGCCAAGTTCCATGAAAAAGGAAAAGAAAGCAGTAGCCTGTAGACAGAACAGTTATAAACTGTTTATTGCCTGAATCAGCACTCTGCAAATTGAGTATTTTTAATTCCACACCTAGAATCTATGAACAGAAGTTATTCGGGGTTGGCACTTGTCAGCGTCACCAGTACTTTTATATTCGGTGACGCCTAAAAGCAAAGTTCCCACTTTGAAATAAAGCCAGGCCAATTCTCAACACAAGGAAGAAATTACGAAACAATTACAGAACATGAGTACTCGAGATTTGAAAATGCCAGATTACTGCCAAAAAGCAAAGGACAATTAAAGACTCACTGAGGTCTGGAGAAGAATGTACTGGTTTCTGTACAAAAATGGAAGCTGTGATTTCAAGAGAGGCTTGAGCTGTGTCCACGTGTGTACATCGGCATGCAGAGGAAGGGGAGAACGAAGGAAGACTGAGTCTAAATTTAGCTGCAGTGATTATTGCAGCAGCCTGCAAGTTTCATTCATGGGCTGAAACAGACTCAGAAGTCACTACTCCAGCAATGTATAAATATTGCAGAAGTTCTTTGGTGTTGTACGTGTCTGTCTGAAGGATCTGTTACTGGTACTCAAACTTGTGAAGCTTATTCAAGAAGACTTCATCAAAATGGCACTTCTTGGTGCCAATGGGAGGGCTAAAGAATATACTGAGGTCTTCTTCTTGCACTTCTTTTGAGAGAGCAGAAAGTAACTGGCAATACATTCACTGAAGGAATTTTTATCCTACCATCATGAATGAGGACAACATTCCTCTGGTGGGATGCTTGTGCCAGGAAACTCTTTGCGTCATTCATCTACTTTTCCCCAAGGTCAGGAGTTTACTGCTTAAACGTAACCAGAAGGTAAATCAGCAACCTGGCCTCCCTGTCCTTAGCTGACAAAATGTGGGTCTTCCACCAAATGTGACACTCCGAATCACAAGCAAGACATTGAGTGTGCCCACCCACAGAGCACCTCTCCAGCACCCCAGAAGACAGACATCTAACAAATAGACAATTAGAGGAAGTTGCATCGTTACAGAAGTCTGGGTCTTTGCAAGCAGCAGAATCTCATATGGAGATGCCACATGATGTGGATCAAAGGAGAGCCTGGCCTTACTGAAATGCAACAGCAGCTGGAATAGAAATAAAAAACGACAGGAGAGAAAAGACAAATGTAGAAGTAGAGGACAGGTCAGAGAACAGTGAAATTAAGACTATCCTATATGGTTGTAGACTTATCACACATTCTGGAGCAACCTGGTGAAACTCTTCTCTGAGCCAAGAAACTGAAAAGAAACCAAGTGTCTTCAAGAGGCTCAGCACAAATTAAGGAATAAATGCTGTGTGGATACAGAAAAATCTTCTTCGCGATGAAGAGACTGAGGTTCACACACTCCCCCTCTGGGATGGGTACAGAGATCAGCTTTCAAAGGAGAAGTGGCACGCAGTTGACAACCGAATGCGCTGACCACCTTTCCCGCAACCTTCCACCAGCTTCTGCGTACCCATTTTTATTGCAAAGAGTGTTGTCAGTAATACCTAGCCGTGGGCTCCTCCCCTAATTACTCACTATCTGGTTATCTGGCAGACTCCCTACATGTTTCTCAATGGGAAGTGAAAGTCAGGTTGACTCTGTGCTACCACACTGGTGCACAGACACAGCAGTTGCTTCCTTTTTCCCACCAGGGCTTTCATTTCAGAAACATAAACGTTAGAAAACTGTTGGGAAATAAGAAAACAGAAAAGAAACAAAAAAGTCAGAAGAGAAAGGCCAAAACATTACTTGAATTATCACAGTCTTGAAAGGATAAAAGTAGTACCCAAGGATCTAAACTACTTCTTGTTAAATGAAAGGCCAAGAGGCATCATGATGTACCAGCAAACGATTACTGGTATTGAGACACGATGGGAGAGGATGTCTCCCAAAGCAAAGAAGGATTTTGCACAGGAGCAAACACAAGTATGTGCAACAATAAAGATGAAGGGAAAGACATTATGAAAATGTGGAAGGAAAATGGCACAGTGAGGAATGAGAATGTGAAAGTGACATGGAGCGGAAAAGGACATCAGGAAATGGCAGCCAAAGAAAAATAGGGTAAATTATTTAAACTATAACAGAGGATAGACAAAAAAGTGAGAAAAGACGACCTAAGAATCTGAAGTTTTGAAAGCAGTAACAAAACAGCATGCTGGTATTTTCTGAAGGAATGAATACCCATGGCACACATTTTATTCTGCTGCCTTGAAAGGTGCGTGGAGGGGATGCTCAGTAATTCTTCATTTGTGACAAGCTCTTAATTTCTCTGGACTACTGGTGGAATTAAAAAAAAAGAACAGAAAGTTTGCAATATGGACACCACCATCTGTTTAAGGGCTGTATCCACAGCAACTAGGAATCAGGACAAAAATCAGTCATCGCATAACCACACTCCTCCGAGAAATTAGCAGTGTCAGAGAATTTTTTCAGTTTCTAACAACACATTCAGATCTGGTACTACTGAACATTTAAGGGCTGAAATGAAGGGCATTTAAGGGCATCAAATAATGAAGTTGGTGGTTTATGTTCAAATTCCACCACATACTCAATGTACTCCTCAAAAATATTGGTGTCTTAACTACCCAGCACTGACGTGCACAGCTCTGTGCTTCAGGCTCCTCCAGATCAGAACATTTCAGCTAGAGAAAGACTGGGAAAGGTAAAGCTCAAGAGACTTGCCAGCAGAGAAACTCTGGGGTGACTGTTTTATTCCCTTTAGTAGAAAACATCCAAAGTGAATTCTGCTTTCTTTAAAAAAAGCTCAGTGAACAGCAGAAAACAAACAAAACCATAACATTATTTACATCCCAGTAACTCAGACATACAGTAAAAACAACTTACAGGAAACATCTTTTTCCTTTTTTTCTTCTTGTTTTAATTTTTTAAACCCTTTTACTCTTTTTCTGTGGGTTTGCATAACTTGTAATTCTCTGGAATGTCTTACAAAGACGTCAACAGTAAGTTTTCTACAAAAATTGTCTATTTAAGAAAGGGGCCTTCGTATGTCCAGAACAACGTTTGCCACATTGCTCAAACAATGAAGCACCATTAAACCACCTACCATGTTCTTGTCTTATCCTCCTGTAAGGCTGCCAATATACAGGGAAACTGCGCTGTCTGTATTCTTAAAAGATGAGCTGAAGAGTAAGCGAGCAGGAGGAATGAGCAAAGCACCTTCTCAAGAGGCAGCTAAATCACTGTACTACAGCACACAGGGGAAAGTGAACTTTCCTCGCAACACAGAATGGAAAGAAAGAGACAGCAAATGCTAGTTTCTCTCGTCTATGGCATGTTATCTACAGACAGCTTACTAGAACTCCAGAAACTCTCTGAAAGTTGCACAACATTCTCCAAGAATATAATGCAAAGCTATAGTTGATTACTGACACACACACACATTTCATTATGTTTCAGTTTCACAAAAGAAACCTCCCTAAGAAACTGATCAGCATCCTCTAGTAGCTTCACTCTCACAGGCAAAATTACAATCCCAATTCCATCAGTAGTATGATCCATTCAATTCCTCTGTCTTCAAATCACCTTTCCAAGCCTCTAAAGGCAAAAGAATTCACCAAGTACAACAGCTTTCACTTTTTAAAATGCTGGTTGAGACTGAAAATAGACTGCTTTTCACTTTCACCACCATATCTCTTATGATAGTGAGCATGTATCATTCACCATTTCTACAAATTATGCTTTTTCTTATTTGGTGGATGGCCAGTAAATTCTGTAAGTCGTTAAAAAAAAAAGGGCTGGTCAAAAGCTTTCATGACATGTATCTTCTAAAGAGGCTCTTGGAAACATTCATACACCAATCCCACTGCCTTCCAATCACTGCCTTCACAGATTAACGTAATCAGTTAACTGAAAGCTGCGCTCAAATTAAAGGCCAAACATGAAGGAAACTTGAAAGTGGTCTGGTGACTTGTAAGAGGAAGCATCCTACTGATGCTCAAACAATGCTCCTTTATTTTACTTAAACCCCTCTACATTTTTAAAGATTTCTATTTGAAGTCAAACATCAACACGTTTTCCCACTTCATTGGTCATAGTCTAAGAAAGGAAAAGGTGAGAAGAAAATGTCACCAACTTATTTACTGTTCTGAACTTATTAACAGCTTTTTGCAATCAAAGACATGTTAAAAGATTGTTCTTCATTTCAATTGGAAATGGCTTCTTCCTCCTATCAGAAGAAACTTAGCTGCACTCTTCCCAGCAGTCTGTAGCCCAACAGACACTTTCAATTCATTTTCTATTACAACAGCAAGGCTCAAGAATTGACTAATTTCTAGATCAGTTCTTATGTTAAAACTGTTCTAACGGGAATAGATAGAATTCGATTAAGATCTTTGCATCTGAGGAACAATTTCATCAGAGTGAAATGTTAAGAAATCATGGAAAACAGAATTGTTTTATCAGGGACTGGAAACAATGACTCAATTGTACAATTACACCTTGAATTCTGGTGACACAGCTACACCTCCACGTCCTACACTGCTTCCAGCACAATGGAGTAGATCTGCAGCACAAAGGAGTTACATAGAGAATATTTCAGCCTCATTTTTGGTGAAAGAACACCAGAAGTACCGATATACTTACAAGACTGCCTGGCATTCTGCTGAACCACCTCTGAAGCAGTTTTAGCGTATAAAACACTTAAATGGCTGTACTAGCTGTACAACAGTATATGAAAGACTGATGGAGAAGCCTAGAGTAATACAATGCTTTTAAGAAACAGGAACGAACAGCGTGTTTTCCTCATAACTTACTATAATCCTCACAGAACACATATCGATACCTGCTGCTGCCTTTGCCGCCTCATTTGGGCAACCTGAGACATCATGATTTGGCGATCCAGCAACTCCATTCTCTGCTGCCTCTGGATGTCAACTGTTGCTCCCATTCCCACTCGAACTTCACTCGTTGGTTCCGCAGATGAGAAGATTGGCTCAAAAGTCCAAGAAAATATCTTTGCTACCCAGCCGGGTACACGAAGGACTTGATGAACCTTTAAAACACTGCTGTTGTAGCAAATCCCAGAAACCTAAAACCAGAAAAGAAACGTTAAAAAACCCAAAGCAAACAAAAACCTTAAATACACCAAATTTACTTCGTGTTTAGCTGCAGAGAGCAGTTGGTCTTTCTGGTTCTTAAAGCCTTTCGTATTGTATTTACCACAAGTTCTCAGCTAAGAAACAGAGAAATAAGAGGGGATTTCTCTACCTCCAACTTCCCCACAACTACCGACTATTACATTCTAAAATCTGTGTGCTGCATTGCCTGTGACTCAGAAAGCTCCATGGGGTTTTTTGTTTGTTTCATAATTTGAGCCCAAACCAAGCAACCCTTTCTCTAAGAGGTCAAAATTCAAACAGGATTTTCACGTCTAGTAAAGAAACCGGTCAGAGTGTGCTGCATGCTGTAAATGACCAACCCCTGCAAGGCTTCTGCCCACACCACCCAGGTCTCTCCTTCTAGTAAGAATAAAAGCAAATCAGCTGATCTGAAGAGCCTAAGACTATGCACAGATCCACAAGGATCCCATCCACCTTCTAGGAGGACAAAAAAGGTTTAAAAGCTGGTTCATTACAAACTGCGATGCGGCCAGCATTTGTGATGCACTTCCCCCACTGATAACAAAAACACTAATTCCCTGCGTTCACACTCGGGCTTGATTTAATTTGGGATTCAGGAGGAGTAACAGAAACCCATGTGCCACGTACATGATGCCACGAGAACTGTGCTAAGACAACCAAGTGAAACAAACAGGAAAAGGTATGAAACCTCAGAAATCTGTAAACATACCCAAAACTGTTGGTAATGCAACAACGCAACGTAAAAACGTCACCTCTGGGCTATTTATCTAAGGACATTTATTTTATCTCATTGACACTTTATACAAATTTACCAGTGCCCTGGCGCCTCATCAGGCAGAGGGAGCTGGTGAAGGAAAACGCACCTTTCTTTGGGAGGGGGATATTGTTCAGAGTATTTACAAGGTTATTGCCAATTGTCCAGTGAGATAATGAGATTTTGAGCAAAACTACCTTCTGCTTTGGAAAACACTGATTTGTATTTCATTCAGCTTTCATTTTATGGTGGCTCTCAGGGTGGCAAGTAACATACCAAACACAGGCTACCATTCTAAAACGAGAAAGAACAGTTTTAAACGACCCTGAATCCTTTCAACCTTTTTGTGCTATGAGGAAGAGGGTAAATAGGATGGGGTAAGAGGGAGGCCATAATCTCTGGCTTCACAGAGAAAGCTGCCTTTACTAAAAAAAGACCATATTCAAAGAAATGTCCTGGCTGGAGTCCAGGAATGACAGGGTGTTTGAACAGAAGCTTCTTCATTACCTCAGAAATTCCTTCCTCAACTCTACTGAAACTATTACAGATGACTCTTAAGTCCATGAATGAAACTTGAGCATATCAACTGTGCTCCAGAATTGTACTCACCAAAGAGTAAGTGAAGGAAAATTAATCTCACCTCTGCAATTCATCAATTTTTGGTATGTAGTATTTGAGGTGTCTAACTTGGAAGAAGGTCCCTCAGAAGTTAACTACCTAGTCCCAAGACAGTTATGTAGATAGGCTCCTCACTCAAGAAAACCTAGAGGTCCCTTTCTTGGGAGCAAGTAATACCGAATCAGGTTGCAAACATTACGTACACATTTAATCTGGTGATTTCTTAGATGCAAAATGCATAAGCAGTGCCAGAACCTACAATTACCATCCTTCCTCACACCTTGTTAGGCTATGAAGCCTGGCCCCTCAAGTCCCAAGGATTCTGCATTCCTGGTTGCACATATGTAACCAAGTAGGGAAAACACCCTCAAAAGAGTTTTTCCAACATCACACCTGCAGTCCTGCCCAGCTACTGATCTCTGCACGCTTATCACCTACAGTCCTTTGTTAAGGTCTGAAATTCTTCAGGGCACTCTAAATCTTGAACAGGTTCAAGAAGTCACAGGAACAAACCATACCATGTGATGATCGAAAAATCCTCACCTATGCTAAATGTGTCTGAACACATTAACCACCGAATCATTCTTTTACCACGATAGAAAGTACAAAATTCATAGCAGCAGCTTGTGTCTTTGGTGTCGGCGCTTTGAGACTTGTCTCAGAAGGGAAAGTATGCTGCAAGCATCCACTAGTAGCTGCATCAGTAGGAGTTTCCTCATATTCATCTAAGTAGACATGACCAGTCGTTTCCATTTATATTGGAAAAGACCTGTAAGATCACTGAGCCCAACCGTTAACTTGACACTGCCAAGTCCATCAACAAATCATGCACTAAACACCACTTCCACGTGCCTTTTATTTACCTCTGGGGGTGGTGACTTCATCACCTCCCTGGGCAGCCTGTTCCAACGCTTAACAACAAAGAAATTTTTCCTAACATCCAACCTAAATCTTCCCTTGCTCAAACTGAGGTTGTTTCCTCTTGTTCTGCTGCTTGTTACTTGGGTGAAGAGACCAACCCCATCTCACTACAAGCCCCTTTAAGGTAGTTGTAGAGAGTAAGTCATTGCAGAGCATTTTATCAGAAGAAAGGGCTTCACCAAGGCCAGAAGTATATGGACACTGCTGAAATGGAGAACGGCACACAGCAACACATGTGAGTCTCAGGCATGGCTCCTACCTGCCCTCCTAGCTTGAATGAGCTCACTGGAGGAGTGTGTCTGATCTACAGGCAATGCACTTGCTGCAGGGATCTGTCCTACGTCTCCTTGCTGCCCCTCAACAGCAGACTAGTGTTTTGGCCCCTCCTCGTCCTGTCTTTGACAGAAACTCATGGCATAAGCCAAACGCGGACTTCTGTGCTCACAGAGCAGGGTAAGAAGCCATAAACTGAAATCTGAAATGAAAAGCACTACTCCAATCACAAAGCTGTCAGGTGGATGTTAAGAAACTTTACACATTGTGCTCAATTTGAACACATTTTTAAGACATTTCATGCTGTAAGGAAGAGATACCTATTTGCATATTTCCAATAAACCCAGAATGGAGACATCTGTAGTTAAAATAGGCTTAGTGATTCAGCCTGGCGTAGTGTCATTCACTCATCTTAATGTCAAGTATTTCCAAAGAACTTCCTCTTTGGCTGGTTCATATGCAGAACTTGACACAAAGCATTTTACTTTGTCAAAGCTTGGTTTGGTCTAACTTTTTATAGCATTTCTGTTACAGACACACAGTGGATCTCTAGTATTTAAGTAAACCAACTCATTTTACTAAATGAAAATAAGATCTCATTATATCCCCACGTCAACACTGTACATCAGATTAAGGTGCTACTTGCCTCAAACAGGTAAGCCTCCACAGTACTTTAGGCTCTAAAAAACCACCCCAGAAAGACGCTGCAGTTAAGTTTGCATTGTTACAATGGACAATTTTTGGCTGTAAATACAACACACCTTAGTTGTTTTCTGTCGTAACCTAAAATCTCACCCACCGTACCACACGATACCTTCCCTTCCCTCATGTCCCTCCAAAGCTGTAGTCTCTCTTTTTTATTAGGTGCCTCAAACATAGAAGCTCTCCAATACTGTAAATGATGAAGACACATATGCTCCACTACTAACAGATACTTAAATCACTGTCCTCACTTAACACTGAAAGAGGAAATCAAGTGGAAAAAACAGTAGGCAGACTGGCATGGAAAATTACGTTGAAAATTATTTTGCTTTATGTTTGGAAGCTGACAGCAAACACCCTTTTATTTTGACTGATTTAAATATATTAACCATACATTCATATATTGACAAATCGAAAGCGAACAGCGCTGTTCTTAAGGCAAAGTGACGTTCTTATACCTGTTTTACTTGGTATGTTCTGAACTGTACACAACTTCAATCAAAACAAGGGATTCAAGTTTGTGCTGAGAGTGTATTTACCCCAATTAGAGAAACACATTTATCAAACCAAGAGAGATCGTGTGAATGCCACCCAACAAAGAAAACCGCTGATCGTGTGTTTTCAGCTGGCAGTTACAGCCTGTAATGTAACTGTAACACAGGAGGCTTTTTTTCTGTTTCCTCTGCGGACACAGTTATAGAGATTATTAACAGTCTCTTGCAATACTTAGCCTGATAGAAAAAATGAATAGCACTGAAAACAAATGAGTTATCTTAAAGTTCCTTCCCAGTTCACTGGGCTCATAGATTTCCCAGATGCCTTCTTTTGTTTTTTCCTGCAGAGTTCACCAATGCTGTCTTCACTGGTCAGGTGCAATCATCATCTGACCTCGATGATTCTCATGTGTGCAAGCATGACCGTATTACCATTTCACAGCACTGTACTACCAGCATAGTATAACTGTCTTTAAAGCTACAAAAAGGGAGATTTAGATTGGATCTTAGGAAGAAAATCCTCACTGTGAGGGTACTAAGGCGTTGGAACAGGTGGCCTAGAGAAGCTGTGGATGCCCCCTCCCTGAAAGTGTTTACAGCAAGGCGGGACGGCACCCTGGGCACCCTGGTACAGCAAGAGGCGTCCCTGCTGATGGCAGGGGGGTTGGAACTAGATGATAACTGAGGTCCCTTCCAACCGAAAACATTGTAAAAGCCAAAAGAAGCAACACTGCTTTAAATTCGAGTATCAGGTCTTGAAATGTCACCTTGAGCATTTTTTTTCACACCTTTTGATGTTACACTTTCTAGAACACATCTTGAGTAACATGATGCAGCTGCAGAACAAACATCTGCAGCACTGTGATGCACGGGTAGGCGTGTATATACCATGCATGCAAGTTCCACAGTGCGGTGTCCAAGCCTGAGCTACAAAACTCAGCCAACGAAGTAGTCTGAGCAAGCACAGCTTTATACAGAACAGCTCCATGTATCTCCAGATATATGGGATGTTCATGGGATTTCTTGATGGCCTGGTTAACGATTCTAACAAGCAGAACTCAAAACAATCCAAAGTATGCTTGGGAGTATTTAACAACAGGAATCTGTAGTCTGTGTAAAACCAAGTGAGCAACTTCTAAATTATGAGTAAGAACCAAAACACTCAAAATTCACAGCTGAAATTAAAATCAATTAAAACCAACTCAACACGGAACTTTCTGTGTTAACCTCAAGACTTTAAAGCACACGTTCCAAATTATAGAATCTCCACAGTCTTCCAGTATCTTGTCTGCTGGTACCAAGCTGAACTTAATTCCTAAGGCAGGGAGGCTGTAGCCAAGCCTGAGTGGGTCTTGACAAGACCCTCAAATCTCAATTCTGCAGGAGTGTAGTCATGAGTAACGCAGTACACAGCAAGGTAAGACGAGAACCCAAGAGACTTTAAAGGGAGGAAGGATAAGGGGAGAGAAGGTGGGTGGACATGTATAAGGCAAATGAAACACTGAAGTGGATGCAAGGTGTTGGAACTGTTTTAAAGAAAAAAATACCAGTACTGAAACTGAATGTGAGCCAGCAGTATGCCCAGGTGGCCAAGAAGGTCTGCAGCACCTTGGCTTGTATTATAAATAGTGTGGCCAGCAGGATTAGGGAAGTGATTGTCCTCCTGTGCTTGGCAATGGTGAGGCTGCACCTTGAGTATTCTGTTCAGTTCTGGGACCCTCACCACAAGAAGGACACGGAAGTGCTAGAGTGGATCCAGAGAAGGGCAACCCTGTGAAGGGTCTGGAGCACAAATCCTATGAGGAGCAGTGGAGGGAAGTGAGGCTGTTTAGCCTAGAGAAAAGGAGGCTGAGGAAAGACCTTCTTGCTCTCTACAAATATCTGAAAGAAGGTTGGAGCAAGGAGGGGCACAGCCTCTTCTCCCTGGTGGCAAGTGATAGGACTAGAGGAAATGCCTGCAAGCTGCAACTATCAAGTTGCATAAGGTTTAGGCTGGGTGTTAGGAAGCATTTATTCACTAGAAAGGGTTATCAATCATTAGAACAGGCTGCCCAGGGCAGTGGTGGAGTCACCAGCCCTGGAGGGATTTAAATCACCTGTGGTGCTTAGAAACATGGTTTAGTGGTGACCTGGCAGTGCTAGGTCAAAGATTGGACTTGATGATCTTAAAGGTCTCTTCCAACCAAAGAGATTCTGTGATTGCATAATTAAATCATCACCAATGGTGATGTGTTTTCAGTCATCACATTATTCTGCAACAAGTGGAGAGCTGCGCTCTACTGTTTTGTAGTAAGTGCTACAATTCATAACAAGTCTATGTTATGAATTTCAGCTATCTTTCGCATAGCATCGTGTCACAGATCTATAATTAAGAAGTCTCTTTCTCCTCTGTTAGGAATTATTATGAGAATTAGGATAAATTACGGGTCAAATTTTCATACATTTGTACAACAAGGCTTAATAAATGCATAAACACCAAGTCAGCCAGGTATGCTATTGAGTCACCAGCACACTGCCTGTAGACACTTCACTGTCTGTATTTTTAGCTCCAAAGATCACTTAGGCACTCATACGACTGCATAAGATGCTGTTCTGCAACTGAGATTTGTTGTACTTCTGCTTATGTACTTAAAACGGAGGGTCCTGGCGCAATTTAGGAATTGTTTTCAGTTTCCACTTTCTCTTCACCTTCTTCCTGGTTTAGGTTTCTTGACATTCTCACAACTTATGTTTTAACCTGTAGCAAGCCGTCTTAGACTAAACGAGATCTGTCTTTCCAGGTAGAAGATATGGTGGCGCTGGGTACTGGTTGCTATGTTGATCCTTGCTAATGCTGTTGGATTTCCCTGTGAATTCCCGACAGGGCGTAGAGCAACTGGAAGTTGTACCACCCTGATTTTTTGTTTTCAGTGGGTTTGAGCTATGCCATCATTACAGAAATGTGTTTACAGGTGTGCAGTGGTGTGTGTATGCAGGCAGGCAACAAGTCATATGCCTGGTGTAGGGAATTTTAGACAATCTGTAGTCTGACACTGTGTTTTGTTATTGGAATACCGAAGGTCTAACCACATCTCTAATTCTGAATTGACATAGGAATATAATTGTAAAGGCAGCTTCTTTACTCTTTAGATGAAACTGGAGTATCTCTCAATCACTGCTCTTGTGTTACATCAGGTATGGGCCTGGCCATTTCAGTTGCTGCCGTGCTGTTTTGTTGCTGACACATTTAAACAAGCTCTTTAAATACATGACACTTATTTAGATAATAGAACCACTCGGGTTGGAAAAGACCTTAAGATCATCATGTCCAACCATTAACCCAGCTGTACCAAGCCCACTGCTAAACTGCGTCCCTAAGCTGTATTCAAAAGAGTTTTTAAAGTCTTCCTGTGACTCAACTTACTCTGATGGACTTAAACCTATGTAAAACATACTGTCACACTGCAATGAGAAAAGAGACTAGTGATCAGAAAGAATCCTAGGAAATTTGCACTGTACAGCTTAATGCAACTCCACATTAAAGAGAAGTTAAAATAGAATCACATAATGTATTAGTAAACAGAAATTTGAGCCACTCTTTGCCAGTCTGTGTAATCGAGTATCTATACAGTTCCTGCCGCCAGGAAAGAGTTAAAATGCCTTTCCTCTTCCTTCCTTTCCTCTAGTGAACACCTGTCCAAAAGGAAGAGCTATTAAAAGAGCCAGAAGAGTAACAGGAAGGGCAGCGCATTTGGAGGACGTCACAGATCCTTAGGTGGGCAGGGAGGCTTGGGCACGTATCCAGGAGAGGGGAATTCTGATTAGCTGCACTATTTTCACTGAAATTTATGGGCAGGCCAAACTGCTGAGCAGACTTCACTATCTCATAAAATCACAGAATGGTATGGATTGGAAGAGACCTTTGGAGATCATTCCCTGCCAGAACAGGATCACACAGAGGAGACTGCACAGAAACATGTCCACAGAGGTTCTGAATGTCTCTAGAGAGTCCACAACCTCTCTGGGCAGCCTGTACCAGTGTTGTCACCCTCAATGGGAAAATGTTTTCCCTTATGTTCAAATTGATGTTCCAATTTATTCCCACTGTCCTCTCACTGGGCACCACTGAGAAGAGCCTGGTTCCATCATTCTGACACTCATCCTTTAGATTCTCATAAGCATTTATGATATCTCCCCTCAGTTTTCTTCTCTCTAGGCTAAACAGAACCAGCTCTCTCAGCCTCTCCTCATAATGCTCCAGCCCTCTGATCATGTCAATATCTCTGTGCTGGACTCCCTCCAGTAGCTCCCCATCCCTCTTGAACTGGAAAACACAGAACTGGACGCAGTATTTCACACGTGGCCTAACCAGGGCTGAGTAGACAGAGAGGAGAAACTCGTTCAACCTACTGGCCATGCTGTTCTCAATGTATCCCAAAAGACCATTTGCCTTCTTGGCCACAAGGGCATATTGCTGGCTCATTACTGCTCCATCACTCCTGTCAGTCACCCTGCAAGCTCATAAAGTATTTTGGAACAATCACTGCAAATGGTAAGAGAATAAACTGCTGATTTACAGCAGCAATATGTGAACTGTGCACAGGTACCTCACTCTGAGCTGATCACAAATTCACATTAGTACGTTCTAGATGGCAAGGGCACAATTGAAGTTCTTCTTAGGTTTGCATCGACACAATCTTCTTTTTAAGAGTTAGCATTTTCACAGTTTGAAAAGCAGACAGTATTTTGGACTAAGAGATCACAGAGTCTGAACTCCTAATTTCTAAGTTTGTAAAATTTTTGAAGAAGCTGATCAGAGTCTGTCAATCTATAAGATTTAGTACAACCTGTTTTAGCACCCAGAACAACTGGACGGGAAAAAGACAGACCACATCAACTTGATCTGACTCGCGTGCACAAAGTGATTTTGCACCCTTACTGCTGTAACCACACTGAGAACTGGAGAAATGTCTATACTACAGATGTCCCAGGAGATGAGCAAAGTATGAAAAATCCTCACAGCAAAGTTGTTAAAAGTTGTTTTTTTTGAATTACAGCCTGGGGCTTTCTGAAAACTGAGAAAACAAGCAACAGGGTAAACTTTTGTACCGCTTCCTGTATAGGCAAATTTGTATCTGTGGGTCTAAAGCCGTACCCATGGTACTAAAATTAACTTTAGGGGGTCCGAAAGCAGTGTCACCCTGCAAATATTAATCAGCTCTTTTGCTGCCTGTCAGTTCATCACCAGCCAGCCAGTGCTTCACACCTTTGGTAATAAGAGACAAAAGCTTTCTACAGTTACCAGAGCAAAGAAAAGTATTACTCAGTGATTTCTCTTCTTTTTTAGCCCAAATAAACAGCACTGATTATGTACATAAACAACATGTGATTTTTAAAACAGTAACACTTACCAATCCACTTAAGGCTAAAATCCAGATGTAGGAGCCAGAGGTTAAGAGCTAGAAGACAAAAGCAGTGATTTAAAACTTTCTTTTCACAGATCTGCTGCTGTCTGAACCACCATGCTCCAGTACTACACAGGCTATGTACTCATCATGACAACGGGAGAAGCCAGGCACTTATCTATATGGAAAACAGTTTAACACAAAAAAAGAGATGCATTCCAGAAGTAGCACAAGTGGAAAAACACTGAGATCCAACAATAGTTCTCCTTCTACAGAACAATACATTTTATTCTAATATAGCATACCAAGCGCAACAGGATGTCAGTTATAGGCTGCACAGAAAAACAAGTCTGAAAGACGGCCTGAAGCAAAGGAAATGATTCAGCAGCAACAGGAGAAGAGCTCCAAGCGAGGCAAGCAGTGCAAGTGAAGCTCTCAAGACCTTCAGGCACTGAGAGACTAACAGCGAGCATCAAAATGAAAGAAATAAAGTTCTCATCCAGTGGCACATTTCTTGACATGAAATCACAGACCTACGTTACAATTAATGTGTTTTAAAATCCTGATAAGCAGCCGGGCAGCCCATCGTTTCTAGCAAAGTATGTGATTAATTGTCTGGAGACAATTACTAAGAACTGGAAAAGTGGGCTGGAACTCAGACTGATACCAGTTACTAGAACAGCTCTGTGTGATGCCAACTGAATCATGAGAACACCTTTCCTCTTGACTTGTGACTACAGGGTGGTTTGAGATAAGTGCAGTTTGCAAATGAGGGGAAGGCAAGTCTCTGTGTGACTTGCAGGGAAAGTTCCAGCAAAGACAGAGTGATAAGTAACAGCAGTGATCTGTACTGGAGGTGCTGCGTATATGAAAGCAAAAGGCAAAGGACACGATGGGAAAAAACTCAGCCAGCATCAAAACTAGACTGTTAGTGGTAGTGATGGGTTCAGAAAAGAAGAGATAAGGCTTCTGAAAGATCAAGAAAATGAGGTGCTGGAGTGGAAACTGAAGGAATCCAAAGGCTGACAGCAAAAGGGATGAATGAAACATTGATGTGGAGCAGGAGTTAATATTCTGAACCTG
The DNA here is from genome assembly GCA_028565055.1 of Phoeniculus purpureus. Lineage (NCBI taxonomy): Eukaryota > Metazoa > Chordata > Aves > Bucerotiformes > Phoeniculidae > Phoeniculus > Phoeniculus purpureus. The sequence goes on from JAOXOE010000001.1 coordinate 90,452,410, forward strand.
CCTATTCATTCTAGAACACACACACGTAACTACAACTAAAATACTTCATATGACTGTGGTGCTTTCTACTGCTGGTGCTAGAGCTGCTATTGACTCTCTGGAACACACAAAAATAAGTAAAATTTCTCCTAAGTGCACATCTCTTTCATAATTAAGGTTGTGGCTGAGTGTCCATTCATTTCTAGGCTGCTGGGGGTTTTCAATTTATTTAACACGTATTGCTTTTCTGTACCAAGTAGCTGTATTTGCCCACTCTTACTTAACGTAGCACTACATGGTATCACCATGGTCTACATCACACCATCGTGAATGATCTGTCACAGGCTAATGCTTGAGAAACAAAAAATATTGTTTCTTATCAGTGGAATTCAAACAAAACCCTGATTATTTACCAACAGTCCCAGCTATAGGAAAAGTGTTATATTCTATAGCACTGCTCCAGCTGTGACAATGGAAAAACAACCCCAAAAAAATCAAGAATATGTGTAAATTAGAAATGTGAAAGACACATATGCCTTAGCATTATAGAATCATAGAACCATTAGGGATTGGAAGGGACTTCGAAAGATCATTGAATCCAATCCCCCTGTCACAGCAGGATCGCCTAGACCAAGCCACACAGGAACACATCCAGGTGGGTTTTAAACGTCTCCGGCGAAGGAGACTCCACAACTCCCCTGGGCAGCCTGTTCCAGCGCTCTGTCACCCCACTGTGAAGAAGTTCGTCTCATATTTATGTTTAACCTCCTATGTTCCAGCTTACATCCATTGCCTCTCATCCTATCACTAGATGACACTGAGAAGAGCCTGGCTCCACCCTCCTGACACCCACCCCTCACATAGACATTAATGATGTCACCCCCTCAGTCTCCTCCAAGCTAAAGAGACCCAGCTCCCTCAGCCTCAGACAGAGGCAAAGGAGGTGTTCAGCACCTCTGCTTTCGCTGTATCCTCTGTCTCCAGGGCACCTACCTCATTCAGCAGGGGCCCACATTGCATCTAGTTTTAGCTTTTCCTGGAATGTATTTGAAGAAGCCTCTCCTCCACTTCCTTCATCATCCTCGTTGCTCTATGCTGGACTCCCTCCAGCAGCTCCATGTCCTTCTTGAACTGAGGAGCCCAGAACTGGACACAATACTCCAGATGTGGT
>JAOXOE010000001.1:90465931-90478359 GCA_028565055.1 Phoeniculus purpureus
GGTGATCCTGCTGTTGCAGGCGGATTGGACTAGATGATCTTCTGAGGTCCCTTCCAATCCGTTATGATTCTATGATTAACCAAAAATATGTTTTCACTGTACCACGAACATTTAAAAATGTACTTCAGAAAGACGCACACAACAGCCCAGTTTGACCACACTGGAAATAAAAGCCTTACTGCTGAAGTAACAGCGTACAGAGAACACACCGCAGGTACCTACGAGAAACATCACTTTTACATATGACCGATAAAAGAGCTCAGAAATGACGTCGCTGTTTCCTGCCTGCAAAGAGGAGCTATTTTAGCTAAGTGAAGCTGAGCAGCAAAAAGGAAGTCCAACCCTTCTACAGATTTGGGTCTATAGAAGGAGCATCTCTGAAGAAACTTTGGAGTGCACAAAAAGTGAGTAACAATTCATTATACTATGAATTATACAGAGTAACTCGGATGTTTATGAAGGTTGCTAAGATAGAGTTGTTTCTTCAGAAGCTGAACACGGGCTTTTGATTTCTAGAACTAATGAAAAGATGCTTTATTCTTTAATACACTTTTAAAGTATATTTAAACTAAACTAAAACCCAGAGAAAAGTTTGCTGTTTGGCCTCTCTGTGATTCACTGATTTCCTCAGGGAAATGGGAACAAGTATAAGGGACAGACAAAGAAAATCATGGGGATTTTGAAGAGAGAGATACACACAATCCTTTAAATAGAGTCACTATTGCCTAACTCATAGTAAGACTCTGGAGAAAAAGAATTAATTCTGGCTTTGTTCTGAAAGCCTTTTTTTTTGTACAGCACCTTGGTGGACTTCCCATTCAGGATCCCAGCTACTATTGAAAAAAAAAAAAAGGCTGATAAAACAAATGGACCAGTATCAGAGTAATCATTCAGAATTAACACAGACAGACATCCAGAAACCAGTGACTCCAGGGGCTCTTCAGCAAGTGCTTTAATTAACATCAGTCAGCAAGTATTCCCTTAAGAAAAGTGGCAACTATGTCAAAACTACTCAGAGGCACTCAAAGACCTAGTTGGGTGGACCAGGGAGATATCAACCTGGATTCCGTGCTGACAGGTACGATGAGAAAGTAGCAGACTTGCATTCATGCTGATAGATAACTATGTAATTATTTTTTTTAAGTCTCATTATTTCTTACCTACATAAATGTTAAGTTTTAGATTCTTAAAAATTAAATATAGGAAAATTACTTATAACACAGCCATGCCTTTAAATCCACAAAGTTTGGAAAAAGTATCTTCAACAATTAAGTGAAAATCCCCCGGTTTTTGTTCCAGTAGGTTAGTTCTTTAATATAACTCAAAACTTGCACAAGCTAAATAACCAGTGAACAAGGCACGAAACCAAAGGATTTCCTGAAGTAAGTTTCTGACAGACTCAGTTTCTTCTCTTCCCACCACCATGAGCCTACTGGTTATTTTGGAAACAGGACTGGACTAGAAATTATTACAGTAACTGCAAGTCCAAAGGAGAAAAAAGCAAACCCAAAACCTATGCTGTTAATTAACATCCATAAAAAGAAATAAATTCGTCTACCTATCCTATCCATTTCTACTCAATTCACCTGCTGAATCAGCCAGGATCTTGAGATAGGCAGTCATGCACTATGTCATACTCAACCACCAGCAAGAGAGCTACCACACAGAACAAAAGAGGAAAAAACCACTTTAAAAGGGTTGGGACGTGGGGGGATGTTAAGCAATATTTGGGCTATTTCATGCAACAGGAATGGAAGTGAGACAGCATGCCAGATCATTTCAACTGTGCTAACAAGCACGTGCTGCAAAAATGTCCTTTCAAGCACCTGCCATCTAATTTTCAATAAGGTCTGCTACCACTCCACAATTATTTTATTTTTCAGTATTCTTCACACCATGAAATATTTTAGAGGCATTCATACAGATGCCCTTTCAACCTCTTTTTTGTCAGTATTTTACACATAGCTTTTCTCAGACAAAACACCAATTCTGTTACATGTTCTAACCACCTCATCTGATCAGAAAATGAACCTTTTTGGTTTTTATCACTAAAAAAAATAAATCTTTGTGACAGAAATTTAGGGCTAGATACTTGCATGCATAGTTTTTTATATATATCTGTACCTTGGAAATTCATAAGAAAATCAGAAATACTAACTTCATATTTCAAAGCAGAAAGTAACCTGAAGAAAGATTTAATAGGTTGTACTTAAGTTGGTTACTCCATGGATATGCACCTCAAAAGCAGCTGGTACTTGCCAGTGTTGAACCAGGATGCTCCACTAATACACACTGCTTCGGTCCCCTATGTACTCCCCTATACCACCTGGTAACATCACAGTGAAAGCATAAAGCAGACAACCACTTAAGTTTGTTTTTAATGATCCATATTTGTTTTCCCGTCCGCTCTTGAGAACAGTTTTGGTGCTCAACATACTTGGCTCTCAGGCACAAGCAGGAAAATCAGACAGGATCAAACAACTAAATCTTTCCTCCTCCTCCTTCTCTTCACAGAGCTGCCACGGGGCTGCATAAAAGGCCAAACAAGTGAACCCCTTCCATGTAAACTCATCAAACTGTGACCACAGTAAGACACAGGAAGGTGGGGGAGGAGGGGTGTGCATCAATCAAAACACCCATGCAAATACCAGACAAGTAAGATCTGCCATCCTCAGATGGCTCACAAGAAAATCAGGGGACAATCTCATTCAGCAATCACCACCTGAGGCTGCACAATGCCATTATTTCACATGTCCAGCTCCTCCAACAAAAAAGAAGCTGAGAGCAGGAACACTACTGTGCTCTAAAGCAGCTGGCTACTAGCCAGCAACTTTTCCCCCCTCATACAGGGCTGATTCCCATCTTTTTTACCTTCTTCAATAGAACATCCATCATCCTGTTAATCTCATTCACATGTCAGGTGGTTGGTTGTGACGCCCTGGGATCAAATACTGCATTAGAAGCTACACGGCTGTTGAGATTGCTTTTTAGTGTTTTTTACGAGCATCAGCATGCAGTTGTTTGTTTGGGAGCTACGTAGTTCCCTACACAGCTAAAATGCAAAGTCAGTACTTCACTTTCCATATCCAAATGGCTCTACATGCCACGCTCACTTACTTCCTTTCAAAACTGATTTTAGTCATTTAGTTGTTTCACCAGGGATAACTAGAAGTAGTATTTTCTTTTGAAAAGAGTAATCTTACCTCTTTTACGGCTATTTCAATCTAATACCAGCTACTGATGCATACTTAAAAGTATCAATCTTGAATTTGGATTCCTTAGAATCTCCTCAGTGATTAAAAATATTATATTAAAACCAGTTTATAAATACTATTCCTCACTAATCTGACCATATAGGTAGTTCCTTCACGGGACAGTAATATTTGTAGTCACAAAAAGCAGCAAAGCTCTCACATTTTTTCAGCTAAACAAAATTTCATCTCTAAACCCCATCCTACAATGATCTTGTTTCTTTTTAAAGGAAGTTTTTGCTTGAATGAGAATAACTTTGCATATTTTGTCTGTAATTCAGGGTATTCATGGAGTGTAACAACTACATCTGAATTCAATTAAAATATAATGCCTGAAAATTACCACCCTGAGGAATACAGGATTGCATCACTGGTGTTCTACGGCTTTGTATTCACAGTGGGACTGCTGGTGAACGCCACTGCACTATGGGTTTTCAGCTGCACTACAAAGAAGAGAACAACTATAACTGTATATATGATGAATGTGGCACTACTTGACCTAATTTTTATATTTTCCTTGCCTTTTCGGATGATTTATCATTGGAAAGAAACGTGGCCTTTTGAAGACACATTCTGTCGGATTATCAGTGCCTTCACCATCTTTTATCCAGCCATTGCTTTGTGGTTGCTCACTTTTATAAGTGCAGACAGATTCATGGCTATTGCCCAGCCCAAACATGTCAAAGAGCTAAAAAATACCAAAAAGGCTGTGCTGGCTTGCACTGGGATCTGGATAATGACCCTCTCCACAACGTCCCCACTGCTGTTTTTACGATCTGATCCAGACAAAGCCTCAAATTTCACCACCTGCATAAAAATGCTTGATATCATCCACTTAAAGGAAGTAAATACACTGAATATCTCTCGCTTGATTTTTTTCTTTTTGATTCCCATGTTTATCATGATGGGGTGTTACTTAGTCATTATTTACAATTTTATCCATGGCAAGACTTCCAAACTAAAGCCTAAGGCCAAGGAGAGATCCATAAAAATCATAGTCACTCTGGTTGCTCAAGTACTCATCTGCTTTGTACCTTTTCATATTTGCTTCGCCTTCCTGATGTTGCAAGATGAAGACACAACGTACAATCCCTGGGCAGCCTTCACCACCTTTCTCATGAATCTCAGTACCTGCTTGGATGTTATACTGTACTATATTGTGTCTAAGCAATTTCAGGCGAGAGTCATCAGCGTAATCCTCTACCGCAATTACATTCGAAGCATACGCAGGAAAAGTTTTCGAACTGGAAGTGTAAGATCACTCAGCAACATGAACAGTGAAATGATATAAAAAGAGAAAATGTGTCAGGGGAGTTCTACAACGTAAACAAGAGATTCTTCCAAATCCCAGCGTTTTGCCTGTTCGGTGACCAGAAGTAACAGGTGTATTTGTTGCACTACGACAGGAGCAGTAAAATAAATGCACTTCTTTGTATTTGCTCAACAGCTTTTGTAAATCTGAAATGAACAAAAATCTAGTATCAGCGTTAAATTTTCAACTGCTTTTGTCGTCCCAAAGAATTGTGAATATTGTCAGACACGAAAAAGTGACTGTTAGCAGAATAAAGCAGTCAATGCTGAAAGATTAAGATGCAATGCATGTATTATTTATATTTGCACAACAAAATGCTCCAGAAACTACTGTATACCCCACACTTCTCAAATTAGCATTATTCTCTCAAGATCAGTAATAGCAAGACTTCAAGAAAAAGCAAATACAGGCAACATTTACATTTCACATTTAACATGCAGAGGATAATGAGGAACAGTTTCTAGCTAAAAGAGGATAAATTTAGATTAGATCTCAGGTAGAAATTCCTCACTAGAGGGTGGTGAGGCAATGGAACAGGCTGCCCAGAGAAGCTGTGGATGCTCCCTCCATGAAACTGTTCAAGATCAGGTTGGATGGGGCTTTGAACACGCTGGTCTGGTAGGAGGTGTCCCTATTCAGGGCAGGGGTGTTGGAACTAGGTAATCTCCAAGGTCCTTTCCAATCCAAACCATAATTCTATGATTCTGTGATTCAACTGAAAAATCTTTTGTAATCAAGATTTCTCTGTAATTTACAACATTCTGCACTCAAAAGATAAAAATACCACCAGATAATAGTCAAACTGCTCATTAGTTCCCTGTGAGTATGATGTGCACAACACTTACACCATACAGAGTGTCTTTCTGCACCAATGGAAATACTGAATTTGCCCAGATTAGCAGCCTATGTCTCAGCAAGGTAGCAAATATGAGTAACTGCAGTAGTACTCAAGCTTTCAACTTCTTTTGAGCGATCACACACAATAAAAAATGTATTGTTATAAAGTTCAACATTAGTTTTCCTCAGCTACTTTCACAAGACATGCTAAATAAGTACAACTTTTGAAAGTGCAATACGATGTTTAGTAGTAAATATCCCACTCCAAGAACTTTCAGTATTACCTTAGAATACGACTCATGGAAATTCAAGTCTATATGAGGCTGACCTACCCATGAGAAGCTTAACAAGAAAGGCTCTGCAAGCTCTATGGCTCTACTGCAATAATTCTTATTAAGTGCAGAAATTTCAAATATAGGTCATGCAAAACTGAACCACTGAAAGTTTTAAGAACTTCAGATAAAAATACTAAATGGAATAGTCTAGCATTCAAATTTTGAAATACAAACGTAGAGAATACCAGTATGAAATGCATACATGTAAGGCAAATAATTTTGGTTGTCCTGTCTCTGTGATTTAAGAATGAAATCAGCAGCAACTTCATTTGGGTTTTCAGGTTTACTGAACTGAACAAAACCAAATACAGCAATAATTTGTGCACTGCCAGCTGTGTTTCAATCATCTTAACAGTGGTAAGGGGACTAACAGAATGAAACACTAAGTAGATAAAGTATAAATTAATTCAACTATGAAACAGTTGTTGGAAAATAGAGTAGTTGTGCCAAAAACCCTTACACTGTAGCTCAAAAGACAATTACATTTAATTTGAAGGGTTACATGAAGAAACTTTTTTAAAATTAAAATGTGCACAAAATAGTCCCTTGAAAGTCTATGTAAAACAACCAATTCACTGGGAGCTACTTACAAACCAGAAGGCAAGCTGTTGATGGTGATGCCAAAGATATACTGAGTGATTTCTACAAGGAGAAGATCAAACAAAGCTGAGAGCATCCACGCACCCAGTAAAAAGGACTGGAAAGGGAAATAATACATTCATTAATTCACCAGTTTAAAAAGAAGGTTTTTATCTATCTCTAAATAAAAGAAAAAACAAGAAAACCACTTTACTAGTTCAATTAAGACAAATACAATATTTAGCACAACATAACTCCAGATCTACATGTCTAGATACTGAAGAATGAAGTTAGATTTGTTACCCAAATTAAATCCTGTGGCTTCTCTTTAACATATCTCTGTATAAAGTCAGTAACAAAACTGCAATATTAATAGAATTCTACAAGATTCTACACATTGTAGTAAACAGTTTACGTTAAAAAAACAAAAGTAACTGGAACTCACTGAAAATTTTCTGCTGCCATATCTTCTTTCAAATATTCTAAAGTTGTAAATGAGCAGACTGCTGCAGAACGTATCTTTCAAATCAAGACACACTGTTCTTCCACATACAAGCCTCCAAATCTAGAAGATTAAATATCATCACGTTAGGTCTCTCTTCCTTAAAGGAGATTCTTCACAGATATTGTGCTTAATGCGAATACATTACAAAAGTCAGTAACAGAAATGCAGTACATTCAAGCAGGAAAATATGACAGAATATTATGAAATGTTCAGGTAGTCTGTATAAAAATATTTTCAAGGAAGAGGTCTACCTGCTGAAATAAATCTACAACTCCAATTAAGTCACACTCGTATTTATGTGCCTAGTTCACATGTAAATGTGAATAAAAATGGACACCACAAGCCTAAGGAAATCATAGGACTAACTTTTTTTTGGAGTGACCTGTCAATATCAACTAGTCCAGTGTACTGCTCTAAATAGGTCTAATCAGATTAGCCTGCTGAAGGCCACATCAAGTTGAGTCTTGAACACCTTCAAGGACAGAGATTCCACAGTCTCTCTGAACAACCTGTGCCATTGTCTGGTCACCACTTATCTCCAGGCAGAATTTCCCACATTCCACCTGCTATCCACTCTCTTGCACTACCCTAGTGCTGCTCCAGGCAGAGTCTGGCTCCAGCTTCTCTACACTTTCTGATCAGCTATCTGCAGACAACAGCAAGATGTCTTCTCTTAGCTTTCTCTTATTCAGGCTAGCAGGCCCAAGGTCCAGTTCTCTCAGGTCACAAGTTCCAATCCTCTGACTGTCCCAGCAGAACCACACCAGTGTGTTCATACCTTTCTTGTACTGAAGATCCCAGAACAGAGCACTTTTAAGACCATATCTGAGTGCTGTGTTAACTATGGGGGCAGGTTCACTTCCTTTAATTGCTGGCCCCACTCTCACAGTTCAGGAGGTGGCTGGCTTTCTTGGCTGCAAGAGCAAACTGTTGACTCATGTTGTCTACCAAGATTGTTGACTCATGCTGTCTACCAAGATTCACTGGCCCTACTCTGCCAAGCCTTGTGTTTCTCAAGGTCTGTAGTTCCCAACCAGTACTTCAGCCTCTAATTTCCTTGGCACACCAAAGGACTGAATGTGAAGAAAGAATTTGGACCTCAGAATTCTAGCTGTCCCATGTCAACAGTGTTAAAACCAGTGTCGAAACCTCGCCAGTAGCTTAAGTACCACCACTTCCAAAGCCAAACTGTCAAACCTTGCAGCTGAGCATCTCTTGACACACATTAACTGAACAGCCCTTGTAGTGACTACAGAAGGCTTCTAAGCCAAACTGCTCATTATTTAGCCAGCTTAAAAAACACACAGCTCAAGATCTTCATTTTACACACAACATCTTCATTGCTCTTGAGGTCCTCTTTTTGAGGACAAGGACCTTTTAATTTTGTACAATACAAACTTTTCCTTTCAAATCCCAGAAGTAAATAATTACAGTATATAGCTTACTCCAAACCCTAATGATTCTATGATTCCATGATATGCCAAAGGCTATGACAATAAATGAAACAATTTCAGCAAAGAAAATGACCCAAACCCAAAAATTCCCCAAGCACCACAATCGAAGGATCACTGCTTCTACATACACTTGCAATGTTTATGCTTAAGAAACAGTAAAGATTTGAAATAAACACAGCTACTGTAGCCTTTCCACAGATCAGACAAAAGGAGAGGCCTCTTCAAAAGACAAACTGCAAAGCAAACAAATAGCAAACATAACCTTAACCCACAAAATTTCAATTTAGAACTTTAAGAGCTTCTTAGACTCTCAACACTTGCCTGTAATACTTTTAAAAGGCAGACATTAATTCATGCATTTTTGCTGCATAGCATTAGCAAGACTCCTGGAAAATACGAGCAGTGCTCTTGCAGAGCTGAAGTTTAACCAACACAGCAAGAGTCCTGTTCGTGATCGAAAAGGCTGCCCAGAGTGTAACAGCACAGAGTATCACTAGCAAGGTCTAAAAATATGTTACGGCTTATAGGCTACAGTCAGCATCCTCAAATATAGTAAGCTGACTGTACATTATTCTCGGTCTAGCTGTAAAACGTGGGGTAAGATAGTAAGAGGCATTTTCTGACCCTTCCCTGTTTAGTGGTATTTTGACATTTCCAATAATGACAAAAGAAATCCCAACCAAATAAATCACCACCAATATTTATCTAAACATTTTTACATGCATTATTTCAACCATTACAACTGATGGTAGAAGATTCTTAATTAAAATTCGAAGAAAACCTTGTAAGATGCAATACCTAAAGACAAAGTATCTCAGTCTCTGAGCAAGAAATGTCTAAGAAGATAATTCAAACTCTATAGATTACTGAGGAGCATAACAGACTCCGCTATCACTCAGAATATTCAAATTATAAGCAGAAGTTCTACTCAGTAAGCAAACTGTAGTCTCACAACTAACTACGACAGACGTTACAGAGTAAAAGTTATGGTCTCTATTGTGAAAATAAATCATATACCATCAGAGTAGCTGATCATAGCAGCCCTGTTCAGCCTCACTAACTACACATAATTAAGACACTGAGATTCATATAACACATAATTAAGACACTGATTCATATAAAAAACTTCTGTTATTATGTGGGTTAAATTACACTTCATTCACAGCAAGCTTTCAAATGTCAGTGGCTGAAAGAAAAACTTACACAAAGACAAACATTTCCCAGACAAAAGAAGTGAAAAGTTATGTTGATTGCTTCAGATCAGTTTTTCTTACTCTTGAAAAAAAGTGGTGTCCTGGGTGTTATTGGCATAAAACAAAAAGTAAGGAAAAGCTCATCTACAACAGTGAACAAAGGGAATGAACCACAAGAGAAACAGATTAGAAAAAAGTTGCAAAGCATGATTACTTCGCAGTATTTTACCACTGAAAATGAACTGACTCTTACCTGAAAGTCCTCTTTAATAGCTTGTAGGTTATACACGAAGAACTTCTGATAGTGCTGGAAGAGCAGAGTCAATAGAATCGAGATGGCACTTGGGACTAGTAATAGACTCTTTGACAAAGGTGCTTTATCTTAAAGACAAAAACCAAAGAAAAAAGTAATTTTAGAAAAAACTCTCTCACACCTAAAAAGTGACATATTTAAACGGGTGATTGGAAAACACAATACAAGTGTCACTACCACGGCTTTTTATCTAAACAACTTCCCAAGTTCTCAACAACTTCCAAATAGATAGGAAACACACCAACCAAAGGAAGTCTTTAGAGCTATCAAATCACAGTGCAATTCTAAACAGGCGTTTTGCTTTCAACAGTCTCCCAAAAAATGAATGGTTTGGTTACAATTAAATTAAGCTCTCAGAACTCAGGGAAGTTATGCAACTCTATGCAGCACTCCTAAGCCTCAATCATGTTTCAGAAATAAAACAATCACTCATTTTCATTAGCAAAAGATACATGCACATCTAGTGAAAACAACTGTCTTTGTTTCATTTGCGTGGGGACTAAAATTAGCTTTATTTCCAGAGGCTATGAAGCAGGAACCACCTGGATAAATGTTCTGAATAAATGGACTTTCTCTTCACCACACTTGGGTCCACCATTCAGTGAAACATAGCTAAGTTAATTTCTACTACATTCATCTTCCTTTCATTCAATCATTACAATTATTAGTAGGTATTAATAACATCAAGAAATGTGTGAGATCAGGTCGTCTTCCTAGTAGCACGACTTTCAGAAAGGACATTCAGAAGAAATCTGCAGTATACATTTGCTAAAAATCCCTCCAGACATATATCCAGTAATTGTTTCTAAGCTGTGGGTATAGATGCAACAAAACACAAACTCTTGCCTAACAATTCAAGCCAACACAGAAACTCTGAGATGCCATTTCTTCTGTGACTTTTCTCCTTTTTACACTTGCAATCTGAGTCACACCTACATCCCACTTACAGCAAAGAATCTGCTGGTTTTCAGAAGACTTGGTTTTTTGCAGGGCATTATGAAACCCCACAGCTCTGCTATCATTGTTTTTAGATAACATAAGGAGCATTAAGACTACTTTAAAAATACTAATAGGAAGCAAAGAGAAGAACTTGCACAGGAAGGAAACATTTATTACCTATCCAGATAAACTGACTACCATGAGTGATTCCAACAACATCTGCTGCAGATCAGAAGGGTGAAGCGCATCTTGAAGCCCTGATGTTCACTATATGAAGAAAGTATCTCCTCCTATGTCTACAGTAACGCAAACTTGTACTTAAAACTCTTACAGTCCACAAGCCCACCTTAGAGTTCACTACTTACAGACTCATTCTTCCTACTCCATTTAAGCAATTAATGCCTTCAAGAACCATACTTCTATAAAAATGAGGCTGTGACTTGGCTTGACACAGGTTGATGGTACTTTGTTAACCTTAACAAGAGTGTTTTCGTGCAAGACCTGTCAGAAGAGCAGAAAGCCCAGATGATTGTTTTTAATGCAAGTAAAAAAACCACAAAGGTAACTAACCCATTAACATGACTGTCACGTGAGTAACAGAAACTTCTACTCTCAGCCTTCTTGAAATGTCATCATGGTTGGTAAGTTTATTCTTGCCCAGTAAACTTCAGAAAGATGCATTTCCCTGAATCTTTTTGTCAGGTCTTTCACTGTGCAACGTACTGGTTTGCTTTGCCACCCAGCAGCATATAGATCATTATCAAGGACTGCTGTGAAGTCATCAATGAAGAAGCAGTAAGACCAATCCCAGATACTGCAAAATTGGGCATTCTGACATCCGTATCAAAATTCTTACTTAGACTGGATAGGTAAAATTTAGAAAACAACATTCCAGCCCAACTGGCTATACAATCCTGTGCATGATGGAAACAGATACTACCAGCTTACTGAGGTGCCCGTGTCTGCTGGCAGCAATGGTGTAAATGTGCATGAGGAGGAGAAAAGGGCAGGTCCTCTGTAGCAGTGCTTCTGTACCACATAAATAAAGCAGAATGAAAGGACAGCCTCTCCTAAAGACCCTGAAGAGTTAAAATATATCAAATACTGTCTTCAAAGACCCTGAAATACATTTGCAACCCCAAAGTACTCCTTAAGTGGCAATTCTTTCAAACAGCATTGGTTGCAGAGAGGTGGGAGTCAGTCTGTTCCCCCAAGTAGCAACGGATATAACCAGAGGAAATGGCTGCAAGTTGCACCAGGGAAGGTTCAGATAGGGTATTAGGATTAATTTCTTCACAGCAAGGGTTATCAGATTTTGGAATAGGCTGCCATGGGAGGTAGTGGAGTCATGATGCCTGGAGAGGAGTGATATGATTTAGAAGTGGCCTGTCAGTGCTGGGTCAACAGTAGGACTTGAAAATCTTAAAGGTCTATTCCAACCAAAACAGATCTGTGATTTTATGGTGCAGCAATGCATCAAGCTTCCACCAAAGCAAACAGAGAAATTTTGTAGTAAACAGCACAACGTGTGTTATCCTTGATGCTGTCTCGAGGCACATCAAGGACAGGATACAGGATCAGGGACAGTCAGCATGGCTTCACCAAGGGGAGGTCATGCTTGACCAATCTGATGGCCTTTTATGAGGGCATAACCAGGTGGATAGATGATGGCAGAGTGGTGGATGTGGTCTATCTTGACTTCAGTAAGGC
>JAOXOE010000001.1:90482438-90495215 GCA_028565055.1 Phoeniculus purpureus
GTCGATCAACACCCCCAGGTCCTTCTCCACCAGGCAGCTCTCCAGCCACTCTTCTCCAAGCCTGTAGTGTTGCTGGGTGTTGTTGTGACCAAAGTGCATGTAAGGTGTCTTGAACACCTTAGCTGTTTGCTGCGGTACCAGTTGGCATCTAGACATTCTGAGCTGCGTGTAGAAATTTGAGAGTCATTATGGCTAAACATCAGGTGCAACCCCAAGATCAGTTAATCTTCACTTCTGTAAAGCCAGTAAGTCATTCATTGGTTAGAATAAAGCAGTTTGGAAACAGCTATTTTATTTGCTTGAATTGTCGGTGAGGTACAATTCAGTGAGATTTTGAACTTTATTATACGTAAGGGTCCTATTCCAGATGTGTAATTTTTACTGTTTTATATTATGGACTGTGTCTCCTCTGGCTCATCTTACCTTGTTTGTTGTTCTCCTATTACGGACATATTGGCATCTGGAAACTAATATGGGAAAAAAGTGATCTCTGCACAGTAGAAATTGCATTTCCGATTAATGGAAGAGGAAAATAAAATAAGAAGTCTTTAAAAAATTGACCACCGTGCTTTGCAGTAGTCTGTATTTGGATTCATAGAAATGGTGGTTCTTAGATGTGCTTACAAGCTTTTGTCTTCAGACTCGAACTGCTTGTTACAGGGTCGTCTTTGCGCGGGGGAATTCATTCCTCCTGCGTTTGCGTAACATTTCAGATTTCTCATTTTGTTAATTGAGTACATTTGCTTGCTTATTTTTTCAGACACACAGGAGAGAGAAATGGTGACATTGCTAATGAACGTTAAAGCAGAACAGGGTAGAATATGCTGCTTCATCAGTACTTGTATAAGAGGACTGATGAATGTGTGCACTAGGGTTGGTTGGTTGTTTTTAGTTTTGGTTGGTTGGATTTTTGTTAAATGAAAAGGTAGGATTTCCCAAAATACTGGATTTTTGTTGTTGCCTTTTCTGTTTGTTTTTTATGCTTTATTTTAATACTGAAGTTCATTGAGACTTTTCTGCACGAGAAGTGCAGTCACATCATGCGTGCAGTGCATACATTCAGACACACAGTTGCTTGCGTAGGCATAGTTGCTCTAATTCAGTGATTTGTGAGAAATAAGATGCTGAGGTATGCAGTACCTGTGTCAAGATTTTATACTGTGAAAGTTCACTGTTCTTTAGATTTTTCATTTACTACAACTCTGATTTTAATTGGCAAGACTGCCTTAGGTCTGGAGTTTGTGCTTTGTGTCCCCCTTCACAGGTAGAAAGCTGACTGTTTTGCCAAGGGGTAGCTAGTCTGTTCAATGAAAAATCTCAGGTGTAGAAAACTTGAAATGTATTTTGGAATTTAGTTTAAACAAAAATAAAAATCCCCAGTCATTACACCTGTCTTATTGTTATGTTTACCTAACAAATTACAATTTTTAAAATTGAATTGGTGGTAATGTAGAGTTTTATTTAAGACTTGTAAATTCATTCCTGGAAACAGGAGTCAATCTATGTAGCATTTGAAGGCTTGATTTGTATTGTGTAAAAAGGAATGAAAATAATGGTCAAGGAACAAAGGATAAATTGAGGAGACCTTATTGCCCTCTACAGCTACCTGAAAGGAGGCTGTAGCAAGGCTGGTGTTGGTCTCTCAAATTAGTGATGATAGAACGAGGGGAAATGGCCTCAAGTTGCATCAGGAGAGGTTTAGATTGGATGTTAGGAAGAAGTTCTTTACTGAGAGGGTGGTTAGGTACTGGAATGGATTGCCCAGGGAGGTGGTGGTGTCACCGTCCCTGGATGTGTTCAAGGAACGAGCGGACGCAACGCTTAGGGATATGGTGTAGCAGTTACGTACTAGGACGAAGGTTGGACTCGATGACCCTGGAGGTCCTTTCCAGCCATGGTGATTCTGTGATTCCTGACTTCATGCATATTCACGAATAGCAGTATCATGCCATTATGAAGTCCCAACATATAAATGTTTCTCATTAAAAATATTAATAGAATTTCATACCATTTGAAGTCAGTAGATCTTAGCTCCCCTTCTAGATGAAGACTTGGTATTTGAACACCAGATTTTTTGTTTTTTTAAAAATTATTACCAGCAGAATGAGGGCAAACTGAAAAATGGCCTGTTACCTTTAGTATTTCCACTTGTTGTAGCTGTACAACAAGTGGAAATAATTTGAAAAAATCAAATGTCAGGAAAAAGTGCCAAACTTTAAAAGAGGAGGCTGAAGGGAAACCATATTTCTCTCTACAACTACCTGAAAAGAGGTTGTAGAGAGGTAGGCGCTGGTCTCTTCTCAAAAGTGACTGGTGGCAGAAAAAGAGGGAACGGCCTGAAGCTGCACCAGGGCGAGTCTAGATTGAATAGTAGGAAAATGTTTTTCACTGAAAGGGTTGCCAGGCATTGGAACAGACTGCTTAGGGAGGTGGTTGAGTCACCATCCCTGGAAGTGTTTAAAAACCGCATAGATGTGGTATTAGGGAACATGGTGGGTCTGATAGTGAACTCAGTAGGGTATGTGGTTAGACTTCTCCAACCTAAGTGATTCAATGATCTGAAATAGACGTAACTTCCTCTTCTTGTGAGTAGGCATTGTGTAAAGATAACAGAAATCTTTTGTTTTCTTACAGAACAATAAAGTCAGACGCTTTGCGTTTGAGCTCAAGATGCAAGACAAGAGTAGTTACCTTTTAGCTGCAGATAGTGAACTTGAAATGGAAGAATGGATAAACACTCTGAACAAAATCCTTCAGCTTAACTTTGAGGCTGCAATGCAAGAAAAAAGGAATGGAGAGTCTCATGAAGGTAAACAGGGTTTCGGGCAGCGCTGATACACTTACGGGGCAATGTCTGTGTGCATGCATTTGGAAAGAAAGGTTTTACTGTGGATAAATTTTACTGTTTCCTTTGGTTATAAAAATTATAGGTCTTTTCACTGTCTGTCTGAACTGAGGAGAGTTTTGACCTTTTGGCATTAAAATAGCACTGGTCAGTATTGATTCCAGTTCAATTAAGTCCAGAAAATATAATGTGACTGACCAGAAGTCTAGAAAAATAGGACCCTGGATGGAAAATCAGGACTGAGGTAGTGTAAGGAAAAGAGAAAACTTAGGAGGAACTTGTTTGAAATGTGTAAAATCCTGCTGAAAATGGAATAATCTGTCCTGTAGTCACTGTAGGTAGGGGAGTTGTGGTTGTAGTGATGGACTTCGATTAAGATGTAACTCCCTTGACACAAATAATTTCTCTAAAGCACTGTAACAGATTGCTTGGGTTTAGAATTTTTTTCTGTTGAAACCCTTTAAGAATAGGTAAGGTAGAGATATCTATGCAGTGGGTTGTAAGTACAGCTGACAGTTTGGTGACAGGATAGTCTAGATATCTTCTTGAGAGTGGATGGGGAGGGCAACTGGTATGAGACCAAGTGTGTGCATATCCAGAAGAAGCTGGAAGAGGTTATAGAAAGTTGTCCTGCTTTTATATAGCACAATATACAAAAGGGATCATTAGACTTTCTAATGACTTAAAATGTTGAAATTGAGCATGAAGTTTGCAGCTAAAGCAAATTGGAAAGGGAGTAGCCTGTAGCTAACATTTTAGTCAGTGGCCCCAAATTGACCTTAGAATGTAAAATGCTTATAGGTAACTGAATGTTTGCTTCGTAAATCTAGTAACCATTGGAGAATAGAGCTGGGGACCTGGAGAACAGAGGAACTTGTTTTGAAATCGAATTACAGAGCATAGTGTAGAGTAAAGCAAGTTTGTGTGTTTCCCCGTGCAGTTATCCAAACTAGTACTAAAGCTATTTTCTAGGTAAGATTATAAAATACTGCGACTTCACCAGTTTGTGTCACTGGTTACGTCCTCCAAGAGGTCACTGCATCAAAATATAACGGAGTTGTCCACAACTTGTTTAACAGACGTTACTTTCAAGGGCATAGGAAACCGGGAAAAGTTCAGAAACACTTTCACGGCAGTTTTGTGAGTAGTCTGGTTTTTTCGTGTGTTCGGTTTTCATTTTTTTAAACATGGTTTTGTCATTTCAGATGATGAACAAAGCAGACTGGAGAGCTCGTCAAGTAGTTTTGAAAACTACTATCCTGAAATTGCCAAGGTAATATATATTGTAAATGCCAGCTTAGCATTACTAAACCCTTAGCCACATGAATTTTCAGCGAAGGTAAGGTATATTGGCTTTTAGCTTTCAGTCAGTCTGTGTTACTTTGCAAGCTTAGAAGCTCTTTTGTCAGTAGATGTGGTTATTGAACTTGTGAATTTTCTATCTTTAGGAAGCAAAACAACAACATCTTGTATTTGCTTATGTAGATCTCGACATGCTGTTTAAAGCAGCATACCGTATTCTTTTGTTATTGTATTTCACATGTTTCCTCTTGTTTTATTGAATGCAGGTAAGTGCTAAAAAATTTCATAGAAATCTAGTTTATATTAAAGTCAAGTTTAATTCTTGGGGTTAGAAGGCAGACCTTGATAGCAGTGATGATGGGAATGTATTTTAAGATGCTTGTGTTTGCAACAAGCTGGCAAGTTCATGGGTGCTTCGTGTATTGCCATAGTAACGGTATCTCAGCCTCTTTGCTGACTTTATTTCGGTTACATCAGTGTGCTGCAGTAAGTTTGTCATGTTCTCTAAGGGAAGGATTTTTGTTAAGTCACCTAAGGACTGGAGGTGGTGACCTTTTGCTGTGGACGTTGCAGAATCCAAACGCATCCTGTCACTTCCTTACTCTTCTTCTGTGTGGCACAGCCTGTCGTCCTGAAACTTTCATGCCTGCCCATGCTGTGGAATGTTCTCTCCTTTACTGAGGATCTGTCTGACCTAGTAACTACTCCTGAAGGGATTGCAGCTTTTAAACGGAGAAATAGTAGAAGAGTTATATCTACTGCAATAGATAACATATCAAAAGATCCCGTCATAATACATTAACAGGCTTTCAGCACCCAAATTGTTTGTCTGACATAAGTCTTGGTGTTACTGTTTTGTGATCATTTGTACAGAAGAAACTGTGGTTTGGTTTGTGATAAAGGTGTGATAATCTAACTTTTGCTGTGGCTGTGTCTGGAAATCAATTTGGATTGTGAATTGAAATTTGCAATCGAGTTTGCCTTGGAAGAACTTAAAGTATCAGAAAGTGTACTTACATGAGGCTATGAATACATCTTTCAGCCGTAAACGTAAAACAAGGTGCTCTTGTGCAGAAGATGCTTAGTAACGCTTAGTTTCCGTATGACTTCCAGAGGGGACTTTTGGTCAGGCATGTAGCACCTGCATCATGTAACGTCAATAAAACAGATGCTGCTTCCTGTTTCCTGGCTGAAAGCATGCAGCTCCTTAAGCCAGCAATTTTTCTTGTCTGTGATTTTTCTCAGCTTTTTATGCATTGACTGTTTTTTTTCTATTTACTCCATGCTTGTAACCAATTTACATGTCTGTTTTCTTCAAAATAAGTTTTCAGGTGTTTGCTCTAATACATTCTTCTACCCTTTTTCCACTGAGAAGTACAGGGAAAAACCTGCCTATTTGCATCAGTACAATGTTTTCTGCCTTAACTTGATCACTTGATATAAATAGTGTTTTGATGGTTGGATTGTGGGTTTTTTGTTTGTCCTCTGTTCTTTCTTACACTGTCTTTTCAGTTGTTATTTGGGTTTTGTTCTGTTTTTCCCAGCGGAAGGCTTAGGAGGCAGTGAGCCCTCTTTCTGAAAAGGTTATAGTTGCTCTATTATTTTTTTTAGTTCTAGGAGGAGAATTTCTCAATAGCTGACCTCATACCCTTATGAGGAAAGAGAAATTCCTTCAGGGGTGATTGTAGAACACCTGACAATAGAAGAAAGCAGACTTCCTAGGAAATGTTTAACCCTTATGGGTACATCTCCAAGCCTCCATTATTCCATCAACAGCTGTTAGTCTATAAGATAAACGGAATAAAATGGTATTGTGCACCCATATGCATGCATGTCTCTGTCTGTCTGTCTGTCCCGCCTGCTTCATGTTCCTTTTATGTGTAATGTGCCAAGAGTGACTATCCTTCATTATTTGATCTTCAGAGAAAAGAAACTAGTCCTTTATCTTAAGTAATTCTGACTGCCATGATCCAAACACCTCTGTAACCACTACAGGCGTTATTCCTTGAGGTAGGAAAACATTTGCCCTGTTTTACAGACGAGGAAATGGAAATACAGGCACTGCTCTGCTGTAGACAGGTTTGATGACAACATACATTATGAGTTCCTGACTTCTGACTGACTGCCCGTGATTTGTCAGTCAAAAATGCATATTTTTGTTTGTGTTTAGCACACTAAACATCTGAAACTGCTATTTAGCTATTACTTAGCTAAAAAAGTTTCTGTCTTGCTCCTACGACTAAGTCGTCTCCCTCTTCAGTTCTTGCCACTGACTCTTCTCTTTCCAAAACATAGATGCAGTCTTTAAACGTCATGGTTCAGTTCTGTATTTCTCAAACGTCCCAGCTGTTGAACGAGAGAAGTTTGCCAATGTTCTGCTGGAACTGAGTGCCTGGAATTGTCTTTTACAGCAACTCTTGTCTTTTCTCCTGTGTATTAAAGATAACAAATTAAATGTGTTACAGCATCTGTACTCAAAATCACACCGGTAACACATCCTTCAAGTATAATTCTTTCTTTTTTATTATTATCAACTTAAAATAGAGTTTTGAGCTTTTAGACATCCTAGAAGTTTTCTGTTTGTCTTTCTTTTTCTTAAGAAATGGTAGGATTTTCTTCCCCTTCCAGTAAAGCAGATGTAGACAATAGATCACTTCCAGCTGATGGTCAGTGATGAGTGTTTTGGTAACTTCTTTTAAGGCACACAGGCTAATTCAAAATTAAACAGCTCTCTGGAATGTAAGACTTTGTGTCCCTGTTTGTCCTTCTACTACTTTGGGAATGACAGCTCTCCTACACGGGTAATTTTGGTGCATGCATGTGTCCGTTTGTCATGTCCTGTGACTTCAAAAATCATAGAACACTCTTTAATGCCCTTTTCTTGGAAGAAGTAGCTGATGTACACTGTCAGTTTTCAAATTCTATTTTGTTCTACTGTAGTTTTGCTTTACTGTTAGTAGGTAGGCAACTGCAAATCGCAGGCAGGATCAGCATGCGGTGCACACTGCAAAGGCACTTGTAAGTGTGAGGGTTGTATCTTCTGGAAGCGTTTGGGTTTTTGCATCTACCCACAGGAAAAGCACTTCTTTTGCTCAGAAAAGGAGAAAAAAAAATCCCATGACAAGAAAAGGGAAAAAAAGACACGGGGCTTCTTGATCTAGGTGACCTGTTGTTTTCTGAGAAATCTTATGGTCTCAGGATAGCTCTAAGCTTTAACCTACAGTCATACTGTTGTTCCCCCTGTGTTATAAAACAAAATGCTCTTATGGAAGTTGTTTATTGTTTAAGGAGGCAAAGTGTTGTGTGAGCAATGCTGGAGTTAGGAAGTTCTTTGCTGAGAGGGTGCTTAGGTACTGGAATGGATTGCCCAGGGAGGTGGTAGTGTCACCGTCCCTGGATGTGTTTAAGGAACAGGTGGACCGCGATGCTTAGGGATCTGGTCTAGCAGTTAGATAATAGGATGAAGGTTGGACTCGATGACCCTGGAGGTCCTTTCCAGCCATGATGATGATTCTGTGATTCTGTGAGTGTACTTCCCAGGAGCTGGAAAGGTTCATGTTTTTGATGTACGTTTTTGTGTTTTAAGCCCTGGAAAAGTCTTTAGAGGGGAGTAGCCTTCTCTCGCTCTTGACTTGGACGTGGTAAAGCAATTCAAGCGAAGGAGTTGCAAAGCTCAGTTAGGGAGAGAAGACTGCATGAATTTAAAACGTCTAGAGCTTTGAACACCACACAGAAATGAATGAAACTGAAAACAACTTTCACTTACTGATGTGATGCTTTTTCTTATTTGGAACAGAGTACCAGGGAAGCAGAAATCAAGTTGAAAAGTGAAAGCAGAGTTAAACTTTTTGCCTTGGATCCAGACGCACAGGTTAGACTATTTCACAAGAAAGTACGCTGTTTTCTGTTATGTTTATCTTTTTGAGACGAGAAAAAAGTTACCTTAATATTTCTTCTCTCTCTTTGAAGAAACTAGACTTTTCTGGTATTGAACCAGAAGTGAAGCCATTTGAAGAGAAATTTGGAAAGAAAATTCTCGTGAAGTGTAACGATTTATCTTTTAATTTGCAAAGCTGTGTTGCAGAAAATGAAGAAGGACCAACAACAAATGTAAACAATTCGTCTATTTTCTATTAATATTGTAATAAGTGTCTTAATACTTTGTTCACACTGTGCTTAATGGCAGGAATTACTTGCTGTGATTGCAAAACTTAAATTGTGGAGTTTCTTTCCAACTCCTCTAAATCAAAGTGGGCAGCTAATTCCTAAGAAAAGTAACTTTGCTACTGATCTTTTTGTTGTGCTGTAGAAAGTGTCTTTTACACCTTGTCAGTAATATCTGCAGTGATGGCCACGTGTATCTGCTACTGTGCACACGTGTGTGAATGGAAAATAAGTAATAAGCAATGACATGTGATTCTTTTGTTTTAAATGTCTAGGTAGAACCTTTCTTTGTCACGTTATCACTATTTGATATTAAAAATAACCGGAAGATTTCAGCAGATTTCCATGTTGATTTGAACCATGCCTCAGTAAGGCATATGATCCCCAGTGCATCTCAGCAGATGGTGAATGGTAGTGCTGACAGCTTACACAGAATTCAAGACATTCATGAGACTGTGTTACAGTATCCAAAGCAGGTAAGAACTAGTAACCTAAGGGATTAGTACAGTTTTTGGATACAAGTAAAGTGTTGTCTTACACACCTTGTATGGCTTTCTGTGTAAATGGGTGCATCTCCTTTCACCTATCTTTGTTTTTCCCCCTAGGGAATATTCTCAGTCACATGTCCTCATACTGACATTTTTCTCGTGGCTAGAATAGAAAAAGTGTTACAAGGAAGTATTGCACATTGTGCTGAGCCATATATGAAAAGTTCAGATTCTTCAAAGGTATGTGATGATCTTCTATAGCTATGGCATGAAAAAACACACTGAGGCAAAATTTAAAATTAGCCATAAAGAGACTTGATTCTTTTATAGGAAATTCAGATTGCTTGATCTAGTAAATTGAAGTTATTCAGTTAGGAACTGAACTTTTACAAGTGGTCTGACATATTATTGTGAAACATTTAGCTTTTTATAATCATGCCATAATCTATAACATCTAGAATACTTTTAAATACATCTTTGACAAAAGAATGTCAAATTCAATATGAAAGCTGAATTGAAAATTGTTGGATAAAATTATTAAATGTAGGTCAGAGATTAACTGTTTGCTTCCCTTAATTAATGCCTCTTACTTACTGTATCTTCATTATTGACTGTAGTTTATTGTAACATCTGCTCTTCTTGTGTTTGTAATTTCAGAACCATTGAGCTCATTAAGCCTTTGTTTTTATGTATAAAACGCTTTGCAGATTTAATAGTACTCCAAGTCACTTGTGTGGGGAAAAAACACTAAAGCATCTTAAGTTTACAGGAATCTAGGATGACATACCATGTAAATGTTTTTGGAAACAGATCTACAAAAGGTTTTCTCGCTTGCTGCTCCTTGTCTGTGACTAAAATTGTAGCTTTGTTGATTTACCATTGTGCCTGAACAGTTAGAGCAGGATACTAGGAGAAAAAGTAGTTATTCTGTACACATTGCGAGCTGCTGTTGACATTCTTCCTGTTTTGAGCTAGTGAAAGGGAAGATGGAAGAGTTAACTTTCAGTCTCTGCAAAGGAACAATGTTCTTTATTTAATGCTGGCTAAGCTACATATACAAAACCCTGTATTTTTAACTTGCTCTTAATATAGAACAGACTACTGACTTGCTTGTTCCAGGAATACTTGAGATTTATTTTTTTTTCAGCTATCATTGGAAAACAGCAGCTTTGTATTTTAGGAATCTGGGTTTGAAGTATATGCTGACCGTTTCTCAGTTAAGGCAAACCTGAGTGACTGGTCCTGTGCCTGAGCCACGTGTACAGGTTATAAAGCCCAAGTGTTCCCAAATTTAGTGCCAGGTGCTAGTCTTGTTCTGCCCTGTGCTGCAGGAACGTTCTTGAATACACTAACTTACGCCTTCTTCTGGTGTTTACTTGTTTACAATTTTATTTACAAGTATTTATTTACCAGTACTTTGCTTGAATTTTTTTCTGGTTTTGTTCTCTGAGATCACACTATTAATTTGAAATCAAACAGAACAGTACCAGCTGCAGAGGCCTCCTTGTGTGTCAGTGCAGTAAGTTCCAGGTTCCTCTAGAATTACTACTCTGGACAAGAAAAACAGAAAATGGAAGCAGCAAATTCTGTAGCCAAGAGATCACTAGTTCTCCCCTTAAACACTGAGTACAGTGAATTCATGATAATTACATTTCAAGGCTCTGTGCTTCTGAATGCAGTTTCCTGCTTTCTGTAGGGATGGATAATGGACATTTGGCTCAAACTAATAGGAACAGCTCTTCATAACGTCAGCAGTGTAGATCAGGCAGAATGTTCAGGCAGGTTTGCTGGTTTTCTGCCTCTGGCAAATAATTTTGACCTGGGTAGGGGCATATGTGAAGCTGGTCTCTGGAAAGTAGAAGAAGACCATTGCTCTGTCAGGTAATTCTATTGTAGCTCAGACGGTTCAGGTTGGTGTTGAACATCTCGAAGTAGTGGGTATCTAGCTCTGATTTTTATGCATGCTGGTGTAATGGAATTGTTTCTTCACTTAAACGTTAGCACAGCCAATGAATTAGTTTTAATGACAACAGCACTGCGATGTCCAAATGTAGGCTTGTTCCTGTGATCTTTATGTAACACCTCCCCATATGCTGTGTACAATACAAGTACTGCAGACTATTGTACTGTTTACTGTAGTGGGAGTCCCCTCCTTCAGGGGCATGGGGAGGATAAATACAGCAAAAGGCTTGAGAGTTAAGAGGACAGAGAGGGCTCAATAATCGGTTATGATCATGGGAAAAGACTAACTCAGCTTGGGGAAAACAGAATCAATTTAATTTCAACAAACCCACTACAAATTCACCGATTGTCAGTGATAAATAGAATTCTGTCTTAAATGCACCTTCCTTCCATCCTTCTTCCTGAGCCCAGCTCTACTACAT
This sequence comes from Phoeniculus purpureus, assembly GCA_028565055.1. Lineage (NCBI taxonomy): Eukaryota > Metazoa > Chordata > Aves > Bucerotiformes > Phoeniculidae > Phoeniculus > Phoeniculus purpureus. The sequence goes on from JAOXOE010000001.1 coordinate 90,493,622, forward strand.
CTTCCCCTGCCAGCAGTGTGAGAGGACAGGGAATGGGGGTTGTTGTCAGTCCCTGTTGGTTCCATGTTGCTCCTGCCACTCTTTCCCCCTCAGAGGGAAAACTCATAGTTCTCGTAACTCCCCATGGGACAGTCCTTCGTGAATTTCTGCAGCTAGTATGAGTCCCTTCCTAGCAGAAGATTGCTCCAGTGTGGACACCCTCTTTTGAGATTGGGCCCCTACTCCCCGGACTGCAGACAGGACTCTTCACCATTGATCTCTGAGGAGTACTATGGGCTCAGATCTTAAGGGACAGCTCTGCCTTATCTGACAGATTTTTTTCTCTTAAATACGTTTATCACAGAGGCACTGATTGCCTCAGCCTTGGCTAGAGACAGGTCTGGCTTGGAGCTGAGGAACCATCTGGAAGCTTCTTAATGGAGCCATGCCAGTAGCCTTCTCCCCTGCTACCAAACACCCTCAGGCACAAACCCAACACATCTGGAGTTACAGTCTTGTTTTAAAAACCAGTTGAATTTTGCTCTAGCTGTAGTATGAGTTGTGTATGCACTAACTTTTGTCTTGATGAAGTATGTATTATTTGGGGTATAGATGTGTCTGTCTTTCCATCCACTGAATGGCATGAAATCAGCAGGTCCTGCTTGACCTGAAAAGAATTGTTAAGAGGAATTTTCATTCGTATTTACTTGCATACTTGGGATTAGTCCTCCAAAGATTTTGCAATTCATATGAGTGTCACTGTGCGGTGTGGGTTTTTTCTTGCGCACTAACAGTGCAAAATACGTAGCCTTTAAAAGGTGGCTGTTTCTCTTGCAGGTTGCACAAAAAGTTTTGAAGAACGCTAAGCAGGCGTGCCAGAGATTAGGTCAATACAGGATGCCATTTGCCTGGGCAGCTAGGTAAAGACATTCTTTAATGTTATTTTCTGCATCTCTTTTCGTGTTAAACTTAACTCCCTTCTTGCTTTACTTTCAATTAGGGAAGATTTCTGACAAACGAACTTGCACTGCAGCTCTGTAGTAGGGAAACAGTTATAAACGTTCATAATGTTTGCCTGAACCATTGAATTTGCTCAACTGTTTTCTGTTGATATTTTGTGTTTACTAATAGTGAAACGGTTCTCACTTGATTTGTTACGCTGAGTTATTTATATGTTAAAAACTGACCTACAATGACAAGAGTATTAAATGATTAATAAGAAGGGTGGTGCAGTGTGTTCCAATTTGTAGTCAAGAAATTCACTGAAGTGAACTTCAACACTTTTATAGACTCGGCTGAAAGTAACCTTTGACTTGCAGGACACTCTTTAAAGATGCCTCAGGAACCCTGGACAAAAACGCAAGGTTTTCTTCTCTCTTCAGACAAGACAGTAATAAGCTTTCAAATGAAGATATGCTGAAACTGTTAGCAGATTTCAGGAAGTAAGTGTAATTTCCCCATTTCAAAAACCCCAAACAAACCACACACCCCCTAACTGCCCCTCCCCACACGCCTCATCATTTTTGTAATGGTCTTGGAAGTTGCATCAGGGGAGGTTTAGATTGGATGTTAGAAAGAAGTTCTTTACTGAGAGGGTGGTTAGATACTGGAATGG
>JAOXOE010000001.1:90501377-90525734 GCA_028565055.1 Phoeniculus purpureus
TTAAGGCCAGGCTGGATGAGGCTCTGGCCAGCCTGATCTAGGGTGGGATGTCCCTGCCCATGGTGGGGAGGTTGGAAGTGGATGATGCTGTGGTCCCTTCTAGCCCTGACTGATTCTGTGATTCTATAAAGCCTGTGTTGTAGGTGCTTAGAACTTCTAGAAAACAATATGGATGTGACTTGGTCTGGGTGATCCTGCTCTGGCAGGGGCATTGGACTAGACGATCTTTTGAGGTCCCTTCCAATCCCTAATGATTCTGTGTATGTAGATTTCTGTATGTAAATGTTTTTATTGTACCGTTCTGAATTACGGACAGTAATGTTCCATTTTGTTTCATACGTTGTTCTTTTTGTCTTTTGACAGGACCAGCATTTGCATAACTTTTTTCAGTACTGTCAGAAAACTGAGTCTGGAGCTCGTGCACTAGGAACTGATCTTGTAAAATATCTTAAGGTATGAAATGGCATTGAAAAATTCATTGACAGAATTCAATGTCTTTATCGAGATGATAAACAGGAATCTGTTCTTACTGGTGCTCTCACATAAAGTATTTGGTCTGGGAAACAGTCAGATGAAAAGAACTGCACGCATGACAAGTCCAAATCATGACTAATAAATAGCCAGTTTGCACACCATGGAGCGGCTCTTCACCAGAGTCCTGGCAGCAGTGACTGTTCATGTTATGACAAATGGAATAACCATGTCATCGAGGACAGTTGGTTGATTCTAAACTCGGGAGATGAGGTTGTAAACAGCCCTCAGCCAGTGACCTGTTGAATTCATTTTGATTCATAGTACTCTGAGAAATCCCACTGTTTCTCAAGACTAACAGAGTTCAACTTGAATATAATATAGTCAGAATCTCTTCCAGGGACTAGCGTGGCAGTTTCAGATTCACCTTGCTACCTGATGACCATCAGAAATTACAGTTGTTTGGGATCAAAGACTTGATTCTCTTATTGGTAGTTGCAACTCTTGTTAGTCTAGTGGAGTGATATGACCATCAGATATTAGTATTCTAAAGAAAGCTCAAAAGAGTGCTTCCTCCGATCACTTCCAAATCACACTGTGTACTTCAGCCATATATAGTGGTGTGTGCTGTAATCTTCTGGGGTAGCTTATTCCTTTGCTTGAGCACTTTATATTAATTTCCCATTAGCAAAATCTTTAGGTTCAGTGATGAGACCATGTCTTGCCAAAATCCCTGGGACAGAGTAATGCAACTGCAGAGCCTCTTGCTTGTCGTCAAACACTAGAAGTCTTTCACCGCACGGTGTGAACGTTTTTGCATCACTAGATCAACGCGTTGTGTTGACTTACTGCCTTGCTTCATGGTAGCAGAAAACAAATGCTGTCTTCTGTGCTATTTACAAATGATGGCTATTTTGAATTCCACTGCATCAAATTCCTGCCTGCCTAGGCCTCATAGGGACACAAATACCTTTTACTTCTGTGTAGTGAGAGCTTGCCTTCTGTGTGTCAGCCCGTGGCTACCTGTCCCAGGCTTGCTTGGCCAGCCTGAGTGCTCAATGTTCTTTAGAGATCAATGTTTCAGATGACAGATGACAGTTTCATTCGGGTAATAGCTATGCTAAAAGGGGAGTGGGACACATCTAAATACTTAGGATTTACTTTTCTCCATGAAGTCACAGAAGCAGGGCTTACTGTTGCCTCTTCGTTCTGCTGTTGGTCTCCCTAAGATACCTTTTTGTAAGCCCCATCGGACACTTCTAATTAAAGGCTTTTTAAGGCTCACGTAATTCAAGACAGTTGTTTAATCTCCTTCATACTTCATAAGCCTGAACATCACTTAGCATTTTGTTAAGCCTGGTGTTACCTGCATTGCTGCCTGAGAGATCAAAGGACACAGCTACTTCTGACAGCCTAAGTGTAATTAAATGCTCCAAGGCATCAGAAGTTGGGTCGAGTCCACTTCAGAGTCATGCTTAAAACAACACCTTTACCAAAAAGTGTCAGCATCCTGGACAAAAGTGTGAGCTGAAATGCCGTTTACATACTTACCCAGTGCTACTCAAGGTTTAATAAGAAGTTGCTTATAGCATGTGACTGCAAGAAAAAGTCACAGACCACCCATAAAAGAAGACTCTCTGAATGCTGAACAGTGTGAACGCATACAGGCAAACATTCAGAGACAAGACAGTTACTTGACACCGCATGGAAAGGTTTGAGATGTGTTGTCTGTATGCACGTTCAGCAAAAACACTCTTTCTTTTGTCAAATTCCTTAAACCACTACACCACTGGGACTACACCAATGTAGAGCGGAACGCCATTCACTGCCTTTTTTATCAGGGTGGTTGTTTCTGTGATCTGCATGTGATGGTACGCAGAGGTATACCGTGAAGCTTAACAGTATTTCATTGTCTTCATCATTGGATATTAAGGATTTTATTTATTTTTTTAACCTAATGGCTTGTTGTTTTGCAATAACGACTATAGCTGGTATTGCACTTACGACAGGTAACCAATCTCACTGGTTTTGTGGCCCTTCTCTTTGCTGAATGTCTGCATTGATGGATGAAACAGCAAAATACACCGAGTCACTGTGTCTAGCTGTGGTGTACACAGGCAGGTTTTTTTTCTCTGAAATATTACCTAGTATACACTTCCATGAAAATCTACTTGCAGTAAATGTCACCATTTCATAACCTGTAGTTTAAATGCTGCTGTTTCAAAGGAGTGACAGTTGTTACTGCTGTCTTGCAGAGCCTTCATGCTATGGAAGGCCATGTGATGATTGCTTTCCTGCCAACTGTCCTGAACCAGTTGTTTAGAGTTCTCACTAGAGCGACTCAAGAGGAAGTAGCAGTGAATGTGACAAGGTAAAGAATTTTAAGTGCTTCATATAGACTTCAAGTACTGACTGTTTTATCACATAAATCTGTAGCTGAGTAGCATTTTTACTACTGCAATCATAGCTCTCTTTGTAAACTTACTTGGTGTCTGACTTCTGTTCAGGGTTATTATTCATATTGTTGCTCAGTGTCACGAAGAAGGCTTGGATAGCTACCTGCGATCTTATGTCAAGGTAGGTAAAAGTAAACCAATTGCTTCCTTTTTCTATTTCTCTAAGACTATTTAAGTTTGGTTGTATTTATTAATTTCATTTGATTCATATTAATCACAGTTTCACATTACATTCTGCTTTTCTTCCCCAAGTATGCTTATAAAGCTGAGCCCTATGTTGCTTCTGAATATAAGACAGTACATGAAGAATTGACAAAGTCCATGACAACAATTTTAAAGCCATCTGCTGACTTTCTTACAAGCAACAAGCTGCTTAAGGTATCCATTGAATTATACTTTTTACTGCGTATTCTTAACTGCAGGAGAGGAAACCGGTTGCATTGGAATGGTTGCTGAACGCGTGTGGCAGTTTTACTGACGCTTTTTCTTTTCTCTGCAGTATTCATGGTTTTTCTTTGAAGTTCTGATAAAATCCATGGCTCAGCATTTGATAGAAAACTCTAAAGTGAAGGTATGTCAACTTCTGGGAAAAAAGAGTTATTCTACAGCGAATTTACAGAGACTATTCTTTTTCTAATCACATGTTTTTATGGCATAATAGAAGAAAGCTTTATGTGTAAATAATAACTATAAATGGAAGGAAGAGCAAAGCAGCAGGATAAATCATTATATATCAGATTAGGTAGAAAAAAACTACAGGGCTAGATTCAACATTACTGTAAAAGGATATAAATCTGTTATAATCTATACAGTAGAGCACTCTCTGTAAATCCTCAGTCTCTCTACTGAAAGATTTCTTAATACTTATGGTACAGTGAAGCCGAAAGTAAGAGATAATACAGTGGACTTTGATGGAAGTTTTGCCCAAGTATATATGAACAGTGCAGTATCTGTGATATAAAATTGCCCTGAGAACAGTAAATGATGCCATTCACAGTCCTCCTCTATGCAATAAGTATCAATAGTTAATTTCCTCTGCTGGAAAGAAGTAACCAAAATTTTAGAAACAGGCACTGTTCTACCAGCTTGACCCATAAGCAGTATTTTTCTTACACTGTAGCATCTTTTTAGTTTGTATACTTCTTTGTTATAGCAAGTCTTGAAAATGAAGTTTCAAGTATACAAAATAGTCCCAGCTGAGTAACAGACCAGGTTGTTCTGAAATCTTAATCAGTTTTCACTGCGTATTTAGAAGATGACTGGAAGTCTGAAGTATGTGGTGAGGGAGTAACTAGACAATGATCAGAAGAGTTCGAGAGTTGCTCTTAATACTGTTCATTGCTAGATATTCTTTAAAGTAACTTTGTTGGATTTACACATCCTAGAAAGATAACTTTTTCTAAGAATACTAATAAAGAACAAACATATTTTCCACTTCAAGTCACCTGTTTGCGTTTAATTAGAAGAATTAAATTGTATCGCTGGCAGAACTGTTATCTAGTGTGTTGTCTTGCAGTAGAACAACCTGCCACGACGCAGTATTCAGCTGGAGGCATTTTAGTACTAATTACAGACACATAATGTGCAGAAAATCATAATGAGTTGAACTATACATTTTTCTGACTAATATCCCACAGTAGATACCAGGTATCAGTATTTTTAGAAATAGAAAGAATTTACTTAAAAAAAAAAGAGTGTTAACAATCAGAATTTAATAAGGAGAATGATCTGTAATACGCAGAACTGTTTTTCACACTGTTCTGTAAGGCAGGAGAAGCTCAGTCAGTTTGCGAGGCTTCTTATTTAGTAGTAAAGTTGGTGTGTATGTTAAACTCACCTTCCCCTGCCTCACGTGGCCCAGCTGTGTTCTGTTCAGACCTGCAGTTTCTGTGAATGTACAAATTCCACAGAGAGTATCATTTTCAATGGCTTGTTCTGCCTAGGAATGCTGCATTCAGTCTAGGTCAGAGTATTACCGGAATAACAAAGTGTTCAGAGCACTTGGAATTGTTGATTTCAGTTTCAAGGCAGAAAACTGACAGTACAATTGAAACTGGTTTTGCCAATGTCATCTTCTTCAACCGCAAACCACCTGTCACTGACTTCCTTCAGACAACAGACAGAATCCGTGTTAAGTGCTCTAAGGCATAGAGAAACGAGAAGCTCACTTTCTGACCAGGACTTGTTGGAATGTACAAAGTTGTTAATATGAGGGTGACACAGATGGTGAGTGGAAAGGAGGAAACTGTGAATCTAGAGGAATCTAGTTTAGCTAATTATCAAACTACTTAAAAGCAAGAGAAAACTCTTCTGATTGTGGAAACTTAAAAATAGGGGAATCAGATTCTGAAGCCTGGGATAGCTGAGATGTGAAGTTACTGATGAACAAAAGAAAGGGGAAAAAAAAGCATAGCTGAGAATTTCCACAACAGTGAAAGATCAAGCTGGTTATTAAAAAGATATTTGCAGGACACATCTTCTATTTTTTTAAAACAGAAAAGAGTCTGATAATGCAGGTAGTGCATGTGGAACACCTGGTGTCTGCTTTAGAAGGGGAGATAGATAAAATAAAAGGATCTGCTTTTATTTGTAGCTTCTGTAGTCCAACATTATTGTAGTGTAGACAACAGTAATGCATTTCACTTACCAACTTCTTGATGTGTTTTTGCCATCAAAGACTGCCGTGCCTGAATTTGAAGAACAGATGTTAGTTGCAATTTGTAGGATTTTCTCTTCACCAAATGCTCCTCCCCCAGCTCCAGGCTAGAATGTTCAGTAAAATATCTGCTTTAAAGAAAAGACTACTTTAAATGACAAATGAGAAAATGAAACCTTTTTCCCCAGTCAGTTTAGCTGTGTCCTATCTGAAGTACAATTTCTGGTATATTTTAGTGTTATAAAACATACTAAACACTGCATCTGAATTTGTTCCTAGCTGTTGCGAAACCAGAGATTTTCTGCTTCCTTTCATCATGCAGTTGAAACCGTTGTTAATATGCTAATGCCACACATCACTCAGAAGTACAGAGACAATCCAGAGGCTTCAAAAAACGCAAACCACAGCCTTGCTGCCTTTATAAAAGTAGGTAAACGAGCAACTTGGGTTCTGTGCTTCCTCAGTACTGCTGAGAAAAAAGCAATGGGAGATAAAGCAGTAGATGAAGCTGCTAGTGGCACGTCATTGGCTTTTCTGCCAAGACACAGCTCTTCTCTTCAAACTGCTTTTTATTTGCAATGTGTTTACATCTCACACTCTAAGGGAAAATTTGGTATTCATACACGATACATATATTTAGTTAGCTTGTTTTATTGGATTTTGTGTTCAAGCAGAAATATCCATGATGCGTTTGGAAAATAAACTTGGTAAATACAGAGATACAATTACTGAGCACTCAGAATTCTGTCTTGGTTTTGCTTGTTTTCCCCAGAGGTGTTTTACTTTTATGGATAGAGGCTTTGTTTTCAAGCAAATCAATAACTACATCAGCTGCTTTGCCCCAGGAGATCCAAAGGTACTCAGTGTTTTTAAACAAACTGTTTTTAGAAGGTGCCTCTTCTTCGTGCATGTAGATAGAGTTCTGCATTAAATCTTAAAACTTCTCAGTTACAATTGAATTCCCTGTGCTGCACAGTTTTTCTCCATCAGATCTTCTTCCTATTTTGATTCCTATCTTCATGTACAACGTCAGCAGCCTAGAGCATATGTATTGTGAAAGTGGGGTGGGGGTGCAACACTGAAGCAGACATTTTAAGTGTGAATGTGAGAAAGGCTAAAATTGGAAGAACTGGTGTCTTTCTGTACGCTTACTGTAGTGATGAAAGCTTGTACCAGATGCCCAAAGAATTTCTTCTGGGGGTCCAAACTTATCTTACATCAATACATAATATGCTAACTTAAATAACTTTGGACCATGGGAATAGTAAATAGAACGATGATCAGTTACCAAGTATGAATTATGCTGGGGTTATTTTATACTGATGTGGAAATTTGACAGGTCCCAGGTCTACATCCCTCATCCTTCAAGACTGAGAAATCACCCTTCTGTGTTAGAGAACTGTTTTTAAAGTATCAGTCACGACATGAGTTATTTAAATTCTATTTTAACATTGTTTTTACAGACTCTCTTTGAATTCAAATTTGAATTTCTCCGTGTGGTCTGTAATCACGAGCACTACATACCTTTGAATCTACCGATGCCATTTGGAAAAGGCAGAGTGCAGAGATACCAAGGTAAAGTATTCCAAAGAAGCGTACCGTGTACTTCCTAGGAGGTACTGTGTAACTTCAGGTCTGTGACATGCTGGAAACCTTGAAACTGTTACATGTGCACCTAAAGTCGTGTTCTTTCATTTAAACTTAAAGGAATAGTTTAAGTGGCAGAGTAATCTGTCCAAAGGTCTAGTCACTGCAAGATCTGGTAAGCTGTATCCTCGACTCTGCCTTCTTTTGCAGCTATGGTTATTGCTTGCTTTTTCTTGACGAGTTAGCACTTAGTTCACTGGCTGCAGAAGCCTGTAACACTCCTGTAGGTAGGTGTGCAGTGTAAGGCTTGGGGTACTTATTTTCATGTACACATTCAGTTAATTAGGTCTGTAATACAGCACGTCCTGCTCAGGTCTGCCCTTCTCCAGATGGAAGAAGTTCACTTCCCTCAGTTTGTCATAGTAGGGCATGTGCTCCAGCTGCCTGCTTGTCTTGATGGTCCTTTGCTGAACTCACTGAAGTTAAGATCCTTCATGCAGTGGAAGATGGCATTACAGCAGTTTGAGCAAAAATGTTCAGTTCTTCTGCAGTTAACACTGAATATATAAGTCCTTCTGGGAAAGACAGCATTCCATTGCCTACTGTATTACAATGCAGCTCTAATTTCCAAAAATTAATTTGTTTAAATATTGTTTTCTTTTGCGTTCTGATACATTGAGAATAAATTGCTTAGTTTGGACACGTGTTGAAAACGCAGTCTTTTCATCACCCTGCACCTACACAACTGCAAATTTTGGGAGGCCATTTTCTTAGGGAACATCACTTAACCGAGATCACAGTTGTTAGATCTTAACCGAGATCACAGTTGTTAGATCTTAACCGAGATCACAATTGTTAGCAGGCTGTATCATCTATACCTGTAATAGATATGTGTGTAAGATACAGAAGAAGGAGTTGCAGAAGCTTTCAGGAACAACAGAAATCTAAACCTTTATCCATGTTTTGCTTGCAGCCCCTCAAATTTATTAACCTGGGACTGAACCACAGACTAAAGCTAAACTCTATTTCTACCATACAGCTAAACTCCTGAAAGATAGAATGTGCACTGTGTATGTTTTCAGTTCCTGAATATGGGGGTAAAATATTAATTTGTAGCTCGAAGGTGCTGGTCAAGGTAAATTCAACAGGAACACTTTTGCATACAGAGCAGTATTTAAAATACTGTTCTTTTAAATAATGTGTTTAGATTTCTCAGGGTTCTGTTGATGTACATCATTGCTGGCTGTTGAATAAATGCATCAGTGTCCAATGCATTGGGCTGGGGCTAGATGAGTGATTATGATTACATGTCTCATATATAAATAAGTTTTTAGTTTGTTGATAGTATTGGAAACAGCTCAGCACTAAGTTAATTGATAAATTTACTTAAATAATACCATTCCTTACACAAAATTTATGCGTCATTTCCAGACATTCACCTGGACTATTCTTTGACTGATGAGTTCTGTAAAAATCACTTCTTAGTGGGACTACTTCTACGGGAGGTGGGCAACGCATTACAAGAGTTCAGAGACGTGCGTCAGATTGCTATTAGCGTGCTCAAGAATTTGATGATCAAGCACTCCTTCGATGATAGATACGCTTCCAGAGTAAGTGGATTGCTCTGCTCATAGTACAGCGTGATGAAGTGTGCGCACGCGTAAGGAGTTCTTCCCTTCACAAAACAACAACCCTTTTTGATTTGTAGGGATGTCATTTCTGTTCAGACTGTGACGAAAACGTGCGGTAATCGCATCAGAATCAATACGCAAAGCCCGTATTTTTATCTAATGGAAGTGTAAAGCACCTTTCAACAGTTGCTTGTGTCTATTACGTTTCGGCAGTTTCATCTATTTGTCTTAACCAGACTTTTGTAAACAGGTTTAAAGCTCTTCATCAGCTCTTAATATTTGATCGCTGTCCTTCTGTCATCTCTCGTTTGTAAAAGGCTACAAGAAGGCTACCAGTCAGGGCAGTAGATTTTGCATTCGTTTTCGACATAATACTAATTTATTTGGTTAGTCCTTAGCTACAATCACATTCGTGTAGGGGGTTTTCTGCATTATATTGAGACAGCAAATGACACTTGCTGACCTTCTGTAAAATACAGTTAACTGCAGTGATGATCACTGCTGTTGCCGTTTATGAACTTGTGAATACAAGTATTTATTAAACGCTCTCTTTCGTGTGTGAAGGGTGAATAGCTTACAGAAAAATCGGTGATCAAACATTAGATCTGTAACTTGTTAATGAACTGTTAAACTCTTTAGAGTCATCAAGCAAGAATAGCCACTATGTATTTGCCACTCTTTGGGCTGCTCATAGAAAATGTTCAACGAATCAATGTGAAAGATGTGTCTCCGTTTCCTGTTAACCCTTCCAGCAACGTAAGTGACTATTTCGTATTCTGAATTATTTTAGTCATAATTTATTGCTACGAACAGGCAAACAAAGGGTTTTACAAGCTTCAGAATTCTGTGAATGTCTTCTTGCTTGTTCTGGGCTTAAAAGCTTAGTTAACCGTTACTGTTTTGGCTGCAGTTTCTCTTGTACACCTAGATCTTGCCTAACGTGGTAACTGGCTCCCTTGGTCCTGTGTGTAGGCTCTATACAGTGTGTAGGCCACTTCAGCTTCTGAAGGTTTCTGGAGAATGACAGACAGCACAGGTTGCCACAGCATCATTCTAATGCTGTGTGGTTATACCGCCATGTAACAGCTTGTTTTTCTCTCTCTGGGGTACATGCGTGTATATTTCACTACAAACTGTGAACCCTACAGGATTGGACTGACTGCATCTTTTTGAGTGTTTTATTTCAGCCAGCGAAGCTGAAGGAACTGTGTATGTCACATAAAGAAATACCAAGTGCTTCTGCACATGTAGTAGCCTTCCATTTGTATGTATTACCAAGTGCTGATACCATTTCCATTAGAGGAGTTTTAAGGAAGTAGTCTCTTGTGTTTCTCTTTAGCCAGGCTGCTATTTGTATAAACAGTTTGCCTCTGCTGTTGTAGATTCTGGCATTGGAGGCACACGCACGTACTTAATTATTATGTAAGGAGAGCCTCCCCCAACACCTAACACATCAAATATGACTTGTATTTGCTAAAACACCAACAGATTCGGTAATTGCTGCTCAACAGCAAAGACTGTATGTTGGCAGTAGGTTTTTTAAATCTCTTCTTTCAATTGAAATAAATTGACTACAAAAAGTGGTTACTTTTCTATAAATAATTGAAGAATTTTTGAAGGTAAAGGGGTTTGCTGTTAGAACAGCCGTAGTATATAGGGGCTACAGAAGAATTAGTTCAAATGGAGTTTGTGAAAGCTGATAGCGATATATTACAACTGCATATAACTGTTTAAGATTTTAATTATCAATGTATCTCGTTTTTGTCCATAACTTGCTGTGTTTCACTTGCTATTAAGAAAGAAATATGTAATATCTTTTCAAAAGAGAAATGTGTGACTGTTTGAAATACAAGAAAGTTGGATCTTTTGGAAATACATAGTTAGTAGTGTGTAAAATGCAGTGGAGTATTAATTTCCTCAGTGTTTTCTGAGGTATCTCAAGTGTCAGGCTGTCCTAGGCTTGTGGAAATACCCAAACACCTCACTCAGGCTTTTCAGTACATTTAATAGACACTGAAGTTTGAGAAAGAAATACATAACAAATAGTTTCTAGAAGCTGAAGTCTGTTGTAGTCACTAAGTCCGTAAGGTTGGAAAATAACATTCACATTTTTGTCCCTTTTGCAAATAGAGTGCAAAGGATGACGCCGTTCATTTGCCGACCGCAAGTCAGCTAGTAACACCACAGAAATCAGGAAACACGTTGGATAACAATCTTCCTAAAGACTTATTTGGCGTTATCTCTGGCATTGGTAAGCACTTAAAAACACTTTCCTTTTTCATTTGTTACCAGAAGTAATTGTTGTATTTCCAGCTGTGGTTGGTTTCTGCTGGTGTGCACTTGAGTGTTACTGCTGTTTTCATTGACAGCACCAGAATGCACTCACTGTTCAGCGTGGGTCAGAAGTCAAAGTCTATATGTACAATCTTTCTTTTAGGGTCTTTGTGTTTCTGTTTGAAATTAAAGCTGGAGAGTGCTGCATATTCCCCCATCAGAGCATACGTTTTTCTTTGCTGAAACTCTAGAATAAGTTTGTCTTCTTTAAAAATTAAAATAAGCAAATGGAATGAGTTACTTGTCTTTTTTAAAAGTATGTAAAAAAACCCCACGTGTTTTTAGAAGTGTGAATAACATATGGAGTAACTTTTGTCAGTATATGTGGTGTTGGAGTTTTTAATTTGTTTTGTTGGTTTTTTTTTTAGCTTCCCCGTACACGACATCGACTCCAAATATTAATAGCGTGAGGAATGCTGACTCAAGAGGCTCTCTTATAAGTACAGACTCAGGAAACAGTCTCCCAGAAAGACACAGTGACAAGAGCAATTCTCTTGATAAGGTACCAAAAACCAGCTAAAATCAAACACCCGAAGTGTAACCCTAAAATTCCCCCTTAAATCTCATAGAAGTTACCTTCTATAATGTCCTTCAGGAATGGACTTTCTAGAAGTAAAGCAGTTTTTTGCATAAGTTTTTCTGCAAAAAAATTTATCACATAAACTCTGTTTGCATTGCATTTTTAAGCTGTTTTGTAGAAAATACTGACAGATTTTTCAGTGTAGAGACATAAGCAATGTGTTTCCTTTGCTAGAGAAAGGCACTAGGTGGAAGTGTATTGAATTGTGCCTGTGAATTGAGTTCTGGTTAGGGCAGCTTCTTTACTTTAGTGGAGACCTTCACACCCTCCTGTTCTACACACCGTATAAATATTGCTGTTCTATGATTACGATAGGAATGTTGAAAAAACAGTTGCTGTGATTTCTCTTGTACTAGTTTGACTTTTCTAAATCATTTAGCTTAAAAGCTCTGTTACCAATTAGGAGTTCTGGCTGCAGTAGCTATGAGGTATTTCGTTCATGTCTTTCTAGAGCTTGTGTTGATGCTGATCACGTTTAATTGTCTTAGATCTTGTTGTGCAAGTCACAACATGTTGACTTTTTCCCCTTGACTCTGACATGCCTTCGTGTGGCAGAGAGAGAAGCTTCTCAGAAGGCACTCTGCTCATGCTATGCGCCCTAATGGAGAAGAAGAAGAAAATTATCACCTTGCAAAGAAAAACCGTGTTACTATGGATTTTTCACTTCTGACAGTTCCAGCTTTGCCAGAGAAAATTTTGCATGCTGCTTTCTCTCTTCATTTACAAGAAGTATTTGGTTTTTGTGCTTGGTATAGTTAAGCTGCTGAGTGAAGTTGTGTGATCAACAGGTTTTGCCAGTTGTTTGCAACAGTTCTCAAGCCAAATACGTGCAACATAACCATGCCAAACGCCTTTAAATGCCAAACCAGGAGTAGTTCATTATATGTAATTTAATTTAAGCGGGCAAACTTAAGTATCAGCAGAATTTGAGTCTTAGGGTCTTTAATATAAGTAGAACTAAAAACTCTTTGACTTTGACCAACTAAATAAACAACTTGTGCTGCACTGTTGCTAAATGGCAATGCTGTCATCTATTACTGTATAGTTGTCCTGTTGTTAATTACTAATGTGTAGTGTTTTTACAAAGTAAAAGGGTTTTCAAAGGAGCAAACATCCTTTGAAAATTCTGCGCTGCTCTGCCAGTTTAGGCAATACAGGATTAATGTGTGCATGCTGTTAAGTTTTTCCCTGAGTAGTACTTAATCTTGGCTTACTTGTCGCTTTCCATACATCCTTTCTAGTAGATCAGTCGTTCTGTGCATGTTATCTTCCAGTTTTTGCTCGCTGCTTGGTATCTTTACTGAAGAGCCATGTTTTTGTTCTAATTTTCTTTCAGAATAACCTGTAGAATTATACTTGTGGGATCAGAATTGGCTGGAAGTATATCAGTTTCTATTTTAATATGTGCATAACTTTGCAGGTTGTTGGTATGAGTTTAAATTAAGTTTGGGAGTAGCTGCAGTCATAGTTCAGTAGTTCAGCTGCTTTAGACAGAATGTTATCTAGTGCTCTGGACAGTACTTGGAAGTGTAGGCGATTCAAATTCTGTTTCTGCTCTGGCACCCATTAATAGCTGACTATTGCAGTAGCCATGAAGCTGTACAGTAGCCCCTGCTTGCTCACCAGGGATATTTCAAAGATGAACAGTTGCTGAATCTGCAATAATCAGGCTTATTCCCTTTTCTCCTACATTACAGTAACATCTGGCTAATATTAGTCACAGTGACAACTGTTAAATAACCAGTATGTGGCAGGTTTACACAGAGCGTTGTTTCAGGACAGCAGTTCTTTCCTTTTACACAGGTTGTGTTACAGGGCTCAGCTACTGGCTGTGCTGTGAAATGTTGTGGCGCGGATGGGCACCTCTCCGGCTTTCACTGACCAGTGTTCTGGGGAGGTTGTTATATCCTGGAGGCACTCCTTGCTTTGGTGAAACCCAGTGCTTTTCTCCCTTGAGTCTTAAGTTTTCATTTCTATGTTTTTCTCCTTTTTTTCAACGCTGTATGTGTCCCTAAAAAAGTGATGGAGCCAAGGGGATCCAGCTTTCTCAGAAACCAGAGCTGCTGGGATCAGTTGGACCAGAATGTTGACTTTTCAGACAACCCGATAGTATCTCTGGTTTATTTTCTATTCACGTAAGCAGACTCACATTGGAAGTGACTCACATTAGGCACTAAAAGGCATCATTCATTCTTCAAACAAACTTTTATGTAGTACATCCAGAAAAGCCTCAGACTGAGGATTTTGTATTGCTTGGAAATTGTTCTTTTACAGATGAGTCTCTTACAGATGAGTTCAGTTTGTGTTTTCTCACAGTTTTGGGGTTTTCTTTCCCTTTTTTTGTGGTGCACATTTTGACAGATCACTCACAGGGATTGTTTTCTTTCTGGACAGACTTGACTGTTGGGCATTGCTGATCATCTTCCCACAAGTCTAGAAACTGCACAAAGAAATTAAGAAGGGAGAAAGGTGGTTGTCTTGGTTTGGTGTAGTTGTAGGGCTTTTGAGGCAAGTGCAGTTAACTTTTCAGTAGTTTCTCTTTCAGAATGCCCAGTACAGCCATCCATGTCTGTTTTCTGTAAGGTTCTTACATCTTCGATGGAGAAAAATCTGTAGGGGCAAGTCTGCCTACAGTTCTGTACCAAGTCTTGAAAAGCAAAGGAGCGTGTGTGTGTCACCTAGCAGTAGTCTTTATTTCTCACGTGTTTCGTCTAAGCAGAGGGGGCATGCCTGGTTCTCACAATTTGGGTATCTGTGTATAATTAATCCATAATCACTGTTAGGTAATTTTTTTCTCCTCTAGAGGGGAGAGAAAGTAGTACAAAGAAGTAAAAAGAAACGGAGACTTAGGTCTACTTCATGTGTGCAGTGTGTGTTGTAGTGGCCTGTCTACACATGCAATATTTTTGTCTCCATTCTGAGATCCTTTTTCTGTTGCAGGAATCGTTAAAGCAATTTAAAATATTGTAATTTATTATCGGTTCAAGAACTTTCAGCCAAAGTACGCCTTGTGTTCTTTTCAGAACCAACAGAGCAGCACTTTGGGAAGTTCTGTAGTTCGGTATGACAAACTTGACCAATCGGAGATCAAAAGCCTGCTTATGTGTTTCCTGCACATTTTAAGAAGCATGTCAGAAGGTAGGTAATTCCACCTAATTTTAACCCATTCAAGTCAGGCGCTGGATTTATGCCTTGTGTTTGGGTTGTGTGTTTTGATACCTTTTCAAAATCAGCAGGATGTTTTAGGCGTAGGTGCTATGTTTTGCTGCATTTTACAGATATGTGTGATTGATCGAATTTAACTCTGACTGAACCCTTCTAAGCATTAAATACTCATAATTCCTTCAAAGTGTGAAGCTCACTGAAGGACTTGGTAAGAAAGTGAGTATTTGTTTGTGATTGTACAGTCTGGTTTGGAAAATGGAGATGAAGAATAGTTCATTGATCGGAAGTGTCTCCAGCTACTCCATTTTGCCATCCGTAAGCACTTTGTGTGACAGGGAACCACATTATTTCATTGCTCTGTGTATTTCCATCTCTGGAGTGGTGATCTCAGTGCTTTTTTGTTCTCCTGGGTTATTTGCGAGACGATCCACTGATATTTTGAAGGACTCATATTATCCTTGCAGATGTATAGAAATACTGCATGAATGGTGTATCTATATTTTTTTACTAGGTTCACACAATTCAGAATCATTCCAACCCCTTGATCAATATTTAAAGAGGAGGACAATTCTCTTTTGGTAAAAACACCACATTTTTCAGTTTGTGCTAAACATAGCAAAAGTAGTTGATTTTATTTTCTCTGCCTGTTTTGAGGTTAATTCCTATAAGTCGTGTCCTTGAACTCTTATTACTCCATTTATTCAAAAGCGACCATTGGAACATTGATAAGCATTCAATATCCAGTCACACCATCATATATTACATTGGTAGCATTTTGTGTTTCTAATTACAAATAATAATAAAAGTCAAATATCTTTTTCACTAATTAACACTTTGAAATGTCTAACAATTAGTCTGAATTCCTAGGAATTTTACATAAGCACAGTGGTGGCTCTTTGGTCTCAGTACTCCTGGGTGAAAACAAATGTCAAACTTTGCCACACGTCTTTATAAGAGCTTTTAATGTATTAGCCAAGGCTGAACATTTTTGGCAAACAACAGTAGGTCTGAGCTTACTACACGCTTTGGAACAATTATAGAGCCATTTTTGTACTCTGTGCAAAGAAAGACAATCTGAAATAAATGCTGGACAACTACCCATAGCCAAGCACTGTCAGTTAAAAAGACAACGTCGAGTTTTTAAAATGTTGAGACCCATCTGTAAGGAAGCAGGTTATGGGGCTAACAGTCCAAAATCTTCTTAAGCCTTTTATTTTTAGAACACTGTAGTCACTACTGACAACACAATTATTACTATTTCAGATATGAAATTGTATGGGAATATTATGGATTAATTTAATACATACTGTAGAAACTCAATAGAAAAATCGATGTGTGTATTTGTATAATCGGCTTCATGTAAAACTTAATTAGCAATAGTTACCCTCTGTACCCCGCAAGCCATTTGTAGATGTTTGGAATCCTCATCTGGAAACAGAGAACTCATGGTAACTCTTCTGACTGATACTGTTGTGTGTTTTCTGCCTTTGTCTTCTTCTTAATGCTTTTTCGTTTTCTTAGATGCATTGTTTACATACTGGAACAAGGCCACGAAATCGGAACTCATGGACTTTTTCACAATCACTGAGTAAGGTTTTTGCTGAGCTTGTCACAGAATCGTATTTTGCTATGCTGTTAGAGTCACGACTGTGCATGTGTGCATCTACATGACTTTCTGCACTTGTTTGGAGCAAGTAATACCATCGAGGTCTGTTTAGAAGTCCTTAAGTTGATCTACACAATTATGTAACTGGACAATGTCTCTCCAATTCCATGGTAGTCACTGGAATTAGACAGAAGTGATCTCAGGAAGTTCCTAATCAGTGAGGAGTTCTTAGAATATTGCTGTGCTCCTGGAAGAGGAACCAGCTGTCTTGTTACCTGCATTAAAATACATCTTGTAGCATGAACTGATGGAATTGTTTGGTTCCATATCAGAACTGATTTGATTGCAGAATTTCAAAGCTAAGGGGGTAGGAGCGCCTCTCCTCACATTCCTCTTGTGTCTTCTGCCATTCTGTACTGGAGAATTTGCTGTTAATCCCGTGTTTGGTATCAATACCTATGCTATGCCCCCTTGGTGTGTTTGTTCCTGAGACTTAAGAACAAGTGAGGCAGGCACAGTTTGCTTGAAGTAGTGCACCACAGAAGCTTTTCTGCTTTCCCTTGCTTATGCAGCAGAGGCTCAATCAGTTGAGTACGTCAGTAACAGTGTTTGTGGTATGTAGGTAGTTGCTATGCAAAGAGTTTTTTTCTGAAAAGCTCAGAATCTAAAATAGACGAGAAGGTATCAGGGTAAATGAGGTTAGCATGCAGACGAAGTGACGGTTTTGGGAGATGGAAACACCATTCTGACTCTGCAGTTTGGAACCAGTGATCTGCGTGAGGTCTGAGTACGAAGTGTACCTGAGTTGGAGAGGTGATTTGCCAGTCTCCTCCCTCATTCACAACTGGCACAGGGAAGAGAAAGCCTGAAAACGGTGACTTCTACTTTGTTAGTCATCAGTGTTGTGTATTTACCAGATATGAAGACAAAAGCAAGTGAGGTGTTCCTCTCAAATACCTTGCTGGATCTGAACCGGATCATACTACTCATTTGGGGTTTTTTTATGAACAGTAGAGATTTACTTCTATCATCATCTTGTAAAAACGTGTTCCCTTTAAAAAACAGTTCTGTCAGACCCTTTGTTGTTGGTATCCTGGAATCTTAAGACCTTAAACTCCAACCAAAACCCATCCTGTTGTAACTAAGAGAGTGCAGGGAGAAGCAGCAAAATGTATTGCACTCATTTTGAACCCCTGTACAGATTTTGCAATACGTGTTTCTATGGGGAATGTCTAGTTATCTCTTTGCTTCTGTTCCTCCTGCTGCTTGTTCTGGATTGTTGTTCATTTGTTAATAACTCTAACTGCGGGCTTCAGAGAATCATTGAGTCATTTAGGTTGGAAAAGACCCTTCGAGATTGTCAAGTCCTGCCTTAACCTAACTGTACCGAGCCCCCACTAAACCATATCTACACAACTTTTAACCTGGCTGGGGATGGTGATTCAGCCACCTCCCTGGGCAGCCTTTTCCAATGCTTGATGACCCAGTTTTGCTTAAGAAAATTTTGTCTGAGATCATTTGTGCTGAACATTTATTATCTGTAAGTGTTACAGAGCTGTGCAAGGTGAAGCACTTGAAGTCACTGTTTCTAGTTTTCTAAGGTGTTTTGGTTTTACACCATTCGACCCTGCTACCTTGTCACTGTTAAGATTCACACAAACTGTTTTGATTGAGTGCTCTGGTGGCAGCCCTGTGTGCCTTCACCTTTTAATCACAATTTGCTCAAAACAACCACCATCTGTGTCTGATTTCAGGAGAGCCACACTTAGCTATTCTTTGCTTTTGGGACTGGAAGGGAACTTTAAGGGAGAAATAACAAAGTTTTATGACGTGAGGTTTCTAAATTAAGCAAAAATAGTAGTTGAATAATATGTAAAAAAAGAGATTGTTTTAAGTGTTGCTTCTCTGACTTCTGTGTTCTTTGCAGAGTGTGCTTACACCAGTTCCAGTACATGGGGAAACGATACATAGCCAGGTACTGTGTGCAGTTTAAATCTTTCTGTTGAGTGCACACTGCTGCTCTGAGTGAACGACATACCTCAAGTGTTTATTTCAGATGAATTGCATGAGTACAAGAGTTACTGTGAAATGATGCGTAACAGTTTGGTTGCTATATTAACAAGTCTGTATTTTGTCTGAAAGTCTGGTGTCTGCTCAAAGATCACGTTTGTGTCGTGTTTACTATCAATTATTTTAAAATCACTTTGAACTGTATCTTTTGCAAAACTTTTTTTCTCTTGAAGTAGTGCCTCTAGGAAAGGAATTTTGTGATCTAATGGTTTTGTTTACTCACTTTGTCATAAGACCACATCCATTGAGACATTTTAGACATTTTCTGTATAGTTTTTTACTGAAAGGTGAGTAGTGAAACATTCTCGCACTGGTGGTTTTCAGTTTCTAGCCCAAAGTACTGTTAGATATCTGTACGCTTCATTGGAAGGTGTTTATCAGGTTGAAATACACTTGAACTCAGTGAGAAAGTTGTCTTTGCACTGTAAAGCATTCTAACTGAGGAGTTAGGGGGGTTTAATTTGAATTTAATGGTCTGTCAGTCTCTTTCTACAACCAACAGTCTCCTTGGAAGTTTTTCAGAAAAACAGTTTCATCTCTGCAAATGCCAAATGCCAAAAAAAAATCAGAGGCCAAAATAATTCTGGTGTTCCTAAAGTTTTGGTTGTAACTTTGGTGTTTAAATGTAATTCAGGCTCTGGATTTAGAGGAGTCTGTGATTTTGAGGCTTCTAATAAAAAAATCATCATCTTTCGTTCAACTGCGTTGTAGAGAAGACAACCACACTTCCATTTTATTTACTGATCCCCTAGTCTGTGTACTGCATGTTGACACTGTAGAAACCATCTGGTGTTCTGCAGAAATACTTCATCTTCCTAGTGAATGTAGATTTCTAGTCTTTTACATTGTCGTCACGCTGACGTTTATCACAATCAATGCACAAATGACAGGAAATGAAAGGAAACAGGGAATTCTGTAATTCAAGCACTGGTTTTCATCCTGCATCATCTCTGGTGGTGGTACACAGTAGGAAGTTAGCCTGTACTTATTTCTAACACAGATCACCTTTCTGTTTTCTTTGCTTGATTGCTGCAAGTTTAACAAGTGTATGGCTCTTCTCCCTTCCTGCTTGGGTAAGATGGACTTACAGTAATACCTCACTTGATTCCTGCTCTTTGTGTTGCATGACTGCTGTCTAACTTGATCACTCTGTGTCCTAACTTTTATCTATTTTTTTACAATCAAAATGGTGGATTTTGGTTTGGGTTCTGAATATTTTCAGAATATTTATGTTCTCAAATATTTATGTTTTCAAAAGCTCTGGAGTAAATCGAGCACTTGAAGAGTGACAGCTTCTGTGCTTTTGCTTTCATGCTTTGATGTTTTTAAGAGAGAGTTTGCTGTGATGCTTCTTTTAAGCTGCCTATTTTTGTTTTGTAATTAAAACATTAAATAGGTTGCATTATAATTCTTTCTATAAAACTTCTTGTGCTTAACTAACACTTCCTTTCTTGCGGCAATTTGACATGTCTAACTTTTGCTTCTATCCCATTTCACCCATCTTGCAGGAACCAGGAGGGGTTGGGATCCATAGTTCATGATCGAAAATCTCAGACATTGCCTGTTTCCCGTAACAGAACAGGAATGATGCATGCCAGATTGCAGCAGCTCAGCAGCCTGGATAACTCTCTCACTTTTAACCACAGTAAGTTTCATGACATGGTAACATTCATCATCATCCTCAACCAGTACCACAACACCAGAGACAGGTCCCAGAGCCACACCAGTGCATTTCAATGGCTTTTATTGTTCTAGGTCAATCAGTCAATGGTCTGTTCCCTGCTCTGTGATAGAACAAGCAATGCTGGCTGATGTCATAACATGGAGAGGGGTAACCTACAGCTTATTGCAATTGGATGTCACTTCTAAATTACATGCAGTTCACCTTCACGCTGCACATAATTGCAAAATCGGCTGCTTTTTCTGGTAATCTAAAAGTGAAAACACGCGCTCTGGCCATATCTCCATGTTCTGACGTCTCTTAGCAAGCAGTAAGATTCTTAGAATTTCTGCGGAGTTTGTGAAGCCCATTATTTGTCTGGAAGTGAAAAGGCGTCCAATAATGAAGTGATTTTTCTGTTTTCAGTGTGAGAAAGATATCAAGTATTCTTGGAATTTCTGTAGACAATGGTAAGATTTAATTAGGTTGAAGTCAGCTTTGTATAAGACTGCTGTATTGAAAACTAAATCTGCTTGTGGCCTGTCTTTTACAACGTGCTGCTCTTAAATTGCGGATTACAAAACACCAACTGGTTGACTAATCCAGTAAAATGCAACACTGAAAATACTGGAAAGAATTGTGGACAGTAAAGCAATTTTTTGACTTATCTGTATGTTCATTGTCTTCATCCTTTTATTTACCAAAGCATATCTAACTATCCCTTAAAATCTTTTAGCTCGTTATGTGTTGTATGAAGCAACAGTTAACCTAATGGCTCAAGATACCACATAGGCTAGTGGAAAATTGGAATTAAAAATTCCCATCAGACCTCTCAATTTATGAAAGCATTTCTTATAGAATGCATTTACATATAAGAAATGTAGTTATTTTATTTTTAAAATATCAGAAAACCCGATAGCTGTGCAAATTCCTTTATTTCTTATAATCAGTCTGCCACGGCTGTATCATCATTTCTAGAAGTTTGTTGATACACACATTAAACAGCCTTTCAGACCACACATTCAGTAAGGTGAAATACTTTGTAGGTAAAGAGTGATTTTTACTTTATTTATCTATTTAATTATTTATTTGAAACCCTGGGGAGTAAATGATGCAGCTTTTTCCGGGCCCTGTGTAAAGGGATTTCACACTTCCAGAAATAGGCAAAGTTTATTGATTTTTAGAAAACAATGAGCTGAAAGATTTTAATACCTGCATGCTTTTGTAAAAAGAAGCTTTGTGTTCTTTTCGGTCTGAAGGAAGTGAGAAAGGAAGGTGTCTCGTTCAGGTAACACGGGCTGACCTGCTTAGTGGATGAGGGAAAGCCTGTCGCTGTAGTCTGTCTGGACTTGAGAGAGGCCTTTGACACTGTCCCCCACAACATCCTCATGAAGAAGCTGGCTGCCCATGGCTTGGATGTACTCTGCTGGGTGGAACACTGGCTGGATGGTCAGGGCCAAAGAGTGGTCAGTGGAGTTAAATCTGGTTCGAGACTAGTCACGAGCGGTGTCCCCCAGGGCTCGGTGCTGGGACCACTCCTGTTCAACATCAATGATTTTGAAGGACACCAAGTTGGGAGGGAGTGTCAATCTGCTGGAAGGTAGTAAGGCTCTACGGAGGGACCTTGACAGACTGTATTGATGGGCTGAGGATAATTGTACGGGTTTCAATGGAGCCAAGTGTTGGGTCCTGCATTTTAGTCACAACAATCCCATGCAATGCTACAGGCTTGGGGCAGTGTGGCTGGAAAGCAGTCTGGCAGAAAAGGATCCGGGGCTTCTAATCAGCAGGTGGCTGAGTATGAGCCAACAGTGTGCCCAGGTGGCCAAGAGCGCCAATGGCATCCTGACCTATATTAGAAACTGTCCAGCAGGAGTAGGGAGGTGATTGTCTCCTTGTACTCAGCCCTGGTGAGGCCACACCTTGAGTACTGAGTCCAGTTTTGGGGACCTCACTACAAGGGAGACATCAAGTTGCTGGAGCAAGTGCAGAGGAGGGCAATGAAGCTGGTGAAGGGCCTGGAGAGTAAATCTTATGACAAGGCATTGAGAGAGCTGGGGCTGTTTAGTTTGAGGAAGAGGAGGCTAAGGTGAGACCTCATCACTCTCTACAATTATCTGGAAGGACATTGTAGAGATGTTGGCGCTGGTCTCTTCACACAAGTAATTTGCAACAGAACCAGAGGGATGGCTTCAAGCTTCAACAAGGTAGGTTTAGATTAGACATCAGTAAAAATTTCTTCACAGAGGGAGTGGTCAGGTGCTGGAACGGGCTGCGCAGTGGTGGTGGTTGAGTCACTGTCCCTGGACGTGTTTGAAAGTCGCTTAGATGTAAGGTTGGGGAATATGGTATAGGAGTGAACTTGTAGAGGAGGGTTGATGGTTGCACTCGATGATCTCAAGAGTATTTTCCAACCTGAATGACTCTATGATTTTATGATTCTATGACATTGTGAGAGCTTTTTATGGTCTGCGTCATCTTTTTCCATCTTACCCACTGGAAGAAGGCAAGCAAAATGCTTTATTGAACCCCAGGAAAAAGTCACCACCAGTATTTTCAGACACATCAGTTTTAAAAACGTCTTTGTACTTTTTACAGTTATTTGCATATTATATTAAAATATGGAAACGTTGGAACCACGCAACAAGAGAATACTACTCTAAACATATTACTGTTGCTGTAGAAACTGAACTTGATCCGTTTCTGCTACACTAGTAAGCAGCGATTGGCATGCAAACCAGTACCCTGGCACACTGACACTTTAGGCTCATTAAAGTGTAAGGCACAATAACGAGATACTTGAAGTGCTTTTCTTAAAAAGCATACAATAAAAGACGTTTTCAAGCAGAACCGGAGGAGGAGAAGTTGTTCTAAACTGTAAAGGGCAGAAACAACCACTAGCACAGAAAGAAGCGATACCGTACGCTTCTTCCCAAGCAGCGTGTGTGCTCCAACAATATATCGCTCAAATCCTGGTACCATTTTTCAGTTTGACGGAAGTGACAGATGTTGTCCCCTATCTTTGGCATAAAAAAGAACCACAGACTCCTAAGAAATAAATTCAATGCGAGCACGAAGAATACAGATATCTTAACTACGGATATTTGATGTGAGATTTATTTGATGAGCGACCGATAGAGAAACGTAATGCCTGGAAGCTAGAGGAGATGAGAAGAAAAATAAAGTACTTTCTAGACTTCTAAGATAAGTTTGGTATTCAGGGCAATTAAATCTAAACTAGATTAATCTGAAACTCTTTGGAGCTCAGTGTATCTTGCAGACTGCTCTCAGTCTCCATCAAATCGTCTTTTAATTAGACAGTATGACCTTCATTCAGTAACAACTCTCAGTTTCTACGGGATAATGTCAAACAAGTGAGTTGAACCAATCCTCTTCATTACCCTGGGGTCTAACAGACCCCAGGAACCACAGGCAAGAAAGGAATTTAGGGGCTGGAAGATGTCAGAATTGTATGAGGTGACACAACTATGCATCTTACAACTGAAAAGACAGTTAAAGTATCACACAAACTCGGCTCATACCCCACTGTTTTACCAAACTCCACAACCTGTACTACAATTATTCCATGTTTGCATCACCCACTTGCGTTTTGATTCCATCCAGAACAGTTAGATGCTTCCAAGAATGGGACTAAAATGCAGTATTTTGGTTTGCCCACATTCACAAATTCTTAGAAGCATTTCTTGGAGGGAGGTCTGCTTGGAAGGAATTTGCTCTGGGGAACTTTGTAGATGCAATTGTATGACATTAAGTGTCTCTAGAAAAAGCCATCCTAACGTAACATGTTTTCAAAATACTGCTCAACCTTCAAAACAAGTCCTGATTGATAGATGTTGAATAGAGACTTCTCCAAGAAAATTTCTGAAAGTCACTGATAGCAGTGAGGAACTTACAGGCTACTGCTGAGCTGGATTTTTTTGCTGTAAGAATACTTCTGAGCTGGCTTTACTCAGGTTAACAGCTGGAACCAGTCTGTGGTACCTGAGGATTACAGAGAGACAGGTTTAAATGCTCACTCTCTGGAAAGCCAGGCCAGAGGGAAGACTGTATCATAGAATCATAGAATCATAACGGATTGGAAGGGACCTCAAAAGATCATCTAGTCCAATCCGCCTGCAAC
>JAOXOE010000001.1:90525834-90568633 GCA_028565055.1 Phoeniculus purpureus
GGGGACGGAGACAAGGGGGGATGAGAAAAGGTGGGGGAGGTCCCGGCACCCGAAACTTCTTCTCTCCGGGGCTGTCGTGTCCGTACCAGGAGCCGGAGCCGGTGCCCGTGTGCGGGGCGGTGTGCCGGGTGGTGGCTGGAGCTGGGGCTGGGGCAGAGGCGGGATGAGACAAACCGACGCCAGGACTGCGAGAGAGATGAGCGAGGGGAGAAAAGCGTTTTTATGGATGGCTGAACGCTGACAAGTCCTCCCGCTGTCAGGATTTGTGTCCTGCTCGTTTAAGTAGGAGAAAAAAGCAACCCTGAAGCCCAA
Source organism: Phoeniculus purpureus (assembly GCA_028565055.1). Classification (NCBI taxonomy): domain Eukaryota; kingdom Metazoa; phylum Chordata; class Aves; order Bucerotiformes; family Phoeniculidae; genus Phoeniculus; species Phoeniculus purpureus. The sequence goes on from JAOXOE010000001.1 coordinate 90,526,147, forward strand.
GAAAACCCCACATGACACGTTTGGAAATAGTTTTCCTTTCAGAGGTTATTTTCTGTTCAAGAAATCCCGCTCCTGGATGCGCTCCCAAGAATTGCAGGGATTCGGGGTTGTATTCCAGCCACAAAGGGGGACTTTATTCATTTATTTTTCTCCAAGAAAATATTACTTATTAGCGAGTAACCAACAGTTAAAGGGAAATAGCCCTCGACACAACAAATCGTTAATTACTGTGATTTTGTCTCCCTGGCACGGCGGCTCTGAGCAGAGGGGGCTCCAAGTTGGGCTCGTTTGTAACAATTTGTATCCTGTGCGGTAACTTTGCGTTTTCCTACCTGGGTTTTACGGGTGCATTTATTTGATGCTGGCCAGGTCTGCTTTAAATGAGGCATGCCAGTGCCCACCAGGGAATAAAAATAAATGACACACGCATGGAGCATGCACTCTCTCTCTCTCTCTCTCTCTCTCTCACACACACACACACACACATACACACACACACACACAGAGTTAATAACTTGTGTTTTATAAATTAGCGGACAAACAATTCAGCTCGTTCATTTCCAGTGGCAGAAGTGGGGAAGGATGTGCACGGCTCGGGAACGTGCTGAAGTTTTGCAGTGGTTTGGGAAGCTCACTGCAGATAACGTGAGTTTCAGTACTTTGTATCTCCCAGTGTGAAAATGTGCATTTTTAGATGTGCGTGCGTTTGTGTGGTAGGAGCGATCCACCCATCTTTGGGAGTGTAAGCTGAGGAAAGTGCTGCAAAATTCTTCCCCTCAGCGATGGTAGGACAAATGTCATCACTCAAACAAACCTCATCCGTTTTTAATCCAGCCAGACAACTCCCTTCTTTCAGATTTGATAAGTACCAGTGTCTGGCTGGTCCATGTTTGCTTCCTGTTAGATTTTAAAGCAGAGGCTGGGGATGTTTGTGGTTTATTTGTTTTGGTTTGTTTTCTTTTGGTTTCTTTTTTCATATTGAGTTAAATTGACACATCAGCTAAAATAAATGTGAGTTGTATCAAGAAGGCTATCTTGTATTATATTTACTGAGCTTGGCAGTGGCTCCCGTTCTCATCTGTCCTTCGCGATGGAGTTGAAAACATTTTCTTCCTCACTTTGTTAACTTGCACATAAGCTGATAAGCAGTAATTCTGCAAAAATAACTGGACTAAGGGTCAAGTGTGTTTTGTCACGGATCCTTATGATAATCAGGATTTGTTAACTGACACAAATTGGAGAGAGAAGCTTTTATTTACATGCAGCAACTGAAATGAACACACACAGAGCTGCCCACCGCACAACTTTGTGAAGAACTGGAGTATTAGTATTTTATTGACACACTTGCCAAATATCTACAGGTTATGGGGATGTATTCAGAAGAACTGGGTAGCACTTCAGGCTTGGGAGCTGCTTTAATGGAAACTGGTAGCACTGTCCCGTGTTGTCTTCTGTGGGTATAAGACCAGGCCGAACTGGCTAAAACAGGAGTATAGCAGTGTCAGTATAATGTATCACGTAACATCTGGATGGTTAGTCCTCCTTTCTCTCCTTTTATTCTTTTACAGACTTTGTGCATCTCACATTTAAATTCTTCGCTATCTGCTGTTATCAGCCCAGCAGATAGTGTGTCATGTAATCCTCTCTCCTGAATGCTCAAGTGCTGTAATTCTGATGGCCGGGCTAATCTGTCTCTATAAAGTTTTATTTTTTCATTGTTAAATTCAAAGGACAATGACTACTAATTACAAGTGACCTCTAACCAAAACACTAACTGGACTTTATCACCAGTGCTGATACTGGCTAACAGCGATTCCCGCATCAGCAGCACCCCCTTTCAAAGAAACCTGGCAGAATAAAGGGAGCCAGAAGGGAAAAAAGGAAATACGTATGCACTGGGTAATTTGTCTGCTGCAAGAAACATAGTGGAAGCACACAGAGATTCCATTTGCTGGGCAACATACCCCTTACAAATAATAATTACAGGCATGGGGAAGAAAGAAAAAAGCAAACATCATAAATATTTTAACTGAAAACAGCACAGCAAATACATACATAGGGAAGGCTCTTCTGGTAGACTGGCTGGTTTCCTGCTGCAGGCAGGTATAAGGAATCATTACTGCTACTGTACCTTAACAATAGAAGATAGTCATGACAATGACAATTCGGGAGAAGTATTGCTGCCCTATTACTGCCTTTGAGGACACTTGTTGTAAGGAAGCATTAGACTCCAAACACAACACAATATAATAAAATCAATGTTTCAAAAATATCCTGAATTATGTCCTATCTTATATTTCGTCTTTAATGCCTGAGTGGTTAATGCAGTGGGAATTTTACACGTGGAGAGTTGAAGTAAAGAGTGTACAGTCCTGCGTGTTTGTTAGAGCAGCTGAAAACCTTGCTGTGCTTTTGCAGATGAGTGGACCTAATAGACTGCGGGATCGGAGCCCAGGCTGAGATCCTGACTAATGCACGTATGTGCTTAAATCAAAGCAAGTGAAACAGTTTCTGCCCAAGTTTTGTGCAGATGCTGTGATTTCTTTTTGACACATCATTCTACAGGACCTCTTGCAGGTTACTGTGAGAATTACTGCAATGTCTTAGACAGATGTAAGGTTGAACCGTCTGCTTTGAGGTTCAGCTTCTCCGGACAAGGGCACAGCAAGGACACAGGAGAGGGGCAGATGGAAACAGGAGTCTATTTCCCAGTTTACGCTGTTGCCCTTACGTAAAACCAAAATGAAAGGGTAAAATCTCATAATCGATCTATGTTTTTCTGAGACAGCATTAAGATTGAGGTGTGTTTCTGAGTGGGAGGGAACATGCCTTATCTTTCCCACATCCTTCTCTTCATAACTCATTTCCGTCCCACTCTTATTTCTTGTCAGTAGCATCACTATCTTTCCCTCTGCCAAACGTAGCATCATCTTTTCCTCTTCTGTTTCCTCACAGGTCTTGGTACTCCCAGTTATCTCTTGACACTTTTTCTTCATGTTACTTCTTATGTTCCTCCTTCCTTCTGTTTGCAGCTGCCAAAGCATTAGTCCACACTGTGGCAACCTTCCAGCTTGATACTGCAACCTCCCATTTCCCAACAAGTTTTTTTTCTCCCACCTACGTTCTGCTCCCTGTCAGCGTGACCCCTGCCAAAATCCTGTGTCTTTTGCTTTTCTTTCTGAAATGTCTCCATGCAGACTGCTGTCCTGGAACCTCTCTATATGCCTGGTCTTTGTTTGGGCTTTGAAAATATTCCCCACTTCCAGAATTCCCCAGAACTATTGGCCCCAAACTTGCTGTCCATCAAAAGAAGGAAACAGGGAAGAAAGAAAATTAACAGATCTTTGGGTCATTACTGTTTGTTCTGCTTCAGGCTTCCTTTTACCCTCATTACCTGGCTGCAATAGGAGGCAGGTGGACCTTTTCTTGATAACAGTTTGGTGTGGTGTAGCACACCTAGAGGGCAGGGAGCTGGTGGTGGTGATTCCCTTTCCAGAAAGCACTGTTGGTGTCTGCTAATAGGAAAGCTCTGCACAAGGAAGAATCCTTTATAGTGCAAACAACCCTGCTGCTGAAGTCAATACATTTCAAACAGACTTAATCATTTTGTGTGTGTGGTTTTCTTGCCCTAGCTTTCCTTAACAAAAAGGTCCATTTTGTAAATGAAGTTTTCCTGTGCAAGGTTCCTCATCGAGAGAGCTCTTAGTGCTGTACAAGGCTGTCCCTACCAAGGTACCTGTATGGCAGATGCAGAAATCAAGGTACCTGAGGGAAAATCCTGAGGGAAAATTACCTGGAGGCTGGTGGCAGGATCCTACATGCTGCCCAGTAAGTGAAGAACTGACTGGAGGCGTGAGCAGTTCATGTGGCTTTTGAAGACTCCCTTATGGTTACCTCCTGGCCTGGCCCATCCAAACCTACTTGTCTCTGTCAAATTACTCTGGCCCGGCTGCCAACGTGCAGTTTCTTACCCTGCAGCACACATGAGGTAGCTAATTTATCTCTCATCAACAGATCTTGAATTACTTCATGGGGAGCATGAGGCCTCCACAGGGACATCTAGAGTAGAGAAACCAAAATTCATTCCTGTGTGAGGTGCCAGCCTGAGGCTTCCAAGCCTGCCCTGCTGCGTGTCCTGCGGGACTGATACTGGGACCAAGTCTTCTTGGTAGGAAGCCACTGAGGACTTGGGGCTAAAGGGGCTGTGTGGGGCAGAGCTGAGTGCTGGGAGGGGAGAGGAAAGGGAGCAACGGCCATGGGGAGACGGGGTGTCCCTCAAACTGCTGAGAGGGGTTTGCAGAAGAGAGAGATGTTTGTTTTAAAGAGCCAGGCCTATCTGTGCCTTATGCCTGGTGTTCTCTGAAGTTCACTGTGAGCACAGAGTGTCGTCTTACGTGCTAAGGGGAACCCAGCCCTCACTGTATGCTCTCAGGCTCAAACGCAGGCATATGAAGCCCGTTTAATCTCATAACCAAGTGTTCTGCTTCATAGAGAAGTCGAGCACCACATCTTCAGTGGAAATCACTGGGAACATCCAGCCAGCTCCTTCTTCTCCCCACAGGAGGGAACTAGATAGACAAGTCCTTGCCTCTTTTGTTCTTAGTCCTGTTGTTGAAAAACAACATCCATAGGGAGTCCAAGTGGATCCAGATATTTCTCATGGCAAATGCCTCAGTGCTGTTGCTCGAGAGCACTGGCCCCTTGTCGAGGGCAATTCCTGCCGCTCAGTCAGATGTTCACACAGATAAAGCACAGTAATGCTGGTGCTTACCTGTCCTCCGTGCTCTTACGTTTTGTAGTTCTGAGACATAAGCCCAGTGGGTGCTCCACGCTGCCATCACCGTGCAGGGTTTTGCAGGCCACGGAGTGCTCAATTAGCGCAGATCACTGCGGATGTTCTAGCAGGAAAACCTATACGTCAGCCTTATTGCATTAGCAATTTCCCACAGTGATGCACAATGAAAGCCTTTTAGGAAAAACAGATTTGAATGTGATATGGTTTGAACACAATGAAATGCTAATGTGATTCCATGGAAAGCTGTTAACGTGATGTGTATGGGAAGCCTTTTGTGGGTAGAACGGATCCCTTCCATACGTGCTTGGCCAGGGTTTCTCACCTGGGAGGAAGGAGTGTTGGCCAGTAGCACTGCTCCTCCCTCTCCAGGACTGCTGTCAGTCAGAGAGGAAGCACTTCTGGAAGTTCTTCCTTTTCAGCCTTTTATTGGTGAACTATATGATCTATTGATTTGTATTTCACTCTCCAAGCTATGTGATGCTGAATCTTCTGCAAAAGATGTCTGCTGTGTTAGTGCTGGAACTCAGTAAGTAACCCTGCAGGCAGACCTCAGAGATCTCTCTCTTCTGTCCCTGGGGCCCTGGATGTTAGGCAGGGAGCCGCTGCACTGTTCTACCCTGCCAATGTGGGATGCTTAGAGGCAACAGAATCCCCAGCTAACTTTCGTTGTCACTGATTGTCTCTAACTTGGTGGCATTAGATACCTGGCACAACTAAGCAGCAGATCTCTAGAGCGTGAGATGTGGTTCTTCAATGGGGAGGACCAAGAGTCAGAGTTTCTATCACTCTCATGGATGTGCCAGCAAGAGCCAACCTCCTGTGAGTTCTGTGTATTCACCAAGCAATAAAGGTCTTCGGTGCATGCTGAACCTCATACAGCTTATGTTGAACTTCACCCAGCTGGCCCTCAGCTCTACTGTACAGCATGAGGAGAACATTTGCTTTACTCTTTCAGGATAGTATCACAGAATCATAGAATTGCCCCAGTTGGAAGGGACCTCCAAAGGTCATCTACTCCAGCTCCCTGCAGTGAGCAGGGATGTCCTCAACCAGATCAGGTTGCCCAGAGCCAACCTGATGAGGCTGAGCCTCATCTTGTATATCTCCAGGGATGTGGCCCCAACTACCTTCCTGGGCAACCTGTTCCAGTCTTGAACCACCCTGATGCTAAATAACTTCTATCTAACATCCTATTTAAATCTACCCTTCTCTAATCTGAAGCCATTGCCCCTTATCCTGTCACTACAGACCTTTGTAAGCAGTTCCTCTCCAGCCTTCTTGTAGGCCCCCTTCACACTTAAGCGCTGCATCCTTGGTGAAGTAGTTGTTCTTCAGATGTGTCCTTATTCATAACATTCTTAACATCTAACTCTAAGCAAATCCTTTTCCTAAAATGGGTGTTTGGGAATGGCTCCAAGAATGCCAGTGATTGATAACGAGGATTACAGGATCCGATTAGTGTGGATGTAAACTCCAGGTCAGCAACAACGCTGAAATTCTTTTCTAGTCCCCTTCTTCCTTTGTGAAGTGTTTGTTCTGGAGGCACTTGGCTGCATGCTTCGTGCTGGAGAAGAGTCAGCGTTTATTTTAAAGCAGGAATTCTATTTTTTGCGTATTTCCAACCGTTCCATTTTTAGAAACACTGGTGGGCTTTGCTGCAGTTTCTTTGGGAATGGTGGGTATGTTAGGAATGCAGGACTGTCTGTCTATAAAGTGGGGATAACCGGAGCCATGAGAAGACGCTTTGGCTCCTCAAGGCAGGTTGATGCACCCTCCCATGATATCCCACTGCCTCCTGCCTTCTCCTGCAAATGTGTCCTGAGAGCTTCTCCGTGGCACGTGTGCCCCTTATCCTGTGGCTCTGCAGGAGGAAGGCAAATGGGAGAGAGGCTCTTCCTCAGAGGAGCTGAGCCTGAGCAAGGCAGCCACAGGAAAGGGTAAGGCAGGGACTGGGTGAATGGGTCTTCCTCTGCCCATGGGGAGCAGGGTGTGGGGCAGAGAAGAGGATGTGTCACTGTGGAATTGCATCTCAGAAACTGTGGTGTGGCCCAGCGAGGGAACAGTGTAGTTCACTCCATGTAAACATCACAGTTGCTGGTTTCCTTTAAAAATTAATACCAAGGAAGGAAGTTCAGTCAAAAAGAGATGACAGTGATAAACTGGTCCTGTTTCGTATTTTTCAACAGGCTTTGGTTATGGTAATTTTGTGAGGTGGCTTCAAACATTTTGGGGGATTCTCAAAGACTAAAATCAGTGAGAATGTCCAGCCCTCTGGTTTGGGTTTACCCTGAGCAGCAGGTTGCAAGTAACCCGGGCACTAAGACCAGTGTAACTTTGTTAGCCTAGTGCTACTGCTGAAGAGAGAGGCTCTTTTGCTTGGTCACAGTAGGGGATAGAGGGTGGGAAGGGCATTTTCCACCCCCTTCTTGAGGAAAGCAAAGGACGTGCAGCAGACATAACTGTCCCAATGCCTAGATATCCTATTTGTGTATTCTTCCTGTTTCTTCAGGTGGACATGAAAGACAGATTGCCCATATTCTACTTGTGACAGACTTTTGCCCATTGGTGTTCAGTTGCCCTGGCCATGCCCCTCTGTTATCCTCATCTCAGGTCCTCATCTCAGGTCACAATAATGAAGTTTGTTTGAAGCATCTGTCTCTCTGCTCACCCAGAGTGGCCCCACACAAGTAGAGGAGGCTGAGAGGAGATCATATCATCCTTTACAGCTACCTGAAAGGAAGCTGCAGGGAGATTGTTGTTGGTCTCTTCTCCCAAAAAACTGATGACAGGACAGGAAGAAATGGCCATAAGTTGCATCAGGGCAAGTTGAGATTGGAGATTAGGAAAAACTTTTTGGTGTAAGAGTGGTTAGACATTGGAACAGGCTGCCTGGGGAGGTGGGGGTGCCTGGGGGACATTGTCTGGTGGTCATGGACTTGATGTTTTGAAAGTTGAACTTTGATCTTAGAGGTCCTTTCCAACCTTAACATTTCTGTGTGTTTCTGTGGTGTCTTCCCTGTCAGGCCTCATGGGTGTACCAGAAGTGAGCTGAGCACTTAGTTTTCCTTTTGGATGGAGTTTACACACGTGTTTGTCCTGTGGAAATTTACGTAGCTGTATGTACTTGAATTTATGTCATGTATGTACTTGACTCGTTCCTTCTTTATATTAAAGGAGAAAGTGTCTCCTTCCAAGACAAGCTGAATGATGCTGAGTAGATAAGGTAATGTTTGAGTGATTCCTCTCACAAGCTCAAAGAAGTTGTTTGGATGTCATAGATTTTTAGTCACTCTGGTGTCAAATATTATTTTAACCAGGAGGCAGTGAAGTTTGGTGAAGTGTCCACAGTGTGGACAAGTGGCCAGGGAGGCACAAAGTGCTGTGAGATTGACGGTTTGGTTATTGATGGCTTCACACAAAGTTCTGTGTAGAAAGGCTTTCAGAACAAACTTGAAATAAACCCAAGAGAAAGACTTTCAGAAGTTTGCATTATTCGTTTACGCTTATAGGAATAAACAACAAGACGTTGCCAGGGCTGTGTGAAACTCAGATAAATTTGAATCTCAGGTACTTCACCTCCTATCATGGCAGCTGTTTTCAACTGTAGCAGTCCACAGACAAACCAGGAAGAAATTTAGTTTTATAATTAAAACAGAAAAAAATGCCAACCTTCTTTACATCCCATTTAATTAAAACCCTGGGTGTCAGGTTCTGTGGTTGTGGAAGGACTCGGTAACATTGTCATGAATAATTCATTCACTGTGTTTTGTTGGGTGCAAAAAACAGTCCACAACTGTAGCCTTGCCTGGTGGTTCCCAAGCACAGTGAACCCCAGGGAATCCCAAATGATGTCACGGATGCCACAGGTGGATTATGCATCTTTTCAAGTGATTTGCATGCATCAAGAATAGCAAATGACTGCTGTTCCTGAGGTGTACGGTGGTTACTGGAACATCAGCAGCAGTAGCTGTGCAGCTCAAGAGTGCTCTTCCAGCCACTCTTCCAGAGTGAATGCACAGGTGAAACTTCTTCTGCCCAGCGCCAGTCTGCTGTGACTGCAAAACCATGGTGGCTGGGTTGCTGCTTCAGACTCAAGGTGTGGGAGCCAATCCAGGGCAAGGTTGGTGAGGTGCCCTTCTTATTTGAGACCCAGGTATTTTACTAAATACATTTTTATTTGCTTGTTTAATTTTCAAGCTCTTTTCCCTACTAGCATGCAAAACATCCCCAGCTGGTTTGGACGATCAGGAAGTGAGGTGGGTCATGAACTGGCTACAGGATAGAAGCCAGAAAGTCGTGGTCAATTGGAAAGAATCTACTTGGAGGCCTGTATCTGGTGGAATCCCTCAAGGGTCGATACTGGGACCAGTACTATTCAATCTATACATTAATGACTTGGATGAGGGATTATAGATCACTATCAGCAAGTTTGCTGATGACACAAAGCTGGGAGGATTGGCCAACACCCCAGCAGGCTGTGCTGCTATTCAGCAGGACCTGGACAGGCTGGAGAGCTGGGCAGGGAGAAATTTAATGAACTTTAACAAGAGCAAGTGTAGAGTCTTGCATCTGGGGAAAAACAACCCCAGGGACCAGTATAGGTTGGGGACTGACCTGCTGGAGAGCAGTGTAGGAGAAAGGGACCTGGGGGTCCTGGTGGCCAGCAGGATGACCATGAGCCAGCAGTGTGCCGTTGTGGCCAAGGATGCATCCTGGGGTGTATCAGAAAGGGGGTGGTTAGCAGACTGAGAGAGGTTCTCCTCCTTCTCTGCTCTGCCCTGGTGTGACGCATCTGGAGTATTGTGTCCAGTTCTGGGCCCTTCAGGTCAAGAAGGATACAGAACTGTTGGAGAGAGTGCAACACAGAGCCACAAAGGTGATGAAGAGAGTGGAACGTCTCACTGATAAGGAGAGGCTGAGGGAACTGGGTCTCTTTAGCTTAGGAAAAAGGAGACCGAAGGGTGACCTCATTAATGTTTATAAATATGTGACGGAAAAGTGTCAAGGGGATGGAGCCAGGCTGTTCTCAGTGTCATGTAATGATAGGACAAGAGGCAACGAGTGTAAGCTGGAACATAGGAGGGTCCACATAAATATGAGAAGGAAGTTCTTCGTGGTGAGAACTGGAACAGGCTGTCCAGGATGGTCGTGAAGTCTCCGCCTCTGGAGACATTTAAAACCTGCCTGGATATGTTCTAGTGTGGTTTGGTCTAGGTGATCTTGCTGTGGCAGGGGGATTGGACTAGATGATCTTAGGAGGTCTCTTTCAATCCCTAATATTCTGTGATTCTGTGATCCCTAACAAAAAAATGTGTAAGTCTGAAGAAACTGGTGGTTCTGGTTCTGGATAAGCATGCATAGTTCAGCCAGTGAAGCGAGAAGGTGCAGTAAGCAGTGGCCAGGTGTCATAACAGAATGTCCTTTCTCCTGTTCTAGGTCTCAACAAGTTCATTATGCTTGTCATTGATTTAGGGATGCTGACTTGGCTGTAAATCTAACATCTAAACATGATCCAGACCAATGTTTTGTAAAGCAGCCAGGGCACGTTTTTCAGTCTGGTGAAGATCAGTGTTAGGCACTGTAAACAACATACTCGAAGCAGTGCTGAGGCAGGATGTGTTTCTAAAATAATGGAGGTAGAGCAGTTATGGAGTTACTGCATGGTGTTGGTACAGAGCAGAATTAGTCACTTGGGTCTTCGCTGCTTGTTAATAAATTATTCTTTCAACTTTTAGTGGGGTGGGTTTTATAATGGTTGACTTAACGATCGGCTTTGAGATCACTGCACCATTGCTAAATTAACAGGACATCTTTTCAGCTGTCACTCCATCTTCCTGCAGTGCTTACTTTATATATATACGCACCTACTCTCAGCTGTGCACGTGTATCTCTGTGTGCACACACGTGCATACATTCATGCACACGTGTATATATATATATATATGAAACATCAGATATGCATCGTTTTAACTGCTGTTTAGTTCTTCTTGTTGACATTTGTACTGACTGTATTTTATGATCTTGTGGTAATTACGTTAGAATAATCATATGCATGTATTTGAAAACTATTTAAATGTATAGGAGTAATTTCTCTGCATTGAATACTAACGTCTCTCAGGCTTCCTACTTGTTAATCTGTTCCTGGCTCAGCAGTTCTTTTGGAAATAAGAAATGTTTCAATGAGTTTATCCAACACTTACACATCATTTGGAATTTCTGTAGGCTATGGCCATTCAGATGCAGATGTTCTTCACCAGTCTTTACTTGAAGCAAATATTGCCACCGAAGTTTGCCTTACAATCCTGGATACGCTCTCGTTGTTCACAATGGCTTTTAAGGTTTGTTCTTGGTTCAGTGTTAATATATCCCATAGTTATCTTTCAGAAAAGAAGCTTTGTAAAAATACTTTCAGATTATATTTTATAGCAATGCAGTATTGTATTTTTAGCATTTCTAGCACTTCATGCCTTGTGTCATGTGAAAGTTGATAACCTCAGTGTTTCATCCTGGAGCCCCATAGGAACCTTGTACATGTGCATATAGGACAACAAAGGCAGAAAATGGGTTCCCAGAGCAAAGCAGCAGTGTGAACTATTACAAGCGGGTGCACAGCCAGTACCTGTGGTAACTGGAGGAGACTAGATGGGTTTTTTAAAAGAAGTTGAATGACAGGCAGCTGTTGGTGATACGGAAATCAGGAGTCCCCCTATATATTGCCTGCCTCAGAATAAGCTTTAGAATACTGATGCAGATAAAGCTCTGACAAATACCTCATACTTTGATCCTTAAGATCCCTTGTAGTTCAGTTCCAGGATGGTGATGTAATGAAAGATGGAGAGTGGGCAGGGGCTTGGCTGAAGGGCAGTTCTTGAAAGCATCGTAGTTGTAGCTATGGCGACGATAAAATTCGGGACTGGTAAAGCCAGTGTAATCGAATTGTGTTAGTACTCTGAGTGAGCTTCTTGAAGAACTGCTAATAGTAATTGATTTACTAGCTGTTAAAAAGAATGGTGTTCTCTAAGTCTATTCAGAAGCCAACATTTTCTTTGTAAGCAAGATTAATATTTCTAGTGTTAGAGATATCTAATTAAAATTCAGATACATTCGTTCTGCTAACCACGCTGGCAATACCACGCAGATTATACTCACCCTCATTTCCTGCTTGTGGGTTATCTAAGTATTTTCTTAGAATAATATTAAATGTGTTACTGTACAAAACTCCTAAGTTCTCCCTATCAATTTGAAGAATCAACTACTGACTGATCATGGGCATAATCCACTGATGAAGAAAGTATTTGATGTGTACCTCTGCTTCCTTCAAAAGAATCAGTCTGAAACAGCACTGAAAAACGTCTTCATTGCTTTAAAGGCACTTATTTTTAAGGTAAGAAAGAACTAGTTATTTAAAATGCTATAATTAAGTAATAATTGTATTACATTTAAAAGAATTAATCTTCAAGTACTTATCCAGTTCTTCAGTTAACAACGTACTGAATAAAAGTGTAAGAGCAAAAATGCCAAATTAAGATTGGCGAATCTGGTCCCAGCAGTGTCGAAGAGTTCTCCTTGGTAGGGCTGCAAAAATGGTTTCAGGTCATAGCTGTCTTAGTTTTTCCACAGTTCAGGAATGTTAATATATTTGGGGTTTTTAATTCCTTATTTTATCCAGAACCAAAGCTAATTTTAATTAAAAACTTCTTTCTTTTCTACTTTTTCCTCAGTTTCCTTCTACGTTTTATGAGGGAAGAGCCGACATGTGTTCTGCACTGTGCTATGAAATTCTGAAGTACTGTAATTCCAAGCTGAGTTCAATTCGGACTGAAGCCTCACAGTTACTGTACTTCTTAATGAGAAATAATTTTGACTACACAGGAAAGAAGTCGTTTGTCAGAACACATCTGCAAGTGAGTGTGCTTTAGTTTTTAAAATACCTTATTTGGAGATTGATCCAAAGCCCTGTCAGATAAAGACGTAACAGAAACGACTTGGGGTTCAAGCAGGGCTGGTGTTGCGCTGAGACCAAGATGGCAATAAAAATATGTTCAGTACAAGGAAATACTTAGAAGTAACTGGCTGGCCCTGAGTTTCCCAGGAAATAGCTTCTGTTTGTCAGTAGCAAGCGTTCTGTTTTCTGGTGACATACACTGTTAAATGCTAAATGGCATACACTGAAGAAGGGAAGAAAGCACCAACGAGCGTATAAAAACCTGTAATAAATACGTAGAAAACTGTGTGTTCTGACAGCTGGGCGGTTTATGACTACTGACTACTCTGTCTAGTTTACCTAGCAGTCAATTACTATTTATGCTCTGTCTAGTTTACCTAGCAGCCAGTCTTTAGAAGAGAAGATGCAGGGGGGCTTTAAATATACACAAGCCCTGTTTTTTTCTTGCCTGTGTTATTGAGCAAATAGCTCTGAAAAAAATACATCGTTTCACTTCAGGGAACAATCTTTAAATCAAAAAGAACAGAACTTCCTTTGTAATTGCTTCATAGAATACTTCATTAGAGATGTGCTAATGAAACATTGGTTTCTGTCCAGGTTATTATTTCAGTAAGCCAGTTAATTGCTGATGTTGTTGGCATTGGAGGAACTAGATTCCAGCAGTCTCTTTCCATCATCAATAATTGTGCCAATAATGACAGAATTATTAAGGTCAGTTGTTACTGTTTTTGCCGTACTTGAAAATTCTTTCACAGCATCTTTTGCAATTATGCTTCAACTTTTTACTGCACAAAGAATAGAAAAATACAGTAGCTAACCTGACTTTTCCATGTTTTAGCACACTACATTCCCTTCTGATGTTAAGGATTTAACAAAACGCATTCGTACAGTCCTGATGGCTACTGCTCAGATGAAGGAGCACGAGAATGATCCAGAAATGCTTGTAGACCTCCAGTACAGTTTAGCAAAGTCTTATGCTAGCACACCTGAACTGAGGAAGACGTGGTTAGACAGCATGGCAAGGATCCATGTTAAAAATGGGGATCTTTCAGAGGTAAGAGGTAAAAATCAGACTGGTTTTAGCTTTGCAATAAGCTTATCTTTCTTGAAATGGAATGTACTGGGTAGTGTGTGTGTCAGTGTCTAACATAATAAACATTTTAAATAGATTTTCAGTTGTTAGTAGATCAATTGCAATGACAGTCTTTTGTTGCATGACTAGATGAGGACCTCTGTAAATTGCCAATCCCAGTCCCGTACAGAGTATGAATTAGAGAGGATTTCTGACACTTACCTTTTCCCTTCACCTCCAGTATCCGACATTCCACAGCCTCCATAAGTAAAGCGTTCAGTTGAGAGTTACAGTTAGAGTAGCACTTCGCTATAAGCCTAAATCTTTAGGATAAATAGTTGCTCTTTCTTTTTTGGCTTTAGAATAGAAAGTTGCTCTTTCTCTGGAGAAAAGGTACTCTGCCCCTTTTCTGTTGCTTCTGTTTTCCATACTGCACCAAATTCCTTCACATTGCATTCATACACCAGATCATTTCTGCTTTCAGATTGTCTGTTGCCATTTTTTTCCCCCCACATCTTACCTGATCTGGACCCAAAAGGCAGACAAGATGAATTAGCAGAAGAATTAGAAAATCAAGTATTGAGCAGAGTAGTTAAGAGCTCTCTTGTTTCACATAACACTTAAACTCTGTTCCAAACCCAGATTTCCCTGCAGTTACTCTAGCATGGTATTCCTACCTGGTAAATGGTGATCTGTGGTCAATCTCAGATGGCATGCTGCTGTTCCTGTACTCAGTGTGCTGGTACGCAAGGAGTGAATGTTCTTGCACAGCCAGTGTCTTGCACAAATGAGGTAGAGAATTATTACACTGATCATAGGAGATCTCCAAAGCAGCCAAAAACCAAAAGCAAAGAGATTATCTCAGGCTAGGACTCTTCTTGTAAACTTGGTTTTAGTAGTTCAATACTCATTGCAATTTATAAGGCGACTACCATTTGTGTTTTAGGCGGCAATGTGCTATGTCCATGTAGCAGCACTGGTTGCAGAGTATCTCACACGAAAAGGTATGATTCTGAAATCTTACTTTCACGGTGGACTTTCTGTATTACAGTTTAGGAAAGCAGTGATTTCCCTGATGAAGTTGTAGGGTTTACTGAAGGAAAAGCTCTGACCTAACCAAGTAGTGTGCTCACACGTTTCATAGGATACTTGCGTATCCAAGGGGCAGCATTTCAGACAAAGGTAAAATAAAGTTCTTAGGAAAGTGAAAAAGGTGATTTTATACCAGAGCTGCTGGTAGCTGAATTCAGACCCCTTTGAAAGCAAACTTACCACTGAATATTCTTGTTCACTGCATGTAGGGAAACCTGCCACTGTCAGCAAAGCAAAGCTGCTGAGCCGGTGTCAACAGTATTCAGGATGCATCATCTGTCTCGGTGTTCCGTGCTAGCAGCTGTCTGTGAAAGTGAGGTTTTGCTGTCCTGTAAGAGAGGCTAGAATACTTCAAAAAAAGAGGTCTGGGGGGGGGCAGGTTTCGTGTTAGACCATTCTAACACCACTTTTGCTGTTGGGTTTTTTCTTGCTTGTAGACTTGTAGACTTTTGTATATCTACAGCTGAATAATCTCGTTTGCCATCCTTTGATCATTTTGTATGGCTGATGCCAGTCCAGGCACTGCTGATACTGGGGAAGCTGCGATACTTTTATTATTTTTGTAAAACATTTTATTAAATTGGTGATAAGTGTATTTAAATAATAGCTGTAAATGGATCTGTTTTTCGCTGACAGGGATGTTTAGGCAAGGCTGTACTGCTTTCAGAGTAATCACACCTAATATAGATGAAGAGGCTTCGATGATGGAGGATGTCGGGATGCAAGATGTTCATTTCAATGAAGTAAGTAAATACAAGAGTGCTAGAACTGATGCCCACTGAAGAGCTGTTTGTTTTTACAAGTCTTGTGATTCAATCCAGAGGCTGACTAATATGACAAACGTTATAGTTGTTTTCTTAGCCACTGCTCTTATTCTGAAACCAAAAATATTTCTGTGAGCTGTGCCAGCTTTAGGCAATACACTATACACATAGATTTTAAAGACATTGCTAGCACATCAAGTCACCACCACTATTGGAATAAAAGTAAGAAAAATGGGGTTTATGCTGTTGGCAGGATGAACACGAGTGTGGCTATTTATTATGTGGCTTTGCTTTTTCAGACTGACTTTAATTTGAACTGTTACTACACTAGAGATTTTGAAAATCTATTCACTGTTTTTTTTGCTGGCTTACAGTTTCCCTAAGCAAATATGCCTTAAAAATGAAAGTGTTTTTATGGACACCAGACTTGCATCAATGGTGGGAGTGCAGTTCTGGCTTCAGCTTCGCTCCTTGTGCCTTTGCTGATCCATCTGTGCTAGCTCTGCAGTGATTTCTACTATTAAGACTGTAAGAAAAGATAGTGAATAATTCTATTCATGAAGAGCTCCATCTACACTGCATTTCCAGTTTAGATGGGGGAGGGAGGGACAGAACACTACTCGGCGGTAGCTACGTTGGAAATATCCCTGATTTGTAAACACATTTGTACAGCAGTAAATGTTTTTGTTTTAAACTTTACATCAGAATAATTTGACTATGGAAATTGGGGCTATAGATGTAATAGATGTAAGATTTAGTGGTTTGAGTCTGGGTTTAGGCTTAGGGTACCTATGTTTGACACATAAGATCTGGTACTGGTTTGCTCTGTAGTTTCCAGATAAAAATTGTTGAGCTGCCTTCTTCTGGGAAGGCAAGAATTAAGATTACTTAAAATAAGAAACATAGTGCTTTGTCTTTCCAAAGACACCCTAGATGTGAGCCAGGAGTTGCATGTCTAGTGACTATTGCTGATGGAAATCTTTTGTTAGAAATTATTGTCAGTGTCTAGCTGCCAAGCCGTTTGTCAGAGCTAAATTCTTTTGTAGTTTTTAGATTGGAATGTCTCTTTGCTTTTCCTTGTTGGTGTCCCTGCGAAAAGAATATAAATTGTTCTGAGTCATTGAGCCCTAGTGATGTGTACTTCCATCTCACTGTATTTCCATGGAGCAGAAGTAAGCAAAGACACTAATCCTAAGCCTGAGGATCTTGCAAAAGGATCACACCTTCACAAATTTCATTTCCCCTGCATGCAACTCATTTAAACTTGACTATATACCACTGTGACTGATTCGTTACTGCTTCTTAGGTAACTTCTTACAGTTCACCCCAAGAAAAGATACAGTAGGGAAGAACTGTTTGCATTTTAGTAGACTAAAAATCAGGGATAAATTAAAATTACTAGTATTTTACAGAAGTGCTTCAAAACAGATCGTGTAGTTGCTTTTTGAAAAGGAAGATATTCATACACAGAGTCTTTCCTCAAAAAAAAAAGTTCTTATGAAACACAGAAAAATGTCAGGGATGCAGGGCTGTGATTAAAAGGCAACTGAGACTGAAGGAGCATGGAAGCCTCTCAGACTTCTACAAAGACAAGAGCAAAGACGTGCATCTGCAAAAAATCTCTCAGACTGTAGGTGCTGGCTGGAGATGGACTGGCTGGGCAGCAGCTCTGCAGAAAGACCTGGGAGCTCTAAGTGGATGGGGGCTGAATGGAAATGAACAGTGTAGCCTTGTGGCAAAGGCATGCTGGGTTGTGTTAGGAATCTGAGGATAGAGTCAGTAAGTGGAGAAAAGTGGGTTTTCCCCTTTCTACTTTGCATTGTAGTGCCCCTTCTGTAATCCAAATGCATCCCTCTGCCCCCCTTCCCCAATCAAGGGAAGTATCAACAAACTGGGAAACATCCAGATCCTAAGGTGGTTAGGGGAAGAGGCAGACTCTGCTAAGAGATGTGCCGTAAAAGAGTAAGAGGTTGTCCTCACAGCTTGCCAGGAAAACTGACTGGATATGTGAAAAGAAACACCTTCCTATGAGAATGATTTGTGGATGAGAGCAGGCTTCTTCACACCGATTCTGTCACATTCAAGCCATGACCCAGTGTGCGACACTTCATCACAGGAGCTTATAGGCTGTTTCTTAATAGCTGTAAAATTGTTTGGTATAACTGAGTCAACAGAGTTAGCAGAGTAATTTTGAATTTATGAAAAGTAGAGCAAAACAATAATGTTATCATAGTTCTGTTATGCTCATTGAAGTAGAATGAATTAGTGCATGGAACAGAAATTGCTATGGCAAACTGAAAAAAGAGACTTTATATAACTACTGGGTAACTAACAGCTCTGCTGCAAAAGATGTGCACTTCCGTTCCGACATACCCATAAGCATAGTTCTTATTCACCCTTGAATAGCCAGCTTTTTGCCACGAGAATATTGGGGTCAAACCCAACAAAGCCAGGGTGACTTCTCGCTTGTGACTCTGTTTTGACCCTTCTCAGCTTCTCCAGCTACTTGTTGTAGATCTATTTCCCCTCAGGAACCAGTATGGTGCTCTTGCACCCCGGTACAGGTTTTGATATTGTGTCTATCCTTTTGTTTCATCATGTACCCAGTTTGCTTGATAGTTTCCTTCAGAGCCTTTACATTCATGTGTTTGTGTAGCTGCCTTTTACGAATAATGTTGTTTGTGCAAAACCAAAAAACCTGAAGGAAGCGATGCTTTGAACAAAGATGTGTTCCGAGGTAAGACCCTCACACAAATGGCAGTAGTACATTTTGGAGGTCAAGAGTATCTAAAATGCTCCTGATGGACACAAAAAGTACATGTGTACGCTCGGACCGTTCAGTTTTGCTTATTTCCTTCCAGTAAGTTTTAATTGCCGCAATAATTTAAATTGCTGTGTGTAGATAACTTTGACTTGGGGCAACATCATCCTTTTGGTTGTGGAGAACTTTGGTATCATTATTTGCTGTGCTTTCCGTGCATATTAAATCATTTTACTTCTTCAAATGTGTATCCAAATCTAGGATGTGCTGATGGAGTTGTTGGAGCAGTGTGCGGATGGACTCTGGAAGGCAGAACGCTATGAACTCATTGCCGACATATACAAACTCATAATTCCCATCTACGAAAAAAGGAGAGATTTTGAGGTACTGAATTCACCATATTTGACCAAGTAAAAGGATAGTTCTCTTGTCTAACTACATGACAGACTGGACATCATGGAGCAGGAATGGCTTAAATATGAATGTGTTGAAATTTTCGTTTAATAATTTAAAACAATTTTATTTACGTCAATATAAGGAATTTGAAAGTAATCTTGCATATTGTCATACTGACACGAGTGCTAAACCTGTTAGTGCTGTTCAATAAAGTACTAATTTTGGTTGTAGGAAATGGTATCCTTGTAGTTAATTGTCTTTTTAAGACAGCAGAGTTCTGCATTACTCTTTTACCCCATGATTGTTTTATTTTTAGAGGCTTGCTCATTTGTATGACACTCTTCATCGAGCGTACAGCAAAGTGACAGAGGTTATGCATACTGGCAAGAGACTGCTGGGAACTTACTTCAGGGTAGCGTTCTTCGGGCAGGTAGGTACTATTTAACCTTCATTGTTTGCCCTGAGCAGTAAGAAAAACCTGCATTTGATTTACAAGATATAAAATGGTCTTGTGTCTGTATTGCTACAGTGACATAAGAAGCACAAGAAGTGTGTTCTGTAGGAAGCCAATGCCATCAGTTATTTCGTTGAAAACACCTAGCAATGCCAGTTCTTCCTTATGTTGCTCAGTAAACGTTTTGCTTGTTTTTCTTTCCTTCCTCTTTTGTTTACTACCTTAAGGCAGCGGTAAGTTTTATATGGTGTCAGTTCTTAGCAATGTATTCACCGAATGTCTGTAGTGCTGCAGTGTGGTTTGCGAGGCTGCTTCTTAGATTGGTATGCATTAATGGCCACTGCAATTGGAAAAGTAGCCTTAAGTCCCATTTAGAGAACAAATCACTTCCTTCTGTGCGTCAGTATTGCATGCTTCCAACAACAGTCCTGGCTCTGTATCGAACAGCTTCACATCCTCCAGTACGTGTCTCGAATGCCTGTGTATCAGTACGGCAGCACGCAGTATCGGGTGAGACACTTCCTACGTGCATAGCCCAGTTGCTACTTGTTCAGCCGAGCATGGAGAATTGTGACATACTCTGAGCAGTATAACTTTTTATGTATTTTGTTGTCTTTTATGACTTTATAGCAATACCAGTTTACAGACAGTGAAACAGATGTTGAGGTAATTACAGTAACCGCTCACAAAGCGAGCAATGCAGTAACAGCTACTGCATTTCACCGTAGTTTGATGTGGGTATTCTTGTCCAGCTAGCCTGTGTTTACACATGGTATGTCGTGCTGCTTCTATTTGTCTGTTTTGTTTATGACAAAAGCATTTGTATTCTGGTTTCAAACATGAACTTGGATGTGGCTTTTTGTTTCAAACCAATAACCTGTTTCACTTCCCACGTACTTTTATTTTACGTTTAGTTATGGTTTTAAAACGAGTGCTTTATGGAACAAGAATGAAGACGGGTATCCCAATGTAGTACAACATAAAGTTCAGGTTTTTACGTGCATTAAATTTCATTCTCTGGAATTATTTTTTTATTATCTCCAAAATAAATTTCTCGGATTAATGCTACGTAACCCATTGCCAGAACACTCACTTGTGAGTCAGATGGTCTGCTTGTGCAACGAGATTTCCGTTTTGGCAAGTGAAACAGTGCTGAAAGTTCACTTTTGTTTAAAAGTGAAGAAAATATATCTCAACGGCTTGGCACACCATGAGATTACAACAACCCTTTACAATTTCAGCTGTGTGTGTTCATTATCCTTCACTCATTCTGTATCAGATAATCACACTTTCCAGATTTGGTGTTTTTTTTCAATTTCTTATAAAACTTTGTTTCTTAGATTCTGATTTCTCTTCATGTTTGCTTGAGTCCTGATGTTAAATGTTTATATTGGCTTTGAACCACACACATTATGTTCATCTTAGTCATTGCCCTGTATCTTTGGGGGTTTTGCAAGATGTTGATTTCTTTGTTTTTTACAGGGGTTCTTTGAGGATGAAGATGGAAAGGAATACATCTATAAAGAGCCTAAACTCACACCTCTCTCAGAAATTTCCCAAAGACTCCAAAAACTCTACTCAGACAAATTTGGATCTGAAAATGTCAAAATGATCCAGGATTCAGGAAAAGTATTATCTTTAGTCTTTCTCAAAGATACCTCATATGACTTGCACTAATCCATTTGAAATACTGCAGGGTCACTGTCTGCTACTAATTTGGCCCACAAACATAAGAGTATAAAAACTCTATTGATTGAAGGGCTTGAGAGAAATACTGTCTCCTATTAAGTTTGCTTTGGAGAAAATTGAGAAGTTGAATGTCCACAGTGTTACCTCTCAAAATAAGAGGAGTATTTTAGAACCAGTTTGGATTACAGTCTCATTCTGTGTTAACCTCAGCTGTCTGTCTTGGCAGTTCATGCACAGTCATTCTTTGGAAGTTTTTATCTCAAGCAGAACCCAAAATTTCTCCTGAAGTAAGATACAGCGTCTCGTACCCCCAGAACAGATGCTGCACAAGATGTCTCTCAGATGCTTTTTGACTTTTTGATTTCAGACTGTATAGTTCTCTGTCTCTTCTGTTCCTTGATTCTACCAGTAGTACCACAGAGTTCGGTGCTTCTTGCCCTGAAATTCTTTACAATTCATTATCATGCATTTCTATCACCAGTTTTAGCGAGTCTATAGATTACAACTTGGGTTCCAGTTCAATCATTTTTTAAAAATACCAGATTAAAGCAAAATAAAAAAATTAAGCAACGTGTTCCAATACAAAAGAATAACAGCAGAGAGATGTCTAGCCCCTGTTCCCACCTTGGTTCGGGATTTACCTGATGATTTCGTGTGTGTATTTGCATTGTTTTTCCCACTTAGTTTATAACAGTTACATGGTTCAGAGACAGAGATAATATGGATGTTTGATGTGGGACTAAAAAGGTAGGCAACAGCTTTTAGAAAAAGGCACAGATTCAGGGTGCATCCTTTGCCCTGTGGTTGGGGGAATGTTAAAAGCAAATAAGTCCTTGATCCAGTTAGGGATCCTGCATGATAAAGACTTAGGAGGACTTATCCAGTGATACCAGAGAGCCTTTTATCAAAGTCTTTTGCCAAATTAAAGTCTTCCAGTCTCCAAGGGTCTTCCTCATCCAGTTCTAGAAACAAAATGAAATAGAAGCCTTCAATTCGTTTCCTGCAGTTCCAGTGATTTCAAGGCTGCGAGCACATTCCGTTCCTAAAATTTGTGCGGTGGTGTTTCAATCCACTTTATTCACAACGAAGCTGTTTGCTTTTCTTGGTCATGTTTTTAAGGTAAATCCTAAGGATTTAGATTCCAAATACGCATACATTCAAGTTACCCACGTAGTCCCATACTTCGAGGAAAAAGAGTTGCAAGAACGAAAAACCGACTTTGAAAGAACTCACAACATTCGCCGCTTCATGTTTGAGATGCCTTTTACTCAAGCTGGTAAAAGACAAGGAGGAGTAGAAGAACAGTGTAAGCGGCGGACTATTTTGACAGGTACTGATTGAATAGAAGTTCCCTTTAAAGCTGCTCTTTTATTTTGGTTTTTATACTTGAAAACCTCAAGACTAGATTATTCTGTATCTTGTGTATTTTGTCAGGAAAAAATTATGTGGATTTCACGTGGCTGTCGGATGTGACAAAAGACATCGAAGGGCAGGGTCTGGTTTGATTTTCAGCCTGTGTTCCATTGTGACTTCTGCCTAATCACCAAGCTTTAGTTTCTGATTTTGCAGCTTTAGAAGGGAACGAGAGTGCTCAGCTGTCTTCCCATAGGCTCAAACACGGAAAGATGCTTGGTTCACTGACCCAAAACAATTCTTATGCTTTCAAGGGAAATAATTAAAAGTTGTGCTGTGTTTGTCAATGTTTCTGTTCAATGTGTGAGTCTGAAGCAGCAATTCAAATGGTCTAATTCTGTCCTTTGTGGTCTTTTCAATTTCATTTACTTGAAGTCTATTACAGCTGTCAGCTAAAATGCTTTCCATGTTTGTAGCCAAAGTTTCCAGCTACATTTCTTCAGGCGATAATCCTCAAATAATTGTTTGGGGTTTTTCCCTTAAGTTTGAGTAATTGTGAATCTGGAGTCCAGCTTTCCTTGCTCTTAGAAAAAGACTATTTTGTGCTATGCCTCCGTCATTGTGATCTTCTGTTTTAATATTGTGACATTAAATATTTAATATTGTGATCACTGTTTTACTATTGTGATAAAACCACTTTGGAATGTTGTCACTTCACAGCTAATGCTTGCAAGGAAATGGAAAGTAAAGCTTTGCTATTTTTGATTATTCTCTTCTTTGAGATGTGCGCATGATGAGAACCTTTTCCAGTCCTCACAGGAAGTTCCAGCGGTTTATCTCTGTCATTGCTGCTGCCAATGACTACCAATGACTCTTTATGTACGAGAGTACCTGGGCATACTCAGATTTTCAAAATGTTGTTTCCCTGTGTATTTGCTAGCATTTCTACTTCTATATTAAATTAATTAACAATAATTAGTAATATTAATTATATTACTTACATTAATTACAATATATTAATTACATCCAAATTCTATTTTAGTGTAAAATTCTATCAAAACAGGCCTGATTCAGCAACTTTGTTCTAACTATTTTGAACTTGTCTCTGTCCGCAGCTATACACTGTTTCCCGTACGTGAAGAAGCGCATTCCAGTCATGTACCAGCACCATACCGATTTAAATCCGATTGAAGTAGCCATCGATGAAATGAGTAAGAAAGTCGCAGAACTTAGACAGCTTTGCTCTTCAGCTGAAGTAGACATGATCAAACTGCAGCTGAAGCTGCAAGGAAGTGTCAGTGTTCAGGTGAGGCTGTGTACTTTGCCTTTCAGCTATTCATTTGCTTCTCTGTAAACCAGTAGCATCTTCTCACTGGTTTCTATTCCGTAGACATTCAAGAATGTCTTAAATTAGAAATACGCTTACTGTTTGCAGTTATTTTCAGAACAGCAAGACCAATAAAAATATTGCATAGAAACACTGGTTACAGACAGTTACATGAGTGGATTAAGAGTCATGTCTGGAATTCTGTGGTGGTCTGAGCACCATCAGGATTTGGTGCAAAGCTGGGTCCTTCCCTTATGAGGATGAGTGAGCACAATTTGCCTAGAACTAGGGCTGCCCACAGTAGGTTCAACACGGTCAATCTTGCTCTTGTGTTCTGGTAAGATGCCTGCGGAGAGTACGAGGGAGTGCCAAAACACAGGAGAAGGGGAATAGAAATTCTCGCTGCCCAACGTTTTGTTTTGCCTGAGGCAGGCAAGAACCCAATGTGTAAAGAGCCGATCAGATTCACCAGAATACATAAAGCAGTTGTAGCATGTACGAGTCAATACGGCGAGGGTCTTAATAATGCAGTGGAAGGTGTGCTGCTCTGTTATTTTTGATGGATTCAAATCAAAGGAACAGTAAACACAGTCATCTGAACTGGGCTGTCGTCATGTTGAAGAGAAAAGAAAACATTAACAAACCGGTACAACCCGAGGAATAAACCTAAGCGAGGTTCCAAAAGCAGTAAGTTTTGAGGCCAACATTTGGGATGAGAAAGGAAAGGGTTGGTATTGTTAGTATAAAGCAATAATGAACCAGAATTTACTGACTCCACCTTTCAGGTAGCTGTCATGATATTGCAATTAAACCTCTGCCAATTATTGCAGAATCCTGAGCTTGGGCGAATGCTTTCACTAGGTGAGCAGATCAAGCAGTCATAGATTTACCTCATTTTGCCACACTAGTTTACAGAGGTGACAAGTTGGCAGTATCAGCAGCTACTTTGCTTCATCTCCAAAGTAGTTTGTTTGTGCCAGGACAGGCTCACGGAGTGCTCGACACATCTCTCCTACTTTTGTGTTCCAACTTCAGCAGGTTTCTTATTCATAAGTCCTGCTTTATTGAACTAATTGCCTCCTTCAAAGAAAAGCTAATTGGACAGACTCCTCTAGTACCAGTTTACTGCTAAGACAATATTTGTGGGAGGTGTCCCTACCCTATGGCACGGGCTTTGAAACTAGACGATCTTTAAGGTCCCTTCCAACCTAAACCATACTGCCATTCTCTGAGTGTGTCAGACAACTGACTGTATGTTGTAATTCTTCATGTTTTTTAGGTTAATGCTGGTCCATTAGCATATGCAAGAGCTTTCTTAGATGACACAAACACCAAAAGATATCCAGACAATAAAGTAAAGCTGCTAAAAGAAGTTTTTAGGTATGTTTTGGTGGTCAGGGGTGGGAAATTTGCTGTTGTGGTTTTTTCCAAGACTGATGCCGTACGACTTGGCTTTTAAAAAAAAACTGACAGTGTTCTCACTGCATTAAAAACATACTTTAGGGTGGTATCTTTAATGAGTGTGCTTCGGATTGAGATCTTGTTCTTACTGTTTTTTCTAAATCAGGCAATTTGTTGAAGCTTGTGGGCATGCTCTGGGTGTGAATGAACGCCTTATAAAGGAAGATCAGTTGGAATATCAAGAAGAGATGAAGGCAAATTACCGAGAAATGGCAAAAGAGCTTTCAGAAATAATGCACGAACAAGTATGTGCTAAAATTAACTTACACCTTCCAGCATTCAGAATGTAACCGTAACGGGAACCTCCTAGAAAAAAATGTACTGAGTGCTTTACGCAAAAGGATTTGGGTTTTCTCTCCTATTGGAGTATTTCGTGGAGTTGTGGAGCTTTGGGATCTTTTTCCTTTGTGAGTTTTTCTGCTGAAGTTCTCTTGGTCTTCCTCATTAAGAAATTAAATCTAGTTGACACTAGAAGGAGAGGAAGACTGCAGTAAAGAGAAAACGAATTTAATGGCACAAAGGCATTCGTCACTTACATTTCGTATGTATAGTTAGAGAGTTTGCTATTAAGTGATTAAAAAAGCTCATTTTAGTCTATACTTCTTGGTAACTGTAAAGGGATTTGATCTGCAAGCTTATTCCTTTCTCTTTAGATGCTGAAGTCATAAGCTTTTACTTTATCAAGAAAGAGTTAATCACCTTTCAAGAGAGATTCCAAAATGGTTTTCTTTTTGAAGGGAATCCAGTGCAGACAAGCTGGAGGCATGGGAGAAGGAAAACCAGAACTCTCGTGGAGTGCAGTGTAGGACCTTGAGTTTGGGATATACAGTAGAAATGTCTTCTGACTTTAGAGTAAAGGGTGTTACTTCTTTTAGGAGGGCAGGAAGGGTAATTGCTGGCTTTGTGTTCGTCATAGTCATAACTTCAGATTCCATTTTTTTTGTTCCACTGCTATTTATATAATCATTTCCCAGAGCTGTAGAGCAGCTTACAGTTCTTAAACCTCAAGACTTTCTATTTTCGGACCATGAGAAATACCCGTGTTTTCTGAAAATATGTTACCTTACAAACAGATGTGTCTGAGACCTCTTTAGATCTATGACCATGATAGCAGCTATTGTTGATCTAGGAGCCAATGCACTGCAGCCTAGGGAACCAGTCGATACACAGAGGAGCTCTTGAGTTTCTTGGCTTTTTTTGTGTAGGAAAATCAAACTTGAGATCTGCCTGAGGCATTCAGTCTAGCTGACATTGAAACACTTTGTTAAACTTACAGCTTCTTTTTTCAGGGTTACATCCTTTAGGTGTACAATAACTTCACTCATTCATTGGTTTTTGGACATCTCTAAGTTGCTCTATTATTAGCCAAGAAATAATTGCTAAAAAAGCCGACCAGCTTTGAAACGTGAAAAGAGATTGCTCAGCTGAAAAAAATGGCACAGTTGGAGTGCACTTCAGTGTGATCTGTTGAAAAGCAGAAAGCAGTGGAGGGTTTTAGAAAGGATAACTGATTGGGGAGTTGATTTAGACGAGCGAGGCGTACGGGAGAATTGGCTGTTCCAGAAGATCCCTTCAGAAAAGAGAGGAAAACGTCCAGGTCAAGTAATTTAATGAATACGGGTAATAAATAAAAGATTAATGTTCCTGTACTGTAGGAAAAACTAAAAGGAGTTTGTAGGTTTTTGTACACAAGTTAAAACCCACTTTGAACTCGATGCAAGATACGCGTGTTTAAAAAACGCTCAGATGTGTTTTTCCTACACCCTTTATGATAAGTAAAAGCATGTGATGCCTGAAGCTGCTGGAGTAAATGGCATTGTCTAAAAGTAAGCAAAGAGAAGAAGGGGAAACAACTTACACCTGTAAGATAAGAGTGAGCAGAAGACAAAACTACTGACTGCAATAGCGTGTACTGGTAGTCTACCACTGTGTTACTTCTATATGAACGTAATTAGCTGTAAATAACTGAAACATGTGGTGATGGGTTGGTTGGTTGTTCTAGACTAGATTGATCATTCCCCTGAAGCCTTAAATTCATGAGGCTCCTCACTGGAATCTTCTAAAATGTCAAGTTTTTGTGCCTGCCTAGCACCGTGTTCAGCAAAAGAACTTCTCACGCAGTCTGCTCGAAGAACCTATTAGCTGTTGTACAGTAGGGTTTGAATGGGGGCTTAAACAGCTGCAAAAGTCTTGGTGTGAAAAATGTGTATTAGAGTCTTAACAGATTTTTCTTTTTTCTCCTCTGCTGCTTGCCAATATGATCAGATGGGATGGTAATTAGTTTTCTTTACTTTTAATTAGTTTTCTTTACTTCTGCTTTTGCTTTGTCTAACCTTTATAGCGCTCTCTTTCCCCCCCCCCAACCCCCCAATATTTCTAACCTTTACATAAGTAAATTTATAGTTGTTGAGAGTGAAGTCTTTGTAGTATTTTGATAGGTTTTGATAAGAAACGTGTAAGTCATACCTGTAAGTAAAAGTTAACAAGAGAAACGTGAGAAGCTCTGCCGGCTTCTTCTAGAGGGGACAGTCTAATACTAGATTAAGAAAACTGGTGTGGGAGAAATGACTACTGTCCTCCTGGTAAAGGATGGCTAAAAAGAGTAACCATCCTCAAAAAGAAGCT
The DNA here is from genome assembly GCA_028565055.1 of Phoeniculus purpureus. Lineage (NCBI taxonomy): Eukaryota > Metazoa > Chordata > Aves > Bucerotiformes > Phoeniculidae > Phoeniculus > Phoeniculus purpureus. The sequence continues at coordinate 90,553,881 of JAOXOE010000001.1, forward strand.
CTGTGCGATTGAGAAAGTGCTGGAAAAGCTGGGCTGGCTTGCGGCATGTGAGGAAATTGCTCAGCTGCTTTGTAGATGCCCGTGTGACACTGTGGTAAATGCGTGTTTTCCGTTTTAAGATTACTCCAGTTGAAGAAAAGGCCAGTGTTATGCCTAACTCGCTACACATTTTCAACGCCATAAGTGGAACTTCAACAAGCACAACAGTTCATGGGATGCCCAGTTCTTCTTCAGTTGCATGATTGTTTTGTCAAGGAAAGTATGTCCTTTTATTTAAAGTGCGTGGATTTGCTCTGTTGTGTGCAAACTCAGGATGATTTTGAAGCTAAATGTTGGGCACGTGCAAGCTGCATAATTCATATGAATGTCTGAGCACACTTAGCAAATAGCAGTCACTGGTAATAGTCTTGTAGGGGGAAGGAGGTGCACAAATGGTTCCTCATCTTGGTGGTAACACTAAAAGGATTCACAGTGTCGTTGCAGAAGTACGTGCTGAAGAACTGTAAAGCTGCAGCTAATTTATCTTTTTCATTAGAAAGTAAAATCCAAATGAATTGCACATTACAAAAAAAAAAGTGTTGTGGGATGTAATTTTGCAGATGTGTAACATTCAGGTGTTCTTTTGTGTGTGGCACATAGAAACCGATTCCAAGTACAAGAACTGTTTTGGGGCTAGACAGAGACACTAGTTTTTGGGGTTTAATGAAACTGATGATCCTAGGTTTTGTACCATTGGCAAAGTGTTGTGCTTTGTTTTATACCTTGCTGCATCTGGAGTTCTGTGAGCTTAGGTCTTACTAAACAACTAAATACAACCAAAGGTCTGTATTAATGAATGCTGAGTTACACTAAAATGCCGACAGTCGTCCATCGTTATGTACATATTGTTTGTTAATACAGCCCATACAGTCTGTACATAAACCTCCTGCGTTTCTAAGCATTTTTAATAGTCATACCAGCTCTTGCTCTCCAGCTTTCAGTTTATTGTGAACATTTGCTCAATCCGAGTACCTGCAGACTTCACAGTTCATTTACTCCTGTATATAAGTAAGTGCAATATAAAGATGTATACAGTCTTTGCTATGTTAGGTTTATATGCAGTTATGAGAAGAGAAACTTTTTTGCCAAAGCAACGGATTGTAATTGGGTGATCATGGTTCCTGTAGTAAATGGTGGTATAATTTAAAGCTTTTTCCATATTCTTTTAAGACATTAATTTAGTAATTTTATAATTGGGGGAAATAAAAGGGTTTAATTTTATTTAACTGGAAGCACTGTCCTGCTGTAATTAAACATTCTGTACTACATCTATATTAAAAAGAAAAGGTAGTTACTTTTCTCACTGTGTGCTCTGGTTTTTATTTTAGAGTTCTCCCTGAGAATGAGGAAAGATGGAAGCTTGGTCAGAACAAACCAAACAGAGGGCTTAAGATGAAATGCCGACAGTTGTACGGTTTATTTTCTAGTGTCAGTACCGGATTCCCTCTATTAGTTTATTAGTGGAAGTGTCACTTTTGGTCGTCACACTTGAGGCAAGCTGCCTGTTACAGTGGCTAAGCACTCACCAAACCAGTTCCTGGTAGAAGTCCTCGAGACTTCTTAGCACATGGCATCTTTTCCTTACGACATGAGGTTCGCTGTCATTCTCTGTAGTGTCCCATGAAACGTTGCCGTGACTCGTCCAAGATTTGTCCAGAACAACTGAGCTGGGCAGCAGAATGCCAGATAACTCTGCTCTTTCTCATTGTGTTTGCAGAACAAAGATCCTGTCTGTTTAAAATAGTTTTCCTTAAACAATCAAGCAAACGAAGGAGAAGACCCGAATAAACCAGAGATGAACACTTCTAGGCGGTGAACCTGCAAAGCTCTGTTAACAGGCAGCCTGCTTTCTCCCCCGCGACCCTGTGTTCCTGCACGGTTTGGTTCTTTTTCACGTGTGGAAATGGGTACTGGAGCGCTTATTACCTGTCCAGGTGCTTGGTCTCAAAAGGTATCATGTGCTTAGGAGAAAATATTCTCTAAACCTGCCAGTCAGGAGGATTTCTGTGTCAACATGTTAACAGAAATTCTGTAGGTCGTGGTGTCTCGTTGACGTTACCCCACTTTTGCTAATTTCCCCTCTGCTCCAGGAGCAGGAGCTGACGGTTTCCTGTACTTTTGCACCGAGATCTCAGCTCGATGGAGTTTTGTCTAGTAGCCAGCCTCAAATGTCTGGCTCGTGATCGAATGCGCGTGTAGATATCAGTGCGTAGCCTTGTGCATCTAAAGAACGCGCGTGTGTAGCTTCATTGCGGAGGGTTGGCCTGTGGAAAGCAATGAAATGTGGCTGGCAAAAGCGGGACGTAGGTCTGTCTGGGGTAGTGTTAATGATTAGCGTGCGTTCAGTTCTAAGTCTGCGTGCGTTTCACGTGAGTTTATTTGCACGAGAGAACACGCTAATGAGTTGGTTTGGGTTTGGACGTGCTAAGATGGTGGTGGCTGGGTTTTCCCCCCCAGATCATTCAAACCCTGTCAGCCTCCCTTTTATGTTATTACCTCTCCACCAGGTACATTAAGCACCTAATATGGGTTACTTTATTGATAGAGACCTGCTCTCTGCTGGTTTTGGCTGCGATAGAGCTCGTTTTCGCCTCACTAGCGTGCAAGGCTGTGGTTTAGCTCTCGCCAAGCAGTGCTTTGCACTTTACACAGGCATAGTTCTCAAACTGAAGTGAGACCATCAGATTTTTTTCAAGGGTGTGAGTTAAAGTATTAGATATATGTTATATTATATATATGTGAATATATGATATATATTCAGACTATAGGCAAGAAAATGCTGGTGACTGCTGAGTAAGTAAGTTTGAGCTGGCACGCAGCGTTTGAAGAGGCAGAACCTGAAGCCTGAAGGAAAGCTGCACAGAGAGTTACTGCATCGTTTAGCTCTAGTCAGCATTATTGACTCAACTTCCTAGAGAAAGCTGAAACTTCTGATAGAGCTGTTAAGTAACACGGCCTGTAAATGAAAGAGATAAGTTCCCAAGGACATGCAGATAACTCTGAGAAAAGCACCTGAGTTAAGCAAAACTTTTCAATTCATTGTTCACTCTGCAGTTCTGAGAATTCTGTGCACATTGCTTGGGGAGAGACAAGGGCAGAGCTCTGCTTCATTCGGCGAAGCTTTAGTAGCCACCTTAACCGCAGTCATCAGCAACAAGGCGCCGAAGGGGACAACCACCTTTTCTAATTGGTCTGATGAAATGGAAGAATTGTCAACATCATTATTTAGAGTTTTAAAAGGGCAAGAAAGGAAATTTCACCTGTCAGCAGCCTGTTGAGGGGCTTGGGTCTGGTTTCTTTCCAGGTTTCTTACATCTTGTCTCACCAAAGATCGCTGGGTCTTTGTTCTGCATCCCAGTGTGAAACAGCTCAATGTTTTCTCATCACAGTGTGCTAGCAGATTTTAAAATCTCAGCACTGGATGATTACCTCGCCGTGCCCATCGGCATGGGCCGGTGACTTACAGCCAAGTGTCCAATACACTGATTTCAGAATGCTTGTGGAAAACCAATTTGTGTTTAAAAATGCACCGTCAGTTTGGATTACTGATCCTTAGAGTAATAGAATGGCAGGGGTTGGAAGGGACCTCTAGAGGTTGTGTAGTCCAACACACCTGCTAGAGCAGGATCCCTTAGGAAATGCATCCAGGCAGGTTTTAAATGTCTCCAGAGGAGCTGCTCCTCTCTAGGCAGCCTGTTCCCTGTTCCAGGGGTCTGTTACCCTCACTTGCAAAAAGATTTTCCTTATGTTTAGATGCAACCTTCTTGTGCTCATAGTCCCTTGTAAATTATTGCAGGAGGGATGGGGTGAAACTCTTTTCAGTAGGGCCCAGTGACAGGGCAAGAGGCACAAGGTGGAAAACGGGAAGTTCCATTTAAATATGAGGAAAAACGTCTTTGCTGTGCAGGTGACAAAGCGGAGAGGTCGAGGAGTCTCCTCTTCTGGAGAGACTCAAAACCTGCCGAGATGCTGCCCTGCTTTGGTCACGAGGTTAGACTAGATGATCTCTAGAGGTCCGTGCCCTCCAACAGTGACAATTCTGTGAATCTGGTAGTTAAACCATGAGCACACTGGGGTTTGGTGCGTGCCTGGGAATCAGGAAGGAGGACTTGACAATATTTGTTACCAGCTGGCAGAGGAAACTCTAAAATGAAGACTACATGTCATTAAATAAGTTAATCTGTTCCACTTGTTAGTTAAATAAATCAGAAAAGACCCTAGAAGCTTTCGAACAACCTGAGCGGGTGGATGCAAAACTGTGACAGCTTTTGCTTTTCGACGTGCTGAGGGGGGCGATGAAATGCTGACACTTAAATTAAGAAGTCCAATATTGCGGTGGAAAGAAGAGCAAATGGAAAGTCAAGTACAGAAAACTGCTGAGGAGTTCAAGACACGGATTGGAGAACTCTGCCTGAAACGCAAACAGGTATGAGGACGCTTTGCTGAAACACTTACTAGCTGCTTTATAGCCTCATCGCTAGGCAGGTGGTCAAAGATCAAAGTGTTAAGTGCAGTGATAGGTTGGGGATTTGTCTCGTCACATTTTTACATGAAGATCGTTGTACCTTCCATACAATCCAACGGGAAGAGTATTTGTATCAGTACCGTCCTCGGAGAAGGCGTGTAGGGTGATACTGTGCTTGTTGCCATGTTCTGGGGGGTCTATTATGAGACTCAGATCAGTGAACTCGGGTGGGCACGTGTGTAAAACAGGTCTGCTCAAACAGCCATCCACCTGGTAGAGATGGTACATGCAGAGACTTTGGTAGCGTACTGACTGTGTGCAACAGGAAAGGGAGGACGGTGTTTATTTAAAACAAAGCTGATCGCAGTCGCTCACGTTGACTCTCTCCTAGGCTTCTCCCATCATGTTCTCATGTGCTGTCAAGCACCAAGAAGTTGGGACTTGAAGAAGACTGGCTGTTGCAGAAGGACCTAGGGGTGTTGATTGGCAGCTGTCTGAACATAAGCCAGCAGTGTGCTCAGGTAGCCAAGAAGGCCAGTGGCATCCTGCCTTGTATCAGAAATGGTATGGCCAGCAGGACCAGAGAGGGGATCGTCCTCCTGTACTTGGCACTGGTGAGGCCTTACCTCAAGTGTTGCGTGCGCATCTGGACACCTCAGTACAAGAAGGATGTTGGGGTGTTGGAGCATGTCCAGACAAGGGCAACAAGGCTGAGGGTACAGGGGTTCTTTAGTTGGCGATAAGGAGGGTGAGGAATGATCTTATAGTCTTCTTCTCTGGAGATGTTTAAAACCTGCCTGGGTATGTTCCAGTGCGACCTGGTCTAGGTGATCCTGCTGTGTCAGGGGGATTGGACTGGCTGATCTTTCGAGGTCCCTTCCAGTCCCTAATGTTCTATGATCCTGTGATACAGCTGCCTGAAAGGAGGTTGTAGAGAGGTGGGGCATGGTCTCTTCTCCCAAGTCACTAGTGATAGGACAAGAGGAAATGGCCTGAAGTTCCTCGAGAGGAGGGTTAGATTGGACGTTAGGAAAACCTTCTCTGCTGAAGGGGTGGTTGAGTGTTGGAACAGGCTGTCCAGGGCGCACATGCAGACGTGGCACTCGGAAACATGGTTTGGTGGCCATGGTGGTTGATGGTTAGACTTGATGATCTTGGAAGTCTCTTCCAACCGCAGTGAGTCTGTGATTCTAAGCCCATGTCCAAGCTGCCAGACAGGCTGGGAATTCCCATGGAGGACGAGGAACAATGGCTCTTGAGTCAACACCGTGTCTCCGAATGACTTCCTTGACAGTGGGAAGCTTTCAGTGTACTGGTTTTGGCTGCAATAAACTACCCCAGCCAAACTTTCTTCACAGTAGGTAGTCTGGGTCTCTGTGTTGGATTTGTGCTGAAAACCCTGTTGATAACACAGGGACGTTTCAGTTGTGCTACAGGCTCAAGGGCTGCTTCTCACCCCACCCATCAGCGAGGAGGCTCGGACACGCCTGGAGTTGGGAGGGTACGCAGCTGGGAAAGGTGACTCCAGCTGAGCAAAGGTGTACCCCGTGCCTTTATAGGATGTCGTGCTGAGCTTAGAAGGCTGCAGCGGGACGGAGACTGGCCAGGGCAGCGGTTGCCTGAGGTCTGGCTGGGCATTGGTCAGGTGTTGATGAGCAGTTACGCTGCTGGCAGCAGTGGTTTTGGCTTTGTGATTTTTGTAGGTGGGGGAGCAGGGGGTGGGGAAGCATGGTTTGGTTTATGTTTTAGTTTAATTATTAATCTTTATCTCTGACCACAAGTTACTGCACTTTTACCCTTCAGTTCTCTTCCCCATGCTCCTGGGTGGGGAGGAGCGAGTGGCTGTGTGAGGCTAAACCACAACAACCATCCAGGTGTTTATATCCCTTTAGCTATCACACTGTGAATTTTCCATCATAACCTTGCTTAGCTCATCCCCATAAACGACAGTGAAGGTTGCTACCTGTTGTTTGTGTTTCCTCATCTCAGTATCTGTATGGCCAAGCCCTTCATCTTGCTGGGATAACGAGCAGGGGAGCTGGCACACCGTGTGCTGTTACCCTTCTGCCGTCCTCCTGTTACTGCATCTCAGGTCTTCTGCTGACAAGTCACCCTGCTGGGTTCTTATCGAAGCTCAGACCTCCTGGTCTTGATGTAAACAGCACATTCCTCAGTGCTTGCCAGTTTAATTGCTGTTAATAATGTCCTTGGTTATCAATTCAAGCTTCCCCTTCAACACGTGCTGCTGCTCGTGCGTCCGTGTTGGCAGTTCCCGCTCCTGCTTCATTCAGACCGATCTTAATGCTTCTGTTTCAGCTGCCTGCAGCCCCACACGGTAGTTTGAGCTGACCCTCGTTACAGAGCCCGTATCCAGGTGCTGAAGTGCAGCCTGGTAAATGCTTCTGGAGACAATGGATTCAAAAACGAAGTCGAGGTGCTTCCTAGAAGACTTCCAAAGAGTGTTGGTGTCATTGTGGTGCTATTCAACATTTTTCAGTGGTTCTCCCGAAGGGTTTTAAAACCCTGTGCGTTTATATGGAAACAAAGGTCAGTCTTCCCAATGTTAGATGCTCCAAACTAGAGCCTTTGAACATGGGATGCTGGTGGTGTCACCTCAAAGTCATGCTTGCAGGAGCAAGACGTGACAATTCATGGGATTCCAACTTCGCCCTGGTACAAAATGCAGCAGTGCCTGTTAGGAGGATGTGGCAAGTGTTTCATAACACACGTCTGTGTTGCACCACAACAGCAGTGGAGAACACGTCTTTGATGGTGAGAAGGGAAAAGGTAGGTCAGGTGTGGTCTGTCTCTTCTGCCAGGGCTAACCTTTCAATTTGACTTCTGTGTCAGCTAAGCGTCGGCTCTTTGACTACGGAGAGAGTGTCGGGTCTGCCTGTGTTACAGCCTCCTTCAGACCAGGTCTAGGGGGAAGTCCATCTGCAAGGCCTGGTCTCTGAACACTCCTCTTTGGACATGCCCTGTTCTCAGTTGCAGTAGCCTTGTTCCAGCCACAGAGAGTAGTTGTCTTCCCTGCAGAAGGGAAGCCAGTTGGAGCCAGAGTCCTTCACTGTGCTTGCACAGCGTGCGTCAGCAGCATTCCAGCTCAGAAAACAGCTGCACTCAACGTCTTCTTGCCCATCGCTCCCGTGGCGTGTTTAAGGTGAGCCAGACGCAGACCCAAGTGTTTTGAGCTGTGCACGTCATCCTAAGTCTCATCTCATGACCACCTTACCAGGGTCATCTTGCAAGGGAGATCTTTCTGCCTGCTCATTAATGCTCTCACGCAGCGAGGTGGGGCGTCACAGGGGATCTTTGGAAGGGCAGCGTCTGTGTCTGCGCAGTCTTTCTGAGGATACCTGGATGTCTTATCTAGCTGGCCGCTGGTCACCAGTGGTCTCCCACAGGGGTGAATTTTGGGGCTGATCTTGTCTAGTGTCTCTATTGATGATCTGGGTGTGGGGCTTGAGAGCATCCTCAGTGAATTTGCAGATGACACCAAGTTGCTGGACAAGTTGGGTTGATGGGCTGAGGCCAGTTGGATGAGGTGCGGTAAGGCCAAGTACCAGCTCCTGCATTTCGGTCAGACAACTCCAGGCAACGCTGCAGGTCGGGAGATGAGTGGCTCAAAAGCTGCCCAGCAGAAAGCACCTGGGGCTGCTGGTAGAGAGCCGGCTTAACACGAGCCAGCAGTGTGCCCAGGTAGCCAAGGTGGCCAACAGGACCCTGGCTTGTATCAGGAGCAGCGTGGTCAGCAGGAGAAGGGAAGTGACTGTGCCCTTGTACTTGGCCCTTGAGTAGTGTGTTCAGTTCTGGGCTCCTCATTACAGGAGAGACACTGAGATGCTGCAAGGTGTCCAGAGCAGAGCTCGTAAGGGGTTTGGAGAACAAGTCGTATGAGGAGAGGCTGAGGGAGCTGGGCAGGTTCAGTTTGGAGATGAGGAGGCTGAGGGGGGACCTCATTGCCCTCTACAACTACTGAAAGGAGGTTGTGGAGAGATGGGGGTTGGCCTCTTCTCCTTAGGAACTAGTGACAACACCGGGGGAGATGGTCAGAAGGTGAGGCAGGGGAGGTTTGGACTGGATCTTAGGGAGACATTCTTTACAGAAAGAGTGCTGAGGCACAGGAATGGCCTTCCCAGGGAGGGACTCGAGTCACCACCCCGGGAGGTGTTTAAGAAACGCCTGGACGTGTGGTGCTTCATGACCTACTGCCGTGGCAGCCGCAGAGGGGGTTAGTTTGTGTTAGTCAAACCATCCGGTGTTCAGGTGTTCAGGGATGTAGAGCTCTGGGGTTTTAGGGGGTGGGGGCTGTTGTTTGGGGTTTTTTTTTGTTTTGGGGGTTTTTGTTTTGTTTTTGTTGCTGTGTCAGGGTGTGGTTGGACTTGCTGAGCTGGGAGGTCCTTTCCAGCCGTGGCTATTCCGGGATGAGTCTGGGATGTGTTTTCTGTAGTGGGCAGTGTTTGCCCTGCGAGCAACCTGCACTCTCGGCTGAGTGCAAGTTGACCCCTTTCCTGGAAGGTTTTGCAGGGCTCCGGAGAAGCTCATCGAGGGTTACTAGTTGGAGTAGTCCAAGTCTGAGCAGGCACTGAGCATCGGCTGTTCCCAGGTGAACCGTAAAGGAAAGCTCAGAGTGGATATTAATGGCAGCAGCTGTAGCCAAGAGGCCGCATGAGGAGTTTCTGTTACCTGACAACAGAAAGAGAAGGAAGTCGTTTCAGTCGGCTGCAAAGCAGGAGCTGCTCATCGTCTCCAGGAACTGCAGATGGATAGGTGTGGGAGCGAGAGGATGAGACCTCGTTACATGACCATGTTTTCTCAATCACATTTAGACAACGTTTTGAAAAACGAGTCATAACGCATCTTGTTCAGTACAAAGATGACGACGTCGGGGTGCCGCTGCCTGGGGCACACCAGTGGCTGTTACAGGGGAGGCTGTAAGAAATGATTAGGTTTTACTGGGAAGGAGATGGCAACGTGCAGAGTCACCGTGCACCCCATGAAGAACAGAGCATTCCTCTTGCTCTTGTAGAGGACCCAGATAACCCTTTTTTGGCTTGGGGTCTTTACCATAAGACAGACGTTACTGCAGCAGCAGGACTTGGTAAAGCAGTTCTACTCAACACTACCTTCATGAAAGAGAAGGTAACGTACTACGAGAGACCAGTGGCAACAAAGAAAGGCTTTCTAATAAGAGTACCCAAGTCTAAGTGACATCTATAGCTTCAAAGTATGTAAGAAAAGGGGGAACAAACACCCTGTTTTCAAAAAGGGGAGCAAAGAAGACCTGGGAACCAGTAGGCGTATCAGTCTCACCTTTGAGCCTGGCGAGGCCACAGAGCAGATCCTCCTGAAGGCTCTGCTACAGCACATGGAAAACAAGGTGGTGGCTGGTGGCAGCCAGTATGGCTTCACTAAGGGCAAGTTGTGCCTGACAAGTTTGGTGGCTGCCTACAACAGGGTTACTGCATCGGTGGATAAGGGAAGAGGAACTGGTGTCATCTCCCTGGACCTGTGCTAAGTGTTCAACACAACATCCTGGTCTCTAAACTGGAAAGGCAGGAACTTGATGGATGGACGGACCACTCAGTGGATAAGGCTTGATGGTCACAGTCAAAGAGTTGTGGTCAGTGGCTCAGAATCCAAGTGGAGCCCAGTGATGAGTGGTGTTCCTCAAGAGTTGTTGCTCTTGACGTCTTTGTTGGTGACACGGATAGTGGAATTGAGCGCACCCTCACCCAGTTTGTGGATGGCACCGAGCTGTGTGGTGCAGTCTATGTGCTGGAGGAAAGGGATGCCATCCAGAGGGACCTTGACAGGCTTGAGAGGTGAGCCAGTGCTATCTTCATTAAGTTCAACATGGCCAAATGCAAGGTTCTGCATCTGGATCAGGGTAATCGCAAGCACAAATAGAGCCTGGGTGGAGTATGGACTGAGAGCAACCTTTCAAAGAAGCGCTTGTGAGTTCTGCTTGACATGATCCAACAATGAGAAGGTGCAGCCCAGAAGACCAACTGTATCCTGGTTTGCACGAAAATAAGCGTGGCCATCAGGTCAAGGTGGATTCTCATTTCTGCACTAGTGATGACACTGAGCAGAGCCTGGCTCCATCCTCCTGACACCTGCCCTTTACATATTTATCAACATTAATGAGGTCACCCCTCAGTCTCCTCCAAGCTAAAGAGACCCAGCTCCCTCAGCCTTTCCTCCTCAGAAGACCAGTCCTTGGTCTCGGCCTCATCGCAGGTTAGTGGCACATCCAGGATGAGACCCCACTGATGAACTGATCCCACATGGAAATAGGTCAAACCCAGATTTACTTCTAGAAGACACGACTGCATTGAGTTAAGAGAATTTACACCAGGGACAGATCTGTCTCAGCCATATGTCCCAGAGCTAACTCAGTTCCCTCCCACCTTTTGAGACTGCTAATGAAGCAATATCCCCTGCGGAGAAAGCAGGATGTTAAAATAGGATTGGCACATCCCGAGGGGATGGGCGTTAGTCTGAACAGAAGGAGAAAGAGGGATAATGGAAATGAATGTGTGTCGGGACCTGATCTGTGCTATTGCAATCAATGAGAGCTTTTCAGGGCCATGAAATTTGAAGACCAGAAACACATTTAATCAGATTTTTCCAACATACAAGTTCAAGAGGTTTTTTTCTCGGGTTGCATTTTGTTGCTGCTGTGTTTTCTCTGGTGTCTCCTAAAGTATTTCCTTTAACTACTGCAGAAGCTGAGATAGCTTGAGAATCTTTCCATCATAGAATCATTTAGGCTCGAAGAGACCTTTAGACCGTAGAGTCCAACCGCTAACCCAACTGTCCCAACCCACCGCTAAACCTTGTCCCTGAGCTTCAGATAACTGTGAAACATGGCCAGGAATGGTGATTCAATCCCCTCCCTGGGCAGCCTATTCCAAGGCCTGAGGGCCCTTTCCAGAAAGTTTTTCTTAATGTCCAACCTAAACTTCCCCCTGTGCAACTTGAGGACATTTCCTCTTGTCCTTTCCTCGGTGACTTGGGAGAAGAGACCAAACCCCACCATTCTGCAACCTCATTTCAGGCAGTTGCAGACAGCAAGGTCTCCCCTCAGTCTCCTTTTCTCCAGACTGACCAGTTCCAGCTCCCCCAACAGCTTCTGGCAAAGTTTTTCCAAACCCTTCACTAACCTCGTTGCCCTTCTTTGGACCCCTTCACCCCCTCAATGTCTATCTTGTATTGAGGTGCCCAAAACTGAACCTAGTAGTCAAGGTGTGACCTCACCAGTGCCCAGCACAGGGCAACAACCACTTCCCTGCTCCACCTGGCTACACCATTTCTTCATTTCTTAGTTACTGTGGATCACAGCTGTCTGAATCCCATGAGCTGGCTGGGGAGATGGGGGAGGCAGATCTGTCTTTAGACCCAACTGGAGGCTGGGTGGCAGAGTGAGGGGTGATGAAAGATAAAGCAGTTGGCTGCTTCTCAGATGTGGGCACCATGCTTTCTAGATCGTCTTGTCCTAATTATTCTAATTAGTGATTTGATGAAGATCTGTTGACATAACATACCTCCAGGGTGAGCAGTGAGGAGGTTTGCCCAAGCCATGGAAGATAGTAAGAGATCTGCTGCAAGCACAGTGTTTTCTACATCACGCTGGTCAAGACAACATGAAGTTGGGCAAAGGGGAAGGAGATGCTTGTTGCACTCACCCAGAGGTTTCACCACTGAAATCATCACCAATGTGCAATGGATTTTCTGTGGGTTTAGTGTAACAGGAGCTTTACTGTGACTACAATGAACATTATGACTCTGCGTTCCTGATGTAATTCAATCAAAAAAGAACCAACAGGGAGGTGGGGGAAAACCGACACAAATCCTTAAGTTCTATATAAAAATAGATAAAAGCAACTGGCTTAAAGGATTTGATTGAGCCTTATTTAATAACTTTTTAGTTATTTATTTAAAGGAGAAGAAAAGGAATCTGGCACACACAAACTCTTACGTTTCTCATCAAAAGGTCCTAAATTTTAGTTAAGGTTCAGATCAGAGCCAAAATCAAAAGGTCACCGACAGGAGGGAAATAATCTGAATAGGAGAGGTGGGAAAGAAGTGCAACTACACAGCATCCTCAGCATCCTCTAATCATGTTTCCCTCTGCTTGCCAGATATCAAACAGAAGTGAACATCTGAAATAATACATCCATTAAGATACCTTCAGTGCCTGTCAGATTTGCTCTAAGAGGATTGTGCTTATTACCCAGTGGTAGGGTTTTTATATTCACAACATTTCTTCAGAGCAAGCAAAATAAAAAGAGAGGAAGGAAGAAAACTTATCTCTCTTGTGCCCTGGCATGGGGCTGGGCGAGCAGTTGAATTCAGCCCTGTGTTAGCCTTCGTGGGCAGGAATGGGGTCTGCCTCTTCTAAATGCTGTTTCTACCTACCTTGGGCAGGATGCAAGAGGAAAAAGTGTGGAATAATAAGAGACTAATATGACAGTGTCAGGGAGTGTGCAGCTGTGGTGTTTGGGGTACTGGGGGCTGTCTGTGCCCCTGGGAGCTGGCAGCCATCTGAGGTAGTGGTGTCTGTTGGGCCATTTAGGGAACTGCTGCTTGGCTGCTTTTGTTTCTGAGCTCTGACACATCTTTGTCAAGGCTGCAAGACTACTGGCGAAGATCTGCCCAGCTCCAACCATCAACCTGGTGGACAAAGCAGAGATGCTTCTGTTCCTTGGGGTGATGGAAGTCCAGTGACAGCAGCAGCACTAAGACAGTAGAGACGATGGCTGCTTTCTGAGAGGGCAGCTGTTGGCTCCAGCTTGTGTCTGTCCTACCTCTCAGCTTTTTTCAGTGCCATGTTCTGATCCTTCCCTCAGTGATGCTTCCAGTGACTACTTTGATTCTTGTTTGTAGTCTCAGCTGCTCTGTCTTTATCTTGACTTCAGATGCTGGACTCTAACTTCAAGGCTGGCCCACCCGCGTTCTTGTCCTGTACAACTGCATCACTGTGATGAGAGATGAGACAAGTTGTCCATATCACAGGTTAAGCAGATGTTCCTCCTGACATTCCGAGAACCCTTCAAAGGAAGGTTCTGAAGGCGCTCCGTGTTTTTATTGTTATGAGCATAATCGCACAAATCAAAACCCTGAGCATGCACTGAAGAGATGAAAAGCTCCGAGGATGAAAAGCATTATAAAAGGGGGCTAAGCATTTGTACTACAGATCAATGGAGACACCTTTTCTGTGTGAATAACTCTGCTTCCCTGGGAGGCCCTGCTTCAGACTTGCAGCTCTGCCACTTTGGACAGAGACAGAAACTCTCTCTCCTTTCCTCTTCTTTTATTATTTCAGTCTGGATCTGTCAACAGAGCAGTGCTAACAGCCTACGCAGGCAGGAGTTTTATTTAACATCATGCCTTTTCCTCCTCATCACTGCTTTCCATTTAATCTTTCAAAGTCATAATTATCTAATATTAATGTTCTCATCATTATGATGCTCACAGGAAGACAGTGGGGTTTTTGTCCGCAGAGACAAAGATCTCTGAAATGAATGTAATACTTGTTCAGCCCTATAGCTGCCCTCAGCAAGAGGGACCCATCTGTTTAAAAATATCTGGCACTAATTAACCATTATTCAGCTGTAAGATTGAGTGAAGTTGTCCTTCATACGTCATACACACCTACATAGATCATTTCAACCTTCGCTGGTTTTACGCATCTTAAAAATATAGAGATCATTTATATCCATTTAAAATGGGAAAGAAGAGACTGTTTTGGAACTGAGATCACAGAATCAACTCTGGTTGGAAAGGACCCCTGGGATCATTGAGTCCAACCAGCTACCCTACCTTACAAGTTCACCCCTAAACCACATCCCTCAACACCTTATCCGAATGAATTTTAAACACATCCAGGGATAGGGACTCAATCACCTCCCTGGGAAGCCCATTCCAGTGCCTGACCACCCTTTCAGGTGAAAACTTTTTTCCTAACGTCAAGTCTAAACCCACCCTGTTGTAACTTGAACCCATTCCCTCTTGTTCTATCACTAATTGCTTGTGAGAAGAGAGCAGCACCAACCTCTCCACAACGTCCTTTCAGCTAGTTGTAGAGAGTGGTGGGGTCTCCTCTCAGCCTTCTCTTCTTCAAATTAAAGAGCCCCAGCTCTTTCAATATTTCCTCAGAAGATTTATTTTCCAGGCCCTTCACCAGCTTAGTTGCCCTCCTCTGCACCTGCTCCAGCACCTCCACATCTCTCTTGTATTGAGG
>JAOXOE010000001.1:90568733-90584641 GCA_028565055.1 Phoeniculus purpureus
CAGGGTGTCGCGGGGGGGGTGGGTCCCGCGCGACCGCACCGGTACCGGCCGCCCTGCGCGCGCGGCCGGGGGAGGAGGCGGGGGAGGAGGAGGAGGAGGAGGAAGAGGAGGGATGAGGAAGCTGCTGCTGCCGCCGCCGCCGTTGCATCCGTGACGGGGGCCTGGAAAGCCCAAGCTTGGGCTGAGCCCTTTCGGACCACCGTGTACAGGCGCTGCCTCGCTCGGGGGAAGGAGGCGATACAGGGGAACAGCCCTATGTGAGAGAGAGCGCGGAGATGAGCTAATTCCCGTTCCCTGGAGCCTCCCGAGGACACCAGGCTCCCTCTCCGTCCCAGCCGCCGCCATGGCTCACTCCCCCGTGCAGGCGGGCTTGCCGGGGATGCAGGTGAGGCGCCGAGGTGTCTGTAAAGGGCTGTCCTGGGGCGAGGGACAGACAAAGCGTTCTCTTCTCGCCGCCTCGGCCCCCGGGTGGGCTGGTGACGGGGAGCGAGGGGGTGGGGAGCAAGAGCAGGATCGCGTAACCCCTGGAAACGGAACGTGCTGTCGGCACCTCGCGTAATGCCTAGCCGGGTGCCTCTGCCTGGCGAAAGCCTCCCTCCTCCCTGCTCTCCTTCTTCCTCAGCTCTGCTGCAAGCGTGCGGAGTGGAGGGCGCCGTGGTTTGTCTCCCTCCCCGCCCTGGCTAGTAGTTGTCTTCGAGGTTCGAAGCTATGGAGCGAAGCATGTCCCGATGGGCCGGTTTTGGCCCCGTTGTTTTGACGTGATGAGAGGAAGGAAGCACCCGTAGAAACAGGGCCTGGGAATGTTGACCTTCAGCGCATGCTGCAGTACCCATCGCGGTGGTGCTGGCTAGTGGCGGTGGTGCCTGAGGTGGGTGTTCGGGGGTTGTGTTGGGCTCTCCGAGTTGGTTACCTTCTGTTTTCACAAGATGGACTTCGCTCGTTCAGTGTTAGAGCCATGATTTCTGAAGTCACTGGTGTGTGGTTTTCTCTGCCCCCCCCTATTTCTGAGTCCAATGCAAAGTACTGCCACAAAAGCGTTAAGGCCGTGTGTGGGAAACATTAACTAACGTGTTATTAGAAACTTGCCTGTCCCAACCTGTGAAAGAAAAGCTAATGAATGGCACGTCGGGCTTTTTATCCCCTGGATTGAAAGTTTTTGTGCTTTTTTTATTTAATCTGGTGGTTTTTCAGTGAGTTAAGATTCAAAGTCATGAATCTGATTTCTTTGCATAACTTGAGGATTGGAATGTAAAATGTTGTATGCTTAGGCATAGTGTAAGTTACATGCTCAAGCATAGTACTGTGTGCCAGATCGAGTGCTTATGCCCCCCTCAGATGAATTTATTGCTCTATAGGTGCTGCTGTTGAATGTTCAGTTCACCGTCCAAATACGAGCAGTTCGTTGCTTGCAAGAGACAGGGATGTAAGGCATTCTTGCTTTGGCTGAGGTTAGGTTAAGTTCCATTTTTTTAACCTTTTGAAACATGTTAGAACCCAGATGACTATCTGCTTACTTTGAAACAGAATCTGTGTTTCAGAAATTAAAAGTCAGATCCATAGCTGCTCAGAAGTGAGAGTGTCACTGCATGATCTCTCTAATGACCTGTGTTTTTTATGGACTTGACTTTTTTTTTTTAAATTTAATTTGAAATTTAATTTGAAATGCTGCTAGCTGCACTAGATGGGCCCACATAATTTGAGAGTTTACTTCAAGTCTCTCTTTATTCAGGACAATGATTCTTTTTTTTGTTGTTGGTGGTGGTGCTGTTATGAGCGTATCTAAATCATAAACTTTAACAATGTAAAGAAATCCAGAACCGTCCACGAGCTGCTGGTAGGTAGAGGCATGAAGTCTGCCAGCAATGTGAATGCTGCTTGCTAGTTTTCTATACCCATTTCAGGATGTCTGTACCCATTTCCATTCTGTCAGAGTACACAGCAATTTTACACTGCTTTGTTTTCAGTATGTGTTTGTCTTCAATTTTACTTGCAGATAAATATTCAAATAGTAATGTACGCACAATGTGTGGCATCTACTTAAATAAGACAAAGTTATGGCTGGGGACATTTTATTATGTAGAAAAGAGAGGAATAGACCTAAGTTTTCGGGTTTGTGATTACATTGCCTAAATCACGAGACTCTTCTTTTTCTGTAGTGTTCCTCCTCCTCACCTACCAGCTTTTGCAGTAAATGGTGTAAGTACTGTCAGTGACAAGTTATGCAGTTTTCTCCTACATTCTTTGCTGTACTTACACAAGAGAGCAGTCAATATCCCAGCCTGAATAAGGTTAAGTTCTTGACCTCCAAAAAATCACATTCAGGGACAACACTTTGTTAACACCTTTTGGCAAGAGCAAAATAGTGCATAAATAGAGCAGAGGAGTGAAGGATTAATGTATTTCTTTTTGAGTAACGTATCTGACCGATGTTTGAAGAGTGATGGATAGAAAGTGAGTGGGTAGAGAGTGAACCAAAGGAATGAAAAACTGTGGAGGAAATGTGGGATGGTGCTGGAAGGTTGACAAAACCTGAGATTTGCTGTCTGCTGAGAAGTGGGCATGTTGTAACCTGAATAAAAGCAGAGTTGGGCTTTGACCTAAATTTCCGTGTGTGCAAGTAAGTTTGAACTCAAAGTTTATGCTGTTCTTGGTTTAAGGGCTTTGTGCAGATATAAATTTGAGTCCATGGTGCGAAAGTATATTATTATTATTAAACTGAGAGTATGTTGTCTTCCTTTTTTATGCACGGAAGTAGCTTGTGGAGGGTGCTTGTTTGTCCGTAACGTGTGAGATTTCTATGAGGCTAGCTCGAAATAGGTGTATGTGACCTTGATTTTTAGGCAAGCTTGCATTTCAAGGCTGTGTTAAGCTTCTAGAGCTTCTTTATGGAAGCTGGTTTTTTACAAAATAAAGTACTATGTTTATAAATTTATGGTAAGGGTGTTTGGTGAACTATACTGTATTTTGAGTTGTGTTAGGAGTGTGTTAAAGCAAAAAACTTGGGAAACATACGCTGGCAGGACAGTCTTCAGGGATGAAGCTGAAGAACACTGTAGCTTGATATGTCAAGCTGTTGGACCAGTTTTAAGGTAGTCTTTAACAATTACATGCTAAAATGAATAGTGATTAAATGTATTTCTCCTGTCTTTCCCTGCTTAAAGAGTTTTGGGGTTAACCGGCATCTTGTTTACTTGCATTTTTGTTTCTCAAGCTGGAGAACCAGAAAAGCAGTTGTTTACCCTAGCTTTTCTGTGTACTTCTGTCTGTGTGAAACAATTGTGTAGAACACCTTAATTAACCTGTTCTAAAATGAACCTTATGGTAATAAAAATAGAATACTTTAAATTTCTGAAGAAAGAGAAATGGCTTTTCAGCTTCAGATCGTGGAGAAGTAAGAAAAAGTGCTTTGCCTTTTTGGCGTTGTCTATGTTCAGGTTGTACAGGGCTACAGTTAGAATGGGTCTAGGTACAATTTCTAGGTGCATCTGTAGTGAGGGTAAGAAAAAGTTTCGGATGAATAAGAATATTGAACACTGATACTGGTGGACTGTAGAGTTGCTGATCAGAAATAATTATTGTTACCTTGATTTTCTCGGTTTCTCCCGTCAAAGGGGAGAAAAATAATCAGAAACCCCAATGTCACTCTTTCCTAAATGCCCTGAAGCCTTTAAGTTTTTTTTCTTTCCTCCTCAAAAAATTATTTTTCTCAGAAGGTTTATTTGTATTTTTAGGTGTGCTCCTGTGTCAGCTTCATAAAACTCCTGAAGTGCTTTTAAAATGCAATCATCTTTAAGCCAAAGCCTCTTCTGTGTGACAAAGACTTTATTTATCTTTCTCCTTTCTAGTTCTTTTGTGACATTGTTTACGCAGGAAGCTATTTTTATCCATTCTTCATTGTTAATTTTAGTACCACAGCTGCAGGTTTTTAATCCAAAATGTGCATGAGTATTGACATTCATACTGTCTTCAAGAAACTTCAGAATTTTAGTTGTATTTACATAGTAACCTGAGAAATGTGCAGAAAGGAAAGGTTGTTAAATATAAAGGCACCATTTCTGGCTCAGCAAAGTATCTGAACTGTCAGTTTGCTGGAGACAGGAAGAGTGATTTGGGAAATACGGCTATTTACTTGTGTGTTCTTGCATTGTTCCTAAGGTGCTTTTGACTGCTGTAGGAGATGTGTTCTGGCCTAGGGAATGCTTCGTTGTGATGAACAGTGTGGTTGTTCTTTTGATCTCATACACTATGTGCTTTACTGTCTTACCTATTAGAACTCATTCTCCTTTTACAGTAAGCTGTTGTATCTACTTCACATGTGAGCTTTGGTTTTGGTAACTGCAAAACATTGGCTTGCAGAATCAAAGGCACATTGCTCTGCTGATTCCCACTTGCTGCTTCTGTGTGTGAGATTCATTTTGTCCGATTTTAATTTCTTTGAGAGATTTTGCTCATTGTTACTATTCTAAGTTACAATTTGATAAATACTTTGCAGTACTTTGCATTGTGTGCTCAAGACACGTAGAAATTTTCCATTTGTGTTTTCATGTGCGTGTTTTAAAACTATAATGGATAGAAAGGAGGAAGTCAGAGATCATGCAAGTTTTTAGTGATACTGTATTCAAGTAGTTTTGATAGCTCAGTGTTGTGGGAGGGGTGCATGGTTTGAATTTGTGTATTTTAACCAAGTTTGCCACATATATGTATCTATATATATCTATATCTATATATATATATATCTACTGCTGCCACTCGTGCAGCTAGCCCTCGGGGAGTAAAAGTAAAAATGAAAGCTCCTTAATAGTGACCAGTATTGAGGTGCATAGCATTCGGATGTCTTTTGAAAGATTGCTGGTGGTCATACAGGAAGACCTTTGCAGTGCTGCTTCTGAAATGGACTTGTGTGAAGAAGCCTTATGACACTTTGACTAAAAGCCAGGCTTGACGTTCTCTGGGTACTTGAGAAAAATGGCTGTATGAATTTGTCTGCCAGATTGCTGTTATTTGGTCTTTATAGAAAGTAATCTAAAATAAAGACATTATGTGCGACATTGGTGTCTTTGTAAATGGTGTACTTGTAAATATAACAGTGAAAATAATTATTGTATGATAGCATAGCACAGAGTAACCAAGATTGAAAGGGATCTCTGGATCATTGCAGCATTGGACTACCCTTGCAGTAAGGAAGATTCAGTTTGCTTTTTGGTACCTTTTCTGAAGTTTATCTCAATTTGTGCCCACTGCATCTTGTCCATCCACTGGGGACTACAGAGAAGAGTCTGACTCTTTTTCATTCCTTTCTATCAGGTATTCATACACAGTAAGATTTTCAACCCTCCAACCTCATTCTCTGTCTCTCCTCGTATGTCTAAAGCTCCAATCCATAATAATCTTTGTGATCATTCACTGGTCTCTTCTCCAATATGGCATTGTCTTGTACTGAGGAGTCCAGACCTGCAGATGTTCCCTCAACAGTGTTGAGTAGAGTGGTAGAATCTTCTCCCTTAACCTCCTGGCAATGCTTCTGCTAATGCAGCCCAGGATACTGTTGGTTTTCTTTGCCACAGTGGCACATTGCAGGCTTATTTTCACCCAGATTCTAAGGACTTCTTTTTAAAGCCTCTTGCCAGCCAGTCAGTCAGTCCACAGCATGTCCTGGTGTATGATGCTACTCCTCCACAGGTGTGGGACTTTGCATTTGCCTTTGTTGAATTTCATGAGGTGTCGCTTGACCCATTTTTCCAGACTGCCAAGGTCCCCCTGAACAGCAGCACAACCAACTAGTGTGTCGACCACTCCTGCCAGTTCTGTCATTGGAAAACTTGAGGGTGTGCTTTGCTCCATTGTTCAGGTTATGAGTGAAGATGCTGAACAGAATTTACCCCACTGTCAATCCCTGGGCAGTGACTGGGCTTCAGCTGGACTTTGAGCCTCATGGCCTTGTGCCTTTACGGGCTCTCCTAGCCTCATCCCTATACCCTTGAACAATGTCTCCTACATTCCTTCTGTGTCACTTGTCCCTGTTTCTTCTTCTTGTATGCTTTCTCTTCATTTTTGTGTTTAGTCGGGACTTCCTTTTTCACCCAATCAGTCTTTCTGCCACCTTTTATTGCCTTTCTGTATGTCAGAAGGTCATTTTTGAACTTGGAGGAAGTTTTCCTTGAACATCAATCAGAACTCCATGATCACTCTTGTCTCTAGGACTGTTTCCCTTGAAATTCTTCCAAGCAGATCCCTGATCCCATTCAGTCTTCCTCAAGCCCTTCATCAGTAGGATTGAGAGTACCACATAGGTCCCTGTGTCCTTGACCCTTACCCCCAGGACCATATAAAACATGCTTACCATGCTCCAGGTCTCCCCAGGCTATTTCTGTGGTGCACAATGTGGAAAAGTAGCGCAAAGGCAATAGTTCAAGTGCTGAACAAACCTTAGCAGTCCCTCCAAAGTGTCCTAGATTGGAGTCTCTGGTAAGGACCAAGCTGTCCTAGGTAACAGGTCAGGTCAGCAGACTGGGACCTGTGTCCTTTATAGGAAGGGAGGAAAAAATTTGAAGCTTCCTCCTAACATAATCACAAACCACGTCTTGTGTACCCTGTTTCTGTATTACGTTGATTGGTTGCTGTGTGAGCAGTACAGAAGTTTATGCAAGAAGCTGATGCATGTCACAGAAGATACAAGTTGTTTTGTTACTTAATGTAGTAGGTTGTGCACCTGAAATGTCCAAACGTATCAGATGCTTCAGATAGGTACATTCAAAGCAGTCACTGCTTCTGTTACAATCTTCTGAAGCTAATTTCTGAAGGAAGTTGACATTTTTGCATGAGAGCAGCACCATATAGTCACCAGACACTTTGATTATGAACAAACTCAAGTCTGAGTTGTGATCTCGGACTGTGTTGTGCCTCTCTTCTTGCTTACGATTTTTCTCTTTTGTTTTTATCAATTGAAGAGTTCTCAGTGCTTCACTTAGAACATGAAAGTGTGGTGATGTGCTGTTACCAGGCAGAGGAAGAAAACCATAAGCATGATTCCTGAAATGGCAGTGACTTTAAATTCTTCCTCTCTGATTTCAAGTGTTATTAATTTTGTACTGTGACGTCTATTGATGGTGCAATAAAATTTAAGTATCTGCTCATGTTCTGTCTTTGACAGCAATTATTACATGATATCTAAGAAAAAAATGCAAGAACATACTAACTGGTAATTCTTCTATGGCATACCTACACAGATTTTGCTATATTTTACTTTGATCTAGTTGGTTTGAATATCAGTAATGTTTTCTGCTCTGTTATAGAGGCACTTGTGCAGATGAGAGTAATAATAAAAAATAAAAATAAATAGATTTTAAAAAGCCATGTGTAGTCCTGGCTATGTAACAGTATTGGAGTGGTGATATCAGACTGGATGACACTGCTAATTTCTCCAGGGTTGTTGGTGACTGAAAAGTGACCTTAATATAAAAAGAGGCAATAAGTGCTGGTACAGTGTGCTGATGGCACCCGTTATACTTGAGAAGCCATTACTGAAGAACCACACGACCTTGAGGATTTGAATTACCAAACAAAATAGCATGAAGTGCAAGGTGTCATTAAGTATGAATTATTACAAAGAACTTTTGCAATACGCTTGATGCTCTTTAGTTGGAAATGCAGAAGATTAGGAAGAGGTGGATGGGTAACGTTGGTCAGAGCTGAGTTTGAGCCCTGAGGCCAAATAGAACAGATAAGATTTGAGAATGTATCAGACTACCTTTATTCCGTAGAAGTGGGCAATACTGATGTTAGGTACTGAGAAGAGTTAATTTTAAGTTAATGTTAGTATGTTTCTTCTAGCTGATTTAAGGTTGAAAGTAATGGATCCTTTGTTAAACAAGTACAGAGATTACTCAAATTACTGGATGAATGGTGTCTCCTTATGATGACTGGATAGACCTGTCAGGCTCACCTTGGTGCCAGGGAAGGTTATGGATCATCTCAAATGATGTGGCATGTAGAGGACAACCAGGGGATCAGTCCCAGTCTGCATGGGTTTATGAAAGGCAAGTCCTGCTTGATGAACCTGATCTTCTATGATGAAGTGACCTGCCTAGTGGAAGACATTTTCTCTATTCAGTCTTATAGACAGAATATTTATAAAGTAATTTGCTTATTTTGGCTCAGTTGGAAGTATTTACAAAAACAAATTTGTAAATTATCCTTTTGAGTTATAATCTTGGAAAAACAAATGTGAATTGTGCACTGATGTACTTTCAAATTCAGGTGGTACGTTATGTATTGGGAGACATGATCTCTCAATTTTTGAAATATGCAGGTCATTAGAAAGACCAACTGGTAGTTTTCCAAAAACAGTTTGGCAGTAGTGTCAGGCTTTCACTTCAAATACCTGGTCTCCTGAGAAAATAAATTCAAAGAGAGTTTGTTTTTTTAAACAAATTGTACCTCTTGCTGCCCAGAACAAAGTTAATGAATGGCTGCCTTTGTAAATTAATAATTTTAAAATTTAAGAATTTTGATTTGGGAAGGCAAAATTAGGTTCTTTTAGTAGCTAATGATTTCATAAGGTAAAATAATTTAATTACATTAGTCTCAGCTATTCTTGAATAATTAATATTTTGAAAAGGTTGCACAATTTTGATTGTAAAAAAAATAAAGCAGGAGCAATTCTTCCCTGCTTCTCAGGACTTCCAGAAAGAGTTATGGTCCTTGCTTTTCTGGAGTTACTAACACAGAATGTTCTTTTGAAGTCTTTTTATAGAACTGTCAGCCTATTACCAGAATCCCAAGAGCTTGATATTGTAAAGATGAAGCTGTGATAGTTCCATAAGTCCCCAAAGATAGTGGTGTCAGGAAGTAATGGTCTTTAATATACAGTTATATTAGATGTTTGAAGGATTGAATGGAAAAGAGGCAATAGGAGGTGAATAGGTGGCCAACAGCAAGAAGCTCACGTATTTTCCTCCATGTGAAAAACTGCACCATGCCGTGGCGTTGGGTGATGTTGGGTTTTTAGGCAGCTGTGTGGATGGAGTAGGCATTCACAGCTCTCTACAACACATCATCTCAAATTTTAACTCAGTGTATATGAAAGCAGATCACTAACTGTCTTCCACAATGGCAAATACCAATGCAAGTGTTAAGTTTATTTTTGTTCATGAAGAATTCTCAGAGAATAGTGTCAAAAGAGCGTTTTTTTGGGCACGAGGAGAACCACCTTGGCATAATTTAGTTCCTAATTTTGTGAGCTCTCTCATAAATGATGTTGCTGAAAGTGTTGGTCAGGGCTACTGTGTAGCTAAAGGATGACTACACTTGCTGGAAAACATGAAGTGCCCTGTTCTGGTTTCCAGGTAGGAGTTAAATTAGCATGTTGTGTATGTAGTATTTAGTAGTGTGTGATAGTATGTAATTACATTGAAATCAAAGGAGGAACAAGGGACCTGGATCTCATGCATGGTTTTTTTTAAATGGTGATAAAATTTTATGTTCTTCTATTTACTTCCTCAAGATGACTTTGAATAGAAAGATAGATCAATAACATGTAAATCAGGATGAACTTTTTGTGGCTGATGAAGTCTTGCAGTATACCTAGAAGAGTGTGTTTAATTTGGATTGGTAGTGGTCTGTTCCTGGAATGATTATCTGAAAACTCTGATGTCTCACGGCTTACTTTAAAGTATTGAAAGCAGTAGCTTACATTTGAGCCATGATGGTTGAATCCAGACAGCTCCACAGACATACTGCTTGAAATCTCTGGGTTCTCTCAGTCACAGCTACCTGGTCCTCACAATGCTTGATGAACCTGTGAAATTCGGATACCTCCACACAAGCTAAAATATCCTCTAACCTATGTTCACCTCAGGGCTGCAATGTTTAATTATGCAAACTTTTGAGATGTGAGAGGAGAAACAGACAGATGTATAGATGGGAGATGCTGTATAATTTTTTAACAAGCACCAAGCCAACATTTTTTCTTTGTTGTTAACTTTGACATTTTTTTTCCTCTCTTTATATTTCTACAAAGTTTGTTTCAGTAAAAGTCTCCATGGTTTTATGCCTATTTACTGATATCTTCTTCTTTGAACCTTTTTCTATATCAACAATGCATTTTAACTTAGTTAGCATGAGCATCATCCTCTTAAGAACAATAATAAGTCTTTTGAAATGTTTGTTTTAGTAACACTTTATTAGCTATAAACGCTTTTTGCTGTTGAATGAAGAAGGTACTGTCACATCTCACAATGGATCATATTGTGAGAAATCTGAGAGCAGCAGTAAGTTGGCTGAATACTTGACAGTGGGCAAAAAAACCCAGTATGGCAGAGTGGTCTGCCTAAGTGACCACTAGGTGCATGCTTAAGTGAGTGCTCATAGTTTTCATGTGACTGTTCAAATCAAGGTAGGTGGGAATAAGATATTTTTTTTAGGAGTGAATGAGTTTACCCAACTAGGAGAGGAAGAAATAAAATAAATCCTGCTCTGCAAAACCTTGGGGTCAGGGATAAACAGAGGAGGTATGACAGTTCATGCAGGTAATTGTCAATAGGAGGTTGAAATGGATTGCTTGCCACATCAAACACAAGGAAATAGTAGTCTTTGTGCTGAAGAATTGGAACAGAAACCTTAAGAAGAATATATATGTTAAAAATTCAAGAGAGTTGAATTTTTGGGTTCTGGGAAGGAATGAATTTCAAGAGAAAAGTGTAGACAAAGTACTTACTTTTATTAGTAGTGGTATTTGATCTGTTTTGGTTTTAATAGAAATCAAACCTTTGCAAGTATCTTTCTTCCTCAGCGCCCGTGTGCAGTTTCTTATAGAAGAAATTGATGTAGCAGAACTTTATGATGCCGGATAGGATAAAATCCTCTCATGGGGTTGGTGTTAAATTTATACTTTATATACAGGGAATCATAAAAGTTGCAGTGTGCACATATAGGGGATGTAGGAAGAACACGTTAATCATGGGTATGGAAAAAGGATAGCTAGATAAGTAGGAATGTGTAGAATTTCAAGGGTGTGTTTGCCTTTCAAAATAGTGCATTTTGTTTTAATGTTACATATACTGAGTAATTTTCCTCTTATTTTTAACAGACCCTGAAGGCAGATCCAGAACAGCTGTTTACGAAACTGGAGAAAATTGGTAAGGGCTCTTTTGGTGAAGTTTTTAAAGGAATTGACAATCGGACTCAGAAAGTGGTTGCTATAAAAATTATTGACCTAGAAGAGGCAGAAGATGAAATAGAAGACATCCAACAAGAAATCACGGTGCTGAGTCAGTGTGACAGTCCATATGTAACTAAGTATTACGGATCCTATTTAAAGGTAAGAAACTCACACATGGTGATTACTTGCTTTTATAAGTAACTCTTTTCCAAGTTATCCAGTGACACCAGATTTTGTTGGCAAGGTTTCAGTCCAGCCTCAGCTGCAGACAAATAGATTTTTGTCCTTTGAAAGTCACTACATTTTGTGAAAAATTTTTCTGACCAAAAAAAAATTGCTCATCTCTTGCTATTTCTGTACAAAAAGATAGATGTAAATAAAATCATTTTGTTAAGCTCTAACATGTTTTCGTTCTCTTACTATCAGGAGAATGTAATTCTAACTTGTTTAAATTCAGAAAATGAACTAAATTTGCATTCAGATTGTCCAAACATTAAAAACAATGTACTGTCTATTTTGTGAAGCTTGAAAATTTTTGTCAGGGTTTGATTAGGTTGCTTTTCAAAGAACACTGAACCTGGCCTTGATCTGAGTGATTTAAGATTGAAGATCTGTGAGTTAATTCATTTGCACATTAGAAAACAATACATTAGTTGTGAGTGAAGCTAATGGAAGAGGTTTCCAATGACTGCCTTCTGAATCTGCTTCCATTCCCTCACCGGGCATATTAATTAATTTGGGGGTTAAGTTTTAGATAAAAGTGTGGGGGTTTGTTTGTTTTTCATTGAATGGATATGGTGATTTATTACCTCTGCAAGACAGTGGAAAATATCTGGAGACTTTTGTACTACGGTATTTCTTTGGTCAGATTTTGACCCCTTCTGGATAGCTATTTCTTTTATGACAATGAGATGGCAATCTAAATATGAGATTATTCTCTTTAATTTATGACTAGGCAGAAAATACTTTAAAGGGAGTGTTCTGTCTGCTTTTCCCATTGTGGAAGCATTCTGTTTATCAGCGAAGATATAAAAGTTCTGAAAGGGAGAACGTGTTTTATCTCTGGATTTCCTAGATTGCTGGGAAGTTTCCAAACGGAAAAGGACACTTATGAATCTAGGAGATACGCTACTGAAGGGAGAGACAGTTTTTGTCTTTCATCTGTTTTGAACCAATTTGCTTAGACATCTTATCACTGAAGGCTTTGTGAATTGTTTCAGACCTGACAAGCTGTCACCAGAACTGGACTTAGAAGTTACGTGTAGTGCAGATCTCAGAAGCATAAGGAGACACATAACCTAGCTCAGTAAATTGGATAAGTTTTTCATCATGGCTTTTATTACTATTTTTGAAGGTATTCAGTCTAGATTTGGTAATTAAGTAAAATATGGCAAAAATATGTTATTTCTCTTCTCAACTGTCTCTCTGCTTCAGATCTGTACATTTTAGAGGAGGAGTAGTAAGATCTTACATGATAAGTGAAATAGAATACAACTACAATAGAATTTTCAAAGGAATGCTACTTAATAAACTTTAGAATGTGTAATAGCAGCATGTTGGATAAAGAAAACCAGGTGTCCAAATTTGAACTGACTAAATGTGAGCATTTTGTGAAAGTAGTATGGCAACTGTTTCTAATTGAAGGAGAGAGGAGATGTTAGAGCTTGGTAGCCTGAATAGGTGTGTCTGGATGGAAGTATCATTAGTGATCCTTGTGTTTGTTGTTGTGAGTGGGACCTTTTGAAAATTGTTTTACTTCCTGCATCCATTCTGTCAAGTGCAGTAACCTGTGAATTTTCTGACCTACAGCAATATTTTATGATACTTCCTAACAGTGGCTCAGTTACTTTTGGAGGAAAGCACTTGTGAACGTATCGTTTTGGAAGACACTTGGTTCTACAGAATTGTTCGTCTTCAAAATGGAAAAGTCAGTTTTTATGTTGTTAAAAAGTAGTATGGGGGTATTATTAGGTGATGCTGAAGTGGCAGAATCTTTGGAAAGGAAACATTTTTCAGTTCTTAGTAGTTTTCTAAAGTGATTGGTCTCATTATTGCATAGTAATAACATGTTATCATATAATACTTAACCATTCTGATGTTTAAATTAACTAGTTAATATTCTTGGCTGGGGATCTAGGTATATTAGCTGCTGATCGTTGTTGTACTTGCAAGCCAGGACTGCCATACGTAGTTCTAAGGGGCTTGCAGCCCTTTAACTGTATTTCTGACACTGTGATAATCCATCACCAAGAACGTTTAACACATTAATTTTCTTGAGCGATTAGGAGACATTTTTTCTTTAACAACTCGTGGGCAGTTTAGATTTGATTCCAAGAAAGGTGTTAATGTTTCCTCACAGAAAGAAATTCTTTGAAGTAAGCAAGTTGGAAAATGATAGGATCTTAGGTTTAATTGCTATCCACTGCAGCGATGATTATTCTCTAAAATCTGTGCAGCATGATGCATGCTTCTCATGTGTCTGGTGGCTCTTGGATGGAAAAAGGCAAATCTTAAATTGATTTTCTAGAAATCATTTTTGCCAGAGAAATAGCAGTTTAACAGTTTAAATCTGTCTTTTTTCCCCTTCTGACTGTAAATCAGTTTCTTGCATATGCTTTTGGGAGTTGAAGACTTTTATTGTGTAACAACTTTTTTTCCTTAAGTACTCCCATGTCAGTAAGTATATTTTATGAGAACTTTTTAGTACTAATTCTATTATAACAAGTTTCAGGATACTAGGAAAGAAAAATATGTGTCTCATTTGGGACAGCTGCAGACCTAACGATTAATATTTCATATACCTTTCTAGGCTAATTACAGAATACTTGCTCTGACATTCTTCAAAATATCTGACAGATTTTAAGAGGCATTCTGTATTTTCAGCAAAGGTAGATAATGGGCCTTCCCATGAAGAAGACTTACATATTTCTGCATATTTTGTAGGTAGCCGGAATGTTTTGGAGTCGGTCTGTTTCATGTTGGGGTTTTGTTTTGGTTTTTTAATTATTGTTTTTTAACACCCAAATTATCTGTCTTTTGAGAAATCCTTGCATTGTTCTACATTCTCTGTTACTCCTCACCAGTTTCTGTTTGAGCGACGTGGTTACACTTTTTGATGTGTTAAGGGACCTATTGCTTGAGATTGTAGAAGGCTTATCTAGTAATGCCGTACTTGCCTGAGGCCTCTGACTCTCTTCAGACGTTCATGAGAATGGCTTGCCAAGCTCTTGGTGTCTACTGCATGATACACATGAACGTACAACTTGAAATTAGTATTAGCTTGTAACGACTTATTGATGATTGTTTTGTCCTAGAAGTTAAGGTTTAGAAAAATGCTACTTTTTAGAGTAGCATGATGTACACAAAATCCTTGTTAAATATTCTTGTTCTATAACTTTTTGCATGACCTAACTTAATATTTTCTGAAATGTTTGCTTTGTAGCAGTGTTTTTTCATATCCAGAGACTAAGCTGTATCTGTTTGCGTGTGGTACTACAGATTTGTCACAGTGAGATTTAAATAAAAAGCTGCTTATTTCTTACACAGTGCAAGTCGTCCGTTCCCTCTGAACTTGGTTTTTGACACATCTTGTTGGAGGTTTGGGTGTAGTTGCTGTGGTCAGAGTTCATTCAAATAGAGCAATAAGCAGTAGTGAAGTGAGTACCAGTTTTATGTTGTCACCCTGAATATAAATAGGTTTGTGGATCATCTTTTTTTGTCTGAAATCTTAAGGCCTGTATAGAACAGAAGTGCAAATACTCCTTTCTGAAGCCAGATTTTAAAATACGGTGTCTTCATGTTCTAATGGGACAGAGGGCTTTTGTCTACTGTAGGAGATGTAGTAAGACAATAGAATGTTGCTTTTAAAGAACTTCGCAGCGTATATGGGTGCACGTGTCTAGAGGGATTGCCATTCCTTAGCCACCATGGTGTGTTAAAATCCTCTATCAATGTTCCTTACTGATGTAATCTTCATGCAATAGTTAGTGATTCAGTCATCTCTCTCTGTTAAGAATTGTATCTATCCTTGATTTATGATTTATTAAATGATTTATTATAAATCATATGATTTATTAAATGCTTCAAAAATACAAGAATTATACAGCTCTCTTAGATCGTTATAAAATTCATTCATGAAGCTTCTCTGGGTATGTTTGCTTCTTTAGGTAACAGCACGTACTGTCACCTTTCTAATGGAATAGCAATGCTTTGCCTTTATTGTTAAATTTCTTTTTTCTTACAAAATACTCTGAAGTTGTTTGCTTCCTCTTCTGAGTTTTACCATACTGTAACTCTTCCAGTGCTACTTACTGTAGAGTGTTCTTCTGTCTAGACACCTGTCGGATCTGATTTGGCATCTTTTTGACATTCTGCTTTACCAAATCTTCCAGAGTTTAGATTTGGTTCTGCAGTTATTTCTCATGTCCTTTTAGGCCAAGTTATTTGGAATGTGTTTTATTTCAAGGATCCAGATTCCTCTCTGTTAACAGTCTCCCACAGCATCCTCACAGCCAAACTGAAGCAGTGTGGTCTGGACAATAGGGTAGTGAGATGGATTGTAAACTGGCTGCAGGATAGAAGCCAGAGAGTGGTGGGCAATGGGACAGAGTCTAGTTGGAGGCCTCGATCTAGTGGAGTGCCCCAGGGGTTGGTACTGGGACCAGTCCTATTCCATCTAGTCATTAATGACTTGGATGAGGGATTAGGGTGCACTGTCAGCAAGTTTGCTGATGACACAAAGCTGGGTGGT
>JAOXOE010000001.1:90584741-90600349 GCA_028565055.1 Phoeniculus purpureus
GTGACTTGGTCTAGGTGATCCTGCTGTGGCAGGGGGATTGGACTAGATGATCTTTTGAGGACCCTTCCAATCCCTAATGATTCTATGATTCTGTGAATATTTCTTCAGTTTTTAAAAAAACTTTAATTACTGCTTTATTGTAACTTCTTACTGTTTTCATATGTCTTGACTCTTGAATTATTATTATAAATAAATGAAAAAATTAATTTGTTTTTATCTTTAAATGGTTGAAGAATAAATTTTCTTGGTTTTTTCCATATTCATGTATGTATGTCATGCAAAGCAGGGGTTGATACATGTGTATGGACAAAAGCGGAGGTCAGTGTGTTTGTGTACGTATATACACATGGAAAAAGTCTCTAAGTTCCCTGGCTTAGACTTAGATGCATACAATTATAATGGTAGAGTAAGTAATCACAAAGTAGCTTCAACATCCAATATGATTAGATGCAAGTAATATTGAAAAAGCATGAAGCTGGTCTTGTCGTATATATTATAAAAATTTTACTGTCTCCAAACTTATGTTTCTTCGTTCTTCAGATGTATTTTTCTAGCATACTTAGCAGTTTTTGAGATACCCTCTTTCAAACTGTTTTATCTTCTTGACCTGATGAGAATCAGACTTCTGGTTTATTTCACCTCTTCTTTTACCCCGAGAACTTCCCATTCTACAAAGTTATTTTAAGAACTCTTTAAAAAAAAGGTTTATAAGTACTGATACAGGTAAGACTAAAGGATAACTGCTATGTAATTTTCATTTTAGTCTTTGTACCTGTATAGGTTTTTATTTCCTATCTAGGATATAGTATACCTACCATTGCAATTCAAGCTAATGTTTGTATGGACTCCGTGAAAAGAGAAAATAAGCTTCTCATTAAGGTTATGAATTACAAAATACACATATAGAATGAGTTCAGACAAATGAAATCTAGAGAGAAAGATTTTTAATTTTTTTAAAACAGTGATTCTGAAAGTATCTGTAGTTATGTTTGATAATTGGATGAATATAAGGATGTAAGTAATGCTATGGCTGAGCCAGAACAGGTATTGCATTGACTAGGGCTTTGTCGTGTGTGGCATCAGTGAGGCCATTCTTGGAATCCTGCCAGTTTGCAGTGTGGCTGGAAAACTGTTTTAATGCATTCAGTAAAGGATTTCAGGAGCAACTGGAGGTTTGGAAAGCCTCTGTTCCAGGCAAAGATAAGTTCAGACTTTATTTTGTTTATCTGAAAGAAGGCTGGTGGTGGTCAAGCTAGCAAATTTCATCTGGTAATCACACCTTTTAAAAAAAGAAAAATAGCTTAAATACTGGAAAAGTTTAAACAAGTTAGATTTTATGTCACAGTTATTTTTAAGTCAGTATTTGCTGATTTTTAGGGAAGTCTAAACTTGCACACTTTAGGAAACTCTATTCAACATATCCACATTAATGTCCTTTTCTTGACACTGCAGTCTAGGTAGTGTAACTGTGGGTATTTGTATGTGACCTAATTAAGCTTTAAGTCGATGTCCTTTTGCATTACAGGTTTAGCTGGTTTACTTCAGCATTTATGAGCATCTCTGAAGTGATGTATGCTGTGGGTCACCTGGAAGTTAATGTAATTGGTGTGTTTTGTCATTATTTGATATAGCAAGCAGCCTGTCGTGTGTTACATTATGATTCTCAGGGTGGGAGAGCAGAGCAGAAATTCCCACTTAACATTAGGACTGTAGAATCTGCTGCAGCAGGGGATGCTGTCTCAATACAGAGAAATGAAACAAGTCAGTAATTTCTTGATGCTCCATCATTTGTGTTGTGTGTCCAGCCTGACAGCAGCTGCTAGTGCCCATTCAAACTAGACTTTTGCAAAGCATGGTAATTTTGAATGGTTTTTGCTTCAGTTTTCTCCAGGCAGCACTAGCCTCCAGAGTGACTGAAAAGGACTTGCTTTCATTTGTCCATAGTACAAAATGAAATGAACATAGTACATAGAAACATAGGTCTGAAAAGAGGAAACGAGAGTTGGTCATGGTTCTGCTAGGCTTTCAGATCTAGATGGTCTACTGGTTGAAAGTTTCCATTGAACCAGCCCCTAATGGCCATAAATCAGATAAAATAATGTAAAAGAACCATGAACTGTGTTTATCTTTAGCACAAGTGGTTTTGCTGTTAGACTATTTTCATACTTTAAGTAATTTGCTTCCTTTTGTTTCAGAGATGGTTACCTTTCAACACTGTAGCTCATCGTCTTTGCAGGTTGTGTCCAGCAGGCCAAGGGATTCTTGTTACTTTCTGGAATCTGCATCGTATTGTCCTTTTTTTCTGAATCTGTGCAAAAACCTTCCTTGTAAACAGTGGTTACTTCAAGAATTTTCTTGATTTATCAGTGTAATCAGTTCTGCATTGCTGTTCTTTTCTGTCTAAATAATTCCTTCTGTGCAAGTGTATCAAGATTGGGAAGGTCACTGGTATTTCCCAAAAAAACCCTGAGAGTTCATAAATAACTATGTTTTGTATTTAGGTACTTAATAGCTCAATATTATTCTGATCTTCTTTAAAATAAAATTTAGAAAGCTCAATGTAAAATATAATTTCTGTATGGTATGAAGTACTCTGTTCATAATTTCATGTCTTGGTACTTGCCTTCTGGAATAGGCAACAACAGTAGCTTGTTCCCCATCCTGCTTTCATGTTCCTGCCATTTCACTGGTGCTTGATCTGTTGATTGCAACAGCTATGCTTGTTGCTGGTTGGTGTCTGAAAAGGATGTGTAGGGCCCTTTAACTGCTGCTGAAATGGGACATCCAGCTCACCCTAGCAGCACGGGCTATTTAAACTTTCAGTGAGGTGGCTCAGCTCACTGAGGAGGCTGTAGGCTAATTACCTTTTATTTTCTCATCATCTTTTTTCTTAAGGATGGGAATATTGCACACTGGAGGTTCAGTATAAAGTTTCATGGAAGCACACTGCCAAGTCATTGTTTATGAAAATCTTCTGATCAGCCAACAGTGATGTTGGTAAAATGTGTGTATGTCTGTGCCCAAGTTTAGGTGGAGCAGTGCCACAAGCTGGTTTCATGTCTTGTTGACCACACAGGCTTCCTGGCACAAAACTTTTCAATTAGGATGCAACTAGTGACATTATTAGATGGATGCCAGTGTACTGATCAGATATTCTTATAAACCTCTAAAACATTTGCTGTTTCAATGAAAAACTTACTTCTTTGCATACCCCTGTCTTAATCTTTTGCTTTAACATAGTTACAGTACTTGTGCCATGTCTTTAATGTGAACGTAAGATAGTTTATACAAAGTTAATTTTCTTCTGCTTCAATGTACTTTGGCATTTATACAATTCTTTGGATCAGCTGAATTTTTCTAGATCTTCATATGTCTGTATGGAGATAGTAGTATGAAAGCAGAAAAGTCACATTCTTTACCCTAATAAGGGAGATTTATGGCATGTTACAGATCATGTTAATAAGTATATTGAAATGGCTGAATGTAGAACTTTCAGCAACTGTTACTGTTAAAAAGTTGCTTAGATGTAAAAACACTGAACTTCAAATGGGGAGTTCCATGGTGAAGTGGTTTATGGACTGCATTTGTTCTAAAATGGCACAGTTCTTGTATTCAGGAGCCTTGTTTTCCCAAACAAAATCTGGAGGTTCTGTTTTTTTCATTAGACTACTAATTTGTAAGCTCTTGCTTAACAGTTGCAAAAGAAAGCACTGGAGGTGCTGAGGCTTTCTCACCTCTCTGCTTTCCTTAAAAGTTCCTTGAAACAGCAGTTTTTAGGAAGGATTCAAAATCATAAGGAAGGAAGGCAATATGGAAATGATGAGTGTGAGCAGATGGGTTTTTTTAGCAGTACTTAAAAGCAAAGGGAAGAGTTGTAAAGAGAAAAAGTGGAAAATAATAAGAGATTTGAAAAAGCATGTGTTTTGCAGGGAGTGGAGTGATGAACTAATACATGCAACTTCCTTAGTAGAAAGAGTTTTGAAGAGGTATTTGACTCAATATTCTGTAAAGCAAGCAGTGGAATTTAGTGGCAATGTATGCATTTAATGACAAGTTATCTACAAGCAGTAAATAAAGGAATAAACTGGTGAGTGGCATGTTGTTTGTGCAAAGGAGAAGTACATTTGAGTTGTGCCTTCAATTAGTAATTTAATTGGATGTAATAGGTAAACAGGAGTAGATGTCAGCACTGAAACAGGTTTCTTTTGGACAATGGATATGAAAGGATTCTTGTGCCTTGTTTTCTTGTGCCTCTGTTCTGGAAAGGGCAATAATTCATGAAACTCTT
Organism: Phoeniculus purpureus; assembly: GCA_028565055.1. NCBI lineage: Eukaryota > Metazoa > Chordata > Aves > Bucerotiformes > Phoeniculidae > Phoeniculus > Phoeniculus purpureus. Next base: position 90,589,030 of record JAOXOE010000001.1, read on the forward strand.
GAGTGTTATTGATGTGAACTACTCTGGTCAAATAGGTTTAAGATCTGTAGGTGATGGCAGGGTGACACTGTCTAATCTCAGTACTCATTGGATACAAGATTCATTTGTCAGGTCTGCTTTTCTTGTAATGCTATTTATTTTTACAGTTATTAATAACTTTTGATGCACTTCTCAGTAAAACTCAGTTACTTGTGTAGCTTTTGACTGTGGGTTACATTTTTCTTGCCGCCTTGGTGACCCTTCATAAAAGGTGAATTGTCATAGAAGCACATAAGTCACCCATGAGTCGTCGTGTGCCTCCTTATACAGACTTCCTGGGAAAAGATCTGCCACAGACTACAGTTAGCTTTTTTCCTTCCCCCTAAGGTAACAGCTCAATAGGTGTGGTTATGAAGTAGGTTTTTTGCCTGTAGAGGGAATGGGACAGTGACTATTGTGAGGCTCACACGGCAAAAGATTGTCTGTTAATTTGAAGCTCTGGGGAATCGCGTGCTCAATATGATGCGGCATGTCTAGGCTTGTGACAGCTGGGCTAGAAAGATTACTTTTTATGGTGGAAGGGCATGTGCTCAGGAAATGTGCCAAAGAGGCTGTGAGTTTGGACAGTGTTAGAGATGACTCATGCTAGGGAAAACATGGAACGTCAGCATCCATGTGGCTTCGGCATGTTGGTCTGCAAACACAAGACGTTTGCTCAGAGTTTTGCAGCAGAAATCTTTTAACAGTACTGTGACAGAACTTCAGCTGTTTTGCCTGAGCTCTGCGTGCTCTATTACAGCCGGCTTATGTTAAGAAGAGTGTGTTTAAGAGTTACTTGTGTTCTGCTGTGGTAATTGCAAGAGGTAACGGTTGACGAGTGGCTGTAGAATACATTGTCACATATGTTTGTCTAGAAGTGAAAATGTGTAGTTTTTTTAATGGGATTTGAAGAAGTTAGACTTTTCAGAGTATTGGGAAAGTATTCAAAGGTAAATAGCTCTTTATACATGTATACATGCATAAAATACTGTATACTAAGGTGGTTCTGCTTAGCTTGAAAAATCACGTTACCTTTGCTTTTCATGGAGTTCATAGTGTCCATGAACAATTCTCTTTCCTTAGTGTCTGTTGTGCATTGGCTACCCGGCAGATCGGTTTATTTTTTCCTTTGTGGTTGAACATGTTAGAGGGCTGACAAACCTTGATTAAAGGACATAAATGCGCCACATGCAAAACCACAATGATTTCTTTGATTGCAGGGACCTTTTGGCCAGCTTGCAGTAAGGACTTGTGTTTAGAAGAGAACCTTTGGGCTCATCTGTATCTCCCTCCCCTCAAAGGGATGGCAGCCCGAGGACAGCTAGCATTCATCCTGACGCCAAGACACTTCAAAGGAGGTAAGCGCCTCAGAAATGCTCCCCAGACAAAGTATTCCTCATCAGCCCTGCCCTTCAGTGTGCTAATATTCTTTAGTACGACATTACTGTCTCCTAAATGTATCTGTTCATGGATCCTTCATGAAAGCTTTTGAGATCTCTGTGAGGCCTCATCAGCTAGTCACAGACCCCTTAATATTCATGGAGATGTCCACTGCTGACTGTAATCCTTGTGCATTTGTTTGAGAATGCGCCCCAGTTTAAGGGAGAAAGTCTTTTTTGTACTTTCTGGGTTTGTACTCAGACACTTCTTCCCTTATTTTGTTTTTAATATTTTGGTTGAGGTTCAAACCTGAGCTTTTCTCGATCCATGATCTTGAAGGTTAAAGTCAGGGTGAAAAAAACCTGCCCCAAATCCTGCTTCCTCCAAACAGTTTTGAAAGGATCGCTGAATGATTCTTTAATACCCAGATGATTTCTACCTAATTCTTTGTGTGTTTAAATTTCTTGCGAGCATTATCCCAGGAACATTTTTTAGAAACAAATTATTGTCTTTCATTTTCCTGGAGGGAAATACATCCTTAGGATTTCTATTTCTTGTTTGAGGTGTCACCTAGGTGCAGCATAGCTGTTTGTCTTCCTATGAAGTAATTGGGTGGAAAGGACATTTTAAAACAAACAGACATTTACCTGACATCTGAGGTTTAAACGCAACACTCCCATGTTAGCTTTTACATTTACTTTTATTTTTTAGTAACAGTCTTTTCAGGGGTGATTTACACCCCTCCCCCACTACAATGAGTTTACTGATATGAATACTCAGCTATAGGTCTTGATTTTCTTGTTGTTCCAGTAAAAGTTGTATGAAAACCACTAAGAATATTATTGGAATCATAAGGAAGAACTTTCTTCGGGCTTTTTGTGTTATGTTTAGGCTTTGTTTTATTTCAATGGGAACACTTAGGTGTTTAGTAGACCATTAATAAACATGAGTTGGATATTTGCTGAATGAGTAATTTTTTCTGAATGGTATGGGGTTGAAGAGCATAGTTGGCACTTAGACCCCTGTATCTATTACTAAGTCCTGTAAAGTTTTGTCTTTTTTCCCCCGTTTATGATAAAAGTATGTAATTCAGCTATTACTTCTTTAAACCTAAGTAAGAGCTTTCTGATTATGAAAGCTTACTTTTAATTGCCATCTAGCTAGGGTCTTAACTGGGCTCTGCCATACAAATTTTCTGCAGATTGTAACTTAAAGTAGATTGAGCTAATAAAGAAGCAGATCATCCTATAAAATAATGTCCCACCTAATTCTGCACTTAAGTAGCTTTGGAAGAGATTTTACCTATGGATATGATGAACATAGAGAGAACTTGGAGATCCTCCAGACCAAAATTAACTTGGGTTTTGCTTGATTGTGATCAAATACTTGGTTGTTACTGTTGTCTTTTTGTGGCTTCGGGTTGTTTTGTACTGTGTGGGTTTTGGTGGTTTCTGTTCCCCCCATGAAGGCCAAGATTTCCTTTACAGTAGTCAGCTTCCTTAGTTGCACTGGAAACTTTTATTTGTAACCTTCTGCACTTTGTTGTGTTGGATGTTGTTCAACTATAGAAATTGGGATTTTTTTTTTTCCTTCATATATATTATTTCCACGATGTGTTATTTCTATACCCATTTTTCTGGTGTCCAAAGCGACCAAAAAAAATCAAATTCATACAAGGGCCCTTTAAGGAAATTTTTCTAACTGTTTTTTAATCTCTGCAAAGTTTTATTGAATGTGCCAAAATGAGCAGTAGCACACTGCAACTTGTGTTAATCTTAACAGGTTCATTCTGCTCTTGTAAGACAAGCTCACATTTTTATTAAAGGGATTGCCCTTCCCTGTGAGCAGATAACAAGGAAACAAAAGGACCTTTTATTTTTTTCTTCACTTGAGCAGTGTTTTGTGTCAGTGACAGAAGACTTGTTTGTTTTTTGGTCTTACACCTACTTCTCTAGGAATTCAACGTGGAAGAGTAGAAGCAGGACTGACAATTGCTGGACTGCTTTCTAGTCTAAAATAACGTACGTGTGTTTGGGCATACATTCTGAAAACCTGAGAGACAGCTATAGGTGGGAAATGTTATATTATTTGGAGACTTGGGAATTTGTGAAATACTTCAGTTTTTTTCAAAGGTAAATCTAGTAAATGATTCGTATTTTTTTCCTGGAGGGAAACTGATATTCAAAACAGCACTAATTTTTCTCTTAGGGGCCTTTCAGATTAATAGCAAAATTCAGTCATTCATTTAAGAATTAAAATATATTTTAAGTAGTTTCTTTACATGCCAGGTGTACTTCAACATGGTTAGATTTTTGCTCATATTTTTTGGTGAATTGATTATCTTAGTCAGTATCTTCTTTTGCTCGTCTTGTAAGACTAGTGTACTCCAAAACCCCAAAGCAGGATGTTTAAAGATGGTTCATTCACTACAGCTGTTCTTGTTTCAATTATTTTTCACCTTTTTAAGAACACTGGACAGTTCTTGAAGACTGTGCATGAAAATATGGACAATTAGTTGTGACAGGGTGAGGGAAGGGGAAAGGTAAGGAGGAAGAGAATATGTAAAAGGTTAGTGTCAGGAGGATGGAGCCAGGCTCTTCTTAGTAATATTCAGTGATAGGAGAAGGGGCAGTGGTGTAAACTGGAATACAGGAGGTTCCACACAAGTATGCGAAGGAACTTCTTTACAGTGAGGGTAACAAAGCACTGGAACCAGGGAGGTTGTGGAGTCGTCTTCTCTGGAGACATTTAAAACCCTCCTGGATGTATCCCTGTGCGACTTGATCTAGGTAATCCTGCTGTGTCAGGGAGATTGGACTAGATGAACTTTCCCTTCCAGTCCCTAACATTCTGTGATTCTGTGAGAGGACAATCGATTCAGAGGATATCTTTGGCTGAGGCAACCTGGGTGTCTTTAGCCTTAATCTCTCATAAAAGAGTTTCTCTTGTTCTTCGAAGTTAACAGTTGTCTTTCCGCATCACCTAATTTTCAGCTACTGGGAAACAAATGTCTTTAGGAAGTACTGTAGTTTGGTTATGTTTAATGAAATCTGTAGTGACAGACAGTTTTATCCTTTATAGAATGATACATCAATCTGTACAAGCTTGTGTTGTAGTATCAGGTGGAAATAGATGGAAGAACATTAGCAGCTGAATTGATTGTCAAAGAAAACTTCAAGTGAAGGATTTAACTGCATGATGGAAAACAGTATGCTTCCTAGAAAGAGTTGGAATGATGGTGGCATCCTTTATTCCTTGTAATGAGGCTGGAGACTATTTTGTTTATCAGACACGGAAGGAAAAATAGTAGTACTTAGCTGAGGTTGCCTTTGAAACAAACTACTGTCCTGGAAAAGTGCTGTGAATTGGCACTGAAAGGTTTTTTCCTTCCTCCTGGCTTCTGTGAAGACAATTCCAACAGCTTGTAAAATCATTACAGCCTTTATCAATAGCTGCTAAACAGTCATAAAACTCTAGATATGGATTGGTGGAATCGGCTTGTCCATTTGCAATGGAAAGGGTGTGATTATTTACTGCTATACTTACTTACTGCTTATACTGTGTACCTGTGGTGCTAAAATTTTGGGGAAAACACAGTGCACGTAACTTCCTTTTGCCATCAGTAAGTCTATCCTTTGTCACACCCCTTTTGTCTGTAAAGAGTAATACCCACTGAACAATCCAGCTGGCACCTGGGTAGGCTGTTCGATGTTCAATAGCAGATTGTTTACCTTCTCTCTCCAAGGACAGTGTGTTGGAAAGAATGGAATAAAAGCAGTTCCATGCTATTTCATTTGCAAAGTTAATGTGTGGCAGCACTGGACCTGGTTCTAATTAGACTTAAATTGAACCAACAATCTATATAGGTAATATTTATAACTGGGCAAGGAACAACAAGGACTGAGCTAGAGCTGTATAAATAACAGTAAGAGCCACTGTGTACTCTTAAAAAGCTCACTTTTGGCAAATGGCATCTGTTCTAGGGATTGAACAGTTGACTAACTACTGGAAAGATCACAAATCCTGATGAGTTACAAAGCAATCCATCAACTCGTAATTGTCTTATTTCTGAAGCCTAAAATAATAATTTCCTTTTACATGCATTCATTTCTTATATTTTTCCTTTAATGAAAGGATAGGCTACAGTGGAATAGCCTTTAAAATGTTTTGGGCATCTTGATACATGTTGGAGACAGTTGGCAGTAATTAGCATTGTTGTGGAAAGGTTTGAATTTGGACCAGGAACCACAAACACATAGATGCCATTTACTGCCACAGTGCATCATTTATGACATTGGGTACAACTTAGGTATTTTTGATCCATCTGTGTCTTTTCTCTGCATGTAATGTACGCTTATGAGCTCACAGATACCTATGTGAGTAAGTAAATATTGAGAACTCAAACGCCAAGCTGTGGCTACTTTCCCTGTATAACAAGACTGACTAGTATTGTGATGGTCTTGAAAGGAGAAGGTGAATGAATAAAATAGTGCCTGAAGCTGAACTTGGTAAGGAAGGGAAAAGGCATTTTGGAGAATGCAGATATATTCTTTAACGTGTGTTTTTCTTTGGCTAATTGTTTTGTCCTCTTTGTATGAAGGATGTAACATTTTCAAATGTTTTCGTGTTCGTTTTAAACAAGCAGTCTTGCGCCACCATCTTCAGTGGCTTGCACAGCTCGTTTTGTGGCCAGATCTTTGTTGGTGGTTGCCGAAAGAGCATCTTTGGCATTAGGGGTTTCTGCCACTTGGTGGCGTGGTCTTCAGATGCACAGCTAAGCGTGAAGAAATCCTGAAACATACCCTTATGTCATTCAAAAGCAGTAGATGTAGAGGAGACATATTCCCTGATCGTGTTTTTGCAGTCAGACATCTAAGAATCACTGTGCAAGTATTTGAGACGCTTCAAGTTGCTGCAGTTGTGAAACTCCCCTTTGTATTGTGGAGGAGTGGAAACGATCTGTACCCAGAATGCCATTTACAGAGGTTATCCTGTGCATACATTGTGTATCTCAACGTTCTTTTAGCCTACTTTCTGATGTAGGAGAATCAATGTGAATAGTAATACTGAACTTATACCAGTATTGAAACACATATATTGAGAGCCAGAAATGGGTTGCCCAGGGAGGTGGTTGAGGCCAGGCTGGATGAGGCTCTGGCCAGCCTGATCTAGGGTGGGGTGTCCCTGCCCATGGCAAGGGGGTTGGAATTGGATGATCCTGTGATCCGTTGTAGCCCTGACTGATTCTATGATTCTATAAAGCCTGTGTTGTAGGTGCTTAAAACTTCTAGAAAACAATATGGACTTGGTCTGGGTGGTCCTGCTGTGGCAGGAGGATTGGACTAGATGATCCTTCAACGTCCTTCCAATCCCTGATGATTCAGTGATTCTATGATTTTATCATTTCTTGTGTCACTGCAGAAGTTACTGAGTAACTGATGAGGGACTGTAGTGTGGTGTAAATTTTGGGCTTGTCTACAGCTGCGGTGTCCCTAGGACAAAGGAGGGAAATAGAGCAGCTGAATCTGAAACCCCGTCTCTTGAAGCTTTTGGCCTTCCCCAGAAAAGCTCTTCACTGCAGCTTCTTGCAATTCTTGTCTGTCACAGTGGTCTGCTAATGATCCCTTGCCTTCCCATTACTTTTTTATTATCCAGGAAGATGACATGCTGTGTGTACAGTGCATACAGATTTCAGATGTGATTTTAACATTTTTAAGACCTGGAGATCAACCCAGCTTTTTGTGCAGTTTTCTTGTGATTTTTGATGTGTTTACAAATGCACGGTTCTCCTAGACCGCTGATCTAACAGAAGACAACTTTCCGTAAACAAGGATCTCAATTAGTGCAAACCCAGCACAGAACCAGATGCCACACAACAAATCTCTTGAGATGCTGGGAACACAAATCTCACGCAAGAGATAAGCTCACATAAGCTTTATCTATACTTAATGCAAACTGGAAAAGGGATTGGCCACAGCTTGCAAGCCAAGGGGTGGGCCATGGCTCATATCCAGGGAGCTAAACTCCATGGCCTGTCCTTCTCCCTTTCAAAAATTCAGATAAGTCCAGACTCATGCTGGGGTGGTCCCTTCACATCCTAATCTTTAGGTTACAACCAGATACTGTCACTGGGTTAAAAACTGGCTGGATGACCAGGCACAGAGAGAGGTTGTGAGTGCTGCTGCATGTAGTTGGTGTCTAGTGAGCAGTGGTGTCCCGCAGGGATCAGTACTGGGTCCAGTTCTAGTCAACATCTTGATGACCTGGATGAGGGGGTCAAATCTACCCTTAGTAAATTCACGGATTAACACCAAGTTGTGGGGGAGGAAGATGCTGCAGAGACACCTGGACAATGGGCAGAGGCCAATGGGGTGAGGTTTAACAGGATCCTACTTTGGCCACAATAACCCCCTGCAGCTACAGACTAGGGGATGAGCGGCTGGAGAGCAGCCTGGCAGAGAAGGACCTGGCAGTACTGATTGACAACCGCTTGAACAGGAGCCAGCAGTGTGCCCAGGTGGCACAAAAGGCCAATGGCATCCTGGCTTGTATCAGCAATAGTGTAGCCAGCAGGACTAGGGATATAATTCTCTCCCTGTACTGGGCACTGATGAGGTTTCACCTCAAGTACTGGGGTCAGTTCTGGGTGCTTCACTTCAGGAAAGAGATTGAGGTGCTGGAGCGGGTCCAGAGGAGAGCAACAAGGGTGGTGAAGGGACTAGAGGGGAAGTCTGGTGAGGAGATGCTGAGGGAGCTGGGGTTGTTCAGCCTGGAGGAGAGGATGCTCAGAGAAGACTTTATCATTCTATCTAACTGCCCTATGCTTTGGCTTTCACATGAATGAATGTAAACATGGTAATAATGGTATTTTGTAATGGACAATCAGGTTGCACAAAGTTTTGACACCCTGAAGTATACAAGGTCAGAACAAGCTCCAGGATTCTGGGCACACATTGGGGTAGGAAAATGAATAATTTGGAAGTGGCTTCTGGTGAACTGTATCAAAACCTTGAGTTCAGACTTCTCTGAATCTTTGACCATGAACTGTCATGCACAGGCTGGCAGGAGCCCTCTTTTCCTCCTGACTCTACAAACTGACAAATTCACTTATCTTCAAAGTGAAGAAGAAACTGCTATGACTGACAAGTTTGGCCTCTTCCACTCTGCTGGCCACAGAGTTTCACTATATAAAACATGCCCAGGAGGTAATTGTGTGTTGCTCTTTGTAGGTATCCAAGCAGAGAAGATCTGCAGTGTCGTTTCTTGCACACAGTTTCAGCAGGGATGGGAAGAATTTGACAACATGTGCCTCTGTAATTTTGAGGTTAAATACCTTTCCTGAGTGCTAACAACAAGGACACGTGCATTTAACATTGTGTTCACAAAGACTGTGTGTAAACCTTCCTCCTGGGGAGGAATGGAGTATACTTGTGATATGTGGTGCTTGCCACATCCATAGTAGGGAATCACCTGGAACTCACCACAGCCTTTCCTTCTGTGGAAAATACTGGTGGGGGAGTAGGGTTAGTGAATCCCCTGGCACAAATGAGGACACATGGGTTTGATACCTTCTACAGGACTTCCTGAACAAGATAAAGCTAAAGGAACATGAGCTTATACAGTATGTTGAAGTGCAATCAAGGAGCCTGAGGTAGTGAGCAATTCAGCAGGTGACTCTGTACAAGTTATGTACCTCAAGAAAGCAAATCTTCCCTTCTGCATTCAGGTTTCTAGGAAAGGACAACCAGAAGTCAGAGCTCAAATGTTCCTCAAAGTGCCCCATATCCTTGTGACTGAGGAAGAGAAATTAGAACCAGGTCATATGCTGCATCTGCTCTGCAGCTTGGATGCAGCTCTTCCTGTAAGTTCTAATTCTTTCATTTATTACTTAACACGATTGATTTCTATGGGTTCTATTTGTTCAGCCATGCGACAATAACTGAGTACAAGGTGGTTGTCTGTTCTGTGTGGTGTCTAATATGTAAGAGATGTCTTTACAATTTATGAAAGCTTAAAAAGCAAGGAGCATTGTTTATTAAAGCAGGGAGGAAAATAATCTTAGCTTGCACGTGGAATGTGCCTGTGGAAGAAAAGACAGAGTTCTTAATTTATGAAAACTGAAGTCTTAGAATTGATACTGTTAATTTCATCTAAATAATTAAGCAGTAATGACCATGGCATAGGCTATTCTGTTCAATTAATGATCAGCCCTAGGGGTTGATGGCCTGTGAGTAAGCTAAGGGACATTAACCTCTGGCTATTAGTCATCTAGATATGGCCATGTGCTAACTCTATTGCAGATTCCTCCCATATTTAAAATATAGATGTTAGAAGTTACACTAGAAGTGGCCGTGGTGTAGTGACTGTAAATGATCCTGATGTTTCTGCAAAACTAGCGAACAGCAGCCTTAGTGGTGTGGTAGCTCGAAAACCTATTGAGTGTGTCTTGACTTCTTTTTGAGTTCTGATGTCTGATGGCAGACATGTGAGGAGGCACCTCTGTGGGCCTCGAGCTCTGGATTCAAGGAGGTCTGTACTCTAGGACTGCTTTATGCACATGTGCAACCTGAGCAGGAATTAGAAGATGATCATTGTATGGTTTCCCTTTTTTATGAGTTTCAACTATGAGAGAGACAAAGAAAAGGAGGAAGGAAGGGAGGAACGGAGGAACGGAGGGAGGGAGGGAGAAAGAGAGAGAGAAAGAGAGAAAGTGAGAAAGAGAAAGAGAGAAAGGAGAAAGAAAGAAGGAGAAAGGAAGACAGAGAGAGAGAGAGAGAGAGGAGAGGAGAGGAAAGGAAATGGAAAGATGCTTTGGAGGTTTGTGTATGGGTATTTACAAGGGATGTTAGTTCATGCCTTTCTTTTAGTCATAATTGGTCAGGAACACTTGATCTGCTTTTCTCCCAGTCTGCCCACACTTTTCCTTTCGCAGCCAGCTAAACAACCCCTAGGGTGCTCACAGCACAGAGCTTATGGTCAAAACAAAGACAAAGCAGAACTTAACGATGCATTTGAATAGTTGAGTCCCCACCACCTTTTCAAACTGCAACTCCAGATGTAGACAGACATTAACTATGCTCTTCTATAGCACCAATGAATGCAGTAAGCCACAGTGACTCAAATCTGCAACATTCAGTCTGAAGTGTATAAAGGGTAGCAGAGGACAAGAAACAATAATGATTGGTTTTGTTTCAATATCCAAAACGTTTCCATTGTTTCCACTTTTCGCTTTTTAAATTTCTGTTTCTCCTGGGGTAAGAAGGTGAACCAGAGGGCTTTCATAACGAGTTGCATTAGATATGGTCTACTATGTCATATTTGTTGCTCATGCTGCCTTGCTTCAGACAAAAGCAGCCTAACTCATGTGGGTAGGCTCTATTGCTTATCTCTCTGGGACACTGTCAGACACACTTGAAAGAATCAGCAGTGTGAAAATTGTGCGAAAATGCACCCAAACACCATCTCCATTTCTAAGGAAATTGAAATTCTAATATGTTGCAGAGTTTATTTTATTACTTATTACTATATCCTCAGGCTCAAAGTATAATTTTCTGTTGTAAAGAAAAAAAAGCTAATGCCATCAGATCTAGTGGCACCTTGGAGCAGTGGTGACAAATTGTGAATATGCCCTTTGCTGTGGTCCACGTTATAATACTCCGTCTGGTTTTCACACCAAGCTTCTCTGTTCAGTTGCAAATCCATGGTCTACCGACAGATTCCTCTGTGGAAAAGAGGGGAAAAAAAAGAAGAAGAAATCACAGAATCACAGAACATTAGGGATTGGAAGGGATCTCAAAAGATCACCCAGTCCAATCCCCTTCCCACAGCAGGATCCTCTAGATCAAATTGCACAGGAACATATCCAGGCAGGTTTTAAACATCTCCAGAGAAGGAGACTCCACAACCCCCCTGGGCAGCCTGT
>JAOXOE010000001.1:90605630-90640738 GCA_028565055.1 Phoeniculus purpureus
CCTGCTCTGGCAGGGGGATTGGACTAGATGATCTTTCGAGGTCCTTTCCAATCCCTAATGTTCTGTGATTCTGTGAAAGCATGATTTTAAATGACTTTTCCCTAGCTTGGTGACAGGAATGGAGTCTAAGCAGTGCTGTGCTTTGTAAGCTTGAGAACACCTTTCTGCTTCTCTTTTGTCAGCCTTTCAGTTGTTCTAAATATCACAAAGTGTTTTTCTGTCTGCTCTTGATTTGCTCCCAAAACAATTCCATCCTCTTACTAGGTGGCACAGGAACCTTATAGTAAAGGTTTTACTGACCGCACTGTAAGAGTTGCACAGCAGGATGAATCAAGGTTCAACATTTCACTTTGGTGCTAGTATAATAGTATTTAAATATAGGGTGGTCTACTGAAATTCTTGAGATGAGAACAAATGGTAATATAAAAAAATAATGGTCCTATCTTGATGTGGTGTGGAACTGTTGCCCAGATCTGCAGTGGGTGTTTCATGAATGCAGGGATTATTTTTCATTTGAACCCGGGGAGGGGAAAAAACAGAACTACTCACGTCTGGAAAAGATACTTTACTTCTCTCTCTGATTTTGAAGTTCCTTGTTTAAGAATCTTTTCTTAAACAAGAAAAGTGGTATTTGTAGCCAAAGATGACTGGATGGTCTCCACTTGACCTAGATGAGAACAGATTGCTCTCTTTTTTTGTTTTTCCAAGATGAACAGGATCCAAAGCATTGTGTCTGTCTATACCATAGTACAGGAATTTGTGGACATGCTTCTCATTCTTGGAAAATGCCAGATTCTTAACTTGTACTTACAGGTGTTGGCACTTAACTGTTCATCAGGAAAAACATGTTAAAAATGTTCTGAGGGAGTGAAAACTGACTCTTAACTGTTAAAACCAAGAAGAGATATTTGTGGCTCTCATTTTTTACATTGCCTTTAACTAATGTTCTGTGGTTCAGCTGCTATCACTGTTGACTACAGTGTTTTGCCCCTGGTTTCCTCCAGAGACTTGGCAGAAACTGCAGCAAAGCTTTCTTGTGCTGTTTTGCCAATTGTAGGTGGGTGGAGAGGAGAGTTTTCTTTTTCATCTCCTCTCAATTAAATTGGTCTTTAAGCCACTCTGCCTTGCTGATTGTCAATAATTTCTTGTGTGTTTTGAGAAATACTGTTTATTTTGGGAGGAGTGTTGTCTCACACCTTTTTTTTTGAAATGTCCAGTTATGCTCTGCCTTAACTCAAAAATGCTATTTATGTGTTTCATAATCACAGCTGATAGAAGCCAGTGGAAAATAAATACTTTGGGTTTGGACTGAGCTTCTAAAATAAAAACACTTGTTAAATTCCTTCCAGGAATTTAGCAGAAATTTCAAACCCGGGGGAGTGCTTTTAATAATAAAGTTATTGATGTCTTTTTTGGCTTTTTTTGGTTTTTTTTCAATGTTTCAAGGACAATGTTAGGAAGAATCAGAGCCTCCTGCTATTCACTTAATTGACAGTTCTTCTTTGTATAGAACACTCTGTATTTAATTTTACAATTATTTCAAAATGGTGAAGGAAAGGAGGCTTCATCTTGAAATCGCAAGCAGGTAGTTTCCGATGGCAGTTGTTTTCTTTTCTGTTCGTTTCCTTCATAATGAACCTTCACCACTGCTGTTGATAGGTCTGGTGGATACAGGTTTTTAATTTCTCTAACTTTGGTTCGACACAGTGTTTTCCATTGAACAATGCAGTGGTTTGTTGTGTGATATCTGGATCCCTGAATATGTGTGTTTTGTAATCCTTTGGGGCACGAGACTTTGGTGTCTTACTGAGACCTGCCAGTCAAGGATAGAGTCTAACATCTGAGCAGAGTTAGCCAGCCTGTTTGTCCTGTTTATAATTTTTTTTTTTTTATGTTCTATGGTACCATGTGTGTACTGACAGTGCTAAACTGTACTGTGTTACCAACCATGTCGCTGTCCTCCCTGTGTCAGCTGTTTGGGGTATGGACTTTTATCTCCAGGAGTTTAAAAATTAAACTCTTTGGTATTAAATTTGCTGTAAGCAATGCCAGTAACTGCTTCACCCATAAATGTGATAAACTGACCATTGAAGCTCAGTGTCAGAAGCCCATTAGTTTGCCTCTCCTCTCTTCTGCTGGACAGTTACTTCCCTTTTTCAGGGCTTGGGGGGTAGAATGTGTGCTCTTTGCTTGGTGGCTTAATAAGTTACCTCAGGTAAAATTCTAGTCAGATTTCAACTGGAAAAAAATTTGTAAATTTCAAACACTCAGAATTCTCCTTTAACTGATTTTTAACAATTTTATTTTTTGCATGTATTACAAATGAAAGTGGCATGATTGACTGGAACATTAAATGTGGGATAAGACCCACAGAGACTTAGGTAAATTGAAGAAATAGTCGTAACAGGTTCACTTGGTTTGAAAACTCAGCTTAGCTTACTACTTCAGTTCGTTGGTTACCCTGGGGGTGAGTTGTTTTTTCTTGGCATATGTGATTGATTGGGTAAGTGCAAGGAATTTTGCCAAGAGGGTGGTGGTGCAGTTTTCCCGGGCAGGGTGAGGTGGAAGTATTGACCACGTGGGGCGGCCAGTATTTGTGTGGAACACTTCTTAAAGCATTACCTGTCAGTATCCTCTGTGGCCATTGATAGCAACACTGTTTTTCAGAGCAGCCTTCCCCATAAATTGTCAGCTTGTGGCCACAGAGAACACACTGGTAAATTTGGAAGTTTTATTTAATTAATGTTGATTCCTGCTGAGTTGAAAATCCAGGAGGAGCCAGGGGACATGCTGCCCACACTTAGCCTCTGGTGTGGAGGAGGAAGAATTCGATTTGGCACAGCAAGCTGCTGGTCCTTAATCTGTATCACACATGGCTGGCAACCTTGAAAAGGATATTTGCGTGGAAAAAATCAGCTGTCCCTCTGTGTATTTCTGTAGGCTGAATGAACTACCAAAGGAAATGCCCATGCCAGTTTCTGCTCTGAAGAAGCTGGAAAGACAGTGTATGTCACTTAGGTATCAAGGGCAAGGAGACTGCAGCTCAATAAAAAAAAAGGATGTTCTTTTGTGTTAACTTCATGATTGAGGTCCCTTCCAGCCCCTACCATTCTGTGGTTGTGTGATTGAGGATGGGGGTGTAAACAGGAGGGTTGCATACCTGTGTATTTTATGCTTTGCAGGGACCCCTTTGAGCACACTGCACTGTGAGTTCCCTGGCCTTGCAGTTTGCTGTCTTCATAACAGCTCGTACAACATTGCCAAACGGGTTGCAAAAAGTCTGACTGTTAACCTCATAGTCTGGAAAGCTGGATGTACAAGACGGCTGTCTGAAGACAGGCCTTCCAAGACCCTTGGCGAGGCCAAGTTTTTTGTGCTTAAGATTGCTGTTGCCACAAGAACAGCAGATGTTTGCACAGCAGACAAACAACATCGATGACAAAGCAAATTGACCTTTTTCGGAACAAGCTATTTGGAGCACATTCCTAAGGCAAAGCTTTTTTCTTTTTCGGTTCTTTTCTTGGATGGTGTCTTTCCTCATAAAACTGCGTTGGCTATACCATGACATGTCTGTTGCTAGAGGTAAATGAAAAAAATCAAAGAGAAGCTTACAAACTTTTCCACTAACACTGATACTACAAATCGTTAGATCTGATCCAAACATGTCTTCGTCGGGTGTGTGTTAGTGAAGTAGTTTTAACAATGTTTATTTTTCCAGTGTCCCTATGGGAACTCTGGAAGATTCCAAAATGTAATAATTAAAGAATGACAGGCCTTTCCTTATATTATAAAGCGAGGAAGAGTTTTGTGGTTTAAACAGCTATGCTGTTGCTTGTTAACAAGATATTTTGCCTTGTACTCTAGCCAGGCCTATAATGGTCAAAAAATGTTGATGTTGAGAACTATGTTTGTTTTCAATCAGTTGTGTTTAGAGTTAAAAGGCTTTAATGGCTTGTTTTAATTTCTTCTGTAGTATTCATAAGTTGTATTCATATTTGTATTGAATTACATGGTGTAGTACACCTAAGGTTGTCCCAGTAAGGCAGTACATAGAGTTGTCACTTCTTTTCAAAGTCAGTCCCTGTTTCTGCTTAGAAACATCATTCTAAACAGATTTTTCTGCAGTGTGATGACCATTACAACTCATGACAGCAAATAAAGCTACACTGATTCCACCAGCCTCTACCAGTAGGTAGTACTGGACAGAGGTGGGTCCCTCTACTGCTGTGGGCCATGTAAAATCCTGCCTAAGCATGTGCTTTGTTGTGTTTTACTTCATCCAAGTATGTGCTGGTCAGTGCCTTGTCTGTTACAAAAATGCTGCCCCTGGTTTTTTTAGAGATGTGAAACTGGAGGTGAAGTATCTGAAGCTGTTTCTTCAGGATCACTGAGAAAGGCTGTCTTTGAGCCAGAAATTGAAAGTAATGTTTTCTGAGACCCATCCCAGTCCTGTGTACATTGTCTGAGTGATGCAGCCTTCCTTTGTGGGCAACTTCTATGAGTTCTATTGACTGAAGCTTCTGGTCTAGCAACAGATTTCATTTGTGTGAAGCATTTAACATGATTTAAAAGCAATTATTTGAAGACGATGAAATACTTAAATCCTTAATTATTTGAAGTTTGGGAGGTTTTCTTGTTTTGTTGTTTTTTGGGTTTTTTAATGAAGATTGTGTTACATTGTTTTCAAGGTAGAGTTATCTGTAACGTAGAAGTTTTGCGTGCATGCAGAGAGCCGGTATTAATGAACTGGGAGTGGTTGGTTATAGAGCTAACCAGGGTTGAAAGAGAAGATCAGTTCTTCTGATACTGTTTCATTCTAAAGAACACTGGGATTACCTGAGTGGAATAAATCCCTTATTTTGCTTACTGTAGTAAAAGGGGGGAAAAAAGAAAGAGCAAAATGAAGCTTAGCTTTATACACATGGGGTTTTTCCACTGAGTGTGTTAATAACATCTTGAATGCAGCTGTTCTTGTTTCTAGAAGCCAAGAGGTAACTATAAAACTGACTATTAAGTGTCCCCTGTCCTGAAAAAGTTGTGTCCAAATATATTGCAAGATAGATCACCTAGGCTAATACTGCTTTTGCAGTTGTCATTCACGAGATTTTTAATTTCTTACTGAATACGATGGAGTTTTGGTTTGCTTGTCAGTGAAGTGAATGTTGTCCAAAGTGAACTCCCCATTACATTACACTTGGCTTTTGCAGCAAGAGTTTACAACATATATCACAGATTCAGTGGCAGTCTCTGAACTCAGCAGACTGCAGAATGATAGAATCATTAGGGATTGGAAGGTACCTCAAAAGATCATCTAGTCCAATCCCCATGCCACAGCAGGATCACCTAGACCAAGTCACACAGGAACATATCCAGGCAGGTTTTAAATGTCTCCAGAGAGGAGATTCCACAGCCCCCCTGGGCAGCCTGTTCCAGTGCTCTGTCACCCTCACTGTCACTTCTCATATTGATGTGCAACCTCCTATGTTCACCACATAAGGGACTTACACCCATTGCCCCTTGTCTTGTCATTAGGTGACGCTGAGAAGAGCCTGGCTCCATCCTCCTGACACCCACTCTTCACATATTTGTAAACATTAATGAAGTCACTCCTCAGTCTCCTTTTTTCCAAGCTCAAGAGACACAGCTCCTTCAGCCTTTCCTCATAAGACAGGTGTTATACTCCCCTCATCATCTTCATGGCTCTGCACTCTCTCCAGCAGAGAGTGTCCTTCTTGAAGTGAGGGGCCCAGAACTGGACACAATATTCGAGAAGTGCTCTCCCCAGGGCAGAGTAGAGGGGGAGGAGAACATCTCTCCATCTGCTATCCACTCGCCTTGTGATCCACCCCAGGATGCCAGTCCAGCCATGAACCTAACTGTACCAAGCCCCATCACTAAACCATGTCCTTAAGCTCCATAGCTACACTTCTTGAAGGAAGTCCTTAAACACACTCAAAGTGTTTTAAGACAGTATATTTATCTGTTTTTCTAGGCAAAAAAGTGGATTAAATCTTCTAAATTTTTATGCCCTCCCTAATGATTTGAGGTACCCTGCTAAAAGCCAGTTTTTAAATAGTGGTAAAACACTTCATGTTACTTGTTTTACTTGGGAAAATGTTTTCAGTGTGTACTGTTCTTTTTGTTTTCTTTTTCAAGTTAATTTAATGATGAGTTAAATATCATGGCTTATTTTTTTTTTTTTAGTTTTCTCCCAAAGATAAATTACTTTTCAAACTTGTCTTTTGACTTATTGGATCCTGACTTATTGGTCTTGACTGCAGTCTTCATGTTTAGCATGTTCATATTGAATGAACATGGGCAATAAAGGGTAGGTAATAGAACTCATTCTCTTTTTTTTCCCTTCCCTTTTAGTGAACCAGATGGCCAGGCTTCAGGTGGGAATGATTCAGGAGAGTGGATCTTTACAATAAGAGAAAAAGACCCCAAGAACCTAGAGAATGGAGCAGCCCAACCTTTGGAGTTGCAAAGAAATAAGGTACTGAAAATATCGAGTACATTATACGAGGAGATAATTCTTGCTTTAGTAATTTAGTGGGGTGATTTTTACCTTTTACCTCTAAAAGCATTTAAATTGCAAAAACTTTCAGAACTTTTGCTAAAAATGTGTGTTCTGTAGTTGCCTTTCACAAAATGTGTTTTGTAATTCAGAAAAACTTTAAATATGTTGGTTTTTCTCTAGTCCACTGGAGGAAGAGGAAGCAATATTTTATTGGAAAAACAGTTTTCCTTCCAGTTCAGTACAAAGCAAGGCGGGGGTTTTGGGGAGGGTGTTCTGGTCTTGTTGGAAAAATGACTACGGTGTAGCAAAGAACAGTAATTGCATGCCCCCCAAAAAAACTCCAGACTGACCAACAAACACAGAATAATGGATGTTAAGGTGCAGCTGCTTCATATTTTCTGCAGCTTGTGCGCAAGGGCAGGTGGTTCCTACTTTGGCTCGGAATATTCTCCGTGTGTGCTATTATAAGAACTGCAGAAATAGAAGAAAAATGTTGTATCCTATGGGAGGCACCTAGTAAATCTCATAACGAATTAGTATGTCTTCAGTAATATTGTGGGGGTTTGGGCTGGGGTTTTGACGTTGTTTTGGGTAGGTGTTTTTTAAATTTTGAGCTTGCATGTATTTTAGGTGTCGCAGCCTCAAATTTTAATTCAGCTTGCGTTTTCCACAGTGGTTTGTAATAACATGCTGTAGGACATTGTACGTATTTGCATCTACGTACGCCCTGGTTTCATCTAGGGTAGAATTAATTTTCTTCTTCGTAGCAGATTCAGTGCTCTGTTTTGCATTTAGTTGGTAACACACTGATGCTAATCCCGAGTTCAGGTTTTTTCAGGTGCTCTGCCAGCCAGCAGATGCACAAGAAGCTGGGTGGGGGGAAATATGGCCAGGACAGCTGACCCCAACAGACAGAGGGATACTCCGTGCCGTAGCATATCATGCCCAGTATATAAACTCAGTGTATAAGCAGGGGCCTCTTGGGCATTGGTCAAAAGATAGATGGTGAGCTATCACATTGTGCATCGCTTGCATTTTCTTGGGCTCTATTTATCTTCCTTTTTGGTTATATTCACAGTCTTTGCAGTTCTCATTCCCATCCCACTAGAAGGAGGTAGGAATGAGCAAGCAGCTGCATGGCATTTGGTTGCTGGCTGGATTTAAACAAAGACAACATAGAAACAGATATTTACTTAATAAAGTGTAGCATGTTTGAACCTTTAATTCCTGTGGTTAGAAACAGAATACAGTGAGCATGTGCTTTTTCAGCAATTAAATTGCTCAGAATGTTCTCTTCTTCACAGGAAAAGGATATCCCAAAGAAGCTGGTATCCCAATGCCTGCCTACAGTTTTATCCCCTTTATTTGTGGAGGTGAGTTATTGCTCTAAAACTTAACAGTTCCCAGATACATGTGTCTGAAAAACACATGATGAAAAACATTATGAATGACACAATCCATTTGGAACTTGATGTGCTACAGTTTTAGTTGCACCCTTTGCTTTCATGCATGTCTGCTTTTGAGATCTTTGTTTTGCTTCTGTCAATACTTCCTGTGCAGGGTATCAACATCAATCATGCTAGCCTAGAGCACTGAATAGGATAAAAAAGGGTGTGCAAATGTTTGGATTGCAGTATTCCATTTTTTCCACACGGCTTTATCTCTTCATCTGTCACTTTATCTGTTACAGACCTTAGGCTTTCTAAGCGTCCGGGTGCGCGCTGCAGAAGGTGTACAGCGTCACTCTTAAGCTCTTCTACCCGCTTTGATAGATGAACTATTCAGTTAACATTTCAGTGTTCCAAGATACAGCTCTGGACTAGCTCAGCAAGAATTTGACATTTTGAATTGCAGTATTGAAGATTGCATTTCTTTCCCATTCTAAATTTTGTTGGTTTTAAGTTTAATTTACGAATAGTTAAAAATAGTTTTTAAAATCATGTGAAAGGGAAGCCAGGTGTTTATGAAGATGTGGTTATTTTTAAAACTTGATACAACTGTAAGAAACAAAGACTCCTTTCTCACCCTCACTTTAATACGACATTTAAAATAATTAATTATTTCAATCGTGGTAACTTACAGAACTAGTTATTCTGGTAAAAGGATGCTGACTTAATTTTGTTCTAATGAATGGAATCCTGCTTATGACGATTCTTCAGTTCTATGTAAAAGAAACATCTTTGGTCCAAAGCAAACTGGAGTAGTTTCTTCACCAGTGGGTGTTTGGTTTAATTTGGTTTTAGATTTTTCCCCTCTGAAAAATGTCTTTCATTCCATCCTTCTTAATAGGATGCTGCAGAGTAGCTCTTGACAACAGCTTTAGTGATAAATGTGGAGAGAAACTTACAAATGCAGAAGCCCAGCCCCACCTCAGATTTCTGAATGTTCTGGAAGTTCTGAGAAAGAGAGCGTTTTTCCAGCCATACTTGGCACATTATACCAGCTCCTACATAAGCAAAGCAGTGAGACTCTGCCTCACAGCCCTCAGCTCCTGACATGTAGTCAGAGAGCTACCTGTAAATGGTCCCTTTTTTGTGGGATGCTTTGTGATTTTTGAATGTGGGCACACCGGAGAGGTTATAAGGTTATACTATGAAGGAAGTCTTCAGGATGCGAAGACGTCTGATGGTCAGATCCTGACATTGTTAGTATTGGCGGTCACTTCCTAAAAAGCTTTTGCATTACACTGTTTATAGAAATATTTATGAAAACCTTATTAATATCTCTCTTCCTGGTTTTCTTCCAGTTGAAAGAAAAGAGTGAAGTGTGTGGTGGTAACACAGACTCCATAGAAGAACTGAGAAAGGCTATTTATTTAGCTGAAGAGACTTGTCCAGGCATTGTGGATAACATGGTGTCCCACCTCGTGCAGAGGCTTCAGAGGTAGTAAAACTGTTTCATCAAGGGTTACAGAGAGTTGCATATCTGATTCTACAAGTATTTGACCAGTGCTAAGTTGTAAGAATTCATTTCTATTTGTAACGAAGGAAAACACCCAAACAACTTACTGCTCATCGTTTGTACAACTGTGTGTGTGTGTGTGTAGTGGAAAAATCCCTAGTCATGCCAGCATTTCTGCTGTGTAGCTTCAGGTGTCAGCCCATATGTATGTTCACCTTACTGGTGTGTGTAAAATGAGACTGGGCAACCTTTTTGCCTCCCCTGTAAGAGACATTCCTGCTTTCTTGGTGTCTGAGTGTGTGTCACAGAGGCTGTAGAATGTCAGCTCTTAATCTTTTACTCCCTGTGATAAATGAGCTATTCATTTAGTGTCTCCTTCGGTCATGTGTAAGTGGTGCATTGTTCATCCTTTAAAGGTAGTGTGTGTGGCCTTTTGGTTGTACCTCCAAATCCAACATTTGGTATTATTTCAAAAGGCCAAATTGCAGAAGAGATTTTCTATCTGCCTAGGTTAGGAAAATATTCTTGACACTCAATTTGCTGTTACACAAAAACATATGAGGGGTAAAAATTTCATAATTACTGCTTGAAGAAGCTTTAATGCACACTTGAATCCAGGAGCCTCTCCCTAGCTTCTGTGGATCTACACCATCAAGGTATGATTGCTTGGTACTTAAAAAAACTCACAGCAATGATAATCATGGACTGCTACCTTGCAAAGGATCACCTTGAGCAGGTGTTTCCCTTGTGTTGTCACTACCACAGCTTGGTAAAGTTTGAGATGTCACAATTCTCAAGTTAAAGCAGAGGATTGCCAGGCTGATGCTTTGTCATTCGGTAGAAGTGTATGCCAAGAAATCTGCAAGCAATCATGTTTGTTGCTTCCTCGGCTGCTAAGCGTGAAGCCCTGTCAGCATCGCTAGTGCTAGAAGGTCACTCCTTAATGACAGGTGTCCTGCTTGTCCTTTCAATTTATCCTGGCTGGTTTGAGGGAGTTTCTGGAGCTTCCATCTCTGTTTGTTTTCATTAGGGGTTCCAAAATTGACCTAAAATTGGCCATTCATTAGCTGAATACTTGAATGTTGGGTTTGTTTCAGCAGAGTACAAGGCCTTCCTGAAACTGGGAACCTCAGAGATGTTTTGATGCTGTAATTGAAGCTCAAAATGTGGAAACAGGCTTTCTACTGAGGTCTTCTTTTGTGGATGCTGGAGATGATCTTACGTGTTCCTGTCACAACAGCAGCTCATCACTTTTGACCTGGGAGATAGATTTCAGAAACCTTCGTATATACCCTTGTTTTTCTTCTGTTCTGCTTCCTTGGACTGTTGCTCTTTTTCTCGCCCATCTTAGTCTTATAACAATAGAAGGAAACACTTTGGTTTTTTTGAATGAAAGAAAGAAATATGCACAGATAAAGTTGATGGGTCATGTCTGGGTGAAGTTCTTTCAGGGATGGTGTGCAGCTAGGATGTGATCATGACTAGCACTCCTTCCAGAAGGCAAGTGAAAGAAATGAATGGCAGGATCTCTCTTTAAAAAGGTAGCTTAGTAGATGTTCCTCATGGATAAATATTTTTAGAGCTAGTCAGCTTGTGAAAAGATCGTTCCTTCTTATTTGAATGCCGGAACGCCTGTGGTATCGGGACAAGCTGCCAGAGTTGGGGGGTTGTTCAGCCTGGGCAAAAGGCTGCTCCCAGGTGACCTTACTGCAGCTTTTCAGTACTTAAAAGGAGGCTGCAAGAACAATGAGGAGAGACTTTTTAGCAGGGCCTGTTGTGACAGGACAAGGGGTGATGGCTTTAAACTAAACTACTCACTGCAGAAGGTCGGGCTAGAGGGCCTTTAAAGGTCCCTTCCAACCAAACACATTCTATGATTGTGTGATTCTGTTGAAGAGGCTGGAACTTCAGCAGCATAAACCTGAGTAACTTTGAGTTGCTGCTTGTTGTAGACTGCACTTCTGAAAGTCTCAACAGTAACTTTCTTTTCCCTTTCAGATACTCACTAGCTGGAGGAAGTGCTTCATCCTACTGATGTGCTGTTCCTGACTTTTCTAAAACCACAGAAATCCCAGTGTCTGTATTGCAGACATGCACCCGATGTTGTCGTTCTGCCCCGCTGATGGGTGGAAGTATGTGCTGAAAGTGTGCAAGAGTGACAATGAAGTCTTTTGGCAGTCTTCTTCAGCTCCTTTAAGCTATAGTATTTTTTTTTTTAATGATAATGCACATATTCCAGGGAGGAGTTTTTCTGTAAAATCTGAAATGTATATTTGGGTTTGTGATAGAGAAACTGAAGATGTTGAGAAACCTCAGGTATCTTGCTTTAAGAATTCCACTGGGAGATGGAGTATGTCTGTTGGAATTGTGTACAGATATGTATATAATGCCTTTTTTTAACTAAAAGCCTTTCAACGTGCATAAGGAACCACTGTGTACAAAATGGTTAAGTGCTTTTGTAGATAATGTTAGTGGGGTAAATATTTGACAGGCCATAATGAGTATTGCCTTGCCTTTATTACATGTACATTTTGAATTATGTGGTAGGTGAAGCCTGGTTTGGTTTTTGTATGTGAAGGATTTGCCACTGAAAGAGTTAGTCCTGTCCTACAGAACCTTAGGTTTGTACCGTTAGCAGCGACACCGTTTTATTCAGTCTCTCCCATATTTCTTCCTTTTTAGCTGTATCCCGAGTGTGACTTACTCATGACGGTACTACTTCTGGTTGTTTTACGTTTAATATACCTTGTCTCTTAAAGTTTTAATTACCTTCTCTAAAGAATGAGCTTTTGTGCCAATACAAATTCTGAACCCCGTGTCTTGTTCGGTTTTAGTGATGGCTATTTGTGAAGGTCAGGGTGCGGTTCAGATACAGTAGTCTTCTTTCTCACCTGGACGTGTTTGAACGCTCACGCAAACACGCCTGTGTGGCGTTTATTCTGACTCATCTCAGTAAGATCTTGGTTCTGAGACAGTAGCAAGTATTTGTTCATCATGCCTTTTTCATCATTAAAACAAATGTCTGGCAGCGTACAAGAGAAACTATCCGTAACTTCCGCATTCAGTCTTGCTGCCTAGGTCTGTGCATCTCTTCACTGGAAGTGATAGAGTGTTAAAGCGAGAGCCTGGGAAGCTGAGCCCGAGCGTTGTGTCCTGTTGCTTTGCTCCCGAAGAGGTACCTTCTGAAACTTCAGAACTCTGCACTGTTGCTGTCAGTGCTCCTAGATGCTCCAGAGGCTGGAGCCTGTGTAGTTCTGGGAAACAGTGACGTTAGTTACACACCCAGGTGACTAGGTGGCTTTTTTCCCCCCTGAGATTTACCTTGGTTTTGAACATAGTTTTCATCAAAGCTATAGTCAGGTGCTGCTTATTCTGGTAACTATGAGATCATTTTTGCCTTGTTTCAATGAAGAAACTGATGATTTTATGTACTGCATGGCAGTGAGGTAGTATCTTCGTTATTAAGTCAGTGTGAGCTCTGCAAAAGAAAGGATGAACAATTTTACAAGTATCAGCATGCTTGCCTGGTTTGGTCCAGACAGACCAAGGTTCTCCGCTACTCTGGAAGCAGGTGAGGTCTCCTTGCAGGATGTTACCATGGTAGCCCTTTTTCTATGCATATTAATAGCCTTAATTATTAATTTACTAATGTAACAGTAAGAGGACACTGTTGTGCTAACACAGCTATGAATCTTTCGGCCAGGTTAAGACCCAACAGGATACAGAAATGGGTGCATGCGGACTCCTTGTAGTCATGTTGTTAGGCACAGCAGAGTCACCAGCAGAATGAGCTGATGGTTTTCCATTACGGCTACGTGAATTTAAGGGAATCTGAACAAAGCAGACGTTTGAGGAGTAGTTTATAACTCCTCTCTGATTATTCTCCTTAAATTTGCTGTTTCATGTGCTCGTAAATGTTAGGCTAAGCTCACCCTTGAGGAAACAGAATCAGTAGTGCTATTGTGAGATTAACATCTGAACTGGGTGCAGCGGGCAATTTACCCGTTTGACATCACACCAGTGGAACATTCAGCCATTCGATAACTATGTGCTGTTACAGGAATCAGCAGATGTGTTTGCATTTGAAGTACAAATAGAATAATGGGAGCTTCCCCCCCGATGCATTAACGTAAAGACTTGAAACTCAAGCAGGCTTACTCGGAGATGCACAGACCTCTGAGATCTAGTGGGGAAGTTAAAGTCGCAGCGCTGCCTGGAGTCTCCAGAATTTATCCTTCAGAAAATTAATTCAATAATTTAAAAATGTGCCTGCCTTTGTTGTTTTTATCTCGAGTTGCATTTTGTTTGTGTTCCATGACTATATGTTGAAGAAATACTTCGCTGAGTACTGTGGCAGAATTTGCTTGGCTGAATGTGTCCCTTGGCTTAGGAGACTGAGACGAGCCAGACCTGTGGCAAGGGCAAACGGCCAAGAGGCTGGGATATTTAGAAAAAGACAAGACCTCATTTATGGTAGAGATGTGTATTTTTCTATGTAGTATATAGGTTATTTAAACGTAGACTATCTTACACTGAGATTCACTGAAAAAAAGCGTGCTCGCTCTTGAATGTAGAGTTACAATCATTTGCTACTGAGCAGTATTGATGCTTTAAAAATCCAATCTGACTTGGGAACAGGAGAGCCTCCATTCCTCAAAGAGAAATAAGCGTATTGACATCTTTGAGAGGTTGTTTCATGCTAGAAACACGTCTGTGTTACAAGGTCACACGGACGGTTGTTCTGTGCGGGTAGTACCTCTTCTCTTGGTCTTGAATACACCAAGCAACAAGCAAACGAATGCTTATGCAAGCGTATACATTAGTGGAACGGCTTATTGATCAGGGATTTCAAGATCAGGCAGTAAACTCACCCAACCAAACCCCTCAGTGATTTGTGCTGCAGGCTTGCTTTTTGAAAGTACCAGACGCGTAATCTATTTTTTTAGCCTCATTTTCCTTGCAGTTGCACTTTGTAGTTGATCAGCAGTTTACGAAGGATGACGACGCGATCGCTGTCATACAGACCGCAGTTGGTGTAATAACAAAGCAGCTCTTTCTCTGAAGAGCTGCGGTTCTGTAGCAGCTCCCGACGTTATTTTGTCTCTATCTGTGCAGGACTGGACAGATGAACCAGTTACAGCAGAGCCACGTAACGGTGGTTTCCCATTCTTGTTGTCCAGAGAGGATGGGCAGAGGGGGAAGGTAGGAGAGCAAGCACTGGCACTGAACTGCCCAGCAGCTGCGTGCTGCGAGTTCACAACCTACATAACCCACCGTAGCATAGCTCCCTCACCTGCCTGTGCTTTTGCTGTGCTTGTGAAACGTCTCGTTTAGCTCTTCCTACCTGACGCGTTGTTTTACTAAACCACACGGCACCGATTTGTAGTGGCTTTACATTAGCCTTCCAAGGAAGCCTAGTTTTGCCTTCAGATTCATCACAGACGGAAGATGAGCAGCGGTGCTAATGAGCACAGGTACAGTGCCAGGGTCAGTGGAGCTGCAGATCGTTCTTCTAGGTTACCGGGGAGGAGCTTAAAGTGCAGCGCAAATGTGCACGCTCGCTCTTCTCGGCTGTATTTCGCAGATGTGCCAGGAACGGCATCGAGCACACGCAGTAGACAAATTGTACGTAGTGGGTTCCTGCCTCCTCCTACCGCGTGGTTACAGAGGACGTTCAGGTGTGTGGTCTCTCGTTTTCTGTAATACTGCTGCCTGTTCGTATGCCGCGCATCTAAATTTTACTTTTTGTCACCCTACACCAACGTAATAAAGCTCCTTGTAAACTACATGGACTAGAAATAAAGAAGGAAAAGTTTAACGAACCTTTGCCATCCGAGTGGTCGGTAAGGTGAGATTCGGGACCCTCCTGCCCGGCGGGGATGCCTTTGCAGGCTTCCAGCACAGTTACTGCCCGCACGTCAGTAACGGTAAGTCTGTAAACCGGTGTTGAGTTTGTTCGGTCAGACTTTGTACATGAGAAGGCTCCTGCTTAAACTCACATTCTGAGCAAGGACATGGAAACTCTCTTCTCTCTTGGGGAGCTCAGTGAGCTGCTGTCTCACTGATGGCCTAAGCTAACCACGCGGGAGATTCTTGATTGTGTTGGTTTTGCGCTACAGGTGCGAGTGATCGATCGTGTCCTGTTTGGGTTAACACGCGCAGTTTCGCGTTACGGCTTGTCCCAGAGTGAGAGAATTTGCCAGTGGGCAACGAATTAAAACCTGCTTTGCATTTCCCATCCTGCCAGCCCAGTGAGAGCGGTGAAGTGCTCGCACCAAGCTGCATTAGCTTAACCCCAAACATCACAGCCTTAGTTACCCACATGACAGGTGGCAAATGTGTGTGACAGCCACAGGCCTCTAATTACACTGCATTACTCCTCTCTGCTGTTAAAAACGTGTGTGTGCCACGTTGCCTTTTCTTTTGCTCTACCAACCACTTCTCTTAGCCCCCAGGGAAGCGGGGGCATACGTGTGTGTGCTCTAGCAACTGGAGTTGTGTATCTGCACATCCTTGGTTGTGTTTTCTTTTGAGGGAGAAGTTCCTGTATGAAAAGGAAAAGTGAGCAAACTCAGGTCCTCCTGCTTGTTTCTCTAGTTTCGTTCTTGGCTGATGGAAAGGTAGGATATTGCCTCTAAGGTGAGTTTTCCTTGTGAGACTTCTTTTTGCCAGGCAGAGTCCTCACTGTAGTCACAGAATGTTCCCTATGTGCTAACATGTATTTCAGCCTTTAATTGCACAGTAGAGAAACTATGGAGGTGCTCTGGGGAAAAACATCCATGGGAGTTCAGGCTTTGCTAACCCCATTGCCTGTGGTGCAGCTTCCTGTGGCAACAAAATCCCTGTTTTCCTTTTAGTTGAGGCCAACAGCTGACTAGTCACAGTGAGAAGTAACAAGAATAGTAAATGTTGTGACTAGTTTGTGTTGTTTCCTAAATGATGTGTTTGGCCATCCATGGCTGCTGAGCTGGCTCATAGTGACCGTGGCTCTCCACACCCCACTTGACTAGATGGACAGCAGTATGAGGTGGATCGCAGTTGACTAGAGGTGGTTCTGTATTACAGCTTTCTAGTAACTGGAGGTTTAGTCACACACATAGACAGCAGCTGTTTGCAAGACACGACTGTCACGACAGTCGCTTTTATTCTGTACTGGTAATTTCAGTTTTGGGTTAACCTGGGAATAAAGGAACATAAAAATGCTGACAGCAGTTCAGCCAGTCCCATTTAAAAGCAAACCAAAACAGAATCACACTAGTAAAGAAGGGAAAAGGAATACCTTTTTAAACCTCTTTTCTAGAGGAAGAAAACAAAAAGATAACACAAAACAGGGAAAATGGTGAATGCCGAATCGGGTGGAAACTCTGAAGTTGCATCCAAAGCCCAGCTGGGGCTCTGCTGTCACAACAGACCGACCTGTATCTCGGTCTTTGCCTTCAATGTTACAGAAAAAGTAAGTGTTTGAAACGTGCTCTTCTGCAAATGCAGCAAACACACCCCTAAAAAAGTTGCTGTCTGACTTCAGGCATGTAAACACGAGCTGCTCTTTTGAGAGCTCAGTAACTGCAGCAGAGCGCTGTAAGGAGCCGGCCTCCAACGAGCCGCAGCGATCTAAACGCGAGCCCTGTTTGGGCTGCAGCGACGGCGTGGCCCTCGCCAGAATGTCCATGCAAAACCAGAATGTTTTCGCTGATACAGACAATGTAAAGGGCAGATTTAAGGACCTCGCCTGCAGGGCTTCACAGATAATATTTTACAGCTTAGTAATAAAATACTGGGGAGAGGGCAGCAAGGGCTGCAGCCCTTGGCAGCAACATTGCATGCTGCTGCTGCTTCAGCTTTGTTTTTGCAGGCCTGTAGGCTGCTGACCTGTTAATCTTCGCCCAGCTACTTCCCCTTTTCCTCGCTATATGGATCAGTCTGTGTTCCTGAGGACTTCCTCTGCATTATCGGTTCATTCTCGCTGAACCCACTTGCTCTGGCCCTGCTGAGCAGCAACACAGACCTGCAGTGGACAAGCCAGTGGGACCTGCCACTGAGAAAAGTCTCAAGAAGTTTCCTATTACTTTCCAAGTTAGTCCTTCATCATGCCATAAGCAGCTGGAGGCACTGCTGTAGCAACTGTGAGTATTGGACGTGCACTGACAGTCGGGGAAACAGCGAAGGAAAAGAGACGCTGCAGCACGTTGCCTGCCCAGGGGTTTGAAGGTTTGCACGCACAGCCTTACACACACACACACGATGTGATAGGGACCCTTTCTTTGGGGTGGGGAGGCACAGAAAGAAGGCTTCACTGTCTTTTGAAAGAGCACTATGGTATTGTGAGGCGTTTTATTCCCTTGTGTTGCGAGCAAAGCTGTCAGCCGGGTTACACATCGCACGCAGGTAAAGCCGTTAACAAAGGGAGCCGTAGCTGGGTGAAGAAAATAGCGGGGTGGGGTGGGTGCACAGTTGTCCTGGCTTCACATCCTGGATCTGTGTTCAGGCTCCCTCTACTTAACACTGTTTCCCCGAAGCCCACAGTGGTGACAGAAGAGTTTCCAGCATGTTGGACTTGCGTTAATGGAGTCTTATGACACCCACATCATGAAGGGCTTCTTAAAGGATAAGGCAGAGGAGGACAAGCGTCTCAAGC
Source organism: Phoeniculus purpureus (assembly GCA_028565055.1). Classification (NCBI taxonomy): domain Eukaryota; kingdom Metazoa; phylum Chordata; class Aves; order Bucerotiformes; family Phoeniculidae; genus Phoeniculus; species Phoeniculus purpureus. Next base: position 90,623,687 of record JAOXOE010000001.1, read on the forward strand.
ATAGTAGTCTTGGAGCTGACAACCTTCTGCGTGGGCCAACAGCTTGTCCCACGCGTAGTGGTACCTAATGTTAGAGCCCAGTCCATGCAAGGATTTCCACCCCTGGTTTTATCTGCTGCTCTCTGTACAGAGCACTGGGGCGAGGGAGAGACTGAAGTTTTGACAAGAAAGTCCCGCTAGGACATGCACCGGGCAAGATGAAAACCTGGAGCTTCAGCAGCACCCCCAGACTGCAACAACTACTTGCTGAAACGCTCCACAAACTGAATCACAACCGGCTGCGGCTCTCGGAGCGTACAGGCTTCCTTTCAAGTTTGTCAAACAAACAGCAGACTACCACCACAGCCTTTAATTTCTTCTCGTACAACCATTCACAGTACATTGACAGCCCAAAGAATATTGCACTGGGTTATTTTAAAAACCTTTCACCTTGCGAGCGGCACTCGCCTTCCACAGCCAACAGACAAGCGGTTTGGTCAGCTTGCACCAAGAAACCGGTTCGGTATGAATCCTACGCGCTGTTGATGCCACGTGGACTTGTGACCCCGGAGGGAAACGTGAGCGAGCTGTAAACCGCTTCCGTGTTAAAGATAGATAGAAAATCAGTAATTCCTGGTTGATTAAATGTAGAAGGACTGGGAAAACAATGAAAACTGAAAGTTGTCTCGTTCCTGTTAGACTGCTTCCTGCATATATCGATCTCTTTGTATTCTATGCCGTCAGTGTCCTCCTACATGTGACAGTCCAGCAGCCTACAGACTAACATGGTAACAAAAAATATATATATATATGTAGTTATGAGAAGAGAAGAGAAGAAGGAAGTGTTTGCCTCAGAGGAGGGAGTTCTCAGGTTGTGACGTCGGCTTTCTCTTTCTTTGTTTTCTTTCGGGTGCAATCTTTGAGGCAACAAAACGTCTTTTGGCATTTGGCACTCTAATAAGGACAACGTTTTAATACTGGCACAAGCTAAAAACAGCACAGAATGACAAAATACAAGACATGAGACAAACTGCAGCCGCTGGGGTGATGGGAAGCTACTTGGACCGTACAGAGAACGTCAGCGGTTTTGCCGACAGACGGTGAAGGGTTTTGCAAAACCGTGCCTCTGGTTTTCTCTTTTACCAAATTGTAAGTTTTACTAAAACTGGAGGGAGAAAAGAGTTTCGAGAGTCCTCTAAAAAAATCAGCAGCTGCTGGGCAGTCAGCACGGTGGCTCGTTCAGCCGTCAGTAGGCGTGAGGCTCTTTATGACTCAGCGCTCGAGTGCGCGAGGCAGAGCTGGTGGCACTTCGGATCACTTCCATCCATCTGGGAGAAGTTATGGGGAGAGACAAACAGGAGAAGGTCAGTTCCTACAGAAAGGTCTCTTGAAAGACGCAGGCTTTGCTGCTAGCTGTAGACACCTTTGCCTTCACTGCTTGCCTGGCTTCCTACTTTACTTCTAGGTCTGTCTAGAGCCAGAGACCAGCCAAACACATACACCAGAGGAGGTTTAGACAGGATAAACAGGGGGAAGACCCAAAGTTCATGAGCTTGGTAGTGGCTTTACTTGTTCTGCAGACACTGAATAGCCTTTTAAATTTTCTGGGTGGTCTAAGTGACAAGCAACTGAGACAAAAATAGTCTCAATAATAGTCACAATTCCAGACTGAAAAAACTTAGTTTAGCTGCACATCCTACCTTCTCTTTCCTAGAAGCCCTGAGAAGGGGCTCTTGAGGGTTTTCTTCCATCCCTACTCCTGCTTCTTTCCCACAATTTGCCTTTATCTAGAGTTTTAGAGTCACAGGGCTGTAAATTCGTAAGAGCCTTCTTCAGTAAGAGAGAGCTTTGAGGAGTTTTGCCACATTAATGCTTCCTATGAAAGAGCTAAATTAATTGCCCACGTGAACATCATCAGGCCACAGTTTAGAAGGAATTGTGCCCGTCCGGCTCCCTGTGGATGCGGAATTTGATGGGAGGTGGAAACGCTACATGCTGAAGCGACAGAAGTTCATGGGCAGAACAGCTGCTTCCCTGCACAAAATTTAATTTCCTCTCAGGTGTGGAGTTTCCATGATTCTGTTAGAGCTACAGCAAAGTCCTCTGGTTTGCTGACGTCCTTCTGGAAGGCTGAGACACGGAGCTCCCCGTGCAGCCAGCCGGATCCGTTTTGACTGGGTAACTCCTGCACATGACACAGGTCTTGCAGGAGAACTCCTACAGCTCCCGCAGGACCAAAACCAGTCTCTCAGGTCTGGCCTTACAGGGTTTAGAATTTCTTTTAAAATTCCAGAGTTTCTTTCCCTGGTTGTGCTGAACGACCTGCCTGTGTTTGCTGGAGCATTTCACTGAACTTTGCACCTACAGACCTTGTTTGGGGAAAAGGCTACAAACCTCCCTCTGCCCGAAGCCCCACTTTTACCTTTCAAACGTGTATTCGCTTTCAGCCCTGAAGTAGTACACGTGGGATTTGAAATGCAGCTTGAACACGTAATCTTTGTGAATGTTTTCAGATTCAGAAGGAATGGTGAGTGAGTATCCCAGTAAAGGAAGGCTGGCTAAAGGGTGATTGTCCTGAAAAGACACGATAGAAAGAACTGTGAGATCAAGGACAGCGTGTAAATCAAATGGAAGATACATACGCGCTCATCTAAAGGTTAAAGTCAGGCTTCACTGGGCTCTGGGCTAGAGATGTCCCTGCTTGTTGGTTTAGATGACCTTTGGAGGTCCCTTCCAACCAGTACCTTCTGCGATTCTGTCATCACTGCTCCACTGTGTGGGGAAAAATACCAGCTTTATGGAACCGCAGTGGGCACGGAGTTGCAGCTTGCCATCCTTTTAGATCCCTGTCAGAAAGGATAGCACTAGGTCCTCGTAAGAACGTTGTCTGAAATCACAGACTGTCACTACTTTCAAACTGACAAGGGTAAAGCTCCATCATTTGGAACTGGCAGGGCACCACGTGTGTTCCCCTGAGGCTTGACCTTGAGGCTCTTCCCAATGTCATCTGGTGATAGGATGAGGGGCAGTGGGTGTGAGCTGGAACAGAGGAGGTTCCTTATAAATATCAGAAGGAACTTCTTCCCAGTGAGGGTGACAAAGCACTGGGACAGGCTGCCCAGGGGAGTTGTGGAGTCTCCTTCTCTGGAGATGTTTAAAACCCTCCTGGATGTGTTCCTGTGTGACTTGATCTACGTGATCCTGCCCTGGCAAGATGATCTTTCAATGTCCCTTCCAATCCCTAATGTTCTGTGATTCTGTGACATGAAATGGCCCCTCACAGCACTCGTTGCTCAAGTCTTTTTACGTCGTCTGAAGTGTATGAAGGCATCGTGTCATTATCCTGCCGACGTGGAAATAGTCTGTCCTCTATCGTTTATATTCTTTTAACGCAGAAACTCAGCCCCCAAGGATACCTACAGCAATGGAAGGACGATGTAGCGATTGGAATTATTTTGTCCTTAGACCCTGCTCAAAGACGGAGATTCAGAAGTCAAACAGCCTCTAGATAGAAACCCCCCTATTTTTGCAGCAGGATGTTGGCTCAGAACGATCAATCCTTGGCCACTGGTTCTCTCTGGTTTGGCTTAAGCATCAGTAAGAGTGAACAAAGTGTGTAAGTCACTGTTAAGTTTTAAATTGTAATAATCTCAGTATCTGTACGAGAGAAAAGTTGGTTCAACTGGCACCACAATTTCCGAGCAGTAGCAGCATCTGCTGTACATCTGGAGATGACCTACACCACAGAATCGCAGAAACTCAGGGGCTGGAAGGGACCTTGAAAGATCATCCAGTCCAACCCCCTTGCCAGAGCAGGATCCCCTACAGTAGGTCACACAGGACTGTGTCCAGGAGGGTTTGTGTTTTTGTGTCCTGTGACTGCTGAGACTTGCAGTGAACAAGCACATGGCCCTCCAATGACAAGAGCACAGATGGAGAACAGGCTCCGCTTGTGTTCCCTTACAGCAATGGCTGGGAGCCACGACCAGTGCACCTGCTGCTTCTACCTGCAGAGCACAGGGCTGGTGTCAGCTGCTCTTTGCTACTGCTTTGGAAAAACAAAAGCACTTCTCCAGCCAGAGCCCCTCACGCAGTCCGTTACCTGGTGCGATTTATAGAAGAACATACAGAAGTTGGTGAACACCACCCAAAGCTTCTGCCACCCGTTGCTGTTCTTGAATTTCCTGAGGAGATTTCCAGACAGCTGGTTCTGAAAAAGATCAGAAGCAGCTAAATCAGACAGTGACGTGTACCTGGGGTGTAATTATTACACAAAACATTATCTGCTTTCGTCTGGTTCAACGTGACCTTGTGCTACGTGAAAACGTTCGAGTTGAGTGGGCGTAGTTTAGTTCTGCAATGTCTACTGCTAAGTTGTACTTGGTGTAGCTGGTTTTTGTTTGTAGCTGGGGGCTTCCAAAAACCTCAGGCTGCTACACTTGTTTGCTCTTTTTAAACTGAGGTGGCTCTCAGTGATGCCTTGCTGCACACTGGTCTTGCACTCCTAGTCTGCCCGTTCCTCTCAAATGATACCGGGACAGAATAATGGGAACAGAAAGTCTGACATGAGTTGGTGATGCAAAGAAAACAGCTATGGCAAGCTTCAGAACTGATGGAGACTGAGCCCTCAGTACCCAGCGAGTTCATAACTTTGAAAAGGTTTCAAATGCAAGGAGGAAGAAGCCATAATCAAGGCCAAACAGCTGGCAGAAGAAGCTGCTCTTCACACAGTGAAGAAGGAAAGTCCAGTGTCATCGTGCATCGCAAAAGAAGGGGAGTGTTTGCAGAATGACTAGTTTACTTCCTGCTCCTTGTAAGGGCTCTCCCCTGGACCAGAAGAGCCGTTTACACCACTCTCATTACGTACTGCAGAAGTGAACCAATCTGTAGACCTTAACAGTAAATGTCTGGTGGTCCTGATGTGTCCACTACCAATGACACAGTCTTGACAACATTCTGTTTCACCAGTCTCGGATATACAATAAAGCCTTTGCTCCAAATAATCCCATCCTCTGCTATCAGGACTGCTGCCTCCTCACCCTCAGGTTACCGGTGTGCTCCTCAGTTTTCTGTTACCTCATTACTCTGGAGGATATCATAAAAGGACAGGCTTTGCATTCGGTACCAGCAGACATATGAAATGGAAACGGGCCGCTGATCACTGATCAGTCCAGCAGGTAGGGAAGTACAGTCACTGACAGAGAGAGGATCTTCTACCACGAGAGAGACAGAAAGGAGGGAGAGACACAAAGAAAATAAACAATAATGCTGAAGTGAGAGCCACCAACAGAATGATGTGATCATGAGTGTAACCTGCCACACATGGAGCAGCAGCAGTGGAGCTGGAGATGTTTTCACAGAACACGGTATGGCTCCAGGGTGCGTGCGGTCTTCACTGGTTGGTTTGCAGTCAGTTGAGGCACGGGGAGGCACAAAAGGGAAATGAGCGCTGAGCTCAGACCCAAGGCTTTGCCTAACTAAAGGGCTTAGCTGTTGGAATTGAAAATCCACCTCCATGGCATCTATCGCACAATCTTCTTGGTTGGAAGAGACCTTTAAGCTCATCAAGTCCAACCTTCAAACTAGCACTGCCAGGTCACCACTAAACAACGTCCTCAAGCACCAGGTCCACAAGATTTCTAAACACCTCCAGGGATGGTGACTCCACCACTGCCCTGGGCAGCCTGTTCCAACGACTAGTACAAGTATTTGTGAGAAGATTCTTCCTACCATTCAGCCTAAACCTCCCCAGTGCAGCTTGAAGCCATTTCTTCTAGTGCTATCACTTGCCACCAGGGAGAAGAGGCTGTCCCCATCATGCTTTCTAGCACAGAGTAACTGTCTTTGCCACATTTCAGCAGCTCACCCTGTTTAGAAACGCGGGCAGTTACACGAGCTGTGACTATTACCTGTCCTCGCGTCTCCAAGCTCCGAGTCAGTGTGTCTTCCCTAGAGCAACGGTGACCTGACGTCTGTGGGCTGCCTCATCAGTAGAGCCCAACTCAGCTTTAAGAGTCCTTTCACCACTCCACTGAAGCGTAAGTTCCTATCTGATGTGATGAAGTGTTCAGTGCTCCTTGGAGCCCCTCTTGGGTGAAACACCTAAGCAGGCTTACTACCCATCCCAAAACCCACCCTGAGCTGCGAGTCTTTCATTCTAATCTGTGAAAGGTCGGTGTCTGCCTCTCATCTGCTGAGTACAGAAGGAGTAAGTGTGTATCTGCTTGGCTCTGCTGTGAGCGGGCCGGGGGGGACCGAGGATTTGTGTTCTGAGGTGGAAAATGCAAATAAAGAGAAAGCAGATGAGACTGAGCAATGGGACAAGGTTCCAGAAAAGATGGCTGGGTAAAGAAGGTACGTTAGTAATACACGTAACTGAAACTCTGGCTGCAGCAGCTAAAGACAATGTCCTTTCCGCTCGGGCAATGACTTAATGTCTCTGTAACCGAGAGCATTAAGACAGTCTGACCCGCTTTACATTTTCAAGGGCATCAGCATTTTTTTGGAGGTACTTCTGTGGAAACGAGTGCTCCAACTGACGGCACAAAGATGCACTAAGGGAGCGGATCGGTGATTCTTGACTAATGGTTTTCACCACTGTTTGAGGACAGCTTTTGATAGGGGTGCCTGAGACTTCCCCAGAAGGAGACAATGGACAGTAAGGAGGAGCAGAAAGGAAATTGTCATTCAAGAGCGAGGCTGGAGCTGCAGTTCAGATGGTTCCGAGGCAGATACCTCCACAGCAATACTAAAGTCGATCATTGAAACACTGGTATTTCTGTGCCAGCAGACGTGCACCGTAGTGTTGCCACGGTGTGGTGACTGACGCTCGAGTGAGGTGCGGGATGCACTGAGGTCGTCCTCAGATTCCTGGTCTACAGTAGTTTCATCAGGAGACTCTATGAAATGCAGGGAAAAAGCATCTTTCTTCCTCTATGCAACAACACATATAATTGGAAAAATCAAACAGATCAGTCCTGTCCACGGCATTGTGAACTAATTCTAAAACACACTTCCAGAAACAATTCTGTGCAGATGTTAAGTAGATTTTTTAGGCTATTTTTACGTGCTTCTGCAAGTGTTAGAATCAAAGACTAGCTACCATGCTCTGTTGGTGCTCTAATACCTTCCAAGGACAGGCACTGCCCAAGTCTTGTTAAACAGCTCCTGGAATCATTATGCTTAGGTCCCTTCTCTATTCAGTGCTCTGCTAACACCAACAAGAACGTTAAAATGGTGCGTGAATAAACACCGACACCTTAAAAATGTCGGCTTCAAATGCATCAGTTCTACTGCATCCAACATTTCCCATCGCTTTGCTTAGAAGCAATCACCAACCACGCCGTCAGAACTCAAAAGCATTTCCAGTCTAGCATTTACTTACTATTGTCAGGTGGGCTACTAGCCAGTAACTCTGGGGCAGGGCCACTGCTTTTTTCTGCCAAGTCTATTGCCATCTGAACATCCTCAGTCCACTTGTCCATTTCAGCGCGGGTACTAACATTGGAAATTCAGGTTTTATTCACTTTCACATGAAATGTCTAAGAAACTCTAAGAGACAGTCACCAGCTGAGCTCTGAGCTCACTTTTAACTACATAAATTCAGACACAAGGTCCTAGGAGCTGGTTTTCTCCCCCAATAACTCTGTGGAAATCGGAATCAAAACTGTTGATGCTCCATCTTGTCTCATTCACCCTCTCTTTCAAAAAGTGCTTTTCACCAAAGAACCAGCAAACACAATGACCCCTCCCTCCTTCTCTATTGGTCCCACTGTCAAAGATGCAGACAAACACAATCTACATTTTTATGTTGTCTCCACTAATTACCTGGCAGCAACGACGATGGACTGGTGTTGACCTCGCAGTGTTAGACAGTGAGGAACTCCCCACTCATCTTCACTTTCTTCTATCTGAGAGATAAAAGTCCACATGCAGTCAGAGTGCAGGGAGTCACACGTACTCCTTAAGGTGAAACAGTGAGCTCAACGAGCTCGTAGCCTTGAGGAAAAGAGCACTGAAACCTTCACAGCCAACCAGTTCGAGCTAGGTGCTGCAGCGTAACACAGGCTTGGTGCGAGTAAGGCCGTGCCAAACAGTCATCAGCAATTGGGCAGACTCCTAGAAATGCTAGACTGAAACACCCTGAAGCCTTGCAGGTGGTTAGTGTGGTAGTGACAGCCTAACTCAGCTCTCCTCAGGAAACCAGGAAGGGACAGATACAAGCCCATGAGAAGCTCCAATGGAAATAACGGGAGGGAATTTAAGTGTTTTGAAAGTAGTAAAAATCATTTAAGAAGCAGTGGCAAGTAGCTGCTATTGGCTCAAACTGGCTGTTTCCCAGGGTTATTGCAACGAGAGCTCCAACAAGACAACTGCTGGCAGTTTCCCCCTGCTTTGGCTTTAGGATACAGAGCTGAGAAGATGAGGAGATGTTTTCATACAGAAACGAGATTGTCACTACTCTTCACTTGCTCTGCACGGGGCGTTTACAAGCAGCTGGTGAAGAGTCCTGGCTCAGTGCATGAGTTTTTAAACGAGGGACCCATCTCACAAGACATCTGTAGTATGAAGAAGCTGCCCCCAACAATGACCTTTCCCCCGACTTCCGCTGCGTAATCGATCACCTCTGTGCAGCAGGCGCGCGAACACGTGCCAAAACCTACACAGCCCCATCGGGCTCTGAAGAACGTCACCGCGACGTCTCTGAATCACACAACAGCCCTTTCAGTGCAGCCAAAATTGATCAGGCAAGAAGGGCCCACAAATGGCTCCTTAAGCACGACCCCACACCCCGGCCCCGCTCAGGTTCTCATGGTACTTACTGTCATGCCATACAGCGGGAGATGCCCATGGACTTTAAACTGGTTGGATGCTGTCAGGCCTCTACTCGTGTACAACAAGACGTCATTGAACTGAAAAGCAAGAGGAGGCATCATCAGCATGACGCTGGCCTGCACATGCACAGAAAGCCCATCGCTACGGCAAATCCAGGACAGCTGCCCACTCCTGGCTGGCCGCGTCGGTCCCAACGCACGAGTCCACCACACCGGCGTCCACACCGGTCCAGCACCTGGTGTTAGCACCCGTCACCTCCCCTGCCTTCCTGCACGGTCCCCACAGCGTTCCTCTGCATGTCTTCCAGTGTGATCTCTGGGTCAGAGCAGCACTGACACCAAGCCGCGTGTTTCACACCCTGCTGCTGTGGGAGGGGAGCGTGGTTCACCGGCATCTCCTTCCGACCTGCGCGAGACGACGAGCGAGCACGCCCGCGAGACCGGTGTCCAGCTTAGCTCTTACAAAGCTGCCTGTTCCTCCCCTTGCTCTTTAGGTTGGCTTTAGGTGAAGACTATCAAGGCGAAGAGACCGAGAGTCTCGATTTGCGGAGCTTCCTGCCTGCAGCAGAGTTGTCCAAGGCGGGTTAAACCAGCGGCACATTTGCACTGTGCTGCCTGGGCCAAGGGATGCTTTTGTTTTCTCAAGCCAGACAGCTCCACAAGGCAGATCCCATCCTGTGGTGCGAAGCAGGGAGCTCAACAGTCACCCACAACCCACCAGCAGTAACCCAGGAGCTGTGTGGATCAGCCGCTAGAGGGAGATTTAATTTTGCCCATGATCACGCCTGTGCTCAGAGCCCCAAAACGCTGACCCAGGATTTCACCTCCCGGAAGATTCTGGTGCTTGAGGCAGACCAAAGGCTTCTTTGGCACCATGAGCAACCGACTTGAGTCCAGTCTCAACTTTTTCGTGCTTCACACAGGTAACACGTCACGGCGTCACCCGGTAGTGAGAGCCGCTGCGTGCAAGCATCTGTGCGCTGTGTTTGTTGGGCTGCTCGCTAGCGCTTTTGAAGGCAGAGGATGATCCTACCCAGGCAGACTTAGCAGATGCAGCTTTGTCTCGTTTGGCAGATTAAATGTCAAACACCTCGTAAGACCTGCACACTCCTGAGCTTTTCTGCACGCCCGCTGTTTTCATCCACCGTGTACAAGAAGCCGAGGAAACACCTGCCCAGTGGTCAATGCTTTTGAGATTCAGCTGGACGGGGGCTGGACCTCCTGATCTAGACTCTGCTTTCTCCAGGAAAGGCTGGACCAAGTGATCTTTCAAGTCCCTTCCAACCCGAGGTTCTAGGATTTCCAGCTCCAAAGTCTTGCCCCGTTACACTGCACTAGAAAATCTATGCACTCTGCTGCTCGTCCCAGTCCCTCAGCAGCAAAGGCTCAACAGCGGCAGGATGGGAGAGTCTGGGAGTAAGTCAGCAGGCTGGGAAGACAAGAGAGGAGGCTGGCTGGCTCTTGTGGAGTGGGAACTGAGTGGGATCACTGCAACCTGAAAATGCTGTGAGTGATAGTAGGAGGAGACAACCTTTGCCAGTGTAAGAGGTACAAAATACATCTCCGGGTAAAGGCGGGTCCATCAACATGCTGGGCACTCACGGGCTGAGTCTGGGTGGCTTGTGAACAGACTCGGTTCTCTAGTGTGTCCCGAGAGCATTATGTGATCTCAAAGGTCTTCTCCAACCTGAACGATGCTATGATTACTCATACCACCAGGAGTAACTCCTTCTACTCTTTAATGGACACGATCACTAATCCTGATGCTGTTTCACACTTTACGTCTCTGCTTTTATTTAAGACAATCACAGAATAGTTTATTTTGGAAGGGACCTCAGAGATCACCTAGTCCCAACTGCCCTGCTATGGGCAAGGACTATGGGCAAGGACACCTCTCACCAGAGCAGGTTGCCCAGGGCCCCATCCAACCTGGCCTTGAACGCTTCCATGGTGGGGAAATCCACAGCGTCTCTGGGCAACCTGTTCCAGCATCTCACCACCTTCATAATGAAGAATTTCTTCTTAAGATCTACTCTAAATCTACTCTTTTTTCACTTGGAACCATTCCCCCTTGTCCTGCTGCTGGAGTCCCTCATACACAGTCCCTCTCCAGCTAGGAGAGCTAGCTACAACGTGCTAGGACGTACAATTTACCGCTGTCTCCACAGTCATACAAAACAAGGAAGTTTTATCTTTGGAAGAAGCAGTTACAAAGGGAATATTTGGCTTGGACAGGAACAGAGTTCCTAACAGCCAGCTACACGGGTGCTGTACTACGTTCAGTGGGGCTGTTTACAAACACCGGAATTCAGAATACGAGTCCAACAGTACGTCCAGTAGTTGCCTGCAGGTAGATTTCATTACGTGAAGAAACCAGAAAGAACACCTGCTCGCTTACCAGAAAGAACATCCGTTGCTGTAAACCTTTTCCAGACAGCTTACTAAGGCTTCCCAGTCTAATGAACTCCTGTAGGAAACAAAGACGACACAAGTATTGCCTTCTGCAGAAATGAGACGACAGCGGTTCATTACGCAAAGACACGCTTGACTACTTGGACACAGCACTGACTTCACTCTCAGTCACCAAGGCTTTTTCTTTATTACAGATGTTAAATAATTCTTTTCATTCATACCTGCCATCGAGATAAACTCCTTCAGACTTTCCCATTAGGAAAAACTTCCTCACTGAAAGGGTCATCAGGCCCTGGAACAGGCTGCCCAGGGAGGGAGGCGAATCCACCCCCCTGGATGGGTGTAAAAGCGGTGTAGCTACACAGGGACATGGCTTAGCAGTTGGCCTGGTACAGCCAGGTAACGGTTGGACTCAACGACCTGGAGGGTCTTTTCCAATCTGGCTGATGCTACGATTCTGTGATACCTTTTAAGAAAATTCAGTTAAGCAAAGTTCTCTTTACCTAATACCGATTCCTTCAGACAGCTCCTGCTTTCATCAGTTTTGAAGCAGTTTTCATGGTGCAAATGACGTAAAGCACAGTGATAATGGATGTCAATGGTTGGGCTTGTGTCGGGCGTACGGCACACACAGCTCTTCACTGGGATGTCATATGGGCTACACAAACCGACGTCACCGTCAGCAGCGGATAAAGAAGGACACTTGTCGTCTGGCAGCGTGAGTTATCCTAGCACCACCCATGTCATGTAACACAGCACATGAACTCACATGAAGGAATGCTTAGGGATGGAATTACAGGAAGAGTAGCACATCTGAAACTTCCAAATGGCTGCATGTCTTGAGCCATGAGCTATAACTCACCCTGCCACGTACCTGAAACCCACATAAATACCACTTCTTTTACTCAAGACACCTCTTCTGCCAAGAGATTCAGATTTATTTCTTACAGCCTTTCAAAGGTCATTCTGCTCACTGCTGACGATGTGAAAGGCAGACAAAGCACCAGAATCATGTGCTGCAACTGGAGTGTTGTTGTGGTGTGTTCAGTTGTCTCACCTGCACTGCGTAAGGGCTAAAGGACCAAAAAGGTGGCTAGAGGTGGTTATTCCTACATCACAGTAGGCTCACTGTTACCAGAGAGACCACAGGAAGCTGTTGCTTGTCAGCACAGAGTTAATGATAATTACTATTTATAAGGTACCAGCCAACAGTCACGATCAGGCACCACCACAGCAAGTGCCGTGTGAACACAGGAATTAAGAGCTGCAGGTCACTGCAACCTGCACAGGAAGTTTTAACATCAAACATAGGAACCAGCTTGGTGGCAGCAGAGAGACCCCTGGCTAGGACACTGTGAAGAGAGGACAGTTACCAGAGGCTTCCTTAAGACAGCTGAATCGCCAGCCTAACATCAGACTTCTCCTCTGAGATGTGGCGTTCAGCCACCTTTGGGTAAACCCAGCTGTAGGTAATGATGGCATCTGCCTCCCAGCCCAGCCTGCACTGGGGCAGGGACTTCAGCTGGAGTCAGAAGAGCAGCCAAAGGGCTAGCAGCAGCAACATGCTGGGCAAGTGCCAGAGCATGGTGGTTAGATACAGGCCTCCAGCTATAGTCTATACCATTGACCGCTACTCTCTGGCTTCTATCCTGCAGCCAGTTCACAATCCACCTCACTACCCTATCGTCCAGACCACACTGCCTCTGTTTGGCTGTGGGGATGCTGTGGGAGACTGTCAAATGCTTTACTGAAGTCAAGATAGACCCCACTGGGAACCCGAACACAGCTCCCCCAGCAGGATGTGGCTGTGCAGGTGACAGGCTGCAGGGAATGCCACAGCCTCTTACTGATCTCAGGGGGGCAGCTCTGAGGATAGCTGTGTGTGGCGTGAGCAGGTGGATGATCTGTTTAACTGAGCATCACAGCTGCAAAATGAGGTGGAAAGGCTACAAGCTGAAGTAGAAAGTCTCAGAAGCATTAGGGAGGCTGAAATGGAGACAGACTGGTGGACCCAGGCGCTGCAGTCTGGTCTACGGCCAAATAACAGCCAGAATCAAGGGGCCCTTGTATCCTGCACCTCTCAGATCGAAGACAGAAGCCCAAGTGAAAGGGGTGAGTGGAGGCAAGTTCAAGGTCGTGGCAGAAGGCAAGCACACCCCTTGCCTGCGTCACCTCTCTAGGTGCCACTGAGAAATAGAGACGAACACCTCCTGGAAGACAATTAGTCTAATAGGGATATAGATGATGGTTGACCTATTCCAGAGGTCTTATGGCGTGGCAGGCCCCAGACTGTGGCTCTTGCTGAGTAGAGGTCTGTCCAGCTGCCTTGCAGCCAGGGCTAGCTGGCTGGGCTGCAGGGCAAGCTCAAGCACTGCTGTATTTGCAGTTCAATGAAACTCTCATCTGGTCTCTTTTTCCAGACTCTTTCCCATAGCCTGGATGCACTCCTGTGTGACCTACTGTAGGTGACTCTGCTCTGGCAGGGCACTTGGACTAGACAATCTTATGAGGTCCCTTCCAACCCCTAACATTCTATGATTCTGTGACACATGAAGGGTGAGAACAGTCTAGCAGTGCATTTCCCCCGCTGTTCCATGGCCACAAGCACCGGTTTTCTGTATTACACACGGAAGTCAGGGGAGTGGGAGGAAATTACTTCAACAAGAGACAACCCCTGAGTTTGCCTGCACAGATGTGTGTGCCTGGGGAAGTAAAAAAAGGCTATAAAGGACTCGTTTATTCTGAGATAACGCTCTGTTTTAAAAAAACCATGACAAGGAAGAAGAGAAAGACGCTGGTACTTTTATAGCACAATGACAAGTGTTTACTTAGGGCAGTGCTGGCTCAAAGACTATTGCCTCATGTTGCACGCAGACTGAAGGGACTGCTCGTCCCCAGGGCCTTCAGTTTCAAAGGTAAGGCATCGTGAAAGGGCTGGAGGTCCTCCCACACAGATGTCTTACTTTGCTTTAACGTGCCATGCTCTAGCATTGAAAAACCCTCGGCTGCTCAATCTCTGAATGCTGTGACAGACACTACGTTTTCATCACCTCAGTTGTAACAGACGGTTGGAATTGCCCTTGACCGTCCAAAGCGACACCAAAGAGAAACCTAATACAACCGGTAGAAAGGTAAAGAAGATGATTGCCTCTTCCCACTTTGAAGGCTAATGTGTTCCATGGTGTTAGTGTCTTCTCATTTCACAGGTTTTGACGAGAGGAAAACAGTTTGTATGAGGAAGGGCAATTTCACAGCCGCTCCTAAGACACAGGTTTTCTAAAACACACCTAACACTTGGAAATTGCATCAGCCCTTGGCCGCAGCTCTGCTACTTACCCTTCCCGGGATCACCAGATTGTCTATGCCTATCAAGTCTTTCTTGAGTTCATGAAGCTTCTGGAAGTTCTCCATCTTTATCATATTGCCATGGAGCTGAGCCACCATTTCAGAAATCTCAGCCAAAGCAGCTAGGTGGACAGAACCGTAAAATGCTCATTAAAGACGTGAAAGAAGGTTAGAAAAGGTGCCTTTTGTCTGCAGCACCCAGCTCACGACCACCACCCGTCCTGTGCTACCTTCCCCTTCACAGCGCAAAGACAGACTAGAAACCACACAAAGTCTGGACATCATTCTACAGAGCTGGGGATGGAGAGAGAGGGTGGAGCGTTGTAATGAAGAGATGGGTTATTTCCTCAGCCAGCAGTAGGCTTCATTTCAGCCACAGGAACCATGTACACAGGATACTGGGGTCAATTCAGAGCCCCAATAAACGGGTTCTCCTGAAGGAACACTTTCCTACATCTCTAATTAACCGAGGATTCTTCTCTATGCTTGGAAAAAATGCACTTCCCCCCATCTGCAGCTCACTGGGTCAAGTTCAGATTTGAAAACACCAGGAAAAATGGCAGAGTCACTCTCTGTAGCATTTCAGATAGTGACCAGTAACGTGGGGCTTTGTCCTCGGTGCCAGCAATAGGAACACCTACACGACTGCATGTCGCTGAGCTGCATCACAGCTCCACTTCAGTCTTTCCAAAGACATTGCCAGCAACAAGGCAACACCTGGGACTGATGTTCCTAAGGAACATCTCCATTGCCAAAGGGGGTGGCTGCTGTGTGATGAGAGTCTGGTGGGGTATAGGGGGAAGTAGACGCTCTGAAATCCCACTCTGAGGGAGTAGAAGCCAAACCAAATGCAGGCTGCTGCCACTCTGCTGCTCATGTCTTGTCCACTGAGAGAACTAAGCTGAAAATCACTTCACTGCTCAATCCTTTTTGAGGGACCAGCGCACAGACTGGCTCCTTGTCATCGTGTGTGTAAGCACAACCTTGCTATAGCCAAACAGACGTGCAGTCTCTGAATGGGCTGAATGCACTCACTGACTGACTTGAGTACTAGAACAGCAGTTACAGCCATCTGTGCTCAAAAAAATACCGCCAAGGGAACACTAACAATCGTTTTTCCTTCTCACACTGTTGCTCAGTACTGTTCATGGACCTGTTCACACAAGACCTGTGTTCTCTGCTGGGACTCACATCTGCACCTTCCACTTTCCTGCTTGTTTACACTTCAACAAAAGTCTGCAAGAACTTTAGTGAGAGACTGATCCTGGAGTGATGGTGTCCCTGAGCCACACTGTCCTCCTCATGCTCTCTTATTTCTACCCCTGAATTCCGTGTTTCTATCCACCTCAACAGGAATCAGCTCTTGCTGCTGCACTCTCCACGGGGGTGGGAATGGAAGCATCATCCTCATCAGCTAGCCACGGCTAAAAGAAATGAAGGCACGACTCGCTGCATCCCTTCAGACCATTCAGGCAGTAGGAACATGGGGGCAAACATCTGTGTGACACAGCACAGAAGGATCATTCTTTGGTGTCCACCCATGCACCAGCAATGTATTTGGATGCCGTTCCCACTTCCAGGAATTGGGGTCTCTTACTCACCTCTCGAATCCCTGAAGTCCATGTGGCTTGGTGGGTAGTACTTGCAAAGCCTCTCCATCAGCTGCTTATAGTGCATAAGCCTGTGTAAAGGTCTGAGGAGGAAGGTGTTGAGAGGCAAGTAGCAGACTTTCTGTAGTTCAAAATCCCTGCAAAAGGTCTCCAGCTTTCGAGAGTTCTTGATCCCATTCTCCAACTCAATTAAAATGTCATTGTGCTTCCGCAGGTGAATTGTCAGTTGCTGACAGGCACAAAGGAAGAAAGAAAGAGCATGTGGTAGAGCTATTGGCAACAACTGTGAGCCGTGACTCAGCCCAAACCCACCCCAGTACAACTGGCACAGCACCTGGGGTTTGCAAACAACATTAACTGTGCAACACAGTGGCTTTGGTAAGTCCCTTGAGAAGGAGAAATGGCACCTCTCATTTGAAGCACACCCCTCTGCACCACCTGGCACACAAAAGTACATGAGCAAACACAACTAAACAATGTAGGTGAGCAATCCACAGGCAAGGAAATCACAGGAACTTAGCTTGTGTGCGTGGGTGCAACACCGAGAGAGCATGACAAGGCAGACACAGCCAGCTAGGAAACAAAGGTACTTTTGGGGATGATGAAGGGATCTAGGCTGCTTAGGGAGGTAGCTGAATTGCCATCCCTGGATGGGTTTTAAAGTCATGTAGATATGGAAATCTAGTGGGATTGGTACGGTTGGGTAATGGTTAGACTCAATAATCTTGAAGGTCTTTTCCAACCTCAATGATTCTATGATACTATGATTTAATCGCCCCATTTCCTTTAGATACTTTTGGAGACACCAGATGCAGACAAATGGACCTCTGGCTTCTGCTCCCCTGCATTAATGAGAAGTTGCACTTCCTGAG
>JAOXOE010000001.1:90648776-90682130 GCA_028565055.1 Phoeniculus purpureus
GTCTAGCAGCTAGATACTAGGATAAAGGTTGGACTCGATGACCCTGGAGGTCCTTTCCAGCCATGATGATTCTGTGACTTTCCATTGCCACTTTATAACCACGGCGTAACCGTACTGAAGATAAATTACAGACAAATGCCTGCAGAGAGCAAGAGAGTCTGGCCCAGACAAGTCCAATCAGAGCAAGAAGAGAGCTCCTCTCTGCTGCCTTTGCTCAGGTATCAGTGGTCAAATGAAGTGAGTTAAGAGCTCTGCCAGGGAAGAATCACTTCATAGCTATTTCACAAAAATGCTGTTTTCCTGCCACTATTACGCTAAGGAGAGATAATTTTGAAGCCCAGCCTCTTCTAACACTGCCAGTTTGTAGGGTGAACTGTAGACCCTGAGAGTGTCGGAGCTGCACTGCTGCAGAATGGAAAGCTTTTCTCTGACACCCACCCAGCCAACACCTACTTGCCCTAAACAGGACTTGATCCTCTGCTGCTCCCTCTTTACTACTGATGAGCTCTGCGTGCTCCATGGGCTTCAGAAGAGCTGCCACATAGCAATCCTGACATTTGGCAAGACACTAGTTCATCTGGAATGCTGATCTCATTTGCACGTGCCTGTGCCTGAGGTACCCGAACAAGAGAGTTTGTCGAGCAAACACGCACAAAGAACGATCCAGCGTTCCCAGGCCGTTAATAACCAGCATCTGCGACTTCCACAAATGCCAACCCCTCACTACAGGAGGTCCCAACGAGCCGGCAAGAAGGCAAACACGCTCAGCTGCAGCAAACGACATCGCCAAACAGCAAACAGTCTTACCACAGAGCGAGCCGCTGCTCGATTTCCTTGAGGAACCCGGCGTGAAATTTGTGCAAAGGTTCGAAGTTGGAGAAAAGGAGATTTTTCAGTGTTTCGGGCATGCAATCCTCTTTACTCACTGCACTTTGGAACCACTGCAGAGGAGACAAGAAAGGCAGAACTATCAGGAAGTGGAACGCAGCGGGTACGATCATTCGTTGTCTTTATACACTTAACCCAGTGCCAACCAACCCTTGCTTAGCTGGCTCTAGGAATACACCCCAGGCTACCCCAACCCACCTGTGTGCTGCACTGCTGCTCTCACCAGTGGTCAGGCCCTGCTCAGCTAAAAAAGAAACTTCCTTCACCACCATCAACCAAGTCCCAACAATTCTTTTCCAGCCCAAACTGGTTTGTCAACACAAACTGAATTTGCAGACGCTCCAGGTGCGAAGAGTTCCAGTAAGGACAAAAACAGGCTCTGCGTTTGCTTTGCCTGAGTTCTGTCTGAAATCCCTCTGACAGGAGTTGGTACAGCAGGCACTCAGCCCATGCTGCTGCGCGCAGAGGACATCCCACACCTTGCAAAGTGAATGTAGGACACTACTTTGCACCTCGGAGACAAGACAGGAGGGTCGGAGGCACACACTAAGGCTGCAGTAGGCTCCTGCTCTGTTTTTTACTTACTGTTCTCTGTATTTCAAACCTATGGGTGATGTAAAGCCACAGGACTAGGGCGCTTGGCTCAGACTATTAACATCAGCGTTACAACACTGCTCACTCCTTGCTGCTCTGAGGGGTTCCAGCTGTCTACAGTTGTCTTCCAGCAGCGCTTAGAAGGTTGTTGGGACCATAGAAGGCTGTTACAGTGGTGGTGATGAACACTGCATGAGATGCAGCTGTCCAAGACCTTGGAAAGAGAGAGAGCTTTCCCAAGCTTCTCCCTCTCCCACTTCATCTCTGCACTGAGCAGAGCTAAGGTTGAACAACTGCACACCTACCAAGGAGTGCACAACACTTGCTCCTTTTACCTTTTACAGTGACACTGTCTACTTGTTCACCCTCAGTGACCTCCTGGGCCAGTAACCTGTGGAGCACAACTGGTGGGCCTGATCAGAAACACCTGTATGCCTCTTGGTGGCAAGGCAAATTCAACTCTGGACACCATAGAAGTAAAGGCCAGTGTGGGCAGTGAGGATTTAGCTCTGAAAAGCTAAAATGTTCTGTTTCTGCAGCTACTGGGTGACACATAAGGTGAAAAGAGTGTATCTGCTGTTGAGACTGCAGCGATGGCCACTGTCCCATAGAACCTGACATCACACAGAGCCAGAGTAAGTAGGCAATGGAGCCAGAGCTATCTTGCTGCCTCTAACAGCTGTGCTGCTCCAGCCTACAGCTAGCATCTGCCATGTGGGCTCCTGGGGCAGACGAGAAGCTGGGGAGAAGGTGCCTCCCTCACGGCTCCCAGCAGGTATCAAGAGACTCTTCCCTGCAGCATGTCCTTCTCAATGCAGCAGGAGGCAATGCACCTCCAAAGTGAGTGGGCCACTAAAGAGCTGGCAGCCTGCTGAAATACAACGAGGGGTTTCAGATCCAGTGCCCTTTACAGCCCACTGTAATTTAAGGCCAAATGACGCAGGCGTTGCTCTTGGAAGTTAAACAAGACCATTGGTGCACATGCAAAGGCAGCATGTGCTTGCCTTGGTGACTTTAACAATCATACTCATCAGGTGCTGAAGATTAATGACTCATTTAACAGAGAGTTTTACTCACTGAAAAATCAGTCATTCAGATAGTTACTCTGCAGTGTTTCATGTTCCATGGAGGGCATTTAACCTTATACGCCCCCCTACAAGGCTACCTCAGTTTTAAGCGAAGTCACTGAAAACCCACAAGCATTTCTAGTCATTGTAACCACAAAATATGAGGGCAAGGAAAATTAACTGAAGTGAGTCCTGAGTTCCTCAGCATCAGACAGTTTCACAGTGCGTGTTACTAACCACAGTGTAATGTCTGCTTTCTACTCCTCGTGTTACTTCCCCTCCAGAGCTGTACTCCTGCACGCTGCACAGGACACTGACAGTGCAGAACACAGAAGTAGTGTGGAACAGCCAGGTGTTGAATGGAGCAGCTTAAACACTCCTGATGACTAGAGCTGCGTGTTTCATGAGCAATGCGAAAGTAAACATACCGACGTGATGACCTCAAGGTCCTTCAGGTATGTTCGTTCTGTGGTTGCTGCTTCTTTAGCGATGAAGTAAGCTTTCTCCGTTGGGAATCTCTGCGAATTGCAAACACGTTAGGTTTTCATCTGCTTTTACAGAGCTGCTTTCTGTAGGAAAAAGCTGCAGACAACAATCACCAAGAGAGTTACAAGCGACTGACCCTTGCTTGTGGCTGCCATGACTCACGACTCAATGTTCCTGAGCCCTGAAGGCAATCATTGCTTGCAAATGCAAGAGAACAAGCACTTTCTGTGGCTCCTTGAGAGATGTTTTTACTGTCAAGGTCATTTCTACAGCTTTGGGGTACTGATGTTCTTTCCAGCTTATTCAACATATTTGGAGCAGGACCTATTATGAGGTTCTAAAAGAAATCCTTTTTGGACTGCAGGCTAGATAATCCCTTGCACCAGATTTGATAAAATGACGATAACTAGAGCCTGATCATTGTAAGTTTCATGTCTAGTTAAGAACCCACAGGAAAAATACTCTCAAAAAATGTCAAATCTGTAAGATTTTCCCAGAGTGGTTGAACAACCTAAGACTGGGAGAGGGGAAGAATTTTAGGGTAAGCCACAGATTTCAAATGTCAGGAAAAATATCCCAGAAGTTACCTAAGAGTCAAAAGTGCTTTTGCTCTCTTAATGCTGAAGAGCCAAAGGATCCCAACTGATCTTTCTCTGTGTTGCTCAGGGAGCAAAAAGGAAGATCAAACCATCTCTAGATCCTTTTCTTCCACATTTTCCCCCTCACGATCAATAATGTAGAGGACACACTAGAAAGGGATGCAAGGGGAGACCGTGTGGGCATTTCCTAGCCGTATTGTAACCCCATAGGAGACATAATAGAATGCATAGAATTATCACAACTGGAAAGCACCTCCGGGATCATCAAGTCCAGCCCTCATCCCAGCATCTCCCTAAACCCTAGAACATGGCCTCAAGTGCTAGATCTACTTGCTTTTTAACACCTTAATGGATGGTGATGCCACCACCTCCCTGGGCAGCGTGTTCCAGTGCCCAGCCACTCTCTCAGTGAAGAACTTCTTCATAATATACACACTAAACCTCCCCTAATGCAACTTGAGGCCATTTCCTCTCGTCCTATCATTAGTAATCTGGAAGAAGAGACCAGTACCAACCTCGCTGCAACCTTCTTTCAGGCAGTTGTAGAGAGCAAGAAGGTCTCCTCTCAGCCTCTTCTTCTCTAGACCAAATAACCCCAGTTCCCTCAGCTGCTCATCAAATGGCCTGTTTTCCAGACTCCTCACCCGTCTTGTTGCCCTCCTCTGGACCTGCTCCAGCACCTCAATGTCCTTCTTATACTGTGACACCCAAAACTGGACACAGTACTCAAGGTGTGGTCTCATGAGTGCAGAGTACAGGGGCACCATCACCTCCCTGCTCCTGCTGATATAGAAAAGGATGCTGCTGGCCTTCTTGGCTACCTGGGTATACTCCTGGCTCATGTTCAGCTGGCTATCAACCAACATCCCCAGGTCCTTTTCTGCCAGGTAGCTCTCCAGCCACTCTTCCCCAAGCCTACAGTGCTGCCGGGGGCTGCTGTGACTGAAGTGCATGACCCGGTACTTGGCTTTGTTAAACCTCATCCCACTGGCCTCAGCCCATCACTCCAGCCTGTCTAAACCCCTCTGCAGTGCCTCCCTACCCTTCTGCAGATTGACCCTCCCACTTAAGTTTGTGTCATCTGCAAATTTACTGAGGGTGCGTTCGATCCCCTCATCCAGGTCACTGATCAAGATGTTACACAAGTCTGCTCCCAAAACTGAGCCCCGAGGGACACTTCTTGTGGCCAGTCACCCACTGGATTTAACCCCATTCACCACAAGTCTTTGGGCTTGGCCAGCCAGCCAGTTTTTAACCCAGCGAAGAGTCCACCTGTCTAAGCTGTGAGTCACCAGCTTCTCTAGCAGAATGCTGTGCGAAATGGTGCCAGATGCCTGACTGAAGTCCAAGTAGACAGAATCCTCACACACTAGGTAGGTCACCTGACCACAGAAGGAGATCAGGTCGGTGAACCCATGCTGGCTGGGCCTGACCCCCTGTTGTCCTGCACTTGCTGCTCAACCACCCTCAAGAAAACTGTTCCATAATCTTCTCTGGTACCGAGGTCAAGCTGTCAGGCCTGCAGTTCCCTGGATCCTCCCTTATGCCTTTCTTGTAGATGGATGTCACATTAGCAAGTTTCCAGTCTGGGACCTCCCCTGTTAACTGGGACTACTGATGAGTGATGGAGAGAGGCTTGGCAAGTTCCTCTGCCAGCTCCCTCAGCACTCTCGGTGGATCTCATCCAGCCCCACAGACTTACGGGTGTCCAGTTGGCTCAGTAGGTCATGACTAGACTGAGGCAAAGAAGGCATTAAGTACCTCAGTCTTTTCCTCATCCTTGATAACAGTGTTCCCTCTCGTGTCCAATAAGGGATGGAGACTCTCTCTGGTTCTTTGTTGTTAATATACTCGTAAAACCACTTTCTATTACCTCAAGCAGGTGCACACAGCTGGTGTACACTGCAGTCACTGCTTGCTGACACTGAGGCTATTAACTGATCCTTCCCTTTTCTTCCTCTGAAATTTCTCTCATGTACCTTGCTAACTACGCACAGTGGGAGAAGAGATCTTTACACATGCTCCCACTTTCCAGCAAAGCCATCTGAGTTCCTGCCGTCTTCATCCTGAGATGCTCCAGGCTCAGGAGAAAAAGCAGGTGACAGAAGGCCAAGTGCGACCCCCTCCCCCTCGAGCAGTGGAGGGATCAGCCAGCAGGCATCTGGAACACCCTGGCTCAGCCAGAATGACTTTTATCTTCAAAAAGCAGTTTTGGATGTGATGCTCCCTTATGGATTTGCTCCAATGATGGGGCTGAGCCAAACAGTCCCAGCTGAATGCCGCAGGCTGTGGCTCAAAATGAGCATTTTCTACTCCCACAACCAAATGCTCCTTAGTGATGCTCCCAGCAGAGACAGACTGGAGAGCCTGGGTTGGATGCTCCAGCGCAGGCTCCAACGCTGTTCCTTTGCCTTGTGTCACCTGGAAGTTCCCTCCAATAGTACATTGGAGTTGACTGTTTCGTTACAGCAAACTACCAAGCTCCACTCCTCAAAAAAAAGCGAGATTTATACGAGATCCTGTCAAATCAAGTTCTTCAGGTTGCAACCAACAGGACGAGGCCAGATTTATCCCACATTAGCTTTAAGGACCTAGAACTACCTATCTTTTTAAAGAGGAGCTGAGGCCCCTCTGTTCAAGGGAATGAATCTAGGGCAGCGAGCCCTCAGCTACAACAGTTCTGTTGTTCCACCTGACCTGCTCCAAACTGAGTTTGGCCTCAGGAGCACTGGGGTGCTCTTGGGCATACTGTCACCGAGGAGAGCAGATACCAAGTGACCTAACTTGGGTTAGCTGAGTTTATCTAGGAAGAGGAAGCTGCAGGGGCTCCGAATATTAGTCAGCTTGACGAGCAGCGGTAGTCACAACACAACATTAAGAAGAGAGCCAAGGCAAACTGCCTTTGCATTACCTTTCTCTTGACCTCTTCCTCATCATCAGTCCTGATGCACGATGGGTCATTCAGCAAAGGGCTGATCAAGGGAGATGACTGCTTAGCATCAGGGCTCAAGTTTGGAGATAAAGTCATATTTACCACGGATGGTCCTCCTTGGGAATTGATGGAAAGCTCTGAAAGGTGAGGACTGCCAGTCAGAGAACCTGCTAAAAAAATGGCAAAAGAGAAACCAGTTAGGACAAGCTTTCTGTAGAAAGCACCAAGAGTAGAACCTTAAGTTGCAGTATGTGAAATTCCACAAGACACAGCCACCAGGTTCGACCAAACGGACTAGAAACCAGAGGAACAGCACCCACTCGCATTAATCATGGGACCAGAGTACCCTTTTAGCTGATGAAACTGGCTGAAATTAGTGGGTGGATCAAGGCACACATGACTGACCTGAAACATTTACTGCTGAACAACACATTATTACCAAATTTTGATTAGCCATTTTGATTCACTCCACGAAAGAATAAATACAGCACTAAGGGAATCACCCTGGGAGTGCCTTTCTAGCAAAGAACTTAAATCAGTACTTCACAGAGAGCTACAGGACACAAGTTAGAACAAATTGATCTAGTGGAAGTCTAGCAAAAAAGAAACAACTTTCTACAAGACCAGTCAAATCTAACACGAAGGGAGAAAACTACTAGTTCCCGTTTTCTACACACAACACAAGTATGTATAGTATACCTTGTAGGTCTTTCCATGCTCCTCTGATTGTTTGGGATGGAAATGCTAGCATTACATTTACATAAAACAGCAATACTTTTAAGGCACACAGCATGACAACTTTAGAATACCACATTCAGGAGGCTCATTTGATTTTGGATTAAAAATATTAAATTAGACAATGGATTACACGTCAGTGGGTTCAAATACACTACATTAAAGGGAAGTAATGGAATTAGCATTTTGTCCTCTGGGAGGCAGCCAGACTACTGACTGCACACAGGAAAAAGTTTGCCAGAATGCCCAGTGTTGTCCCAGACATCCCAACCTCCAAACCTCTGAAAATCTAAACCTGTTTTAGAGGATGGATCTGTCATGTGAAAAAACATTTACAGTCTGCACCGTTTTGGCATCATACATTAAAATCTGAACCAAAAATAAGTCACAAGCTTTTGATTACCATTAGGCTGCCTGGGGTTAAATGGTTAAATGCAAAACCCACTCGTTGCCACATAATAATCGAGGTCCAACACATTTTACTGTGTTTATGTGCTCCCTAGACTGTGACAGGTAAGTGATCCTGTTGCTGCAACGCAGCTGAGATAACTCCAGTAAACAGAGGCACCAATAAATATAATTAGGCCAGTAATAAAACCTATTTATTCTCTGGAAGAACTCGAGATTTATTGCTAGAACATGAATCTTTTCCAGTTACAAACCAGTTCATGTTTATATGTCATTCCTTTGAAAAGAGAAGATAAAGAACAATACAGTCGTCAGTTGATGTAATTGTGACAGTTACGTAGCCTATTGTAAATCAAAGTCAAAGCAGTTTTTGTCTGAAATAAAGGTCTGGATTATTACAGCTAGCAAGAAAGGATTTCCCAACAGTTTCACACTAGACCAATGCTCAGTGAAGTTTGAGAAAATGCCACAGCTTGTTACACAGATGTCAATTTTATTGACGCTAGCACACAACTGTACACAGCGGTTTCAAGAGAAACGGAATTCATCATTGAGAAATAGCGAAACAGATTAATAGCAAGGTCGTGAGGTTAAAAGTACTTCACTCTACGTTACAAAAGACATAGGAAAGTTGATATTGCCTCAAACGTGGAAACAAAGAAATTCTGGCACTATGCCTGTCGTACGACAGCGAAGAAATGGTTTGCACCTCCGTGTGAGGAGTTCACAGGCGTTGTCATCTACACGTTAAATAGCACCTATAGGTAGACAGTTACTCTGACATATCTACCTACTGATTTGGAATCCTAGCCCTAACTTCTGATGTACTGCAATTATTGTCAGTATAAATCAAGTATTCAACACTATAAGATACCCAAGGGGTAACGAATTAAAAAGGTTGCCTAACCTCCACTCGGAGGACTAGGGAAAAGTGTTACGGGAAGTGCCACCAAAAGCCGTGCTGGTGTCTCACGGCACTGAAGACGTACCCCACCGATTAAAGACTTGCACATCAGTACAGACGTTCCCAAAGTCACTTTGCAGCAAGCTGAATTGCTGCGTCACTGAATTGCAGTGACCAAATGCTGCCATCACTACCCACAAGCAAGAGCTCAGTTAGACCCCATCCACCAACATCCCATAACAGTGAAGATGAAAGATAAGTGTAAGAAAGAGGCTGTATTCCAAAAGGCTCTTAAAATGCTGTCGGGTTAGCAGCTTCTGGGACCTAATCGTGGCCAACACTGTCACTAGGGTCAACACACAGTGTATGGGTCTGGTAGCGGTGGGAAATGAACTTGATCTGCTGTGAGAAAGTCAGTAAGTCATAAAGTAATGACTCTCCCATCACCATTCAACCAGGACGTGGGTCATGCTGATGGGTCATGACAGTGCTACTAAGTGGCTTTCTCTTCTCCATGGAGGTGATAAAAAAGGAGCCTGCGTTACCCAAATGGTATGTTCTCAGCGCTTCGCGTGCCCGCCGGCCACGGGAAAGTGGCTGTATTCCTACAGGCTGTACTTGTCAGCTGTGCACTGCAGAACATCAACAGAAGCAGAAGGGAGAGGAACGACCTTCCTTACCAAACACTGAAATGTCTCCTATTTTACCCTAACAGACTCACTAACTGAGGGGCATGCCAGCTGACCGGCACCAACCAGCACGGCACAGCACTGCCTGAATGGTTTGCAGCTGGTCACGTGGAACTGCCTGTCTGTACTCGAAGGAATTTTTATTTAGATTCAGACTTGGGGCACCTTTCAAGTCTAATGGAGCCAGTCACATATGGTGAAACCACGAGACAAGTACAACAGGATGGTTATCTAAGGATTGCTTAAGCACCTCCTAAAATGATACCTCTGGTGGAGTGGGTATTAGACATGCACTTCAATTCTTCTCTGAGCTTGGGTTTAACAACAGAAACAAAACACTCATGGATGCCAGTGGGAAATAATGAGAATGCACTTTACCATGGTACGTCAGATTAGGCCCAGCCATGCCAAACATCTGGCATGGTTCTGAGTTCCACTGAGCTAAGCTAGCCTCCAGACATTGTGGAAAGGTGCTGCAGGAGGAAAGGGAACAGGAAAAGTACAGCTGGATTGAAATCTGACTTGACAAAACATGTACCGATGAACAGTGGCATTTTATGCAGCCACAAGACATGAAATGATGGGCTACTGTCGCAGCTTCACACCTGTCTCAGATCACTTCCCACCAACATACACGTTCCATATGCTAAGCAACACCGAGCCAGCGGTGGTAATCGAATGGCTATACCTCACTCAAAACACGTATCGCTGTTGCTTTCTGCAGCTCGGTGGGAATGCACAGGAGGGCTAGCAGTCTGTGAGTGCTTAGCCAGAGAGCAGGAGGCCGGGCTCTGTCCTTAGCTGGCCAGCCATCCCACTAGCAGCATCTACTTTACTTTAGATCCCTGTCATGCACAGATATTAACCAACAGGGACTGCTGCTGAGGTTGGCACCTATAGAACCTTGGGCTGGCTGAGCCACAACCCTTTAAAACGTGGCTAGTAGCAGTGAAAAAACAGTTCAGATCAGTACTTTGCAGCCAATGAAGAAAATCTCTCCCTGGGGTCAGTTCAAATCACAGGTGAGCTGAATTACCTGCTGCCTCTTTCTTTGTTGACTACACAGACAGCACAAGATGATCGAAAAATCCTTGGCTAGAGAATTTAAAACACATGGGAGGGCCCTCCTCTTTGTCAGGAAGACAAACAGGACTCAGTGCATCCTGAAGTCACTCCTCCTCTACTCCTTTTCTCCTGAAAACGATGAATAACAATCTCAGGACATTTGGCGTTCAGCATCTGCTTCAACAGAAACAGTCCCCATCCCTGCACACTGTGTTTAACAGTAAGGAACAGTATGGCAGAGTTAAGATGCTCCTGGGTCCAGCTTCATTTTCCACAATCCCAGTGGTTGCGTACTGCTAACGTGTACCTAAAGTCTTGGCTCACAGTACAGTTCACACGTGGAACAGATAGCACCAGGTGAAGTGGCAGGAGTTTTCACAGGCACTTCACCGACGACTGGAAAACCTCCGACTGGGGGACAGTTTAACACGTGCGGTCCATCCTTTCCCTCTCCAGTTGTGCACAGGTACAGCCACACAGCTAAACTAACAGAGTTACGGGATGGAAATTCTGCTCTGCTCTGCCTCAGTGCAAGAACAAAATCCCACCAACTTCCAGGAAAGCATGAGTGGGACCAGTTCATTAAGCTGTGTTGTTTTCCCCATTAAACAGGACAAGCTGGAGTGCTGGGTGCAGTCTGTTGAAGATCTTGAAAAGCATTTACACATCACCCATAAATTTATGTACAAACATCCCTGATGCAGCACTGAGGAGCTTGAGGAGGAACAGAAGGAAAACATAACTTGGGAAAAGATCTTATGTCACACAGAACCAGTAACTCTGCCTGCCTTGAAGAGGAACATGACAGGGAGGAAGGTTTGCTTTGACTTCACAGTTTCAACATGTGTGCCCATGGCAGGAGTGGCAGGGAGCTGGGAGAACGGTGCACCTTCTCCGTGAACCAACTTCCTGATATTTGGGACAATGCATCAGCCAGCAAATGGACAGAACAATTAAACCAGTGACAGTTTTACAGCAAAATACCAGTTAGAATGAGCAAAAGCCTTCAGTACAGGTGAAACTAAAAATAATAAAAAAAATTAATTCCATGCATACACAGTTAAATGGCTTGACATGCTTATAGTCTCATCAAGCTTGGTGTTGGTTTAGTAGCCAAAACCTGTCCAGCTGGTAAAGGTCCATGCTCCATTGGTGTACTGCAGTATTAGACAGCGGTGAGTGTGAAATCAGACAGTAACTGCTGCTGGCCTACATCAGGGTATACCCACAGCTTCAGAACAAAGAGTGAACACTACAGCCTGGGAAGAAGACAAGGTCACTGGGCATCAGTTCTTTGTCTAGGCTTGATCTCTCCAGACAGAAGTAGAGCAACCTATAGAAGGATTCCTTGCTTTACCCAGGGTTAGGGTTGGTTTGCTCTTGTTTGTCTTTAAACCGACATGACACAAGGCTACAACAGAACGCAAACCGTTCACCCCCTGTGTAAGCTTATGCCACAGATACTGTCCATTTCAACAAGACATCTCCAAAAGACTGCAGTGATCCTGCTTACGAGCTACAGTAGTACACGGACTTGATTGTCGTTGGGTGCAGCCTTCATTAAGAAATGAAGGGCAATCCAATCATGCTCAGTGGAGCCCAAATGCTCTGGAAAACAGACCTCCTTCCCACCCCTCCCTCCACTCTTCTGCTCCTCAACGTGGTGTGGTTTCTCAGCTCAAGACTCACCAACTGGTAGGGTTTTTCCCAGTTCTGAGGTGATGAGTGCTCTACGAGACAGGATCACTGTAATAAGAGGAATTAAGTACTCCCCATACAAATAGGTATTTTTGCAGTAAAAGGACATTGAGACAGCGCTCCAAACAATGCAAGGAACAGAAGATACACCATGCTTTGAGGATAGACAGAACACTGAAACGGGTTTTTCTCCCGGAGAGGTACATGCTGACAAAACAGTGCATACAACGAAACAAAAAATGCTTCTCTTTCCAAGGTATTAAACAAATGACAAAAATGAGAATGAAGTCCCCAGCATTTTCAATTTTAAATCAGAATTTTGACTGTTGAGGTTTATTTGAAAGATTTATGCATGTGCACACATAGAAACCAGGAAAGGGCTGGAAAGTGAAACACTGCCAAGATTGTGAACTTCTGTTAGTTGAGTCCAAGTGAGGTTTTTAGCAGGAAAAGGGCAAAATAAAGATCCAGCTTATAAAAGGTTTTTAAATACCTCATGTAAAAGCAACAGGCATGAGCTCTAACATTCACTGAACAGAGAGACCTACCTCTGATCTTGCTGTAAACCATAGAAGGCAAAAGCCTGTTCTCTTCTCAATATAAGATCTGCAGCATTTTAAAGAAAGCATCTAATCTAATTCTAACATGCTTGAAAGCTCTCAAATCAGAAAGCATTCAGCTTCCTTCAGCCTTTCATGTCCCAATCGGTACCATTACTGGCTTTAGAGATAACTCTTATCAGTAGGAGCTGTGGATTTTTACAGTTCTCAGGGCCCAAAGCATTACCAAAAAAGCAATAAAAATGAGACACCTCAAAACTAATCGTTCTGGAGCAGACTAAGTATTTACCATCATGTCATGCAAATTTACGATCCTAAGGTCTTTACCCCCATTTACTGTAATACCACCACCATTATTTACACTCAGATCTGTGAAAAGCATGCCTGTGATGGCTCAGCCAGGCTTTCCAGTTTCATGACATTCAAAAGAAAGTGCTCACTGCTTTTAGGAACAAACAACATAAACCAAGCTTATTTGAGACATTCTTCATAGACAACAGAATTGGAACATAAGACATGCTATATGTCACCCAAGCTAGACCTTTTATTCATGTGATGCCTTTGATTTTGAAGCTCTACATTTTAAAATATCAATGGCATCACACAGCCTAAACGTAGGGAGGAACATGGAAGATGCCTTTGCTCAGGGTCCACATGTTGCACAAGAATAATTTCCTTTCTAAGTAAGACAGACACGTGCCTCTGTCCAGGCATACTGCAGCCACTGCAGAAATTACTAAAGCAGAAGAGGAAAGATGTCGCTAATTTTAATTTACAATGATTAAATCCTTTCTGGAACGTTGAGAACATGGGCAAAAGTTTTCCCTCACTTAGCTTGACTGAAACCAGCCTGCTGCCACTCATGTTTGAGAAATGTTACAGATCAGCCGAGTCTTTGGGACCTCCTGGTGCTAACACGGTGCATCAGCCACTTCAAATTAGAAACCCCCCCACCATCACCATCAAGCAGGAAGCACCAACAAGCGGCTGGGTTTCTGGCAAAAGGACTGCTGCCCTACGTCTTGTGTCTGACAGCAGCTACCAAACAAGCGGTGTATATATTAAAAGTCGTTCCAGAAGGTTTAATTTCCCTCCTATATTTAGGGTCTCTAATTTGGTACAGAGAAGAGGATTGATCCCCTAAATGAAGAGGAAAGAGATGCACTAAATGAAGAGGAAAGCGATGCACTGAAACGTACAGAAGCTGCCTTAAGAACCTACACCATTGAGGGAGAGAAGCACTACTGGAAGAGCAAACAGGACTTTGGCTTCCTTCATCACGTACATGCATGAACACAGACACCCTTTCCTTTGCACCCAGTGCTCCTTCCAGCTGGTAACAACCATGCTGCTGCATGAGGTACATCTCCATCCTTGTGCACAAACTCCCTTACTTCTCACACACGGCAGTCGGGAATTGAGTGTTAACTTATCACCATTGCAAGTTAAATTGCAGCAATCAAAACGTCACTTTAAAGTCACCTCTGACAGCAGTCTAATGTCTCATCATGACAAATGAGACTAGTTAAACAGACACGGCACTTGACAGAGTTTGTAAGTTAGATGCCCTTCCTTCCGTTGAAGAACTGTTGCAGAAATAGCTGCAATTTGTGCAAGCTGCACAGAAATCAACCGTCCTGATGAAACCTGAATCACTGATTTTTGATATTTAGAATCAAGTCTGGCTCACTGGAGCTTTAAACTCTCAGCAAGAGTGCAAAGCACACGATGCAAAAGAGAATGCAAATAAAGAAGGCTGGACATTTTTAGTGTGCTTAAGACCTTTCCTATTCTCGTTGTCTTCCCAACCCTGGGCCCTTCCAGAAGAAACTTCCAGCTGATTACAGAGACTCTGCTTGTGTGATGTCTATCATGTGACAGAAGACAGAATTTAAAACATCTCTGCTTCTTAGTGGAAAAAAAAAAAAGGAGGAGCAATAAACAGGTTTTGGATTGGTCTGATCCATTTTCCATCTGACTTTCTCTGGTTGCCCTCAAGTAATTTCAGGTACAGATAGAGGCCAGACAGGAATTTCTGGCATGACTACGACTGCTTCAGAACGAACACAGCTGCTTCAACTACCAAAAGCTGCTCCACAATCATCTGTGCAGCCCTACAAATACTCAAGGAGGAACATACGGGCAGCCTGATCTAATAATACTAGCATCATTTAAAGAACTTACTCACAACCTACTATTTTTGTACCCTGTGCTGTGTTCTAATAACAATACTCAGCATTGCCAAGAATGCTGCTCAGAGAATACTCTAAGTTTGCAAGCCCTTTAATCCTGAAACAAACTGGCAGATCAATGAAGTTTTCCAAGCTCTTACCATGCAATTCTTCCATTATGCTCACGTGCCTACTTTATAACTGATCTCAGCTCCACAGAGCCCACAGAAGGTACTCACAAAACCTAGAACCAAAATTCAGCTTCCAGTCTGTCTTTGCTGTAAGTCGTACTCATGGGCACTACAATGGTTAATGCCATGGTACTCCTTAGGCAGGCTGCGGGTGATCTGAGAAAACGGCTTCACTAGGTGCACATCACCCTCAGAGAACACCCCTGTCTGTCATGCACAAGGAACATGTTTGCTAGGGGCTATGAGCTTAAACCCAAACCAGTGCATCTGGGCCATTCAGATATAACTTGCCCAAAACTCTGTACCTGCAATACCCTACAGATGTCCTGGCTCCTACATCAGTTTGCCACTATCCACGTTTCCTTCATCTAGCCAAATTCATTCCCAGGTCACTGAAGGAAGCTAGATTGTATGCAAGGCTGCTATGAAAAGGCTGTTATCTCCTCCAGGAGAAGGTACCAGCAGAATACAGCAAGTCTGAACTGCTGCTGAGCTGGAGAAAAAATTGTCTGACATAACATTTTTGCTGTCATCGTGGAAGATGGCTTTACAGGGTCAAGTGTTTGGAAGAGCAAAGAAAGAACAGAGTGCCCTTTATCCACAGGCTAAGTACATCTGCACATTATTTTGGGACGAACTCCTAATCTGGTTTTGCAACTAGTCACCAAGTACACGGACAGAGTTGGTTCTGCATAGTGATAAGCTGAACCAACAACCCAACCAGAGGCTTCTGCCACAATCTCTAGAAAGACACGAGATGGGTGGCTCAAGACTTCATGCAGAGCAAACGTAGCCCCTTGATTCTGCTGGCATCCAGTTGTTACAGCAACTGAGGCTGTCTGGGCACTTGAGGAGTTAGATAACACTTATTGAAAAGATTTAGAACAATGAATCAGAAGTACCATCAGCCACGCTCCAGAATCCACTGGAACTGGTGGAAGAATCAAATACTTCAGTGTGTAAGTACCTCTGTCACACTTGAGACGCCGGTGTGGTTAGACCACTGCTGTGGACCAGTGCATGCAAAGTAATCAGCGCTCGCAACGGCTAACACGGGCTGACAGGCGTGTCTTCCCATGCGTGCTTCGTGAGCCAGAACAAGGATCCCTCTCTCATCTCATCCACAGCCCTGCCCCAAAAGGTTCTGTTGTTTCCTGCAAGGTCTTTTTTTGTTCCTCAGAAACAAACCCCCAGACTGATTTTAAGGGAACTGACCTTACATGAATTTCAAACTGCTCTCTCACACTGCATTCTTGACGAGTGCTCAGATATGAGCCACATGTCTGGTGGAGGAATTTGGCCCACAGATTGTTTTTAATTAAACGCTTGTTTACTGATATTAAACAGCGGCATAAAAATAGTGCAAATTAAATTCTAAATGAAATTATTTCCTATATAATTTAAAAACTTGCTTCTTCACACTGGAAGAATTCCAGATGTGTTACAATGACAGCCACTTCAACATTTAAAGTTGCAAAACTGCCAGAGGACAGAAAAGAGTCAGGGAAAATCCCTCATTTACATTTTTGAGGATATTATTCCAAAGAAAAAAGAGAAGTTGTTGAGATATTTTAATCAGCATCTAGGCTACGTCCAGCTACCAGCAGGTCTGTCATTATAAAATTATAAATCCATTATATTTGTAGGCATATGAAAGACAAATCAGGCCTGAAAACAGTATCTGAAAGGATGCAAATTAGTAAAGACCACTTATAAAATCTCATATTCACTTAAATTCCAACGATACGACATTTATTCACTTCTCTTAAGTACCACTGCAAATCTGTCTGGTGAAAATCCATTACTTGGACTCTAACTTTACTGGCTAACAAAGAAATTAATCCATCTGTCCAGATTGCTATTACTTTACTGTATAATAGAACCACTGGCACGTCTGCTGCACAGGCAGCAAAACATCAAAAGGAGACTCATGCATCACGCTTACTGCTAATGCAGGCTTCAACTACTCACATTTCATCTTAAATATTGAGAAATCCAAGGCAATTATTTTACATCTACTCTAAATCCAAAACACAAACCACTTCCTTTTAGAATAATGTACAAGACAGCTTGTCCTTAATTATCAATCTTGCTGTTTCTAGATTCATGCTTTAAACTATAGGAACAAACAAGAGCATCCTCTGTCACCAAAATACCACTGTCTAAAGAGATGCTTTAAGTAATTCCTGTTTAAAAATGAGGTATCTAATCTTGAAGAAAACCAGCACACTAAAGGAGATGAGTGGATTCAAACATGTTTCCACAAATATGTATTTTACTGCTAAGAAGTATAACAAGACATGCCTAGCTACTGTAGGTATTTTTTTTACTATCCTTCACTCAAATTAAACTCTTTTAAAGTGTGCATAGACCAAGGCATTAGAAAAATTAAAGATTTCTTATTTAATTAGTTTTTGTAGAAACAATCCAGAAAATTTTATATTGCCTAGATTTACAAAGTCCTGTGACTTGTACTTGTCAGTACTTATGTGGGTGGATTCATCACTGATGCATGCATGTACTGCATGATGCAGATCATTGCAAGAGACCTGCAGCTCAGTCAATGCATTGCTCATCGCTTAAAATTCTCAGATTTAGTTCTTTTCCCCCACAAGAAAAATATAGAAAAGTTAAAATTAAGGCCAGTGTTAAAGAGAACATCCTGTCTCTCAGCTCTTTCCATACAGAACATATTTCATCCAGATTTTCTTAATTAAATCTGAGAAACTAGAATCATATTTTATTAGGTTACAGCCTTAATTGTCAATACTTTTAGCCCGTGAGAAGGAAGCTCACAAATAACTCGTTTCTTTGTCCCTCTGCACGTGTGCCAACATTCACTACTCTATGTACAGTATAGAAGACAGCCTGGACCACAGCAAGTCCTATCACTCTCTGTGCCAGGCAATGAAAAATTCATGAGGTGGCACTATTAAAAAATTAGTGTACGACAGACTAACTGGATCCTGCATGGATGAAGATTTTTCATCATCAAAGCAAGAAATAAAATTAAACAGCCACCATCTCCAAACCACCTGCCAAAAATCGCCCACAACAGGACTTTGATGTCTCCACAATAATTCCACTGAAAGAACAAGGGGAAAACAACTCTAGCAACTGATTCTATACCACACCGCTAAAGGATAGAAAGGATTGCATTGCAAATCATACCCATACCACTCTTCCACAGAGCTCTTTCAAACTGAGTTGGGGGGTTTTTTTCCACTTGAATTATATCTTTGATCTTGCTCTCCTTCTTGCCCAAGAAGTGTGGAGTTT
The DNA here is from genome assembly GCA_028565055.1 of Phoeniculus purpureus. NCBI lineage: Eukaryota > Metazoa > Chordata > Aves > Bucerotiformes > Phoeniculidae > Phoeniculus > Phoeniculus purpureus. Next base: position 90,667,043 of record JAOXOE010000001.1, read on the forward strand.
CAAAACCTCCATCACCAAATCAGCCCGTTGAACCCTCAGAAGAAAAAGCTATGCCATCATTGATCCTGTAGACTTGTTGAACTTGTATTCTCAGTTCATTGGTTCAGACTATAAAATGGGTTATGAAGATGAGTAGACCAAACAGATTACTGGTATGAAAAGGTTTTCCAGCATGTTTTGATATTTCGACAAGATTTGCTCTCAAATATGAAGCTGCCTGCATTTGGCTGTAAATTTAATTTGTTACCCCCTAACTCTGTTGAGGCACTCATAAGTCGCTCCCCTTAGATGGGAGAGAAAAAATCGTCATGGTCATACAAAAGAGCACAACGTACCAACGTAACTTCGTTTTTGTTTGTTTTGTCAAAATAACTAGCCAAGGGACAAAGAAGCTGCAATAGATACCTAAAATATGACTTCATACAAAGCATAGGAGAGTGTATAAAGTCTCACAAAGGTAACTAAATCAGTAATAATTTTCATCTCCTCTTGCCTTCTAAAGGAGATGTGTTACTGCTACTGAGACTTAGTAGTGCATTTCTAGCGTCCCTTCCCTCTGGCGGGTCAGCACCATGGTAACTTTTGGAATAGCCCAGGTGCTGAAATTATGACCAGCCACTCCTCACAAGCCCCAGAAGACACAACCACTTCTACTGTGAGCAATCACGGTATTGACTAGTCTTATACGCCCTGGTCTCTAGCAGCTGAAGACCTGAACACCATCTTCATCACTGAGGCCAACAGACACATCCTCCTCCACCTCTTCATCAAGCTGAAGGCTTCCAAAGGAGTACTTATTTCTAGGCATGGGAGAAGAACTCAGCACAATGGGATTTCCAAAGACCATGGGGTGGGTGAAGGGGTTAATAACTTCCGAGTCAGAATCACTAGATTCTGTACCACTGCTAGTGGAGCCCTCCATCATCTGGATGGTAGCCATGTGATCCATCACACCACTGGCATGCAGTGACTGTATGACTGGGCTCTGCTTCGATTGTGTCCCAGCTGGCATACCGTTGGCCATCACCTTGCCTTCTGGAGAAGACATCTTAGCCACCCCACCTCCTTTACAATAGTACCTCTCTGATCTATACTCCTGCTCAGGGGTTGAAGACATCTGGCTTAGGATAAATGGATCTGTAACTGATTTGTTGCAGAGATTTGGGATTTTCTGTGCATGAGCCCGTTGAGAACCTGGCGAATATCTGCAATACCCATGGCAGCTACTGGCACGACTATCCTCCCCAGTCCTCACCCTGCAGTCATGTCCATTTTCTGAGACATAACCCTGAGAGCCTGTTCTACTCAGGCTCATGTTAGGGCTGGACCCTTTGCTACTGGGAGGCAACGGAGTGGCCAGTGGACTACGGCTTCCTGGCCCACTAAACATTTCATCAACCAGCGAGCTGTGCCTTGGCATTCTGGGACTTCCCCCAGTGTAGAAAGAGATATTAGCTGGGTTATCATCAAGGTACTCTTCAGAGAGATACTGGGAAGACCTTATAGAGGCTGAGGAATCCCTATACCTAGTTCTATTGCGGTTTTCATCTCTGTAGTGAATATAGGCACCGCTGGTCAAATCACCCTCATAATTGTCATTTGTTTGGGAATATGACCGGGTTATTTGTCCTCTGAGGAGATCATACTCGCTATCTACATCACTGCAGTCAATGAAAGGAATGGAGGTGCTGCTGCCATGAGCAGCCCTGGAAGCTGGACCTGTGCTTGGTTGCTGTGATTGAGGTCTGTTCTGCTGCATCCTGTCCTTAGCAGCCTCCTCTTCTTCCTCCACCGTTGACACCACTGCACCATCCACCTTTCTGACTTCCTTTGGGCTCTTTTTCAAGGAAGGGCTTTTCTGCTGTCCAGTGTCTTCGGTTGAAGCCTTCAATTCCTTTCCTTGCCGGCAGCTCTGCACTGCTGCAGCATCATTGTCATCTCCATAGGCAAAGCTAGAGCTCTGGAAAGATATAAGAGGGAAAGCAAGGGGGAGACAAAGAGGGAGGAAGGGATGGGAGGGGAAAGGATTGGGAGGGAAGGGAACCAGAGGGAAAAGGCTACATGTAATTACACATCAGAAATTTGCACTGCATCTGCAGCAACTGCAGCAACCTAGGAGTCTCTTGAAAGCTGCAGAGGTAACTTAAGCTTCCAAATGAATTAATATTTTTTAAAAATAGGTCTGTGATCTGGAAGAACAGAAAAATACATAAGCTAAGCAAGAGAAGAGAAGGCAGACAGAATGTGGTGGCTCATAAAAAGGGCAGCCACCTACATTCTAGGAACCTGTTTGCACTACTCTTAGAAGGTAGAGGAAGACAAGTTCTAGACAGCCTACTTATATACACTAACAAAGCCACATCCACGTGGGCTTTCTGAGCACCCCACATTCAACCCTTGGAGCACACTGGCCACTAGCTCATGGGCTGGCTTTTCTCCACACATGAATATGCCAAATCTGCCCAGCAGCCGTGCTCAGTCTACCTGGGTGCATCACAGCAGCAGTAAAATGCTAAAAGGGCTACATTTAAAACAGAATTCTCTGTAGATCTTATTATTGCAGAAAGGAGAGAGCCTATGGGCATCAAAAGTGAAGGCTTGGGTGGCATTCTTTAACCTAGTAGCTTGCTCCTGCCATTTAAGGTCCACCTAACATAAGGCTATGGGATTAAATGTTCACCTCCACACACACAGATGAGCACAAAAAAACAATGACAGCTGGAGAAGCACCAATCATCTAGTTAAGAAAATGGAGCATCCTGACCCGGCTCTCGTGTGGGCTGCTGCAGGGGAACCACCACCACATTGTCTGGGTGTGTCTGGGATGCCAGCAAGTGGTGAGACCAGAGTACATGCATATTGGATGGGTTGGTAAGTCAATATATAATTGTTAGCAAACATTAAACTGGACTAGTTGATGACTATGATAAGAGAGCTGGGAGCCAAGTACTGGAGCATCCATACATGAAGCCAGACAATGGAAAGACCATGGGGCCTGAGGGTCAATTACTGCCAATCTTCTAAATCTGTAGCCAGCTGCTGTAGAGACACATTTGCATGTGTGTGTGTCTGAGTATGAGGTAACCAGCTGTTACCTGGCGTTAGCTACTAGACAGACTGAGTGGACAAGCCCACAGTGTGTGTGTGCAAGCATGCATGTGTTTGTAGATTTTAGTACAAACAACTGGAGTTGGGCTGTGAGCCTTGGGGCCTTGGATATGAGCCACTAGATCTGGGATCCAGGTACTGCCTACTGGGCAGGCTGAGTGTATAAGACCAGTTGAAGCAGGGATCCATATCATATATAAGTATACTTACATTCCACTAGTGAACACTTACCCTGATCAGCCAAAAGAACGGCACAGGGCGAGGCCACTGACACTCTGTGCTTGTGGGAGGGCTGAATTTTGTCTGTATTTACCTGTGTGTGCACATGTGTGTTTGTATCGAGTATGTGCATTTGTGTCAATGCCTATAGCAAAGGCATGCTCAGCTTTACTATTATCTGGACCTGCAAACACGTAACTGCTGCAGCCTTGCCACTATTGGGGTACTGGATTTGCAAATGACAGATACATTAAGCATCTACCAGAGATAATGGCTTAGAAGTGCAGCTCTGTAACTTTTCTGAGGAGTTACTTATTCTTCTCCCTGGTTAATACAACAAAACACGTTGCCATGGGCAGCCCAGACTCTCCAGTAAAGGAATTGAAGTTTTCCCAATAAAATAAGCAGGTACAACCTCATACCCCAGCAGTAACACTGTGGGCTGCAAACTTTCACATGGTCATTGGCACAGCTCAGACAAGCTCACGGCTTGTATCTGCCTGGAAGCAATGCCGCTCCACAGTGGAAATGAACCTGTTTCTCCTGCAAAACCTAAAATTTCTGACTTCTTAAGCTCACAGTTAAATGGAAGGTGAGCACAACACTGTGCTCCTAGAATTTCAAAACAGCAATCAGTGGAAGGTGATCTAACAAGAAATGGTTACACAGGTACAGTCCAGGGTTTCATTAACATCACTGACTTGTTTTGGCACCTCCGTATGCTGTTCAGCGGGCTGTGCAGTCAGACTCCTGATGGAATGAATCTTGCTGTGCTTCCTGGAGATACAAAAAAAACCCACAACTCACTGTAAGAAGTCGTTTCAATTTTTTCTAGGAATAGGAATCAAGAGACATGCCTCCTTTAAAACAAAATCTTTGAATAGCAGCTCTCATTAAAAGTTTGCTCCAAAACACATTAATGTTCTAGCCGAGACACAAGGAAGAAATTCTTTTACAGTAAGGGTGGTGAAACACTGGAACAGGTTGCCCAGAGAGGTGGTGGAGGTCCCACTCCTCAAAACATTCAAGGCTGGACTGGGCTCTGAGCAATCTGATCTTGCTGAATCACAGTTCTCACTGCAGAAGGGTTGGACTAGATGATCTTCAAAAGTCCCTTTCAACCAAAAGCATTCTACGATTCAATGAAGCTGGACAGTTTCCCTGAAGACCTTTCCCTTGAGGTTGGCTAAGCCTACCCACATTATGTTCAGTTTTATTCTCAGGTAAGGTATGTCTGTTCACATACATTAAACACAACCCACCAAAACAATACGGCAGGAAACTACCTGTGATGGCAGGACACATAGTGAAAAACAGATTTAAGACTATTGATTTAAGTAAACTGTAGGTTATGCTAACTTCTGCCAAAACATTCAGGGCCAAGGGGATATTCTATACATGTTTAACTGTCAAGCTAGCAATTGAAGAGTCTTTTTCACTTTATGTAAGTGAAAAGAATGATTTTTCTTTGATTAAAACACATTGGGATAGTTTCTTTATTTCCTCTCACCTTTCAAACTGCACTTTTTTGTGCCCTCCTTCTTTAACATAGTCGAGAACTTGCTTCTGAGTCCGACCACTGGAAGAAAACCACAGTTAAAATACTCACTATAATGTACCACCTGGTCATCACAAACACGTATGTGGTTTGCACATGAAGTCACAGTAAGCAGAGAAGTATTTGTCACTATCTGCAGAAAGTCACAAATGATATTAAGTAAGGGGACCCGGTCAGAGAAACATTTTGCATGCTACCTGGCTCTTTTCTGCTCTGGAGCTACTTTTCGATGCCACTGCAGAACAACTTAAACTCGGTTGTGTGCTGTTACAGGATACTGTACTACTGGGAAGTCACCACTTCCACAGCACTATGCACAGCAGGCGTTAAGTTTCCCTCTTATGAACAAAAATATTCCTGAATCCTTCTGAGTCAAATACCAGTCCTGTTACCAGTAAGCCTTGAAAGCAATATGAAAAGGCTGAAACACATGTCACGGTTCAGTTCCAACCACTGAACATACTAACTAAATATATAGACATTCTCTGCAGAGATTTGGGCTGGACATTCCTTTCTCCTCTTATGCTACAGGCTGTAAAAAAGTAGTGAAAAAACTCAGCACTTTCTATTCTGCAAAGTTGCAATCTCCAAAGGGAACTGTAAGCAGTAAAAGGAACTCACACCTCAATAATGCTCAGAGAACCAGATCCTTCCCATTCATTAGAAGCTTTCAACTAACTGAATTACCACAAGGCCTGGAAACAGTTAATGGATGTATGCAGCACAGATCACAGCGAGTGCAGGATGTAGCCAAAACCAGCTCTTCAGACCAGAAGGGAACTTGAATGCACCTACAGCCTTCTCTTTCCTCAGGCAGAAAGAGTCATAGCTTGTCCTTCCATCTTAAACAACTCACTTTGCAGGCAGGAAACAAAGTGGGAAGAGAGTTAGAATGCCCACACCTATTGTGCTCTTGTGCCAGGCAACCAGAGTGTACAGTTTCACCAAGAGGGTTTCTGGCTGTTCAGCTTTGCAAACAAAACAAACTGAATGAAAGGATTTCTGTGCCCCTGGCATACGTAACACAGCACCTACTCTAAAGCTCAGCAATAACACAGCTATTAAGAACTCTTCTGCAGCTCTAACAATATCACTGGTAGACTTGATCTTCGCACAGGTGGTCATCTCACATAAACCCTTTCCAAGCATAAAGACAAGTCACTGCTTTTAACTGCACAGAGACAGGTTTACCACAAGACACACAACAGAAAAGCAAATCCCGACTCTGATACCTAGGAAAGATCCCATCCTAGAAGCAAAGGACTCAAAGAGTGCCAAGTAGTTGTTAGCTAGTGCTGCTTAGGACACAGGCAGATTTATTTTTAATGTGAAAGCAGCTGGAACCTGTATACTTTATATCTTACCTCCACAAAGCTACTTTGCAACACCTACTACAAAATCAATACAGGCTTTTGGTCTATGGTTCTGGTTGCGGTTCTTGCATGGTTTTGTCTGAGAAGATGCAACGGAAAATACAAAAGGGCAAACTACAATGTAAAAAAGAGGAGCTGAAAATAACAGATTAATTGCAGACCGCTATGGATGTGATTTTGAAATGGGGAGGCAGCAGAGCTAGAAAGAATGCAAGTCTTACCTGAACCTAAATGATGAACCTCTAGAAAAAAGAACGGGTTTAGGCTTTGGTTTAGGTTCCTCAAAAAGCCTGAAGAAGGCATGATGTTCCACACAGATCTTCCAGAAAGACTTGCAAAAATCTCGACTGGCCATAATGAATTCCAGGGTGTCCTGGAATGAACTCTGAAAATTGAGATACCATTTGCAATGTAAGCAAGCAAGCAAGGTATGTTACAGAGACACATTAACAAAGCAAACTGTGCTAACAGAAGAAAGCTTTAGCCAGCTCACTGGCTTTCAGGCCCTATCCTCCCACGTTGCTGTATCACTGATATCCCTGGCAGTATCAGAAAATCTTTTCCTTGACAAGTATGACAGAAATAAAGCAATGCTCTTAACACTAACAAGAAGAGGTGGCTCACGTGCTGTAACTTAAGAATGGGTATCATCAGCATCGTCAGTACCAGAGTCACAGCCAGAAGATGACTCTGTGACACTCAGTTTACATTTCTTTTGCTAGGATTGCTCACCTGAGATGTCAGGTTGACACGTGCAGTCCCAACAGTGAACAGAAGCAATTAACACAAAAAGATAACTTCAAGGTGATAAAAACAGATGTTTGACTGTGAGTAGAAATTTACCAACTAACATTTCGTCAACTTCATCAGTTCCTGACAAGGACTTACATTCACGTCTGGCCGTAGTTTTATAAGAAAACGTTTCCTCTTGAAGCTCAGCTTTCGAACCTTAGCCCAGTTGAAGGCATTGATCTTGGTGTGACCCTACAAAGAAGAAAGGCAGCAGAGTCTGAAGACTCTCAGTCTGAACGGAGAAATCTAAACCACTAAAGAAAGCTTGTCACAAACGAATAATGTCTTTACTTAACTCGAGATTATGGTATTTCTTGTCAGTCATCCTCTGACAGAGTAAACCCTAAGCATATGGTGCTGTGACTTAAGATAGGTACTTAGGGTTAAACTCTTGCATATTTATAAGTCTAAGTACACTGAGTTCGTGCCTAAGTATCCACCACAAGGTGACTGTACAAAACAGGGTAGCCTAGCACTTGCAGACATGATGTTATTTTGTTCCACTCAGCTTGTCAGTGGACTACCAGGTCACCTCTCAGAGATGTCTCCTTCTCTGCCCATCAGCAACAGAGAATGCAGGGAATCCAGACACATAACATCAGCTTGATGGAGTGGATTCCTTCCTCTTAGTCTGTCTACAGGGTAAAATAAACACCCCTTTACATATTACTTAACAGAGGGAGAAAAAACAGGAACTGGTTTTGTACTGGAGGTACACAATCCTGGGAGTGTTTGGACCTTTCATAGTAGCAAAAGAAGTGAAATGAACCCAAATAAATGGCTTGCCTCTCAACAGGCACAAAATGCTTTTCCCAAAAATTAGGCAACCAAAAACCAGACGCAAGCAGCAAGCCTGAGAGATATTTTCAAAGTACTACAAATTCTCAGCCACTTCTTCACTATCCCTCTATCTCCCAGAAATCTCACTCTTAATTTATGTTAGAAGGTATTTAGCCTAAAATATCAGTAAAGACTTTGATACAAGTGTACCTACACAGACGTTTCAGAGCGCTACTACGGGACTGTTAAATGCAGCAACTCAGACAGACGTAGGAGTAATGACAGTGTGATGATCTCTGCTAAGTCACTTGTAGTCTAAGAATGAAATAATTAAAGTCCCTTAAAATACTCAGCAGCACTGACACTGATTTCTAAGGCTTTAAAATAAGTCTGCAGACCTGTGCCTAAGCCATTTATGAGCCTTTCATTGAGGTCATTCTAATGAGGTCTTCATGTTTCAATTTCTATCAGTTAAATACAAATTAAAAAGAAGAACTTAAGGCTCCTGCCGTATGAAGTGTTTGAAGGAAACTCAAAGCTGACTGCCAGACACTGATTGCTGGACAGACCCCAGCAGGTCAGACCCTGACGTTACTCTCAACGTTATTCAGTCTGGAGGGGGATCCAGCAAAATTTTCAAGCTTTTCTGATGAAAGATCCAGAAAAACCTGTCTTTGAAAGTCCCAAAAACAGTGGGATGAGAAACAATGATCACACTTTAGACCTTCAACCATCAGCTAAACCTTTAGAGAAGGATCTCAGCTGTTTGCTGGAAATCAGTGAAGGTCCATGCTGTTTTGTGTGGAAACACACTTTCAGCTGAAGAGCATCTAATTTATCATGCTTTGCAATTCATTAAGTCAGCTGATGAAAATACCGTGAGTGGCAGAGGTATGGCCTGAACAAGCAATTATTTGAGTTATATGCACTTCTAATAACATCTTGGTATCCTCAATGTTCAGTCTCGCTCCAGTTTGGGGGTTTTACTAGCAATCCATTTAGTTACCAAGTTTTTTGAGTTTTATTTAAATGTACATCCCAGAGCATTTGGGTCAGACACATTTCTGTTTGATTGTTGTTGTGGTTTCTCTTTATAAAAGGACTCAAAGTACTTGATAGGGTTGGAAACACCTGCAGTTTTTACTACAGTCAAACAGTCAAAATTAATGGGCTTTATTGATTATTGCAAAAAGGGAGATTTTAAAGAACAGTTCACTTACTGTTTTCTACAGAGTGATGTAAGTTGCAGTTTGCATGCTAGTAGGCAAAGCAGTTTATGTGAGATGACTACCTGTATCCTCCCAACTGTAAAAGCCCAATTTGTTTTTTACTTAATGGGAACTGCAGAACAAGAATCTGATACATTTACTAAGGATGCTTCATGAACCTTTACTAGGCTGACGGTGGTAGGAGAGGAAAGAAATCCAAGGAAAATACTTCAGACATTTTAAGAAAAGAAGTAAGATTCGTGGATTCATTATAGGTAGAAGAGCCAAGGCTGTTCAAGAAAATTGTGAAACACTGAGTAACACTGACAAAGTAACACTGTGGGGAGCTTACATTCACTACCTCCATCCTTCTGCATGTATTCCAGTTGTCTGTTGACATTTGTTCCTGCTTTATGCCCATTCAGACCTACCTGTTCCTATAGGTAGGACATGTCAGCGTAACCAGCTTTAAAACTGTGACCTGTGGAGAAGTTTGCATTTTGAACAGCAAGTTGTTGCTACAGATGTAGCTCTACCCTGTGCATGCAATTCAGGTCAGAGTCCCTAGAAGTGAAGGACCTACAGTAGTTATGAAAAGTTCAAGGCTACTGTTAGAAAAAGTTCAGAATTTTCCCAACCAAATTCTTTTAGATAGAGCTGAGGTCCTGAATTCTTGTTGCTGGAAGAAATCTCTCTGCTTATAAAGCACGAAGCATGTCCTGAGCAGCTCTTACCTGAAACACCAAAATGCCTGTGTTGGCAACAGCCAGGTTGATTTTTGTCCCTTCCCTGTCTTTGGCTGGATGCAAGCGAATTCCATACATCTCCAGTCGACGGGCAATCTCCAAAAGCTGGAAGTCAGACTCTGCCGGAGTCTGTCCCCTTGAGAAAGAAAACAGAAACACAAACTCTTCACACCTTTTAATAGCGCTCAACAGATCCTCCAGAGAATAAAGAGGCATTTTCTCACAGAGAACTGAGAGGTATAGTACCTGTACGGTTTTTCTACATCCCCAGGTTTGTACCAGCTAGAACAACTTTCTTTCAGTCTGAACCAACACCAAAGAATTCACAGATTTTACAGTCCACCAGAATTTTTCATTGCTCCCATTCTGAGACATGATATATGGTAGGATTGGAACAATTTACTTCGAGTGTTCTCTACAGAAGAAAACAGCCTTATTTGTAATTCTTCTAACCATCTTCTTCAGCCTATTCTCCGGCCCTTAAGATACCAATTTGTGTCATCATCTTGAATCTTACTCTCCAGATCCCTAATTCTGCAAGCACTTACTGATTGCCTTAAAGCAGCATCAAACCCCTTATTCACCCATCTCTAAATACAGCATGGGAAGGTAAAAATGCAACACTCAATGTCCTTGAAATCAAAGAGACTGCTGTCAAAAGTGCCCGACTAAATCAGTCATTTGCAATCACACCTGCACGCACCAAATCAGCAGTGAAACATTTTGGATGAAACAGACTGTAAAATAACGGCAAGCTTGAATGAGTATCAAATGCAATTGCCCTTTAAGCGTCTTGTTATTAGGATGGGAGAAAGGCAGGAATAACCTTCACAAAATTCATGGGCTTGAATATTTTTTGAGAAATAATCTTTTAGAAAGATTAAAGAGACATGCTGAGGTCCATGTCTCCTCCGCACCTATGACCTAGCATGTATTTACAGTTCGAACGACTCCAGAGGAAAAGAAGGCCAACAGTCTTACATGTGGTTCCGGTGAAATTCCATGATTTTATCTTCTAGTGCTTCTTGATGAGGTATATACTTGTTCTTCGCTAAGTGTTCACGATCTATGGTTTCATCAAAGTCCCCAATCTCAGCTATGGAGAATGAAAAAAAAAATATCTTTTAAAACTTTATATTAAATCTAAATTATTTGGGCAATCCAGAAAGTGCAGACAGCTGGGAACACAACAGCGAAGCAAACAGTCTTTTGTAAGCTTTGTCATGGTTTTATGATGCAGGTTCCCACTATGTTTCTTCCATACATTCCTCCCATCTCTGTATTAGTATCTGGTAAGAGAGAGGTAGCCAAAGGATTTGTCCCATCCATCTCAACCAAGCAAGTAGCTGTTGGATGTCAACTGAACAAATGAAGTCATTCTGTGATCACAGTGTCACCTTGACATGTGTGTGGGATAAGGGTGACAGGGAGGACACTACTAATTCAGCAGAACTCGTCCATCTCTCACATGCATCATGGTGCTCAGATGCCTTTTCCTAGAGCAGCCCGGCACAAGCTTCCTCCCCAGGCCCTTGCCCCACACTGTAATCTTTGAGGAAAACCTGGAAGATGTTTCTGTTGGCTTGTTTGAACGCAGGCATCTATTTCACCTCGTGGGGTTATGAAACATTTGTCTGTCTTCCTCTAATTTTGCAGCAGTTTGAGACACACTCTGTTTCTCTTCTCTTCAAAGACGCTCCCATCTGCTGCAGTTCTTGAATATCGAGTGTGCAACAGAATGTCACACCCACCTTCTATTTTGCAGCCCATTCAGGGAGATTTCTACTTTTTGGCAGGAGGCAGGCAATCTACGTGTGGGTTTTGGGTTACTATCTTGTGCTGCTATTCTTGAAATGCCTCTGGAAATCTTGCTGTTAGCTTTTCCACTGAATCGCACAGCAGCTTCTGCCTGCAAACCTGCTGGAGTAATTGCAACATCACTACAGTAAAGGCTGCTGCCTGAATAACACCAGTGACATGGAAATGCAGCGCCTTCAAATCCAGGCTGTGGCAGCTGACCTACAGGATCTCTCGGATCCAAGCTCAGATTCTACCTCAGTTCCATCCATGTAAATGAATCCTTATTCCAGTTCTCTCCAAAATCAGCTGATTTAGAGAAAAGAAAGGTTTCAGAAGACGTTTAAAATACTGCAGGTGATTTCTGACTAAGGCTTGCCTGGGATCACGTGTACCTGCAAGTGTGAAGTGGGAGCAGTAACTTTGTGTAAGCAAGGGAAGATGAGAATCCAAGCAGCTATGAATGACAGAGCAGCAACCTTTCAGTACAAATTGTCTGCAGACGTGATGACTTTTTATGCTTTGGAGGTCAGGGGTAGAGAACAGTTGATAACTGAGACTGTCTGATTTCTCCCTCTTCCCTCCTCTCATCTGCTCTGAATCATTCCTTGAGACAGCAGAATTACTACAGAATCTTTGAGAATTTTCCTTTGTAAATGTCCCTTGTATCCCCACCTCAGAGACTCTCTCACTCCAGTTTTACTTGCCCTGGTGTCACAAATCTTTAACCCTATCTCAAATGAAAGGCAACTTTCTCTTCTGTAATGAAGCCATAAGCCCACTTAGATTGGCAACACCTCAAATAACAAGGGCCTTGATTCTTTAAAATGCTCGTCCTTGTACGAGCTTAAATCACACCTGCAGGGCTTTCTTCATGGTTAAGAGTAAGAAAAATCTTGTTTTACCTCTGCATTATTCCTATAATGTTCTCTGCATTTGTGAACAAGTCCATTACCAAAATTGTCCTCTGGCCTTTCAAAATACTTCTGAATTTGTTTCTCTGACTCAACAGCACTCAGTTCTTTCCTTAGCTGTCCTTTTCCACTTTAAATGTCTTTCTAGTAGCACTTCCTACAGAATAAGAGGTAGTTAAATTTTGAATATTGTCAGACTCACATAACTCTTCTTCAAAGTTTTCTCATATGTTTAAGCCAAAGATTGATTTCCACTAATACGCTGTTCTCTCTTACCTTGCACTACATCACACGGTATTCTATCTGCATTAGCACCTGTGATACACCTAATACTTTGTATTTCAGCTCTTTTGTTTTATTCAGTTCATCTTCTCCCTTCACTGCATCATTTGCAGTCTCAAAGTGTCCTCTCATTTCCAACAATTTCTGCAATGTTCTTAAGATCCTTTAAAACAAATGTATTAAAATAACTCATTCTGCAATACAGAATGAATAAATGCTAAGTTAACAGAAAGCTACTTGCTTTAATACTATTATTTCATATAAAAAGCAGTCTATGACACTAACATAAACTTGTATACATAATTTAAGGGTCTCTTGGAATCAGAGATCCCCTATGGATACTGCTCATAGGCACAACATCAGTAAGATATTCAATATCCAACCTCCTGCATTATTAATCCCTCTACTGTGATACCATTACTTTTATCAGCTGTCTAGTTTTAATTTTGTTGTGGAAAACATGTTTGGGGGTTTTTTTGGTTACTGAATAACAAGCTAGAGAGAAAATACAGAAGACAGCCATGTGGTTTAAGATGTAGCTATAGACTCTTACCAGAGAAAATACACACAGAAAACTGTTTGTGATATAAGATGTTCAAGAGTTCAAGATGAATAACAAACTAGATAGTCACAAGCTTCTGGTAGAGGTTTCTAGCAAACACTGTTACACATAAAAGGGAGAAGGGAAAATCATAAACAGCAAAAAAAAAGTCCAGCTGCAGTCAGAGGATGGCATGGAGAAGCAGCACTGCAGGTGCATCACGAAGCACAAAATCCCTCTGCCCAAAGGGGCAGTTCAGATTCTCTGAATACTGTCTCACTTCTCTATGATCAATCTCTCACCTCTCTCCTGACACAATGGAAAACCTTTGTTTTGCAGTACAGGATTATCTCACTCTCCCCATAAGGAGAGTACTACTTGGTTTCTAAAATCCCATTTCAGAACGACTCTGCACCTCAGTCTCACAGGTAAAGGGCACAAAGAACTAGAAAGATTTCAAATGCATCCTGATCACTTTCAGCAACTTAGGAAAATGATTTAATCCAACAGCCTCGTGTATCTCAGCAGCTTAAAAGTCAGTTTGCCATTTTTGCACACTTTGAAATGAATGCTCCTGGCATAGGTGTGTCAGGTGCAAGGTCCAGCTGTAGAATGGAGGGATTTTGAAAAATCACTGAGCTAAATTTGAGTTTGACTGTAGGGAGAAGGGAAGTGGACAGCTTGTACGGGGGAAAGGACATCCTGTATTTTATCTTCTTTGCTCTTGCCTTAGGAAAACAAGCTCGCAGTTGCTACCTGAGCAATTCAGACACCAGAGTTATGGATGGTTTAAGGAAGAATTGAGTAATCAGTAAGAGATGGATACAACATGAAATAGGATCTAAGTAGAAATCATAAGGCAAATAATGCATCAAAAGTATAAAAGGTCAAGAAAAGATGCTCATGAAGACCTCAAATAAAGACAGACATGCATTAGGGTGTCCTCTCCCCAGCATCTTTCTTTGGGGCACACACATTCATTAGGAAAACATTATTAGAAAACTAAGAGACATGAAAAGCTAGTTAGCAAAAAATCCCTGAGGAATATAGAATTTCATAGAGGATGTTGTACAACTTTTTGTATGGCTACTCAGTCACACTGGGCATGATGACCATGGCAAACAGAAAACTATGCAACACCTGCGTTGCCAACAGCTACTGGTGAGAAAACGCCTAACCCTAATGGCAAAGGAGCACGAGATTGATGTGTTGATCACTCAAGAGCTTATGAATATCTCCACTGACTGTGACTTCCATACAATGGCACTTCAGTGGAAATGCACATCACTGCACTGTACAACAATCATGCCCAACAGTGGTCGATTACAACCAGTCTGCATGCCAGCAAGTGGTTTTTCCTAATGCTAGTCTCAAGATGAGTATCCATAGTGTCTTAACATAGAAAATATGCACTGCCTTTCAAGTGACCTGGAAGGTAAAAGAATCACAACCCTGGACTTCAGGAGGGCTAACTTTGGCCTTTTCAAGCAACTGCTAGGGGAAATCCCATGGGACAGGGCACTGGCAGGTAAAGGGGCTCAAGAGAGTTGGTTAACATCCAAAGATCACTTCTTTGAAGCACAACACAAGAGCATCCCAACAGGAAAGAAGTCAAAGAAGAGAGCCAGAAGACCTGTGTGGTTAAGCAGGGAGCTATTGGGCAAACTCAAGATGAAGAAGAAAGTCGATAGGTCATGGAAGGAGGGGATGGCCACTCGGGGTGATTATAAGGCTCTGGTGAGAGAATGTAGGGATGCTACTAGGAAAGCC
>JAOXOE010000001.1:90691382-90702299 GCA_028565055.1 Phoeniculus purpureus
TCTAGAATTTTCCTGGTGAATCACATCTTCCAGAGCATTCCTAGGTGAGGCAGCATAGCTTTTTGCTGGTTGCTTTGTTTTTCACTTGAAGTATCCTCTGGGCCACATTCTAGGCTATTAGTGGTGTACGGTTTCCTGGTGCAACAGGAAGAGTTTTAATTGAAAGCTGCCATTCTAGTCCTCACTCCATTAGCACACATGCGATTGCACTGCAAAATCTAGTAACAACAACTGACAAGACATTCTCTTTGCTTTCTGTATGTAATAGCTACTCATGATTATTAGCACATACATATATTATTTCATATTATATATTATTGTTACAGTAACAGGATACAATTAAGTTGTTCATATTTTATTTATTCTTAAAAAGTCATACCCTTGATCCAACTAAATTATAATTAGCTAACTAAACTATCCCAATTATTTCTGTATTTTGTAATATAAGTATCATAGAATCATAGGATGATTTAGGTTGGGAGGCACCTTAAAGGCCATCTAGTTCCAACCCCACTGCCATAGGCAGGGGCACTTCTCACTAGACTAGAGTACCCAGAGCTCCATCCAACCTGGCCCTGAACACCTCCAGGTGGGAGGGAGCATCCACAACCTTCCTGGGCAACCAGTTCCAGTGCCTCACTGTGTCATTCATAGCTGAACTTCATGCAGTGCAGAAGTACAAGAAAAAGAGTCACCTATATGTAGAAGGTTAATGTGCATTATGATTGGCCTGAGTTTAAAACACAGTAACAGGAACCACAAAAAAAAGGCACTAGAAGACAAAGACGTATCTGTTATTATCATACATTTTCCCCTCAAAAACTAACTTCTCCAGATTCAGAGGTTTACAAGCAGTGATAATGAACATGCCCTTGAAATCCTCCTTAACTACAAGTTTTAAAATAGTGTACCAGAACAGAGGCATCCCATTGTCCTTCAGAGATGTTTCTGACTTGAGCCATTGCACAGACTGCATTTGCATCTCAGTAGGAGAAAAATATGTGTAACTCATAAAATGCTCCTGTGGCAAAGTTACAGGGAAGGTGTCAGTAGATTACAACCTTCTCACTGCCTCACCTGAAAACTAAGAATAAATTAAACAAAACTGAAATACATCAGCAATGTAGTGACAAACCATTTGGAAACTACTTGAATCAGAAATTCAGAATGGCTGCATCAAAACATAAGATTCCCTTCACCCTGAGATTTAAACTGTCCTTATTACTTCATGCAAATTTTTCTTTCATTAACAAGCTTCACTATACTTTTGCCACAATGGCAAAAGATTTGCAGTGATTCAACAGTACGCATAAGTATGATGAGTGGGATCATTCTGAAAACTGTGTCAATTCAGCTACTTTTACAGCATCCTGATGGTTTTTTTAAGTGCTGGATTTTGACTTACTTTGCTCCTCCAGTTTATCTTCTCTATGTTCAGTCTAACATCTCGGGGCTGCTAGAGAGGACTGGCATACATAGAAGAAATACCACCAGGGAGGCCTCAGCTGCCAATATTCTTCAGCTGCCAAGTTTTTACCTCAGTACTTTCCTTTATTTCTTCTCTGCATGGTGAGCAGATGGATTCACACTTCATTATTTGGTAGTAGCACAAATCAGTGAATCTCAGCTTGACTGAAGTCTTGGAAGCAAGAACCCAATTAATTATTTTGATTTTGCAGAAGCCAGACAATCCAGAGGAGCAAAGAGGGAAGAGAATTTATGGATGGAACTATGAACTTCTGATAAATTGATACTGGCTAGAGAAGGTTTGGTTTGTTTCAGAGAGATGGAACAGGTTTCCAACAAGAATAAAGAAAAATTGTGATGAATCACTGGCATAACATCCGATTCCAGCTTCTTTCTACAGGGGTCTCAAATCCTCATTGTTACCTCTGATCTTAATGTTGAGTAATCAATCCCTGTGCAACATGTAGGGTAGGTCCACCTGCTGCTTGTGGTTCAGCTGCATGCCAGCACTGTCCCTCTTTCACTGCAGCATAATGCCTCACACTGTGTTGTTTCCTCTATTACCACAACCCAAATCACTTCAAGCTTTGTCTCCTAAATGACCTGTTTCCCAAAAATGGCTTTTTTTAGTATTTCTTTTTATTCACACTTGCAGCTCTTTTCTGAAATCTCTGCATATAACCAGCTACCTTCTTCCACACTGTGCACCAAACCCAGCCACAATATTCCAGTGGTATTTCTCTAATGCTAAATTCACATTAGGTGTCTTGATGGCAGAGCCTGTCTGGAGTTTTTTTTCACAGACTGTAACACCAAAGGTAACTGAGCTCAGATGGAAGATGTCAGTAAAACGTCCGCAGGGAGCCTGCAAGCAGGGTTGCAGGTTTTTTCCCCCAAGTATTTTTCTGAAGTGTACCAATACTAGCACTGAGTAAGTAAACAGATTCTCAAGTTGAGCAACCAACTGCCATCTCTTTCCCTCGTCCCACTGGCACAGGTATACATACTGTTTCGTGTCATACCCATTTACAAAGATATTTTCCAACCTCCCTGCTTAAGGAGACACGCAAGGAATGAGACTGGAGCTGTAGCAGAACACTAGGTCCTCTGTGCAATGGTAGGGATGCCTGATCCCTACTACAATGGTAGTGGTAGACAAAACTTAAAGACAAAACCGGTTTGATTATTTACAGATTCCCTAGTCCAAAGCTGATAAGAGTCTGTAATGATTAACAGCCAACTGTCGAGCAGAACTGCAGCAGTCCAGAGTTCGTAAGCACCGAAACCACAACAATTCTTCAGTGTGGTGTTTGAGAGCAGCCAACAACAGCAATCTCACGGTTAGCTTCCAGTAGCTTGTGCAAACACACAGGCCCCATGTTGCCTCTCAGTAAAGCTGACTAATTATAATTCATTTGTGCTTTTGCAGTCTTTGCTTCTACTCGGTCAAGGAGATGATGAATTTGCTAACATCAGGACCTAAAACACCCTCTTCTATCTTTTCCATCATTTAATTTCATTCTGTTTTCTATTAGCTTCCCCTTTCTCCAAGTCAAGAAATACAAGAGAGTTTTGCAAAGAAAAAAGCAAGCGGACTATGCAATAAGTTATTTATGTAATTCTGGCATTACTAAACAAAAAGCCCTTGAACTCCCATTTATACATTTCAAACCTTTTTCTATCGGAAAGGATCTTCCTGAGATTGCCTCTGCATCTTAACTATTACCTACCGAAAGCCTTCTGTTGAGTGAAATTCACACACAGATGGTGTGAACACTCCTGAAGCTCATCTGAAGCAGTTTAATGCAACTGCTTCTCAAGACAGAGATATCAAAGGAGAGGTTTCACTGTTTGCAGGTGTCAATTTCATACCTGTCATCAAAGCAGATATTTTAAATAGCTCCTCTTACAATGTACAAGCCTCTTGCAAGTTTATGCAGCTTACACAGAGACAAGAGACATGAAATTCTGTGCATTAACAGAAAGAAACAGCAGCTTCACATCAGTCACTACTTACAGGTCCTAGCAGATTCAATTCACATCTTTACAAGTAAGAACATCAGTATTACAGAGCTTTGATCTCCATGCTTGTGTATTAGCAGCACACATCACAGCTCTGCTGCCACATCATTTTAAACTGTTTAAGGACTCATTGCCAAACTGTTTCTCCACGTAGCAGGTCAGTCCAAGAAGA
Organism: Phoeniculus purpureus; assembly: GCA_028565055.1. NCBI lineage: Eukaryota > Metazoa > Chordata > Aves > Bucerotiformes > Phoeniculidae > Phoeniculus > Phoeniculus purpureus. The sequence goes on from JAOXOE010000001.1 coordinate 90,695,044, forward strand.
AAGCCTAAAACAACCCACCTTTGCTTACTACTTGGGGAGATAAAAAGACCATTTATAGTACTCTAATAATACTGTAAGCTACCCACATATAACAGCAATTTGCACCTGTGGAAAACTATAACTGTGTAGCACAACACACCGTAACTCTCTGTCTAACAGTCATTTGGTTTGGTCTACAGACTGTTCTCTTGGCAAGACAAGCGTCCGTTTAAACTGGAGTGGCACAGCTCCTGAAGAATGCTAGAACGGACGCCTCCTTTATATGAAGAAGTTAATGGGAAGAGGTATTGAATAATAAACTTTACTGGAACAGCTTTACTCTCCCTGCAGACATGCTGATCTGAAATAAAAGTCACTTTATTCTGAAAATAATTATTTCCTTCACAAAGCTCAGCGGTAAATCTGGCCTTGAAAGAACTGACTCTTTTCAGCTCATAACACAAAGAACCCCAGAATATGAACTTCATGCAAATAACTTTTGCAAAGAAAAACTAAGAAGTTGTGTGACTTGATAGACATGAAAATCATAATTAAAAACAAAATTTTTAAAAATCTGGTTTTTATCAGAACCTTTACCCAGAATGTAATTTCTCCTTTTACAAATAAGGAACAACACAATCATTTCAAGACCGGTTTCGATGTGATGGCTTCTGAACAGGAGCTGTACATAGTCCCTTTTTGCTTCTTGCAGCAACACAAGTTTGGGGGATACAGGGAGGATAGACCCTTATTACTTTCTCCTGGGACAGATAACTGAAGAACAGATAAGGTTCAGAGCTGAACAAATACTGGGAAAAAAAGCTAAGTAGAAGCAGTTTACTGGCAACAAATTGCTAAAACCATTGAAAAAAATTAGTAAATTGTGGCTCCCTAAGCACAGTTCATTCCCTAGGAGTCCTGAGAGGTTGCTCAGCAACATGCCACAATTACTGTGGGTCAAGTCCTCAGGACATAATCTAGCCTATTGACTGCAATGCAACTACCTCTGGCCTAAGGTACTGCCAACTGTGAGCAAGAAGAAAAGAGAAGTACTGGAGACTGGAGAGCTCTCGGAAGATGCTGGAAGGAAATGTCACATAATTTTCAAATGTTTTATCTAAACTGTTCTGATCTGCTCCGTTTAAAATCTGTATTCTACGGTCATCCTTTGAAATAAATAATTCAGAAACAAGCTTCAATTTCAGTTTTATATCAAAGTCCACTGATGTAGTCACATATTTTGAGTTCAAACCATCTTCCAGTACTTGGACTCCTGATACAGACATTCTCTCAAAACAGACCAAAGTGAATTCTTAATAAAATTCTTTCCAATCTATCAAGAATTTGTGAAAAGCTTGCCCAGAAAGTCATCCTTCCCTCTTATGGATAACTTGTGGGTCCTTCCAAAACCCATTCAGCTAATACGTTCTTGGGAAATGTCAAGAGATCACACAAGAGTAACCAGCCTCTCAGGAGCACACCGTGCGAGCAGCTGCCATCAGCAATCCTTCTGCATGCCTGGCAAAGACCTCAAACTATTAGCCTTACTAGAGAAGAGGAAGATGATACAGGGTGAAGGAAAAGATATTCTCTGGGAAGCACTTTTTGTCTTACTCAGTATAACTCTTAAGCACAAGCTTATATGGAACACTAGTGTACCCACTGAAATCCAAGTATTACTGGGGACTGGGGTGACATTCCCCCTCAGAGAAATATCAAGACTCTCTTAAAAACCTATTATTTTTATTACAAATTCACTTTCAAACACCTATGCAAATTTTGCTAAAAAACCTGTCTTTGGGAAAAACCCGGGGTTTGAAGTTCTCTGTTTACTGACAAGAACAAAGATCACAGGCAAAACAAATCCACAACCTTACTGCATTAAGGAAAGCATGTACTTATGAACGTATGGGTTTTGATGGATACAGGTTTAAAACTGATGGCAGGAAAACCTGAATAATCCTAGACCCTGTATTTTATGCAGGCACATGCAACTGAGATGCTCAATGCAGTCTCCTGGACCTGGTAGTCCGTGAACTCTTCATCTTAGTCTGCTTATCAACAGCAACATACTGCCATATGGCTGCTTCTTACCACACCTCAGTTAATTACTAAATTACATTCAGTCGCCTTAACAGACATGGTTCTAGAATGAAACAGCAGAAGCTGTAGCAAGAACTTGGAGTTTTTGCAAGATGCACTACTGTGAGCGCACATACGTATGATTGTAAACACACACCTATTCCAGCCTTGGCCTGCAGGGAAGAGCCACAAACACTTTGAGACACAAATTAAGTGAAAAAAGCAGCAATCTTGTTTGTGTCATTACTAATACCGGGATCTAAATATCTAAATTAGTTTCTCTGAGGGGCTAGCCTGCAGTCTGAAGTACATGCCTTTCAAAATGTACCCACAGCCTTTCTGTGAAGGCTAGTGATAATTTTATATCTTCTGAGTCTTGCAGTAATACATGTTGACAGCCCCAGATGCCAGGTCCTCTATGAGAGCATCTGTTTGTTTATTCAGGATTAAGTTAAACTACTTAGTGGCCAATACAGTAAATCCACCTCTCCTACAGACCTTCTTAGGAGTAATGAAAGAAATAATGAAAAGCCACATAGTGTGGTAAGATCAGTCACATGCAAAAGGCTGATTTATTATTGATGTGGAAGGTTGAGGAATACACTGCACCAAACATCAAGTGCTGCTTGGAACAACACAGAATCCTCCCTCCCAAAAAAATAAAAAGACAATATGAGCTGTTCTTTGTCTTGATTTCATCACATCACACCTTGATACTGCAATAGACTTTCAACAAGAGACTGTAAAGCTTGCTCCTACAGTCTTTGTCCAATGAAGAATGGGTTTAAATACCTCAACAATTATGCTGACTTATATGAAAAAATAGACAGGACACTTTTTTCCCCTGAGGCAATTCATAGCAGACCTTCACTGACTTTCAATACTTGTTAAGGGCTTGAAGGAATGCTGGGTTCTTACCCACAGGAACATAATTGGAGAATCCAGAACACATATGGCATTGCTTCACACTAGCAAAGCATTCTCACGTATCACATAGAGATCTAAAGGTGTCAGTGCATCAAGGTGCACTAAGGCTATGGAATACATATCAACCAGTCAAACAGCAAAGAATGTATTTGAAAAAGGGATTTTCAAGGTATGCTGCACTGTAATCTATCTAAGAAACTAAATCTGAAGATGGCCGAGTTAGTTTCCATTTTACCATTTAAGGCAGCTGTAAGATTAGCCTTTAACCACTAAACGATGGCACAAAAGCATGAGACAGCTCCTGCTCACCAGCTGTTTCTGTAGCACAAGTAAAAAACAATCTCCAGCTTCATCTGAAGGTATCACAAAGGAGTAGGCAAGAGTATCTGCATGCTACTGGGTCACAGTGATTTCAGTTATTTAAACACAACTTCAGAGGCTTTTACTCTCATGAAGAGGCAATGGATGCTTTATAGGTACCATTAAGAGAATTTGAGTTTGATAAAACTGCAGCCTAGGACCTGGTTGAAGTACCTGGAGACCCCTGACCACCTCTCTGGGTTACTGTCCCTGCTGCTCCCTGCCTCATGCCACTGGTGTTTCTCCATCCTGTGCTGGAGCTGATGCGGTAGGGGTGGTGGCTGGATCACAGCAGCTTGGTCTAACACCAAACATGCAGCTAGAGGTGGGTGGTAAGTCCACCAGATGTTGTGTCTCTGTGGCTGGGAATTAATTCTTCGCTTTTTCTACATCAAAGCAGAGAAGCTCAGCAAACAGCTTCTAAAAACCTCTTGAGCTATGCAACAGCAGAGCAGACTTTGTGCTTCTGGAGGCAGAAGCCACATCAGCCCGGAGTGACTGGTCCCCAGAGGAAAGGCTCTGCAGTGGGAAAAGCCATCGGAAGTGGGCTGAGGATGGGCTGCCAGGAGACACTCCGAGGTCAGGGCAGTGAAGGAGTAGCTTCCTCTCTGCAAGATGCTGCACAGAGCTTCCTCGACAAGTTCAGGCAGCTAAAAAACCCGACTGCAGGCAGGAAAAACAGATGACATTTGGTAACATAAATTGACAAGTTCTCAACAGGAACAAAACTATTTTTTCCACTTTGTTTCTTTAAATAAACAGTATTTGATTTTTAACGCGCAGAAGACTGACAGTGCACAAAGCATAAACCAGATAGCGATCTCTGTGAACCAGGATCTGTTAATCAGATTGGCAATGGCAGAGGCCATTGTTTGAGCTAAAATTACCTCTCGGCTTTCGCGACATGCTCCACTAAAGGACACTATGTCCCACTGCAAAAACAGAATGCCTACACAGACATCCACTACAGCAGCAGCCAGGAGACAGAGGTCAGGGAGAAGTGGAGACTGGACCACTCAGCAGGTTTATAGAGCCAGGCTGGCTCCTTCTCAAGAGATTGGAGCTGCACTCCAAACGTGTAGGAAACTTCCAGGAGGAGGAGAGAAATACTGAATATTTTGTACTTGACTGTGCTCATGGTGCACAGGATGTTGACAATGCCTGATGTTCAAAAAAGGCAGCACCGTTTTTATCAAGGCCAAGTATGGCCTCGAAAGCTCCAAGTACTCGCAAGCCCTTAGTCCAACAGGTAAATAAGCACTATGGAGGACACCCCCCACTATCCCTCTGATTTTCACAGTACTGATCATTTTTCTACTCAGTTACAAACTTGCAAGACAAGAAAGCGGGTTAGTGCTTCCTGCACAGAGAAGCAAATCTCATCTACAGTTGTCTTTTTCTGCAGCACCATTTCTGACTTTTCCTGTAGGCTCCAGGAAACTGTTTCTTCAGCATTTGTCTCACACAACAAATGTTTTTGAACAGCAAACTGTCAGTGACACTGACACTTTTGTTGCGTTGAGAATACCACCTATCAAGAGGAGCCTGGAGTACCCAAGCTAAGTTCTAATACACACAAGGTCTACAAAGCCAGGAGAAACCCAAAACTTAAACAACTTGCTTTTAGTGAGTTTGCCTTTGAAGCAAGAACACATGCAATTATTTAGGATCTTCTGGTTTTAAAGTACACGCTAAAAGCATATGATATCTTTGAAGGAAATCTAACGTGACTTGAAAACAACTTGCAAAGAACTTAAGATTTCTTAAATATAACCTGGAAAAGAATTGCTGCTTGTCCCACGCACCGATACCGGGCCCAGGAAGCAACAGAAAATAGGAAAAGCATTTCAAATGTGGTTTGCAATGCAGTACTGGCAAATGGCTTTTTACCACTCATGGCCAGGCTGAGAGCTGGTGGGCAGTGGACAGAGACGAGTGAGGATCACTAACGAGGGGCAAAGCAAAGATGGGATGGATAGAAAAGGATAAGCTGCAGAAACCTGAAACTCTGAGCTTGCCGCTGTAGGGATGCTGCTCCTGCAGGGATGTGAACGTGGGGGAGGGATTGCTGCCTGTGGAAATGGCAGCTATGGCTCACATAACCTAATAATTATAATCATTAATAACAGAAGTATTTCAGGCACAGATAAAATTTACTACATAAATCTCCTGCACAACAAAGTGTGTGTTCCTTATGTAGGGATCTTATGCTTACATTATGCCCTACAGGGAGGCATAAGGCAGACAGCAATATTCAGAGGGTCTTTTCTCATAGAAATGCAATGGGTAAGCACATTATTTGTGGAGAAAATGGTCATTAATCCTATTCCCAAAGAATGAACAATGGGAAGGACAGAGAGGTTTGCAACGAGAGAGTCACTCATCTCACTCATTGCACCTCTTGTTTGTTACTTGTTTAGGGTTATGTCACGCCACAGTATTTAAGTACACAGTACCGTGGCATAGGTTCCACCTGCTGTTACACAGAACCCACTGAGCTTTGCCAATAGAAAACTGAACAAGATGAATAAGGAGTTTATTGAAGATTCTCGTGTCTGCTGTGTAGTAAGTAACTTGTTTAGTATTCCACTGGGGATGGAAAGCCAGTGAATGAACTTCCGTTTATAGGGTGTGGGTAAGTTGAGTAGTGGAGGAGAGACACATTTTTCCTTAAGATTAGTAGGGAGCATTAAACAGAAATGTCTCAGGAGAAAGTCAGACACTGACTCAGAGTAACTGATGGGAGCAGAACAGGATTCCTGGCACTGAAGGCAAAAATGATGACAGATCCTCCACCACAGTTTGAGCAATCCAGCAGTGAGCAGTCCCTGTGGTGCATGGGTGAAAATGAAAGGCAACCTTTTGAGTTTTGGGGTTTTTTTCTTTAACTAAAGTCACTTGTGTTTATTTCTGAGGTAACAGACAGTCTCTTCCTCAGACTCTGACCAAGCAGGGGCTGTCTCTAACATCAGAGCCCTCTCCATTTTACAGAACTACTAGTGTGGCTGTGGTTGTGGACACGGGTTAGCACATGCAGTACATCAGCATTCAAGGAAGTCTGAGGTATCAATATGACACTACCTAACTACTTAAATACGTAGTAAAATATAACTTGTGTATGTCAGAAAACACTGTAGATGAAATCTGCCTCCTTCCTATCAAAGGTAACAATTTTTAATGCCTAATTTTAAGATAATGCATTTAAAAGATGTTTGTTATATAAATAGAACAAACGCATGGACAGCTCTTCAACATCTCAGCTAACAGCAAGTCAAAGAACAAACTTTCTTGGCTGTTAATGATGAGAAAAACTAACAACTGCTGTCCTCCTGCTTCAAGATATTCACTCCTCCAGCTGGCCGTGAACCAAGCGGAAATTCCAGATCTGGATGCAATTATTTATATATCTGTCTCCTCCCAATGCCCACCCTGCCCTCCCCCCCAACTCCCATTAAATTTCCTTCTAAGTGAGTGGGAATTATTTCTGCCTGGAACACTTCAAACAGTGCTGTGTCTTTACACAAAGAATCAGAGTCACATTTTGCTTCAGCCAGACTTGTGAGATTTCTGTCCACATTACTGGAAAACTTAATTTTATTCTGTTTGAGAGAAAAAACAATTATCTCCTTTTTGTGTCTATTTGTTTTTAAGCACAGTTTTGCATTTAAACCAGAACTTACATGGCTGTCTACCATAACCTACTGCTGCAAATTTATTTCATAGAATCATAGAATCATTAGGGATTGGAAGGGACCTCAAAAGATCATCTAGTCAAATCCCCCTGACACAGCAGGATCACCTAGACCAAGTTGCACAGGAACACATCCAGGCGGGTTTTAAATATCTCCAGAGAAGGAGACTCCACAACCCCCCTGGGCAGCCTGTTCCAGTGCTCTGTCACCCTCACT
>JAOXOE010000001.1:90702399-90770435 GCA_028565055.1 Phoeniculus purpureus
TGATAAATATGTGAAGGGTGGGTGTCAGGAGGATGGAGCCAGGCTCTTCTCAGTGTCATCTAATGATAGGACAAGAGAATGTAGGAGGTTCCACATAAATATGAAAAGGAACTTCATAGTGAGGGTGATGGAGCACTAGAACAGGCTGCCCATGGGGGTTGTGGAGTCTTCCTCTCTGGAGATGTTTAAAATCTACCTGGATATGTTCCTGTGCAACTTGATCTAAGTGATACTGCTGTGGCAGACAAATTGGACTGGATGATCTTTTGAGCTCCCTTCCAATCCCTAATGTTCTGTGATTCTGTGATAAGATTTGGGAGTTTTAAGCACCTTCTGGTTATTCCAGGAAAGCAAGGCACTGCAAGCATCCAAAACTGTTGTAGCTGTGAATGCTACTTTATCTTTCCCACTGCACTTCTATAGAACAATATCAAGCACATAGATGATCATGGTATAAAGGCTGTGTTAACCACATCTCTTCCCAGTACTCCACACATGTGCTATTCCATAATGCTTTAGCACTTTTCCCTTTCAGAAAAACAAGTTGACAATTGTATTATGTTTTAAGCCATTTTACATTTAAATTAAGGTTGTCTCTTATGGTTAGATAGTGGATTCACTCTTAGTTACCTGCTGTCTTTCCAGTGCTCCATAAATGGCAAAATACTGCACCTGTATTCGGTGCAATTCAGTGCAAAGACATCTGCATAAGATACACTGGGCAGACTAATGTTTCAGCAATTCCTCTGCAAGTAGAAAGAGGAGAATTTTCTTTACCCAAGTCCTTGACTAAGACACATTTACAGTCAAATATTTTTCCTATAATCCATAAAGTCAGTTCAAAATATTCATTAATATTGGCATCAATAATACAGTAGGAGGTTGTTGTAGACCTGGGGTTCATTGCACGTCCCTACATTACTGGATGAAAACCTTTAACTGTTTAGTCTTTCCATTAGTATGAGTAGGGTATGGTGGAGGCAGGTGGGCACAGGCTTGTCCATGGTCCTGAACTGGGGGAATCATGCAATTCCATTAGCTCCACAAGGAATTCACTTACTCACCAGAACATGGTAGTTTGAGCATAGCACTACAATTACTTCAGTTCAATTTTCACAGTCATGTTGGAGCATCTAAATAAATAAATGGCTGCAATAGCTACCTTTTCGGCAGCCTGAATCTATACAGCAATGCTTCCCCAACACTTGGACGTAATGAAAGCAGGGACTTGAACCTATTTATTGCAAGCAGGAACATAAATGGGAATTTTCAGATAGTCTGGACAAATAAAGAGCAGATAATCCAAAACCTCAACATGTCAAACTTGCTAAAAATCCTTTTTTTTTTTTCCAGGCAGATGTTCGAAAGTCCTGAAAGGCTAACATTTGAAACTTCTTTGTGACAAGGAAAAAAACCTATAATGATGTTAACACAACTCCACAATCTCCACTTGAATGTAATGAATTAACAAACAAAGCACTGCAGTGCTCAGAATGATTATATCCAAGACAAAGTCTAATTAATGCAACTGCTGTAAGAGGAGCATTGCATCTTTTGATAATTAAGTTTCACTAGAAATGGATGAGCAGAGGCATAGGATTAAATTGATTGATTAAATTGATCTATTGTTTTCTGGATGAGAAAGAACAATAGCTAATGCCTGGCATTCAGAAAAGGAATCAGAATTTTGAGAGACTGAAAGGACAGATTCCAGTAAAACTTCTTAAAAGGACAAAACCTTTCTAAAATCAGTTAAGAAGGAGCGTCTTAAAATTGCATTCTGAATAATATCTATATAAAAGAATTTCTTTACTGGTCAGTCGTCACAACAGCATTTTCCCACCTACCAAGCAGAGTGGAAAAGCCAGCTTCTCAGGCTAACATGCACTTAGGGAATCCATAAAGCACAGACCAAGCAGTGGAATTCTGATATCCTGAACTGTTACATGTAAATAAGTCTCTTCTGCTAAGCAGAATTAATCACACTAGCCCTAAAAAGGGACTGATATTCAACAATCACTTTGCTAAAGTCAAAATGGTAATTCAACTGTCAGTCCTTACAGGGCAGCAAAATAACTAGTGAGCTGAGAATAATTTAGCAATGTATATTTGGTTCATCACATAAAAGAATAACATTAGTGTGAGAGAATTTTCCTGTATTTCAAAGCTCTCACCAGTGTGTGGCCATTGGCTCCAAAATAAAACTGCAGACAAGGAGACTCCACAACCTCACTGGGCAGCCTGTTCCCATGCTCTGTCACCCTTACTGCGAAGAAGTTCCTTCTCACATTCATATGGAACTTCCTGTGTTCCAGCTCACACCCATTGCCCCTTGCCCTATCACCAGATGACATTCCAGTTGCTCTCTCACATAAAGAGCAACTCCAACACCTCACCTTGCTGACTTGTCCCTCCTGAAAAGGACATAGCCGTCCATGACCACATTCCAGTCATGCGAGCTGTCCCACCATGTCTCTGTAATTGCCACCAGATCATAATCATCTGACTGAACACAGCTTTCTAACTCCTCCTGCTTACTCCCCACACTGCATGCACTGGTGTACAGGCATTTCAGGGAGCAAGCTGAGCACTCCGATTTCACCCTATGACAGTAGGAGGCTGCCTGGTTTTCATTAAGACCAGAGCTCTGTCCCACTGGTGCACACCCAGCAACAATCCTACCCCCCTTCGAATCTAATTTAAAGCCCTCTGAATGAGCCCTGCCAATTCCTGCCCAGAACACTTTTCTCTTCTGAGACAAACCTCTCCCATGTGTAGCTACCAGATCTGCTGCCTGATAGAACCAGTCATTATCAAAGAACCCAAAGCCCTGCCTGTAGCACCAGTCTGATAGCCAGGCATTTATGGACTGAATCCTTCTATTCTAGTCCATGTCCTCACTCCAAAATGGAAGTCATAAAGAGAATATAATTTGTGCCTCAGACTTTTTTACTAAACACCCTAAGGCCTTGAAGACTTTCTTCATTCCCTTCAGGCTATGCAATACAGCTTCCTCCCCACCTGTCTGGAAGATGAGCAGCTGATCTCACCAGGTTAGGGAGTGCCTTAGTGATATCCCTGATTCAGGCTCCAAGTAGACTGCAGATTTCCCTATGATTGGGAATGAACTCTGCATATTGGGCCCTCAGTTCCCTTCAGGAGCAAGTCTCCAATAACTAGGACCCTTCTCTTCTTCTTTGTGGAGGAGGTTGTCAAATTACTGGAAGACCTCTCCTAGTTATGTGACCATGCTGGGACCTCCAGAATAGGTTGACTGTCCTCTATATACTTGTCTTCCAATAGGGGCTCATATCTATTTCTTAGTGGCAGCTAGGGAGGTGAGGCAGGCAAGGGGATGTTCATCTTCTGCCAAGGCCCTGCGCTTGGCTCCAGTCATACCTTCTACTTGGGCTTCTGTCCCCCATCTGAGAAGTACAGGATACAGGGGCCCCTTGATTCTGGCTCAATTTGGCTGTTGTCCAGACTGCAGAACCTAGCTCCACCAGCCTACCTATATTTCTCTAATGCTCCTGAGCCTTTCTACTTCCACCTGTAGGTTTTCAACCTTGTCTTGCAGCTGTGCGGCTCAGTTTTGCTGCATTTAAAGATCCCGCGGCTGGATGCCCACTGTGTTGCTTTTTGACTTTTCCTGCAAGAGATTCTGACTCCCAGAAGCTCCGTCTTACCTCCCCCGAGATTCACTGTTTAAAAAGGACCTCCAAATCAGCCAAAAACCTCAATAAACAGCATCTGAGGACTGGGCACCAGCTCTGTCGCTGCTCCATGCAGTCACTTTTAAGGCAAAACCCAGTATCTTTACAAAGCTAACCTGTGTAACACCACTTTTAGTCCAGTATCTCTAACAGTGCACTCATGCTTTTGCCTGTCTGTACATATTGCACTTATGCAATTTAGAGTTGTGCCTCAGAGATTAAAGGTGAGCTCAATTCAGCTGCAATTACACAAAGAAACCAGACAGCAAATGAAATTCTGCTACAGGATAAAAAAGAACAAATCGATTGAGCTTTTATTATCAGCTTCTATTTTTATTGTGTTCTTATTTTCCTCTTTGTTCAGTAATGAAGGGGAGGGGATGGAGGCATCCAAGCTTGAGCCCCCATATGTAGAACAAAGTTTTCATTGCTGCACATTAGCAAACAGGGTGTTAATTTCTTCCAATTTTATTTAAACTTTGCCATGGGACATCTGTTCTTGTGTGCTGTTATATTATTAACTATTTCTACACACTCTTACAGGAACACAGACAATCATTCTGAAAGAATAGTCCTGCTTTAACTTAAGTGTTCTAGAATGTCCTTTTTAAAAATTAAAATGCCAGCACAACTCTCTCATTATGGAAATGGATTAATTTCTATTTCTAAGTTGAGACTATAAGAAGAAAGCAGACATACTGCAGTATGCATTGCACTGACAAACAGGTACTTAATGGTCTATGTTTTACAGAACAAAAAGGCAACACTTTCTCCCTGATAAATCCTTGGAATTTGTGAACAACAGCTGGGATCCACCTCTAAACCATTCAAGGTTCTCTTTTAGGAGCCAAAACCCAACCACAGCACACTTTTATACAGCAAAATCAGCCCCTATTTGTTCTCTATTTTTTGTGGAAGCCAAAGGTGAAAACAATCATCCCGATTCCTTTTCTGCTTGAATGTCAATCAGTTGCAGTTTATTTAATTGAAGCTGAACCCAAACCAGCTTTTGTACGAAGCTTCAAAATTAACACTGCAAAAACAACTTTATAGTTTAATCCATCATAGAGCATCAAATTATAACTGGTTGTTAATTTTCAAAGAAAATACCATTTTACATGAAAAATGCTGTTTGCCTAAGCTGAGCATCCTCAGAGCAGCAGCACTATTTGAGAAAAAGGAGAGAGTAATCCAGAAAGTAAGATAGGTTTATTTAAGGCTGTTCTCTCTAGCAGAAACAAAGTCTCTAATGAGCTCTTTTGTTTTAGTTTTAAAAAAAGACAGCACAAAAAACGTTACCAGACTAACTTAGATTGTGCTAAAAACTAAGTCAGGGAAAAAGATGACTAAATATTTTGACCAGATTCTTAAGTATCAGGGTGGTATTGCAAGTATCTTTCACTGATGAGCTCTAGAATAGCCAAAATCCAAGGCTGTGTGCCAGATTATATAGGTTCAGGGTGCATTACCAATGCATCACTAAAAGCACCAGGGCAGCAAAGAAAGTAAAGGTCCTGGCTTCCAAAATATCACTCTATGAATTCCTTACATAGATATCTGTTGCGGTAACTTGCTTATGCAGTGAATGATTAGCAAAAACCTCCACGTGCCTGCATTGTCCATGTTGTGGGAATCAGGCTCTGTGTTAGCCCTGGTAAGGAAGTGCTGAATACAAATGTGATCCCATATTTTAAAACTAAACCAAACCAACGCTACATTGAACCCATAAACTTTGCTTTGCTGTCCCATGTGGCAGAGAAACTGCTCTCCATTGTGATGTCCTCAGCCTTTCCAGTTTCAAACCTGAGCTTTTTCTCTGCTCTATACCACCATGCACATTCCCACACCATCTTTGATGACTATTTCATGTTACTTGCCTGGCATCTCATGCTACAGCTCAATCCCCTTGTTGCTCAACATATCCTACTGCTACAATCTCTACTGCCAGATTTAACTGGTTACCCTAAACTTGTTATGTGCTGAATGATTTGAATCCTTGAAGAGGGCAGGCAGAGCACAGTGCTACAGGTGCCCATGACACCCAAGTCAAACAGCCTGCTACATCAGATCTTCACCCTTCAATAGGTCTCCTGACAGGAGCTACCTTAAAGCTCAGGATGAAGTTGCCTAACCACTCTACTCACACCTCACCTGCTGCCCTATGGCTCACTTCTGACAGCATGCCCCCGTTGTTCACAAGTCCTTCTTCAGCTCTGAACTTCAACAGCAGTTAGGGAGAAGGCTAGGAGGCTCTTAACTGCTTTTTGGACCTAGAGCAGGTCACAATCTTCCCAACATTCTGCCAAACCATATTTCAAACAAGTCCTGAATTCCAGAAACAGTTCTGCCGAAGGCTCTCACCACTGTCTTTACCAGAATAGCCATCATGGCTTTTAAAGGAAGCTTGATAGATGCTTTAAGCAGCTGCACAGAACTACTACCATTCGTTCCAATTCAGGCACCAACAGAACTTTGGCCTGGCACCAAACCCATGAGTTTTATGAAACCAATTTGGTATCAGGCAACAAAACATTTGCAATTCCCAAGTTTTACTGTGAGGAATAAGGCAAGCAATATTATTTCAGACTTTACTTTCCCATGAAGCCTTGTCTTCTACTCTGGTTCAAAGTTCTGGGTTCTTTTTCTTCTTCGTAAAACTGAATGCAGAATTGGAACATATTCCACTGGCTTAGACTGTCAATTCTTTGGCAAAGGAGCCAGACTTTATGCAATGTAAAGCCTTGAGCTACTTTTATACTATTATGTCAGATATTACAAAAATGTGGCTGAAAAGCTACTGTAGAACATTGGCTTAAAGTGGGTATGGTTTAAAATACAGTATCTGTTACTAACACACATTCTCCATGGACTCTTGTCTTCAGTACATCTCTCTTATATCAAAATGACTGCATACTGACCTGTTGGAGAGCAGTGTAGGAGAAAGGGACCTGGGGGTCCTGGTGGCCAGCAGAATGACCATGAGCCAGCAATGGGGCCTTGTAGCCAAGAAGGCCAATGGCATCCTGGGGTGGATCAGAATGGGGTGGTTAGCAGATTGAGAGAGATTCTTCTCCCCCTCTACTCTGCCCTAGTGAAACCACATCTGGAGTATTGTGTCCAGTTCTGGACCCCTCAGTTCAAGAGGGATGTGGAGCTGCTGGAGGGAGTCTTGTGCAGAGCCACAAAGATGATGAAGGTAGTAGAACACCTCTTATGAGGAAAGGCTGAGGGAGCTGGATGCCTTTAGCTTGGAGAAGAGGAGACTGAGGTTTGACCTCATTAATGGTGATCAATAAGTGGAGTGGATATCAGGAGGATGGAGCCAGGCTCTTCTCAGTGTGATAGGACAAGGGGCAGTGGGTGTCAGCTGGAGCATAGGAGGTTCCACATAAAAATGAGAAGGAACTTCTTCATGGTGAGGGTGACAGAGCACTGGAACGGGCTGCCCAGGGGGGTTGTGGAGTCTCCTTTTCTGGAGACATTTAAAACCCACCTGGACATGTTCCTGTGTGACTTTATCTAGGTGATCCTGCTGTGGCAGGGGGTTTGGACTAGATGACCTTTCGAGGTCCCTTCTAATCCCTAAGGGCTGCCCTGCAGCTCCCCACGCTGCTTCCTTTCCTCCTCAGTGCTCCATCCCCTCCTCTGTCTTGTGCGCATGGGAAAGTGGGAAGAAAATCGCAGCACAAGAGGAGCCACCGGCCGGGGAAGCGCCGAGAGTTGGCGCCGCAGCGCTGGGCTCACCTTCCCCGCCGCTGTCCCGGGGTTCCGCTCCCCCTCCCCACCTTTTCGCCCGCTGAGCCAAAAGGAAAAGGTAGCAGGCGTTAGTGTCTCACCTTGGGGCACAAGAGGGGAAGGGAAGGGGGGTACAACCAGAGACCGTAAAAGAAGATGAAACCTGAACTGTGGCAAGTCAGACGGGCCTCTGAACTTGCTCGCCCGCCAACAATCCAGCTGTGTTACCGCGCTGGACACAATGGTGTGGGAGTGAGAAAATAAACAGCTAAAACAGAGACAACTTCATTACGAACCAAAATGAACATTTTGTCAGCTGTTACTATAATAGACGACTGCTGAAAATAGGGTTTCACAAATAATGATAAATATTCATTAGGACACCATTACACGGCTATGAAAAACACGCTCAAGCTCAGTTACCGTCACTGGGCTGCCCTTTTTAGCATCTAGAGATGAGGCATGACGACTCCTAACTCTCTTAAGTGAATCTACCTGCCCTGAACATCAGGTAGGAAATGTGTACGTTCATGCTTTCACTACAGAGTCTCCAAAAGCACTCCTATGAGGCACTAAGAGGAACAAAAGGAGAAGAGCCTACAGGCAGATGGTAGGCAGCTAGGGAAAAGTCCTGCTGGAGTGGCTAACCAGCCAAGAAGAGAGAGAGAAGGTCCAGCAACCATTCTGTGCTGATGAGACAAGGGGAAAACTTGGCAGGGAGAATCACACACTTCTGTTGCTGCTGCCCCTGGTCCCTGAAGTATAAGGGTCAGAACAAAGAGGAAATTGGCAAAGAAAATGGCAGCCTTGGTTGAGTCATATGCCAACAACAACTGACATATCTGAGTCTTTCCTCTTGTCACTGCTTAGACTGCCAGACATAACTTTTGTTGCTGAAGTTGCTTTAGCCATTCAAGGGATACACAGACAACAAGATAAAGATGCAAGAGAAAGTCTCAGGTTGAGCATGCCTTAGAAGATGGGATGACCATATCAATAACTCTGCATCTATTTCACCAAACAATGTTGCTGTGAAGTTGCAGAACAATGCCTCCAGTCAACAGTCATCCTTCATTATAGAGAAAGTGCAGCTACTCATGTATATTTATGTACTGCAACCTCATAAACTGTCATCAGTTCTGAGCTGTACCAGTGACACTTTTGATGCACCTAGAAAACTAAAACAGGTCTTGCTTTCCTCTTCTTTATCCCAATTACAAAGTCCTGCCTCTTTTGCACTAACACTTGTCACATTTTTCAAGGAACTAAATCAGTAAAAGAACACTCACTTTTCCTTTGGCAAGCTATTTTTCTGCAAGTTTAACTCTTCAGTGGCTCTTGGGAGGAGATAGCAGTAAGCTGGCCAGCATTGTGATAATTGTGCAAAAGCAGAGTGACAGCAGTTACAGAGAGAAAACTTGTCCTTTTCAAGTGGCATGAGGTTGGCTTAGCTCTGTTGCCAAGCCATGTCCTGACATGCTGTAGAAGGAAACCTCATTTAATGTGGTGAATTAAACTATTCAACATTTACTAAATAAAGCCCACATACCATAGCAGATACACTGCTATCATGAATCTTTGAATTTTTGTGATGCTTAAAAAGAAATGCAGTCCACCTCCCTGAAATCCTGCATGGATGGATGGATACAGATAATTTATATGTATGGCTACGTCCTGGCTTTGCAATGACAACCTTATTTCCAACTGCCATCACCATCCACAAAGATTTAAAAGTCACAATGGAGCTATAGATCATTAAGAAAAGTAGTTCAAATAATTACAGTTTCTATCTTTGAAAACACAGATTCTTAATTTGTAAGAAATATGAAGCATCAACACTGTGGCAGTTTTGGTTGGTAATGTGATGTGCTTGCCATGCATAACTCGACAAGTACTATTTTAAGTAGCTAGTACAGCCCTCCATCTGCTGGCAATACTTTGTGTATACGGCTTGTAAGTTACTAATACAGAATTTAAATGGGAGCTCTCAGTCTGGACTCAGCCCTACTACAAAAAAAGTTACATTTTTACTGCTTTATTCAAGGAAATTTTATCAGTAGAAGGATTATATGAACTACAATATCCAAAACTTACAATGATACAAATCCCAATAAGAAAAACACACCCACTAATGATTTGAGTAGAGTATTTCACCTATTTACCAATCATACCTAAATCACTGTCAAAATAATTTGTTCCCTATAATTTTTACACAACTATTCTGAACTCTATACTCAATGGTCACAGGCTAATCTAACAGCCTGGCAAGAGAAGACAATGAGAACAGACATTAAATTCCTAAAAGGCATAGTTCTCTTCACAAGCTTCACTTACAAAAAGCACTTAAATAATAGCATGTAAAATCTGACAGAGAAGAGTGTAGGTGAAGCCTCCCCATTAACATGAGTAGATTACTAAGAAAGGGAATGAAGAAATGAGGGTCAAAAAAACCATAGACGACCCCCTGTGACAGGGGGTTGAATTTTTAACAGTCAGCTGTCCAAGACATAAAAATCTCAGGATTGTTTTAAGCAAACAAACACTACATTCCTCCCTAAGCCCTGGAACCTCACCTAAGTGCACAGGAAGGAAGAGAATTTCTTCATAAATCAAAAATATGAGAAACAGTGAATAAAGGCTGAGTCATCACAACTAAACCTTCAGCCTCCACCCACACCTCTTACCCATGCACATACACACAGAGAATGAACAGCATTGTTTATTAACACTGACACATCTCAGCATCAGATGAATCATTACATAAAGTATTTCAGGACTCACTCTACCATAGCATGTGAGAGGGATGCAAGTGGCCTGCTTAAATCCAGCCCACGTACACTATGTCCAGCACTTTGCAAGGCTGCCTTTTCATATTGTATTTTTCAATGTCAAGAGCACTTTAAGCAAAAGTCCATTTCTGAAACTGAACCTGTATCCCAAAGTAGGCTTGGCTGGTGTTCAATGTGGTACTCTTTTCTCCATAGTGCTAAATGTACATCCTATTGACTTTGTTCTTACCTTTACATCCATCATTCATTAGGACAAATTTAAGTAGTTATGTAATCTATTAACTAAGGATCATCTTTTCCAACAGTGCCAGTAGTCTCACAGCAATTCCAGTAGTTCACATCAAAACTTGACTGCAATGGTGCTTCAAGTGTGACTACTTAAATCAGCCCTCATTCCCACTGTATGGTGCTGTGGGAAGGTGACAGCACCACCACAGGTCCCATACCTCATTCACAGTGTTAAACTCTGCTCATTAGAACTCTTAAACTCCTAGAACTCATTGGAGCAAATACTGTCCATCAGTAAAAACATGAATAACCAAGGCCAATTTTACCCCAGATAACACGTTTTTATCCCCACAGTTGCATCAGGCACTAACTACTTCAGATCCTACTCTTTAAGCTCTCAGTACATTGTTAGAACCTTACAGTACCTGACTGACTTTAACAAAGCCCTGAGCACTCTGTTTAGGGACAAGTGGTCTCACGTTAACAGAATTGGTGTTTGTTGTGCATGATTGCTGGTTATTAATGGGGTACAGTCATAGTTCCTTGTCCTTTAAAATGGTGGGAACTTTCCCTCGTTTCTGCACCTAACAAAATAGCATGATTGCTTCGGGACCCTGACATTCTCTTGCAGCATTTCAGTTTGCAGACTTTGTGATGCCTTTCTATCATTCTTCAGAGTCTTTCATTATAACACCTGCTGCAGTAGTTGATCTGCCCTTGGGCTTGCAATACCGTGATGAAGCTTTGAGTGACTCAGCTTGCTATTCATTGAAACTGTTCAACAGAGCTGAAAGTGGTGTTATGTAATGAACCCATGGATGCCGTCTGAAATCTTTCATTGACTTTTGTTCTCAGTATTGAGCTGCACCTCTCAGCCATGCACAGACAAAGAGGGCTTGGATTCTCACAGTCTGAATCACACAGTCCTGTCTCCTCTTCAGGTTTTGCTCCACATGCAAATCGAATCACCTCACACTAGCACCCTTCACAGGAGTGCTCGTTCCCCCATCAGGGCCCAATGTCTTTGTGGCACTCAATGCTACCTGTGAAATGCTCAGTTTCCATTTTTACCTGCTTGCCTGAAAATGGGAAATGCTCAGCCCCTCCTGTGTCTGGATCTTCACTTGGCATTCTTACCACATCCACTAGACATTGTAATTTTAATCTGAAAATATGCTTGCTAGAAACAGTTGTTATAGTAATGCCTGGGTTGTCATATCTCTAAATTGCCTTGCAGACAATGGATCTTACCCTCTTCTACCTGAAATTTCTGGTTTAGTTTTTTAATGATTATTTCACATGTGCATAACACCACAAGAGAGAACATACCCTGCTGACAAATGTTATATCCTCTGTCCTTAACAAAGACAAACCTTTGGCAGAGCTCTGCTTTGACAGGTTAACCTCCCAAGAAACCTTCAAACTTCTTATCTCAAGATCCCAAGTATTTTTCCTACTAGAGCTTGTTCAAGTGATTGGGAGCCATAAACGTTAGACTGATTAAATGCAGTACCACTGTACAATCTGGTTTCTGCCAGGTCCTTTTCTTTGTACATCTTTCACAAATAAAACAGCAGAAGAGCAAAGGGAGTCCATCATGCAATGAAAGCACTTTGAGCCTTCAAAACACAGTGTTCAGTTTTCCTACTTCAGTTCCGTACTGCAGTCCCACTCCTTATTCTAGGTCTTTGGAACAATCTTGA
Source organism: Phoeniculus purpureus (assembly GCA_028565055.1). Taxonomy (NCBI): domain Eukaryota; kingdom Metazoa; phylum Chordata; class Aves; order Bucerotiformes; family Phoeniculidae; genus Phoeniculus; species Phoeniculus purpureus. Next base: position 90,714,568 of record JAOXOE010000001.1, read on the forward strand.
AAGCCAGAAATCCAGGGTATTTCTCCTTCCCTTCAGAAAGCACATGAAGATTTATTTTTCTTGAAGTACCAGAAACAGTAATCAATCTCTTCACTTCCCTCACACAAACACTTGTTGCTGCAGAGAAACAAACGTTTCTCTTCTTTCCCCATCCCACACAGAGACATCAGCCTTCTACACTTTTAGAATTCTGTTTTCTTTAAGAAATAACCTGATCATTTCTCACTACACTTTAACTATTTTTACAAGGTATTAGGAAGAAAAAAAAAAAGCTAAAAAAAACCCAGCAAGCATTTTCTACTTGTTTCTTAAATCTTACACAGCAAGGCTCGGAAGTATCCTATGAATTGCCATTAGGTAAAGACACCACAGAATATGCCTGTTCATGCAATACTTTTATCCTCTGTGGTATCTTCCCTAGTTTAAACTTGAGCTGAATCTATACCTTGAATTAATACCTTGAATTAATGCCTTGAAAAATCTGACCATTCCCCTTTCTCCTGATCTTCACATCATTAATTTCATACACCAGCTGACAACAGGCACTTCCACAGAACTGAGATGACAAAACAGCCCGAGCTCGTTTTCTCCACAAAGTTAAAAACAAAGACGTTAACGCAAGGTGTTTGTTTTACCTTCTGACATTCTTGCCCACAATTCTATAATTTCATATCCAAGAACAGAAGTACACCTGCTCTCCAGCTTGCCAGCCACAGGCATTTCTGTATCAGTGTACTAGCACTAAGGCATTAAACACTTCTCACACAAAGCATTGCACCCAAGAGTTTTGATTCCAAATCATACAATACAAGATACATTCATGCAAATTCTTTCTTCTTCAAGCTCTGGTATGCTTTACCTGCTACATTTTTTCCCACTGCTCCACATTGCTCTTCCTCTGTATGTGCTGGAAACAAGTCAACTTTACATAAAATCATTGAGTAGAAGTCATTGCTGACCTCAGCATTGTTAAAGGAATATAGTCTTGACATATAATTAAGAGAACAACTGATTTGCATCTCTAGCCCAGCTTGAGCCACTCTTTCCAGAACTATTCCATTTGAATAACTACATATACATGCAACAAATCAGAACAGCTCATAGACACTTCAGATGATGCAAGACAAATGGATAGGGTCTTCATTTCCAATCAGGCAAAGATTATGAACTTGTGTTTCTCTAGATCAAATAGTAGTCTGACTGAAACTTGCTTGTCTTCCCTTTTTCCCTGGTCCCTGATCTTAAAATTCATCTCAACCATCTTCCTCCCCATTCATGCAGAACACTGATAATGACTGCACCAACTCTAACACTCAAAAAGATGGTTAACTGCAGTAGCTTTTCCCTGAGAAAGAAGGGGTGAAGTGGCTAATGGGAGATGAAACTAGTAAGATTCTTACCCAAGTTCTTCTATAAATTGTTCTTTTCAGGAAAAAACAGGAGTTGCCAGCTGAACAAATGATTCTGCCTAAGGGCACACAGCCATCAAGATTGTAGGAGAGGCTTTATTTCAAGAAGTCCTGGCTTGAAGGCCGCATCTTGTACTGGGATAGGCTTCCCTCAGTGGTTGCCAATGGCAAGTAGTTTGTAGAGGTCAGTGAAGGACTATGGAAAAGTTTCCATTTCCTTCAAGTACTCCACCAGTACCAAAATGGCCTTTTCATCTAAATTCACTTGCCCTTATGGCTACCCTAGCTGCAAAGATGACCCAACTATTACAATCCAAAAGTTTACTTTTTTTTAACAATACAAACATACAGACTCTAGGTGTACCCATCCACAGGTAGATTTGTATATTCCAAGGTGAATTCAAGTAAATCGTTTACCGAATTTAAGAGTGCTCCGAGTCCTTCACTGTGTGCAAAAGAAGTAATTCACCTAAAGCAAATGGTAAGTTTCTAAGTCATTTCATTCTCTTTACTGTCCTGTTGCAGAACTACATGTAATCCAATTGCTTGTGTTGCATGTTCCTACCCATAAAATGCAATTCTATGTCTCAGTTGATGGTATTTAGCTATTTATAGACAAGTAGGTAGCAGAGTGCCTTTTTCCATGCTCCTCACAGAAATGGTCATGAAGCAATGCCCACACACTGTCAGATGAGGATGATGTTTCCATACTGTTCTAAAAATCACATCAAGTTCTACCAAACCCGCAACTGAGTATATTAACACTTTGCCACTTGAGCGAACTCCGTGGACATTCGTGAACTGCTCCACACACACACACACAAAAAAAGCAACAGATTCTTTTCTGCCTCTGTGCCTGCCTTTCAAGGATTGAGATGCCCTATGGTTCCACAGGTGCTATAGATAGAAGCTCTACACCCATACTGATTTCAGCTGTTGCATCACTATTTCAGTCACAGGTGCATCACTCCTGGACTCAAGTCTACAGCACCGATTCAGTCAGTGCACTGATCTAATATGCAGATTCATTTTATGGCTGTAACATAGGAGTCACAGCATTCACCATAAGGGAGCAACCAGATCTAGTCAGATGCAAAATTCCACACATTTTACAACTTCCCTGATAGTATCCAGTGTGAAAAACATTACTAAGTTTCTATGCAACTCTATGGATCTCAGCATTTGTCTTTTGTAGGAAAGCAAGATCCATCATATTCCAATTAATTCAGGATGTCCAGGCAGTATTTTCATATAAATAAATATTAGCCTTCAAAACACAGCAGAATCTGAAATGTTTGTGGGATTGGGTTTTGTGTATTGGGTAGAAAACATCTATACAGTAATAACCACAGCAGTAATGTATTCCTAGTACACGTAAGGCTGTAACAAACATCATGACTATAGGAAAAAATATGGATGTTTACATAAAGAATAGGATTTTAAAAGTTACTGAAATAATTGATGATAACTATAAAATCTTCTGGAAAGACATTACAGTACAGGTCCTCCATCGTTTCCTAGCAACACAATTTTCTTTGCTTTCTCTGACTATCATGAAGTTGTGGAATCCTCCTACTCATAGTTTGAAAAATGAAATACAAAAACAAGTATGACCCATCTTCCAGAGTAGAAGCAAAAAACAGTTTCAAAGCATGCTGAAACACAGCTCAGTAACAAGCAGCATCTGTTACTGGTTTAACTGTATTTCACTCACATCTTAGACATTGTCAAAGGCTGAAATGTAGCCATCAGATAATCAGCCTTCATGATGAAGAGCATACCTCAACACCACATGGAAAGTAAAGAATGTGACCTATTTTAAAGTAATTTAAGTGACCACAATGAGAACTAAAATTCTTCCCAAAGACAGTGACAGAGAGGAAAGTGGGTTTGACCAGTGGTTGTCCCATAGCCTTCTCTAGACAGCATCAGAATGGGAACAAAAGACAACCCCTGCTTTATTCTGTACTTTACAGCGGTTTCCTCCAGAAAAAGTTTCTCGTCCCAACCCCAGAACAGAGGAAAGCAAAAATAACATTCATTGTTTGTCCAATCAGTCTTAGCACTTATTAGTATTAGTACTAATATTATAAGTATCTCACCTGTAATGATATTTAAAATTGCAAGTAAAAGATCTACTTTATCAGCCCTTCAAAACAAACATGCCCAACTCCCTGCTCACAAAAACAAGTGAGGGTCCCATTTCCATAGAAATTCCTTCTAAAGAAGTTTTTCACCATCAGAATTAATGAGTCTATTTTTAGATTGGGAAGGTTACTTTTCTTTCTTTAATCACTTAGAGTACAAGGTAATTAATGCACTAGTTTACCCATCTACAGCAAATTGCATATATAACTTGCAAGACAGGCAGCCTTCTAAGCACAGGACAAGTTTTCATCCCACAGAAGGATGGGAGCATACCACTAAAAACATCAATCTCGATGAAGTAATACAGAACTGTTAAAGGCCCAGGCAATTCAAACTACAGCTTCACACAGAAAACCCTAGATTTTTCCACACAGAATAAGTGAACAGAAAACAACCATCTCCTCACAGCGTACAAATGGACACAGATTACTTATGACATTCAATTCTAACAGGATTCTTGTTTCTATAAGGTAGGAGGGAACAAAACAAGTCATTGCTTTTTTCCTTTACTGGAAAAAAGATTTAATGCACAAAGACTGGGTGCTCCTGGGGCTGTGCTGATTTCCTGTGCCTGTCCCCATGGGGGTTAGCAAGCTTGCCTCCCATTGTAACTGCCCCTTCTCTAAAAGTTCCTACCTTTGTTCAGTGTTCCATCAGCACAAGGGAAATAATATCCATTGTTCCTTCTTGAGTATGACAGTCAGAACTCGGACCACACCATTCGCCTGCTGCTACCAAACTTCTTCTGTGCCAATCAGCCCACAGTCACAGCCTATTTAAGCAGGTGAAAACACTAATTGCTGACAAACCTATCCCATTAACCTACCAAAGGCAGTGCAGTTCAGCAAGATGAGAGCTGCACAGAAGTACAACTTTTTTCTAGTCAACTTTATTTCATTTGGGATTAGGATCTCATAAGGGCACCTTACTGCACCCTGAGGTGAACAAAGCTGAATTTCAGTCCTAGCTTTAAACCTAATTTTTAAAATACACAAATAAATAAACAAATAACTGAATAGCTAGCTAACTAACTAGCTAACTAAATCACAGCACAGATTAGCACCAGTACCAGCTGCACTAATTCTGCAGCTGCTTCCTCAGCTTTCCAAGAGAAGCCAACACCAGGCAAATACAGACCATAACTCAGCAAATCCCATGGCTATAAATACGGCCATGCTACAGTAAGTATTCACAACTGGTGCCCTACATCTCTTACAGTAACTAAAAAAAACCAAGAAGGGCAGGAAATGCTGCGCTTTTCCATGTTTATCCTCCCAACACCAGAGGAGCTTGCACTGCCTACAGCAGATAATACAGAAATCTGAATCTTTGAGTATATTTGGCACGTTGGTAAAAGTAACACAGACACATTTGCCATTATTTGAATTCTAAATCAAATACCTGGTGGCTGCAGACCACCAACAGACACGGCATTGAATCTAAAATCTAATCAAAGTGTGTATTAAACACAAATATGTGTATATGCACGCTGACTAGCTTCCACACAGCAGTCTTGGTGTGACAACGTCGACAGAGAATTGACTGATCCTTGATACTGATGAGTCATGCTTTAACCATAATGGTGCAGGAGGTTTTCTTCATGAAATATTTACCTGTAGAGTGACATCACAAGGACACTGGAAAAAAAGAAGTGTGCTGTAACAGGTTTTGTACGAGTGTATCAGCCTGTAGGAGATGCTTTCTATTTAATATGTTCAATAGCAGGGACACTTGGATACAAAAGACGTATCCAACTGAGAAGCAAAATACTAGGCAACAATATTAGAAATGGTACATCCTTATTTAAATAATGTTCAGAAATTATTTGTGAGGGACAAAAAACCCCAAAACCTATGTTCTTATACTTTTACATTTAGAACCATAAGGAAGATGTAATCCTTCCCACATGACTTTACAGTCTAAACCAGACGAGTCAGACACAATGACGGTAGCACAGAGCAAGTTCTGTTATATTTAATAATGGAAAGAAAAGGGAAACTGCTTCTTGGAATAGGTCTCAAGGCTTGATTTAAAAGAGGAATGCTTGAGTAGCACAGAGCCAGCCTGTCAATCTTTTATTTGGCACGAAAGATTAACCTAACAGTTCAGGTACAGTTCAAGGGATACAGCTGAAAGTCTATGCCCCACATTTCATTTTAAATCACAGCCTCACCGTACAACATTCTCCTCTCTTTGAAATAGGGAAGTATTATTCATATTTCATAATGGTCCTGTAAGGATAAATATACTAGACATAGATGCTATGGTAGCCAGGCTACTTAAATATTTGTAATAAGATGAAATTCTATTTCTGTGAACACGCAACCATGATTTGCAGATAAAAGAGTGAAACAGCATGAATTCTAAAAGCTCTGGCAAGCAGATCTCCAGCACTCAGATACAATGAGAGGAGGATTTCAGATAAGTTCCATATGGAATGAAGATCAAGACCAGATACAGCTGAAATGTGAATGGAGGAGCCATACAGCAATGAGCTGCTACAGACAATGGCATGTAACTGGGAATACATGCAACATACAGCACAGTTCCCATAGGCTGTGTTACCAGCTGCCCGAGTCAGTCACATCTGGAGAGAATGCAAGCAAAGATATTAACTGATCCTGGAAAAACAGACATTCAAGTTTCTGAATATCCCAACAATTTTTAGGTGTACTTCAGCCATGAAGAAAACAGTCACGGGGATTTAGCTTACGACAACAACTATGTAAGGGCACTACTTACACTAAACGCCAAAATAAGTAATGAAATGTCAAATTTCTCCGTGTGGCGTTTCATTTAACACACATTGAGCTATGACATCTATTGCTGTTAATAAACCTTTTGTGCTTTCCTCTGCACCAGCATTGTAACGGGTGGAAACTATGAAGTTCAGAGCTCAAAGCATATGGAATTTTCCACATCACATGTTAAACCAAGTGCTGGACTCTGCTGGGCAGAGAACATTCAGAAAGAAAAGCACTGAATTCTAACCATATGTGCTGAAACAACGTGTTCATTCTGCTACGGCTTAAAACTTCAATAACTGCTGTACAGTTAGCAGCAATAAAGAGGGAAAGCATTTACTGTGGAATAGAAAGTAATTACAGCGTAGTAATGAAAATGGCCAATGTATATTTCATAAGTCTGATGCAATACAGTATTGTTATACCATTTCTGCCACAATATTTATTAGTGTGGTTAAACATGGATTAAAAAAGTCTCACAAGAATTAAAGTAAGTGGAATTCAGTTTTCATTTTTACTATTCCATGCCAAGACTTTTGTCTTTCAGAGGATTATGAAAAACAGTTTGTCCTTCTACCGACTGAACTATTTTATCAGTGGCAGAAAAGTGTGAGTGTTCAGTTTAACTTTTAACTGCAATTATAGTGTAAAGCCCACATGGCTAATAGGGTAAAGCCCGTGTCCAGGATGCCCTGGAAGTAGACACATCTGCAGTGTGTGAGTTCATGACAGAACACACTGCACCAGGCAGCCCCTCGGCCACTGGGGCAGCAGGAATGATCCACTGCACACACAAACATCCCTCCAAAAAACATTTTGGGGGTTTTTTTTCTTAGCTAATTAGTCCTCATCATTAGAAAGTCAGAAGTTGTCTTGATTAGAAAGAAAACTGTATTAATTAGAAATTGTAAAATTACTGTTACAGTTTCAAGCAATTAAAGCCAGTCTAGAAAATGAATTAATTGCACTGAAATACAAAATTACTTCTCATTTTAGACTGAAACCATTATACTGCCATTGGAGAGGGTTCACAGGTTAAATTTATGCTGGCAGAAAGAAAAAAGAGATGGAAAGAGACTAAATACTTTCCAGCTCTCAGATTGTGTTCATGATGTGCTATCTGGCATTATCTTTTTCGTGACTTGGTCTCTCAGTTGCTATTGGCATTTTTCTGTTGCTATTTTGTGCAGGTTCCCCACACCATCTGCATTTAGATTTTGTATTGGATCCTCACAAGAGAATCCTAGAATCACTTCAGTTTGTATGGTTTTCCTTACATGGTACTGATTTATGGTGGTGTATTCAGCATTATTTGGAATGTGATTTTTAAATGTATTGAAAGCAGTTCCAAGAAGTCCAACTTGTTTTCATGGAACAAAACCAAATGTTTCAACACTACAGACCTGGAGTATGACAGCAACATTGCTTAACTAACCTTTCACCCCAGAAGTTGAAGATTTTTGTGTTTAAATTCAACAAATGACTGTGTGCATTCCAGCGCCAGAGAGCATTAGGACTATCACTTCAGGCAGGGGACCACATTAGGATTGACCCTAGAACATGAGGCAAACTCTGGGTTTGTTTTTGCTATTGTCATTCTAGTTCTTATACTTCAGCATTGCACAGGATAAGCCATCACCAAAAGAATTTGATAGGTCATTTCCAGTTTAGGACTAACCCTTGTTAAAATATTATCTTTTTAATGCCACGCTATGAACTAGCAGATAAAGCCTTCACATTTGTCAAGCATTGGGTACAGTCTGAGGACAATAGATAACTCCATAACTGTGACTTCAAAACAGCGTCCAGGCACTGCTTTCTCCAGCATCGAGGATCTTCATGGCTTTCGGGAAAGACTTCAGGAATGAAGACAAGTATTTGTGGTTTACAGCTACAGGCATTGTAAACCTCTGGAGATTACACTAACCTGAATGTAAATGTTCAAGGCACTGGCTGGTTTTTAGGATGTGACATATCTGCAGATTAATAAGGTTCAGTTCAGGATGACATTTAGTTCCCTGTTAGAAAGGTAGTCCTGCTACTCTTCTCCCAGCTAGCAACAGGACAAGGGGGCAAGGTCTGAAGCTGCACCACGGGAGGTTTAGGTTGGATGTTAGGAAGCACTTCCTCATGGAAGGGGTGATCAGAAACTGGAATGGACTGCCTATGGCAATGGTGAAGTCTCCAGCCCTGTAGGAGTTCAAGGAAAGATTGGATGCGGCCCTTAGTACCATGGTCTAGCTGATGTGATGCTTTCAGATCATAGGTTGGACTTGATGATCTCAGAGATCTATTCCAGCCTCGAAAATAATAATTACTTAGGTGGGACTTTCATGCTACAATTCTGGTGGTATTTGGCTCGTAACGTAAAGAAAACAGAGATGATTAGAAGTGAAGGAAAAGATAGACCTAACTAACCTCAGAGCTGAACAAGTTGCTCCAACAATCTGAATTAAAGGATAGCTCAGTTCAAGCTGTAAAGCTTTCATGCTCTGGAGTTCAAACCAATCTTCTAGCATAGTCATTTCCCACATACTGCACTGTCTCCCTGAGCCTGCAAACGAGCAGCAGCAAAATTCACTCCTGCAATATTCTTCTGGGCAGTAATACCCTGTAAGAAGTGACACTTCCTCGTTCTAGTGACCGGTTTTTGAGGAAACTGATCGCTCAGGAGAGAGCGCTGGTGAAAAGAGGCAAAACGCCCACTTAAAAGTCAGGGGAGATGCCCACGGGAAAAGTGAAGGAGTGAAAGGCCAAAGTGATGGGAGACACAGGGGCATCCAGAGCCGAGGTCTGTCACCAGGACCAAAGTCTGTCATTTCGGTCCTCTCTGTGCCCCTCGGTTCTGCCCGAGTTGCGACGGGGAGGTCAAGCTCTGCGGCTCTCGCTGTGCCCCGCCACCGCCAGGCACTCCTGGGCCCTTGCCCCGCACTGGGAGAGGGGCTGCGGAGATGCTGCTGGCTGAGACAAATTTGTGCCAGAGCTCGGGGGACAAACCGCTCCACCGCCTCGCCCCCGCTCCTCCCTCCCCGCCCCTCCGGAGCCCGCCCGTCCCCGCTCTTCCTTCGCAGCCAATGGCACAGGCGGGGTGGCTGCCTGCGCTGGCAACGACCCAGCGCCCGGGCTGCGAGGAGACCGGGAGGAGGAGGCATCAGGCTCTGCCCGACGCTCGCTCCCGCTCCCCAGCTGCTGTCCTCGGTCCCCCTCCCCGCCGGCACCCGCAGCATGGATTCGGACTCCGCCGAGCTCAGCGAAGGCGAGGTGGTCTCGCCAGCAGGTAAGGGGCGAGCGGCGGGAAGGGAAGGCAGGGATCTCCCCGCACTTCCTCTGGGGCAGGGTGCGGGGCTGCGCGGTGGGGAGCCACTGCTGCCGGCTCCGCGGCCGCTGACGGGGGTCCCGCCGCGCTGGGCTCCTCTCCCCGCCCTGACTGCGCCTGCCCGTCCAGGCGGCGGTGCTGGCGTGAACCCGGTGCGTTGCGATTCGTATCCACAGACGGCAAAGTTTTGGGGTTTGGCTGGGGTTGTTTCACCATCGCTCCAGGGGCGCAAGGGAGACCTTCCCCCTCCCTTCAGAGCGCCGTGGGCCGCCAGGTTTTTGTTTTCAAGCCCTAACTTGTCACCAAAGGCGTGGAAATGCCACTGCCTGGCTGCTGTAGCCCTCATAGTTCTTAGATGAGACAGAAGAAAAATAAATAAATCTTTCCTACCACTTCCAAATCTCCACGTTGCTGTCCTGCGCTAAACAAGGCATTGCTGGGGTGCCCTATGCAAAGGTAGCACATGGGAACAGAAACACAGTGAAACCCAGCACACACAAAGGTAGGGAGGTCAGTGCTACCAACACAGCGTGTCCAGTGCTGGTCTGCAGAGAGCTGCCATCAGCCACCCACCTGCCCATGCGCATCCTGGGTCTCTCACCCCTCTTCGGTCAGTGGTGGTGCCACCCTGCCATCAGTAGAGTTGGCTGCACAGGTATCACACACAGATGGCAAATGACAGACACAGCAGGGGTACTGACATGAGGTGCAGGTGGGACCTACTGAACCTTTGGCTTCTCTTGGCAGAAGTCACAGGCACCTTGTCTGAAGCCATTCAACTGGCATCAGACACAAGTAAGCACAACTGTGTCCTAGTGATCACCATAAACCCAGACGGAAAGTTAACATTTTATGTTACATGATCTCTCTTGGGAAAAGTCTGAATTGGACAGATCATGGTGAATAGGTATATCCTTTATCCCAGCCAGCACCTCCCTCCAACTCCAAAACAGAAAGGTTTCAACACCAAATATTTTACCTACAATAGGAAAAAAAAAAATAACCTGATATTTTCTGAAATAATTTAACTGTCCTATGAATACAGCAGCAGTTAACAACAGTAGGAAGTCATAAGATAAACAGGCATTATCTGTCGAGTCTTCCAGCAGAATGGGATCTTACAGCACCCTCTTAAATCCAACACAATTTTTATATATTGGAGCTATTTACTCTAGATATCTTGCTTTGCATTTTTGTACTTGAGATCTAGAGAATAAGACTAGCAACAGGTCATAGATCTCCTTATCTTCAAAAACCTTAATTAAACAGAACTTAACAACAAAGACCACTAACAGCTACACTTTTTCATCCAAACATTCAAAGTGGCTCATGAAGCACAAGTTACGAACAGAGACAAAATAATGTAATGTAGCTCCTGCCAACAGCTTACTCCTGCCCTGAATAGGATTTTCTCTAACATCTTAAAAATACTCAGAGATAGCCACAAGAGCTTTTTATGTCATCACCTGCTAGCTGCCAAGAGTTGATATTCAGTCTCATCTTTTCTATTATTTCTTTGTACTAGCTAAGAGAAGAAAAATCTGGTGTTTTGACCATACATGGCAGATGCCTATGCAGTAAAATAAAGTCAGAGTAGAGTGAAAATTTGGTGGGTTTTTTCTCCTCAACCAGTGGAAAACATGTTTTCTACTCTAAAGAATTACTTGCTGTTTGTGTCCTTGAGCTTTTTCTGAAAAACGCTTTTTTCTTTCTTCTCGGTTTTGTTTGGTCTTTTTTCTGTGCTCTGCCATATGCACAGTGCAGCATCTCGCTGTACGTGGGTGTTCAGCAGTCACGCTGTCAGTCACTGTTGCAGGCACAGAAACTGAGGGGTTATAGTGTGGGATTACCACCTTGTTCAGGGAGGTGCTGCACCCCACAGATCCCAGTGACCAGGGTCATTCTGACTTCAGTTTATAGGCAAAACAGTGCCTCAGAGAAGTAAGTATTTGGTGTGAAGTCCTAGTAATAGTTTGATTTTGGCCGTTTATTTTAGGAGAGCTGGGATTCTATGCTGAAAGTGACACCAGTCGTAAAGTTTAGCTTACTCTCATTACCAGACTTTAGACTTCCAACTTTGTAACCTGAGGTAACTCCTTTCCAGAGTTAAGACTCCCTGTAGCCCCCGTCTGCTTCTTCAGTGGTCCAATTGTTCAAGCCCAGCATGATGCAGTTTGCTTTATCACCAGGGCTCCATGATGCTAATGCACTACAGATGTTCAGAAATTGATTCCAGTTAAAGGTTTGTGCTGCTTGTGCAATACTCAGCCTTTTACTCTATCAGGGTGGAGCAGCACCCCTTCATCCCCAGGACTCACACAGGTGTGTACAAGGCAGAAGACTGCTGTGTACATCCTCCACCATCTGCCATGCATGCTTGGCTTCCAAGAGCCAGCTGGAGTCTTATGCTGAGATCCCAGCAGCCTCATTTCCTTTAATAGCCCACTTAAAGCTGAGTCTCCAAGGAGGCAGAAGTATTTTTTCTGTATTTATTCTGAATGTGTTGTCACTGTAGCATCTTCATGTTTCTTTGGTGCAAACAAAAAGCTCCTCACATGCGAGCAGTGCAAGATGTTAGCTGTACATGAAAACAAACAACAAAAGCACTGCACCTCTACACATAAGAGCATTCAGCTCCATGGCCTTGGCTTCCACCCATTACTGCTTCACATCCAAGCTGTTTATATAGCCAAGAAACTTGGTTTTACAAAAAAAACCTACTCCTGAGACAGACCTTTACTAAGAATATTAAACAGAACTTTGCAATTCAGGAAGAAGCACATTGTAATGCAAGAGAAAAAATAAAATTACACACTTGCTAGCACTACCCTCAGTGAGGTTTCTCCAGTTTTGCTGGACACGTGGCTAGGCACATTTCTTGTCCTATAGAGAAGCTTTTGAGAACTGAACAAGTTACCTTAAAATAGAACTTTGTTCTCATTTTTTTGTGTCCACCCATTGAGAGGAGCTTTTTTAAATAAAGCTATGCAGTAGAGGATGGATTGCTTTTCCCCAGCTCTTTCATAAGCAGCCTGCCATGTATGAGGATGATCCTTTGTGCCATCTTTCAGGGTAACATTTCACAAGAAGCCAGGCTCTCTCCAACAGCAGTGATTTGGGATCTGGACACTCTGCACAGCAGAGACAGAAGGCTTCACACCTTCGTTTGGCGTGTCATGTCCTTGGCTCAAACAGGCAGGAATATGTGGCCATACAGCTTTGATGCGGTATTGATTGAAACCTTTCTACTCTTGGAACATAGGTTTCTGTATTTAATTTAGTGGAACTCTTGTGTTACAACATAACTTGTGATAACTACAGGTTAAATTGCCTGTATGGCCTTAATAAAAAAAAACAAACCAAACTCAAACAGGTTATTTGTATGATGCTTAACATATCCCAGAGTAAACTCTTGCTGGTCCCTTCTCTGGCTTTCCTCCCACTGCAGTCAAAAAACATTTGGCCTGGGAAAGAGAGCAGCTTGCACTCCAGGCACTAAACACTTTGAGCTCTAAACTGGTGACAGGATTTATTTTTTTGGAAACATTAACACTGTGGAGCCTGCAACTTCATATGATGTCAGAGATCACATAATGAAGACAACCTTATCACTGGGTTTGCATTCAGAAAGGCAATGGGAGTCTTATCACTGTCTTCAATAGAGCCAAGATCTTACCCTGCCACTCCTGGTACAAGAATTTTAATGCATTTCAAATTGTTTAATAAATTGCCTGTACTCTCCTCTGGACAATAAATACACCGTTAGCAAAAACAACAGCTTTAAACATTATTTACTGTTGTAAACCAGCCAAACCAGACCTGAATAATTTTTCTGGAGCTGTACTGTTTAATTTGCAATGCTTAGCAAGTAATTTTTTCTCCCGTTTCTCATGCTATGTGCACTGCCTGTACTTCTGTGATGTTCATCTTTTAAGCACGTCACATATTTTAATCACAGTTTTACAGTGTTAAATGACACTCGGAGCTAATGTATTCTTGTAAATAGAAAATGAATTAGAAAGCATACGGTAAGGTACTTAGCACTTAATTAACTGAGGCATCAGTAACATGCTTATGTGATACGAAGCCCAAGTAGGTATCCTAAAACTCTCTGCAGTATCACATTGGCCATTTGGTCATGAGAAAAAGATGTATTTTGCCCCAGGAAATACTTGGGTGTTTGAACAGGGAAGGTTTTGATTTAGCAGTCTTGTTTTGAGTCTTAAAGATAAGTTTCAAATCAGATGTACGACTGAATTTATCAGACTTGAGACAAACCAGCAGAAGTGGTAGGTAACAGCGTGTTGGAAGTGCAGAAGCTAAACAACCAAAAGTACAGACTTGACTGGATGCTTCTGTTACAGCGTGTTTCTAGCATCTGCCCAATAAACGACTTCCCCTTCCCATCTGCCAGAAAACAAAGGGAAAACAAAGCTAGTTGACAAGAGACGGACAGATGACATACGTGAACTGGCAGGTCATGGGAACCCATGCTCCAGACTCTTACAGGGCAGACTGAGGCAAGCGCAGGTCCAAGTTTCTCTGCCAAAAGAGAGCAGGCAGGAGACACTACAGGATGAGCAGCAGCCTGCTGTGAGAGCAGCCCAAGGCAGGCACCTGAGCCAACAGCCTGGCTGGGGGCATTTTATTTTCATCTTTTTACTGACCCTCCAGGAAACACCTGGGCTGCTGACTGACACCCAGACCCCTCTGTAGCATAGTGACTATCATTAGGAGCCTTGTCCAACTGAGGGAGGGAAAAAAAGGCAAAATGCTGTGGCAATAGCAAAGCCTGGAAATAATCCCACTGCTGTCAAGTTGAATAGACAATCAGAATAGACAGGTTACTTGAACGGGTCAGTTTGTTCAGGCCTCTTTCTTTTTAAATCAAATGGAAATATGAACTTCATGAGGCACTGGATTAAAGCTCAAGCTCACCTCCTTGTGCAACAGCAACATCTATGGATGAGACAGCTAAGCAGCAGTAGGTGATAGTGTATGAGGTAACACACTTCAGTAGCTTTGATAGCTTCTTCCTACTTTTGGGAGAAGGGCATATGAAGACACGTAGCCTCAGAAGGACTTACCACGGGTGAGGCAGAGTCTGACTCCCAGGCAGGGATAGCAGGCACAGGAAGGATGCTGTGTTGATATTTTAGTGCATAAATCCTTCATAATCTTGATCAAGACAACTTGCCTCAGGACAGTGTATGTTAGTGCTGCCCAGACACAAATAGCATGCAGAAGCCAGCCACAGCTTAGCCAGGTCAGAGATAGCTCATTTCTCAGGCAGGGGCATTGATTTTACACAAACATAAAACATGGTTGTAAGGAGCATTCTGTGACTGGGCTGCTTTGGTCCCCAACTAAGCTCTTCCCACTTGAGATGCTGCTGCTGCTAGCAGCCTGCAAACAGAAAACCTCTACTTTTTCCAATACATGGATAAACTTCAGTGAAGGAATCTTTGACTCCAGATGAGGTGAATAGATAAGAACGTGAAGCAATATCCTGCCACACAGCAATCATCAGCCATTCCTGCTGGCCTTGACAAAGGCCTGGGGTAAAAGTGGGTTCCATTTGATGGGATATTTGGACAACAGTGGATGATCTGTACCAGGCAATGATCAAATGTTCCCCAAAACCTCACACCTCCCCTTTGAAGGAACAAATCTTTAACCTTTACCCAAAGACTAGTCACTTGATTTTGCTGCTACAGAAGAACAAAGCTATAAATCCCAGGAAAACAGTAGGCCAGGTAGATGCCAAAATGTTCCTGAAGACCTGGCTTGCCTAAGAAGCCCTTGGTATTCGCATTGTACCCACAGTATCAGCCTTGGGCTGACAAGCCTTCCTAAGTCCTAGGCAAGGAAGAGAACCTGGTAACTCTAAGAGCACGAGTAAACCGAGCAGGTTCTGGCTGTGGCCCAAGCAATGGTACACAATCCTCCACACTGTTTGTGCATTAAAGTACCTCCTGGCACTGCCTCAGCCCATGCCAGGTAGCCTCCTACAAAGTATCCTGGCACGACTCAGAGGATAACAGTGGCCGGTATGACTTAAACAACATTTGGAGTGTGGGAAAGAAGCTGGCTTGCATCCAGAGGGTGGTACGGTGCCCGTACAATGGGTTCCATCCCAGTTTATTTACAGACAGACAGAGTCCCTGTGGTCAGAGTGGGGTGCAGACACTTCATTATTACCGTGACTTCTGGTGCACTGCTCAAGGCTGTCCAGGCTGTTCAACTGTTTGTAGACCTCTCTCAGAGCAGTTGCCTTGGGCCAAAACCTGGCTTTGGAGCCTTGCCCAATTAAAAGTGTTATTTGCTGTTTGTCTGCAGAAATTTCTCTGCCAGTTAGATCATGTGAGGGCATCTTATATGCTGACAAGTCTAGCTGAAGGACGTTCCTGGGAAACCAGGACTAATTTGTCGCAATAATGATGACTCCCTGCCCCAGTCTCAAACATCTTGAGAAGCCAGGCTGAGGTCAGATGCTGGCTGGTAGCCAGTGAGTTTTCTACTCTAAGGCAGACATCTTTAATGAAAAAGGCTGTGACAGCACGGAAGTCACTCTATTGTTCTCTCCAGGGGTCACTAATCTCATCTTGGTAGGGATTCTGGTTTGAGTCAAGTGCTACCACTTGGTTCTGCCTAGCTTCTTACAGAGCGGCCAGTCTCTATTACTGCGTTACTGTTTCCTCTTTGCTTTTAGAGCCCACAGTTTATGTGGCCAAGTCACTGGCATATGCAGATCAAACAAAGAGAACTTCCGTGGACTTCTCAAAGCGAGCTTTTTGGATTTTTTAAAAATTATAATAACCAACTTCGAGACTATTTTTCCAACAGAATCTCTGTGTCATAAAATGTTATTCCAGGTGAATGTCTATGGGGTTTGCTTACATGTGTTTAATTAACTTTGTGTATTTGTGTATCGTTTCCCTTTCTCTCCCAGAAGTCAGAAGGAAGTCAGTTAAAGGTATCAAGAGCTACTTTCATGTTCATTTCAAAGACAGTTAAGAGTGGGTGCCTCACTGTTTTGTTACTTGTCAGCACTGTGATAGGTTAGAGTCATAGAATCATTAAGGTTGGAAGAGTTCTCGAAGATGATCCAGTCCAACAGTCAACCCAACCCCACTCGACCCACTAAATCCTGTCCCCCAGGGCCACATCTACGCATGTTTTTAACCTCTCGAGGGACGGTGACTTCACTCCCTCCCTGGGCAGCCTGTTCTAACTCCTGACTGCTCTGTCAGTGAAGAAATTTTTCCTGATGTCCAATCTAAACCTCTCCTGGCACAGCTGGTGCCAGGTCATAATTATTTTGCTAATGATCTCCATGGTTAAGATAAATGTTTGGTAGTAAACGCAAAGAGAGTCACTACGGTCATTGCCATGCACAGCTACTGGATTTCTTACAAAGCTATAAAGAATCAGTGAGAAAAAATGTTGACTTGGAATAGACTTAGAAATGGAATAAAAAGTTGTCTTGACTATGTATAAAGACCACTTTCATAAACTCTGTAGAGTTCCAGTATCACAGAATCACAGAACACTAAGGATTGGAAGGGACCTCGAAAGATCATCTAGTCCAAACCCCAGCCACAGCAGAATCACCTAGATCCAGTTGCACAGGAACATATCCAGGAGGGTTTTAAACATCTCCAGAGAAGGAGACTCCACAACCTCCCTGGGCAGCCCGTTCCAGTGCTCTGTCACTGTGAAGAAGTTCCTTCTCATATTTATGTGGAACCTTCTATGCTCCAGCTTACACCCATTGCCCCTTGTCCTATCATTAGATGACACTGAGAAGAGCCTGGCTCCATCTTCCTGAGACCCACCTTTCACGTATTTATAAGCATTAATGAAGTCACCCCTCAGTCTCCTTTTTCTCTAATATACCCCATTCTTACCAACCTGGACTAACTGGTACCCTTTAACTATACCAGGGTCTATGTAACTTAAAGATTAAGTTTTCCTTCAGTGATTAAACCTCATCTCTATTACAAACCAGCTTCTGTCATACAAATATAGCTTGAACTTAGCTATGAGGTCTCTTTAAAAGTCTATTTCTGTATCAATTCCTAAAGGCTGGTATATCATCCTTCATGAGTAGGAATGACATGTCACTCTGTCTTCTTGGGGTGGCCATGATTTCACTTTTGCTTGTTCCAGTGCCTCCCCAAAAAAACTCAAACCAGTAAATTCATGCCAAACAGTCACCACTGGCCTTTCTCCATAAAGCACTTACTCTTGCAGAAATCATACTGAACTGATGGAAAGCCAAGAACAAATCGTCTTAAGGAGAAATAAATACCAGTGTTCTCCACAATTCCATGTTTTAACTTTAAAATATGGGTTAAATCAAATGCCTGAGGGCTTAGAGCAGTCCCAATACTTAGCTGTTAATCAGCTAGTATCTGTCTGTCCTCTGGACGAGGCTCTCTCCTGCAGTTTAGAGGCTGATTTTCAAACTGTAAACTAGGATTCATTTAACTAGTTTGTGTCATTTATGCCAACAAGTTCAGGAGAAAGTTGTGCTGGTTTTACTCAGTGCGAGGTGCTTAAAAGCATTAGTCTGAGAGCCATAGAACCATCCCTTTCAGTGTTACATATGCAACAGCTTGTGCCAGTAAAGATGGATGTTTTGACTACATCTGGAGCTGTACCCTGGGTGGACATGCAGAAACGCCCCGTGCTTCTGAAAAAAGGCCTGACACACAGAAGCCAAGGCAGGTCAGAAGCCTCCTTTGCACCCTTCCTCTGACTGCTCTATGCTACCAAAGAGACTGAGTCCTTTGCCAGGATGTAGACACCAAGATTTTTACTATAGAATCATCAAGGTTGGAAAAGACCTTCAAGACCATCAAGTCTTGACCTAACCATCGACCAAACCATCTCCTGAAACACCCTGTCTGTCCATTTGTTGAAACCCTCCAGGGATGGTGCCTCCATCCCCTCCCTGGGCAGCTTGTTCCAAGGCCTCCCCACTCTTTCTGGGAAGAAGTTTTTCCTAAAATCCAATCTGAACCTCACCTGACACAACTTGACCCCATTTCCTCTTGTTCTATTGCTAGTCACTAGGGAGAAGGGGCTAACTCCCACCTCACTTCCACATCCCTTCAGGTAGTTGTAGAGAATAGTGAGGTGTACCCTCAGCCTCCTCTTCTCCAGGCAGAACAGCCCCAGCTCCCTCAGCCTCTCCTCATCAGACCTGTTCTCCAGACGCCTAATCAGATTATATTCTCTGTCTTCTAATCTCTAAAGTATCTTGTTCAATTCCATCTCTTTCCACCCATTCTCACCTTTTACACACTGGGGCACATAGCTCTCTCTCATTTCCCCCATGCCTTGACCAATACAATATTCTTTTGCAAGCCTCAGTCCTTCCAGTATTGATCTGATTCCTTAACTCAATATGCTTGGGCTTAAGATTTGTGCCCCTTCTGAAAGGGAAGAAATGCTATCAAGTTGTAGCTCATGAAAGGGAAAACTGATGTGAGGAAGATACTGTCTTGTCTTTGTAATTAGAGGTATCAGAGACAGACTTGCCTTGCCAGAGGAACTAACCTGCCCCCTCTGGCAAACCAACAATACATACAGTGGGCTTGCAAATGAGATCAGTGTCATCTTGATCAGTACAGCATGCCGAGAACAGGAAAGGTCATTTCATTTTGAAATACTGAAACAGGTAGGCAAAATTTTTGCCAGAACAAAAGAGCATCTCCACAGATAATGAAGAGCTTCCCTGTTATTTCTGGAGTTCATTCATTCCTGCACAACTACTTGGAGACACCACACATCCCCATTCTGTAAGATGAAATTGTTGGGCCTGAATAGCAGGTCCAGGGGAGAACTACATTTCTCTCCAGACACAATGGCCTGTCACCGATCAGATGAGGTCAGGGCAGGACATTGAATTCAAGTGACATCACTTAATGATAAGGAATCCACGCAAACAGACTAGCTTGTCTGCAGAATAACTTACAAGAGACTACAAGGATTCACAGACATTACCTCTAAAATTCAAGCAGAAGTTTTAAATAGCTGTCAAGAGTCAGCGAAGGCAAGAGATGCTTCTGGAATCTAACTCTTTTTTACTTAAGACAAGAATGCCCCTTTCAGTGTCTTCTGCCAACTAGACAAACATGAGAGCACCAAAACACACTGAGGAAAGCTTTAGCGAAAGGACTTGAAGCAGAGGCATTGCCAAGGAGATGCAGGTTCACCCAAGCACCTGCATTCACCTTCCCACTCCACCACTGACATGGCTGAGCTGAATCAAAGTCAAATCATCCCTGAATGTGCTTAAGTCATAGAGATCTGGAGCTTAGGGACAGGGTTTAGGAATGGGCTTGGTACAGTTGGGTTAATGGTTGGGCTTGATGATCTTGAACATCTTTTCCCATTCTATGATGTCTCAGGATCTATAATCCTAAATGCCTGACCCACCCAGTGTGTTCTCAGTCAGGAACACCTTGCACATGATCTGCCAGAGCACAGGAGGACACACTGTCTGCCCAGCAAACAGGTTGACACGGAGGGAGAGCACAGCTCTGCCCTGATGCGGCACAGCTGGGGAGACACACTCCCATTAGACGATTTTGCAGCCAAGGTATCTTTCATGCTCCCAGGAGCAGTGTCTGCCCTTGCCCTTCCATGTACAGAAGGTAATGGTTGTCCTTGCACTGCTCTGTGTATTTACCTTTAGAACTTCTCCGGGAAAACACTGCCTTAGCAACAGCTGAGCAGTATTAAGAGAGAGACAAGTGATGTGTAGGAAGAGAATTTAGGGTGATGGCGGGGAGAACCATGACTCAATGTTTGCCATATTTTCATAGAAAAGAATTGAACTTCCCTGAAGTTCCTGCAGCAGTGACAAGCAGGTAGAAAGGTGCATGTGAAATAGAATATGACTAGAGCTACTGAAGAATCAAAGCAGGCATCCACAGACAATCCACACATTTTGAGATTATACACTCATTACTGAAACAGCTTTTCTATATTTGTCAAGTTGTTTTTTTCCTCATAGCCACATTTGATGGAAATTCAGATAGCATCTGTGCCATTATGTTAAACCACTCGTTCCGGTATGCTTCAATTCTTTCCTCACTTCTACAGACATTAAAGCAGCAGCCATGTTTTATAGCAGCAGCTATAGGGATTATAATTTAGGGACAGTTTATACCTCTGCTTAGTCACTTCATCAATGACCACAAACCAAATGCAGTCTGCTCTACAGATCATGTGTTATTAGATTGAAATAGAATGTTTCAACAAGTAGTTCTCTTGCTTTTAAAGAACCGCGGTTTCTTTACCATGATAAAGTGATAAAAACACACGTGACATCATAAAGCTCATAAATTTCACAGCAATTTTGGTGCTGAAAGTTTTACAGCTATCTCCTTGAAATCTTTTGTTTTGAAATTTGCCTTGGCCCAATGTATTTTTGAGCTGAAACCACTTTTTTAATACGATCAGCATGCGACTGAACACAACAGCGTTTATACATATGTAAAGTGGACACAAGATGTTTTCCTTAAGTAAAGAAATGCTATATACGGAACAAAAGCCAAATACTTTCAAGTCAGACTTCAGTAGGTTATTTAACATCATCTCTAGAGAGGCAGAAATACAACAAACAAAAGCAGTTCCCCTCATCAGGAGACAGAACCTCAGGAAACGCTTAGAAACAAAGAAGAGTGATGCTCTGCAGAATGGAAGTCATTATCCTGCTGGTTCATCCTTTTCATTCCAGCAATGACCGTGCCCGGTTAGCACCAACGGGAGGTGCACACGCATCACTACGAAGGACCTTACAGCCGAGTTTTAGAACATTTGTAACAGATGACAAGACCCGAGAGAGTCAGAATACACAGCATCCATGACTCCTGAGTGGTTTAGTGTGGCCTGACTAGCTCTGGGACCTATCTCAGGCCTTTAGGGTTGCAAACCTGGCTTGTGCCAGAAGCTGGAGGAGGTTCCCACTGGGGTTATGTAATTCAGAGTTACTTATCAGTACACAGGGACAGACATGTGCAGAGAAACAGAAAAATAGCAGCGTTGAAGCAGCTCCACCGTGTTTCCATGTGCTCATTTGGAAAATGACGGAAATAAAATATCCAAGTAAAATTTTCCAGAGTTTCCTTTTTTCTTCTAAGTTTTTCCATCATTACAAAAAAGCCAACCAAACAAACAGCGGGAGCTGACTTTCCCTGCGTAACATCCCGTTAGGTGTGCCTGCTGGTAATGCTGTTTCTATATTAAGCCTGGACTTACAGTTTAATGGTTGGTCCACCAACTTAACGCACTGCAAATGGTGTTTGTCATTTGTGTGTCTTTTAAAAGGAACCTTATCGCTTTTATACTCTCTCAGGTAGCACTTTGCTGAATTTCAAAGCAAATGTGAAACTTAAGAACATTGTAAAGGTATCGGTCTAATTTCTTTGCACAACCTTCCATATGGTATGCTTCCAAAATCTGAGAGATCAAATACGAGACAGCAGGGTCTTGATCCCAGCCTTATTCACAGCCTTCATCATATTAAGTAGATTATTGCAGTTTTGGAGTGGGGTGTTTGCAGTAAAAGTGCTACTGCATCTCATAAGGCAATGAGGGAACTTTGCAAACAGAGACAGGAAACTAATATTTATTAGAAATCCAAGTAAATGGAATACACTTAGGAGTTGTCCCTCCATTTTAACATTTGCTCACAGTTCTGACTATCTAGCAATCTTGCAGTGAGATCACGTTTGGAATAAAAATAGAACCCGCAATCTGAAACTTCTGTGTTGCTTTGTTTTGCTTTCCCCTTTAATGCATGAGCCTCTTGCTGAAATGAGGAGAGCCTTTCACCCAGGGAGAATTTACCAGAACAAAAGAAGCTTCACAGATTTAACGTCCTTATGACTGCTGGCATATTTTCCAATACAAGTCTTTCAAAATGCAGGGTGGGGTCAAGCACAAAAAGAGAACTTGATCAAGTGATAGGACACAGACTTTCTTCCATGACTGCAATGCACACAAGCACAGTCCCCCAAAGAAATCCAGTGTAAGCCACAGAGTGGAAAATATTCCCCACGGCATGTATAGTCACTGTTTTCTTCATTATCTGAGTTTCAATTCATCTGCATAAAATGATTTGTGTGGACTTCGCATACATAATCCGCCTACACCATAATCTGCTCAAGAGGTTGCTTGCTGCCAAGCTCACTTGTGCACAGGCCAAGGCATATGGACAGTTTCTGAAGCTGTCTCTTCAGACTTGTCTGCAGGAAGCTGCCTTTCCAGGGTGTGAACTTGTGCTTTAAAACATCTGCCCTCTGCTGCTTCATCTGCGGCAATGCCTTGGTGAAATGAAAAAATAAATCCTGTTCTAAGGTGACAAGATCTGGTAGCCTGGCACTCAACCTCAAACTCTAGGTGAAACCCTTGCCTGAAACCTAGCAGTCTCCAAAATCAGACCCACTCAAGGCAGAGCCTTTCTTTCATAGAGCTCTGACTGTAATCTTGCCTGCAGAAACACAGGCTGAAGATTTACCAAGTAAAGAGCTGCAGTGGATAACGTTGGCTTCTTTTTCTCACTTCTCAAGATCCACTTATTTCGTCTAGAAATGAGATCACTATAGGACAAGCACACCCCTAATGGAAGGTTGCTACAGTTAGCTAAAGCACGTGGGGACAGATGTCTGCTGGAGACATGACAAGCAGTGCTCCACATGTTCTCAGCCAGGGAGAAATTAAGACATTAAGAGAAATCTTCTAACTGTAAGAATTGCAAGCACTACATTTTAAACTACACCAGGGGATGTTGGTCTTCAGGAACAAATGTGACAAATCTCTCTTCTAACCTTATCTCAGAGAAAGGAATTGATTAGATTGTTGATAAAAAGTTGTTCCTTCAACCTCATGTTTCTGAAACACCACACAGCCATTCAGAATATGTCTCAATGATGTAACCAATGATTTACACCACCAAACCAAACCATTACCCTGCCTTTGCTATCCTTATGAGCAGAGAGAACCTCTGCCAAAGGTCTCTCCTTAGCTCCATCTCATTTTCAACACTGCTAGTCTTCTAGATACAACCTCAAATCTTTTTAGAGTGTCATTATTTCTGTTAACATCTCTGTCAATTGCCCACCACTCCTAACAGTAGCCCAAAAACATTTGATGGCTGCACCCTTAGAGCTTATGAGCATCACTCATAGATCAATTATCTAATCACCCAAGTTTCAGGTGATTTTTAGCACAAACTTTGATTTCCAAAGTGTGAATCCAGACATCTCAATGGCAAAGGCTCAGAAAGACACAGATTGAAAAAATGAAAGAAAATCACAATTATTCTTACCCCTCCTCTGCAGCAAGCTGAAAAACCACAGACTGTGCTAAACCAGGAGATAAGCATGCACCACATATGCATGTCGTATGCTGTCAGATCATATTCACAATCCTGCCTCATCTCCCTAGGTTCAGTATAGATTCATCCCTCCCAGAATCACCTCAGGTATTACTGATCTTTAATTGCTGCAGCAGGTACTGCCCCACAGGCTGTGGACTGCCCCCACCACTCCAGAAACTAACTTTCCTCCAGAAGCCACATGCAACCACCTTCTGTGTCAGCTGGCTTTGAAAGCAGATAAAGAGCCAGTGAAAGTCACAAGCAAGCTACACCTGGAGATCAGTTATACCTTGTGTTTACATAAAATTGTTTAGGTTGGAAAAGACCTTTAAGACCATAGAGTCTAACCATTAGGATTCTGTAGTTAGCCCAACTGTCCCAAGACCACCACTAAACTCTCTCCTTAAGCTCCAGATCTCCACAACTTTTAAACGCATCCAGGGATGGTGATTCAACTCTCTCCATGGGCAGCCTGTTCCAAGCCCTGATAGCTTTTCAATGAAGAATTTTTTTTCTGATGCCCAACCCAAACTTCCCCTGATACAACTTGAGGACATTTGTTCTTGTCCTATCACCCCTGACTTGTAAGAAGTGACCAACCCCCACTTCTCTACAACCTCCTTTCAAGTAGTTGCAGACAGCAATAAGGTCACCCCTCAGCCTCCTTCAGAATAACCAGCCCCAGATTACTTAGCTCTTTCTCATAAGGTCCGTTCTTCAGACCCTCCTTGCTGCCCTTGTCTGGACTTGCTTCAGTGTCTTTCTTGTATTGAGGTGCCCAAAACTGAACCCAGTATTTGAAGTGTGGCCTCACCAGTGCCCAATATGGGGCAGGAGGCAATCACCTCCTTACTCTTGCTGGCCACACTGTTTCTGCTATCATGTGGCAAACTTCTCCCTTAAATATTACTGAAATATGACTATCTCCTATAAGTAGCTGCAGAAGCAACTTGCCTAATGCCCACTAGAAGCACTTTGTGGGTGTAAACTTCATCTGGAAAAGTGGATTTCTGCTCAGTTAAAAACACGCAATCTACTTCCAGCCTACAGCCTGATTATGTGACCTTTTACAGCTTAGCAAGGCAGTGAGGCCAGGAGGCAAATTAACACCAAGTGCAGTTGGTGAGGTAGAGAGGGACTTTCTGGCAAACCTGACAAGGGCATTTTGTACATTAAACATCTTTAATAACAAAGCCATATGGAGCAAGAAAGACTAGAAAAGTAGAACTAGTCTGAGGTAATCTAAGGTAAGTCTAACTAAACAGACTATCTACCTTACAAGTCTGATTTTTAATCAGAAAAAAGAAAACATATAAAGGAATGGTAGAAGCTATGAAGTACAATTAGCCTTACACCTGTTATATATAGTGCTGTGACTTTGCCCTAAGAATATCTAAGCAGATTGAAGCAGTACCCAAAAAAACCCCAAACCCTGAAGGGCAAAAGGAGGACTTTTTCATTTACAGGAGTGGGTGAAGGAAATAAAATGTAGTTGCTTCTAGGAGGTAGCTTAACAGATGGAGTGTTCCAGAGTCCTGTTGTGAATTCCAATCTCATCTTGACCTGTAGGGGAAAACCTTAAGACACTTCAGCCTTCCACCTCCAGGCTTTGGTTTCCACCCAGACTAAGAGAGGTGAGATGCCTTTCAGGCGGTCAGTCAACACTGAGGACCAGGTTTGAGTTGCTTTGCTGAGTCTATAGCCAGGAACACCAAAGCTTTCACTCGTTTTTTATCAATTCAGAATGTGGCAAGGCTAAGAGAACAGGCTCTTTCCAGCTCCAAACTACTGAAGGAGCAAGAGATGCAGAGCTGTCTTACAGAGATAGGAGTCCAAACCAGGCACGGTTTTTCCTTCCATTTACCTACGAGCCAGCCTTTGGGAGCAATACATTTAGAACTTGCAAACGTAAGTATTTTTTTAAGTTTTATTGCATGGAGGAGATAAGGGAAGAGTCATTCTTCTTCTCACAGAGGATACTACAAAGCCACTCCAGGCTATACAAGGCAAACATATCCAAGCAAAATTACCGCAGTACAATGCACGAACAAGAGTGCTACAGAACGCAGTTGGCATAATGCTCAGTTATTCTGCTGCCAGAAGTAAACTAATCAAGCCTTAATGATATTCATTTGAATATTAAAGGAGTTAAACATTCATCTGCCTCTTACATGAAAATAAAATGCTTCAACAGAGTGCAGTTAAAATACAATAGAATGGCATTACCAGGGACCAGGAGAGCCTCCACTCCAAAAAAGCACCACTTCTGTGCAAATGGCTGGAGCATAGAGCATGTCCTTGCTTACCGTGGCTAACCCAGCAGTCACCTCTCTTTCAGGTTACTGAAGAACATCTCTGCTTCAAAAACCAAACAACACAAAAATAAACAGAAAACCACACAGCCTACACAAGCAAAAGTCCAAACACTGCCAAACTAATATTAAATCCACAGAGTGAACAGAGTGAAGCAGGCCAGGGGATGCACCGCTGCACGGAGTGCCAGCAGAGTGGGCTCCTTGGGTCACGCAGGACTTTATGGAAAGCCCTGCCGGACATCACTCCATAACTAGAGAATTACAGCTTCAGACTGCCATGTGTTTAGCTTGGCTTCTTTCAGCACAAAACCCCAACAACTGACACAAGCTGTTGGATCCTGTCTCAGTTCCCTGAGATAATGACACAAAATCATAGGGACCACCCAGACAAACAGTGGTTTCTCTGGTGACTGCTGCCAAAGCAACAGAGGAAGATCACAAAAACCCTACCCTACACACACTCTGTAGCACTGTGAAACCACTTCAGCCTATTGCAGAGACTTTCCACACAGGCACCAGGACACTACTTCAGTCCACACAGAACAGCCACCCAGGTAGAGTGAGGCTACCCCCAGTCCAGAACACAACCCGTCACAGCACAAAATGCCCTAACAAAGCTAGCAGCAGTAAAATGTACGTTGGTCCTCATACTGCTGCTCTTCCCTCATTCTGTGCCAGACACATTTCCCTTAGAATCATAGGGTTGGAAGGGACCTCCAAAGGTCACTTAGTCCAAACCCCCTGGAACAAGCAGGGACATCACTCACCAGACCAGGTTGCCCAGAGTCCCATACAGCCTGACCTTGAATGGCTCCAGGGATGGGGCCTCCACCACCTCTCTAGGCAGCCTGTTTCAGGGATCTACCACCCTCAGATTAAAGAGATTTTTCCTGGTATCTAACCTAAACCTGTCCTTTTTCAGCTTCAAACCATGACCCCTCATCCTATCATTTCTAGCCTTTGTGAACAGTCTTCCCCAGCCTTCTGATAGACCCCTTTCAGGTATTGGAAGGTAGCTTTAAGGTCTCCCTGGAATCTTATAGAATCATAGAATCATTAGGGATTGGAAGGGACCCCGAAAGATCATCCAGTCCAATCCCCCTGCCAGAGCAGGATCACTTCACTGGAGAAGTTATAGAATCAGAAGCACTGTGGGTTGGAAGGGAGCACCTGATCATCCAGTTCCAACCCCTCCACCATGGACACCCCACCCTAGACCAGGCTTGTCAGAGCCCCATCCAGCCTGGCCTTCCTATCTTCTCCTCTTCAGGCTGAACAGCCTCAACTGTCTCACCCTGTCCTTGTAAGAGAGGAGCTCCCACCCTCTGTGGCCTCCTCTGGACACTCTCCAACAGGTCCTTGTCCTTCTTGTGTTGGGGGCTCCAGAACTGGACACGGTGCTCCAGGTGAGGTCTCACCAGGGCAGAGTAATCTGTTTGATCTGCCGGCCAAGCTTCTAGTGACAGACTGCAACACGGTCTCACACACTGGAGGTGAACATGTGTGAGCTTTGCATCCTTGTAGGAGCTGTGACCCTCATGTTAGCCATGACCTCTATCCCTTCCAGCTGGGGCTTTCTCAGCTCCCAGAGGCTGTGCAAAGCAGAAGTGTTACCTTGTGGACCTGCCCCAGGAATCATAGAAACACAGAATCATTTAGGTTGGAAAAGACTTTTAAGATCATCAAGTCCAACCATGTACCCTACTCTACTAAGTCCACCATCAGATACACCACTACACCATGTTCCCGTGCATCTCAGATGCACAAACCAAAATAACAGGGCTCATATTATTTTGAGCCATTAATTTTTATCATCATGTTGATATTTTGAAAAATGCTTTGGGGTTTTCTGGTTCAGAAATTCCCATCCTACAAAAGCAAAGTATGAACAGGATCACAGAGACCCATCTGCCATCCCTTCCAGAGAATCGAAATTGCTATTGACAATGGCAATCGCAGAGTAGAACGGCGTAGCAAGGCGTAAAGAGATTCTACAAGAATTAAAGGAATTTGATTTTTGACTGGGCTTTCAGCTGTCAGGCTGTTTTAAAAATTCTATTATTATTTTCTAAAATCAGTGACAGCATGGTTTGTCTGGCACTGTCAGACTGGTTAATACATGAAATTGTTATTTCCAGCGTACATCAGAGTAGAGCTATTCTGCTGCTTAAAATACTCTATTAGCACCATGGGGGAAAATTGCTGCTTTTGATATTAATAAAGTACATTTTGTTCATTGTGTAACACCGAGGCAAGGCTCAACTTGAAGTTTTACTTGGGTAAAACTCCATCAAGTGAGTGGTTAGTACTAGACATAAGTCATTAAGTGGGAGGGAAGCAGCAAAATATTTTTCTAATGAGATTTTACACATTTTTTTGTGTAGCTAGCAGGTATCATCAGCTCTGTGGAAATTAAATGCTTAAGTGCCATCTCAGACTGTGAAAATCACACTGTTAGAGCCTGCAAGGGACACAGCACTCAAACAGGCATATGGAAATTCACAATTAATTCACTGTCCCACTAGCAGGTTAGTCTAGATGGAAGTTCTCAATTTGCAAATGAAATTATTTGGGTCTCTTTCTTACATCCTTCACCAGATCTTTCACAGTTGCTAAGAAACAGCAGCACCACAGTAGAGTAATCGTTCCTACTCCATTCTAAATTGTAGTTAATTAGCCCCTGTGTGAAGTGGGATTCCTACTATGAGTAGAAAAAGATAAAGTCTCTGTTTAAATGCACATACCAATGCAACTACAGAGCTGAGGATTCATTCTAAATCAAGTTCAAACAGCAAAAAGCACTGGAAAATTTACATTTCCCAGAATGTTTTATAATACCCAGGTAGAATAAAGGGATCCTGATTAGCTGGGTCCCAAAGTCTGTCCTTTGGCAGCCCTTAATGAAAATTCTCAGCTTGAGTGTGAAATCAAATGGGTACGAAGACAAAGATGGTGTGATTGGGTAAATTAAAGCAAAAAGGGATTTGTTCTCTGACATAGATGGCATCTACAGCAGGAAGGGGTTTACAGCCTAAAAGCCAGGAAGAAAAAGATGGTGCTGTGGGTTTTTTATATGGAAGTAAAAAGAACCTGATATAGAAATGCTTCAGTTATACAAATATGTCTGATTGTCTTCTGCATTTCTGATTTACCTAAGTTTAAACATTGTGGTCCTGAAGAGAAGTAAGTCTTGGCTTCATCATTTGCCAGGGAATTCTCTAATTAGTGCCTTTGTTGTACTTAGCTGTAATCAAAGGGTTTTGTCGTTTGATTTCCCAACATGACTGAAAATGCTGGTAGCTCATTATGAAAGGACAATCAGCTAGCCTGCCATCTGAAGCTCGGGACAGATCTTACAGCAAATTTAGCAGTAATACTACACCTTAACTAAATCGTGTAAATGCCTCAGAAACTGATTCCCGTGAAAGCCCTTGGTTTTTTAGTTTTTGCTCCAGTTTATTAACCAAAAATTGAAAGATAGGTATTCAGTATGCTTTGAGAACTTTCAAATCACATAAATGTAAGCAAGATGTTTAAAATCCTTATTTTTTAAATATATGTGTGTGTGGTTGTGTGGTTTACTATTTCCAGACTGAGATTTAAGAGTTATTGCTTTGATTCTCCCTAGAGTCTCTATTCTCCTTCCTCACCATAATGGTCAACATGGAGATATCTCATAAGAAATCAATGATGACTTGGTTTTACACTTGGGGTGTCAGACACTTGACACTTGAGGTGTCAGAGGGCATTTCAGCTTGACAGAGGCCACACTAGTTGTGACCCAAAAGAGGAGCTGTTGTAACTTTTGCGGCAGCTAAGTGCTGTTTTGGAAGTGAGCGGAACCACCAACTGCTGTCAAAGGGGCAGGACACTGAGGTGTTCCATCAGCAGGGATGGGTGCAGCCTGACCTGGGTGGAGAGAGGACATTGCACAGCCACAAGCACACAACAAATGCTTGAATGGGACAGAACCAAAAGACTTTCCCACTCCTTCCTCTATCCATCTCTAGTGGGTGAAGATGCGGGTGCACAACAAATAGGTTTGGCTTCATGGCTAGAACCCCTGTCTGGCAGTGTCAGCCACCATTACAGCACGTGAACTGTCATAGCAGAAAGGGAGGAGCTGGCAGGAGGTACAGACACTAGGCAAGGGCTGTGTTCCTGTATTCCCAGTGGCACGCTCTGGCAGAGCTCTGTGCTCCAGTGTTTGAGCTTTCAAAAGGACCTTTTGGAAGAAGCCTGTGGAGTAGCCAGCCACTCTGTTTCCACTTGACTGAAAGCAGCAGTTCAGATTCTGTTTCAGGAACAATCCTAGAAATGAATCAGTGAAAGGCAACGCACAAAGCAGGCTGCTGTTTCAGCTGGCAACTGCAGAATACACTTGTGTTGGGCTATTTCTGTTTTCCTTGTACAAGAATAGTTTCCATCATTTTAAATCATTTTTCCAAGTGACACAAGCTGGTTTCATTTTCCAGCACTAATGGAGGAGAAACCTTTCTTTAAATCTTCTAAACTATTACCAGTAACTAGATGAGCCTGTAAGAGAACCAAACAAATATGCCAGAGACTCGAATGAGTTTTCTGTCTACTCTGAAGTGCGGCAAAAAATAAGTAATTCTGATTAGTCCTTCAAGCGGCAAATGTCCATCCCCAGCAGTGGAGCAGACACTTAGCATAGAACAGTGACCTCTGCAGTTGCAAAGACTGACCTATAGCCAGCTATAGGAAGGCTGATCTGTCAAAGGAATAAGCACTCAACAGTCTGTTGCAGAGATTTTGGTTTATTTTGAAGATTACTTAACTCTCCTTCAGTTGAAAGTGCTTGTATAGTAAAGTGAAGCTTCCTCAGATACATTTTTCACTGAAATCATGGGAAAACTTCATGGGCTGCTCTGCTCTGGTATGTCCAGCCTATATAAGAAACTTTCTGTAATATGGTTTACCTAGGAAACAAGGCTGTGAAATTAGGTTATGGAGTTACATCTATTTTCTTGGATAACTTGAACAGCACATGCTACCAGAGAAGTCAGTATTTTCCGGGCTGCACTGCTTTCTGCTGGTTTCTTAACACAGTGGTTATCAAAGAATGAACAAGACAAACATAAATGAGCCACCAGAAGTTAAAGCTTTGAAGCTTTGTGTAACTGGTCCTAAAGAAAACCATGAAGTTAAGCAATAGCAGCACCAGTTATGTGGACAAGAAAGAAACCTTTCATGTACTGAACACCTACAGAAAGACTTTGACTGATCATCACCACATGAAAAGACACCAAAGAGGAGATGTGCCAGACTTCAGTTGTACAAGTTGTATGAGGTTAATACATTGCCTTCTTGAATCATGATAAAAACAGAAGAAAGAACATAAGATGCAGAGAAGTTTGGGGAAAAAAAAACAACAAGGCAGCCTGATTTAATTGGAAAGCATCAACTTGGCTAGTTCTTCGGGAATTGTTGGAAGCCATCCCAACTCTTTATATATTTAGAAGTGATATAATTCAACTCATAAATAATTTCTTAATAAGCAACAGTGTGCCCAAAGTACGTGATTTAATTCTGCGGAGCTTATGAGAAATAGGGCTGTTCTCTTTGTGCTTCATAGATTTAGACTATTTTATGCCAACAATAATTTTTCCAGTGTGCATTTTACAAGTATGGTGTCCTAATAAATGCATTTGGTATCCTGTGAAACGACAAAGGCTGTGGACAGGAGTTAATAAAAAATGCTGAAACAATTATTACTGTCACTCCTAAGGTGTCACAGAGATGAAATTACAATGTCATTAGGGAAATCTGCATAAGTGTATGCAAGATTAGAGCTGATTAACAGGCAGCCTTTACACTCCTCAAAGACTAGAAAAATCTAGTGGTGCTGTGTTGACATTAAGGATGAAATATTTCCAGGGACAATTCTGAAATCTCTGTGTGTGTGTGTGTGTGTGTGTGTGTGTGTGTACTTGTCTACACATAGCTATAGGCACAGTTTTGTGGTGCTTTTGGTTTGGTTTTGGTTTTGTTTGTTGGTGTTCTCTTTCAAAAAGAGTTTACTAGTCCAAGGTCAACATCAGCTATGTTTGAACAGGACCAGAGAGCTGCATTCCCTATGGCACAAGAGCCACAGCTCTCACCTTTCCAGTCAAAACCTATGCAGCAAGGCTCACACAAACGGCAGACACGGGAAAAGGCTGTCTGACAGCCCAGGAGATTGCCAGGGAAGTATATGGAATTTTATAAAAACTCCATGCATTTCCAAAGATATTTCAACCAGGCAACATTTGCCATCAAATTAGCTTATTAATAACATTTCCAGCTTATATCAACACTAGGAATAGCGCACAGTTTATGAATTAAGTGGCTATAGCCATAGTATTTGTCCAGTCTTAAGTCTCTTTAGGTCCAGAGTGACTTTTGTTCTTCAGTCAACCTCTTCAAAATAAATCTGATGAGGGAGTGCTCCTTCGCTTGGAGTGGAACTGTTCTGGTTATCAGTGCCAGCATACACCAGAGGATTTTGCTTCTCGTTTTAAATAAGAGCAAGCAGTTTCAGAGGCTGTGTTTTCCGATGACTTCTGTGCAAATTTCAGTAACGCTCTGGCTCATCTTTGGGGTGTTATTTAATGCAGCCATTAAACATTAGATTGCACAGACAGAGTTACCTTAGGCACAGGTAATAATTTAGGATGTATCTGGAAAGATACAAGGTGAGGGAAAATCAAGACTTTTTAAATTCAGTTTCATGTTGAGGTCTGTTCATGTTACTCAGTGCGTACTCCATAAAATAAAATACTCCATAGCGTACGCTATTTTCAGGAGTACGTTTAAGCTGGGCTTGGCTGTGAAATCCCTGGCTGTTAAAGAAGTGTGTTTTGATTAGTTTTAACTTGCTTTGGGTTTAAAAAAAGTAACAAATAATGCTGAAAATCAGTGAGGTGCCAGGGTTGGCAACTAGGAGTCCCCTGAGCTGCCAGCCATTCTAATCAGCACCACTGAGAAGCACTGCTTCCAGAACTGTTCTCTGGCAATGGAGCAAGAAACGGCTTTTCATTAATTTTCTTCCCACTTCAGTGGGTTAGTTGGGACTAACTGAGTAGAATAGGTTCATTATTGCAGCTGCTCAAAGGAGGGGGATTTGGTATTTTTACGTGGAGGTGGCTTTGCTACTGTTACTAATCTCTAGCAGTTTGTTGGGAATTCAAAAGCTTTAGTTTGCTCCACTCACCACTTAGATCACTCGCTCATTCCTGTACATCTCAATTAGGAGGAGCAGACCAAACAGCTTCCCTTTCTGGAACTCATTCATTAACTGGCTGTAGTGTAATGCTGCAAATTCTGCATGGAATCAGAGAAAACTTTTCCCACTGAATGTTTTGAAGGTTCCACATAAACGTGTTTCTTGTCATAAGATGCAGCTAAGGATTTTTCCCCTCCCCAAGCAAACATTAAGCCTACAGTGGCCATCTTAGGCTGCCAAGTCGAAAAAGGCAGCAATTAGAACTAACTGACGCTTCGGGAATTGCTGTCATTAGAAAACCACTAAACACCACGCTCCCTATTGCATGAGAAAAGAAAAAGTGGTTGTGAAGGAGAAGTGAGGACCCTTCAGAATTCGGTGCTTTCCTTCTATGTTATCCTGAGGGTTGTGTCCGAGTCCCATGCTCCTATTTATGAAGGGATTACTTACCAGTAAAACAAACAGCCCCTTTGCTGTGTCAGGGCTCCAAAGGTACAAAAGTGCAGAGAATGCACAGGGGAAACAGCACTTAGAGGACACGGGGAGGCTCTTATCAAAGATACCTTATTTAGTGAAAGACCCCTCACTGAAGAACCTGAACTACCTTGTTCTTAATCTGCTAAACAAGTATTAGCCAAAGCAGCCT
This sequence comes from Phoeniculus purpureus, assembly GCA_028565055.1. Taxonomy (NCBI): domain Eukaryota; kingdom Metazoa; phylum Chordata; class Aves; order Bucerotiformes; family Phoeniculidae; genus Phoeniculus; species Phoeniculus purpureus. The sequence goes on from JAOXOE010000001.1 coordinate 90,748,772, forward strand.
CTGGCTACATCTAGGGGTACTTGACCCCTAGAGTGACAGCACAACTCATTCTTACAGCAAGAGGAAGTGCAGCCACAGTCTTGACAGTTTGCACCTCTACACCATTGCTGGTAGCTCAAGTAAACGTGGTGTAGGTTTTCCAAGTCAAATGAATAGCTACATACAACTAGGAAAACAAATCCAAATTTCACAGAAATATACCCTTGTCATTTGGTCCAGACTAGACTTTGGCTTTGGGACAGGTGGTTTTTTTTTAAGACAAAGTCAAATTTTTTTCCTGTAACAAAGAGGAGGGACAATATTATGCAAGCAGGACTGGAAGAACAGTTTGGTTAAATATGGCTGCCCATATTTAACCAAAATACATTAGCTAGTGTATGTGATAAGAATAACAGTCAAGAAAAAGCATATATCTAAGAGTTCCAGAGATCTTATAAATCATAGAAGTTTGGTAGAATAACGCTGTAATATTTCAAAACGTCAGGGTCTTTTAATCATCCACTGCACCCATTTCTCCATTCATGCCTCTGAAGCTGTTCTTTCATTTACTGCATTGGTGACCTCTGCCTTTTGTCTCTTCATTTCTGATGCTAAAGCAAAGATAACGCCATTAAAAGTCAGTCCTAAATCTAGTCATTGACACAAGTAATTTATATTCCCATATTCCAGATGAATTGCATAATTATTTTACCAAAAAAAAAAAGAAGGAGGAATGAGGCAAGAACAGGCACAGTAACATTTCAGCTTGTTCTCTGTTTGCGTTGTCATAGTGAAAAATAAACATAACTACAAGGAATCAGAAAGTAGACCTTCTCTGCATTTGCTCATCCAGTTGCCGGTCTGGAGGATGAGCACCCTAGTATGAGAAGGACCCACTTTTTGAATTTGAGATATTAATTCAGGCAGGAGCCACTGTACAGTGCAGGTTATCCTCTGGAGGATGTGAGAAATTAGAATGATGACTCCAGTTATCCTGAACAGAGACAATACAGTGAGAGAAATACTATGTGGCCATCTCCAGACTGGACAGTTGACTGGATTCCTTTAAATAGCGAGTTGCCTCTGAAAAATCCAGGAAAGAGCACCTGGTGGGTTATCTGCCAACTGTCAGTCTTGGATAAGAAATGGTTGGAGTCAAACCTAAGTACATCATGGAAAGTAGGAAACTGTCTTTGGAAAAGTAATCTCCTTATCATCATATACTGCCTCCAAATGTGTAGAGTTTCACTGATTCTTCTAACAATCCATAGCTATTAGATGGTGTTTACTTTTTTAAATAGAGACCTTGTGCGTGAATATGACATAAAAGCAAGTAAATGCCACTAGAATAAGCAATTACAGTCATATCCAAACTAAGACACTCAAATATACACCTTCAAAATATTGAAATGTGCTGCATGGCTTTTATGGTGTCGGTCCGGGTTTACTCTGGATAAAGCAGATAGCCTTGTGAGAATTTTGAAGCATCTTGAGAATTTTGTGGAATGCACTGATAAAAACATGAGATTTATCAGCTTCCACTTTACCCATTTACAAAGCAGTAGAATTATAACCACTGTCTAGAGTAAGAAAACCAGTGCTGAAATGTCTGTGGCACACCATCACTTTTATTGATTTGTGTTTATAGCATTAATAGCCTTAACCAGAAGTCACTGTGTACAAGTCTCTCTGAGGTTACTGCCTTAGGACGTATCCTTTGTGTGAGTTCCAGGAATCACCTGCATCAGCCAGCCAGAAGCATGAACATGGGACCAAAACACAGGCAAACACAGGCAATGCCAGTCGACTCTGGTTTATCCTATTGTTTCTATTTGTCAGAAATCTTGCAGGCTCTGATGCACTGCTTGGATTTCTAGACAGTCTCTCCTTATGTAAGAGGCAGGTTTCTGGCATTTAGAGTTGTATTTCCTTGATAAAAGCTTTCCACAAGTGATTTCGGTGTATATTAAAGTCAAATACGTGTCTGCTGACACACCATCATGCCAGCACCACTGGGGCTGCGCTTAGTGAGAGTTCACATAGTGAGAAGCCAGGCTAAGCAGTTAGGTCACTGGGGTGCCCATTTGCTGTAAGAAAACATGGTATTACCGCGATCACATTTTGCACTGGAGGGATGGCTGTCAAGCATGCTGGAAGGGTAAGGCTTCTGTGTGTTTTCTCTCTAAGCAGGAGAGTATTAATATTTCGGGGGAGAGAATGCTGAGAAGCAGTGAGTGGTAAATCATTGTCAGGCTGTGGGCTTGAAGACCAGACAGACAGCTGAATGATGGAGGGATGCTGGTAGCATCACTCTCACAGCAAACCTTGAGAGATCTGTAACTAGGGAGGACCATTGCTGCCAGAAGCTGAAGAAATGCAGGTGAGCAAGTTCAGCCCAAAGGCAAAGGCAGCCCTGAACAGTCAGCACTGTGCCAGTTATCCTCAGCAATGCCATCAGGCCCAGAGGAAGAGAACAGATTGCTGCAGAAGGAACTGTTTGAATAGACTTGGGTGGGAGAAAGGAAAAAAAAAAGAAAACCCAGCATGCCAGCTCTGGAGTTTGGCAGCAAAAGCAGCTTCACTAAGGCGAGGTCAGCTGAGTGAAATTTCTGCTCAGTTATTTGCCAAGGGAAGTTTCAGATATATTGTAGTGTAGAGCTTTATAGCACAACATGAGCATCTCAAATTAGCTTTAATTAAACTGAAATCAGAATAAGCAAAAGGGCTCCTCTTCCAAACTTTTCCTGCTGAACATTAAATGTGCTCTGTGTGTTTCTGTGGGGAGGGCTGCAAACTTTCTCTCTTTTTGACTTAAATCATCCTGGCAACTTTCATGAAATCAATCATGACTGATAGCAAAAATGATGTGATTTATGTGAGTATCGTTCAGTCTGATGATAGAGTTTATGTCATTGCTCCTGCTAACAGTTCATTCCCTGTGAGCAATACAGCAATACCTAAACACATATATGCAGAGCACCAGCACTGGACTATCATCCTCTAGGCTTTGTGCTGCAAACCCATAGGAAACTTTTGATGTTATTTTGTATATGAAATAATAATAATGAATGAGAGGTATAGAGCCATTCCCTTTTAAAGCTCCCGTCTCCATTTAAAAGCATTCAACTATATCATTTGAGTGAAGGCTTTCTGTGGCAGTGGTTGCTTTTTGTACAGTGATTATGTAATTACATGTGAATGAACCCTACAAATCCCATGAGCACAGTCACCCTATTTCTCTAGACAAGTATTTGATAGGGATGGTTAGACCTTCCAGCTAAGGGGAATCAGACCAGTTACCAGAACTGGGATCTAAGTGCTAATGGCCTATCCTTACCTGACAAAGTCCTCTCCTGTACACAGCCGTACAGACCAGAACTGTTCCAGCCCCTCACAAAGAAAGGAATTCACATTTTTCTTCATCTTTGGAAAACCTGACTGGGAAACATGAGATTGGGCAGAAAACAGTTTGTTCCTACAGGACTAGTGGGAGCTAAGAAAGAAGTAGGATTTGCCATGCTGCTTCTGGCAGAAAGAGCACTGAATCCAGCAGAGCCTGAGAGCACAGCTGAGAAATCCAAGGTGAGGTCTCTAAGAGAGAAGGGCTAGTAAAGTCCTAGAAGGCAGAAACTTAAAGAGGAAACTAAGCAGTATTTATTTCCTCTCAGGCAACTGCTATCTGACGAGGCTTCACAGGGTGTTCACTCTTTGAGTACCATGCCAAAACCCGAAGAGAGATTCTTCAGACACTTTCTTGATCAGCCTCAGGCAGCTGCCTATGCTTAAAGTGGCTCAAGAAGGAAGAGTAGCATGGCAGTGGCTCCGCTTCTTCAGCTTGTACAACAGGCACTAAAAAGTCATGATTGAGACTAAGAAAAAGCAGAATTGACCAGATTACCTTCAAAATGAGCTGTCATTTTGGTGGAATGAATTTTTATTCCTAAGCAGAATTGTTGAGCAGAACTGTGGACTTGCCTATTAATCTATCACCACGAACCAGATACAAAAGCAGCAGCTATGCTGACATCTGGAAAAGCAAGATTATAACAGTCTATTTATATTTTTCCTCTGCACGTTCAATCCTGACTCCATAGAGCTGCAGTGTCATAAAATAAGGATCTGCACACATTTATATCAAAAACCCCAACACATTGCTGTTACTCCCATGACTTGGAATAACTCCACAGTCCTCCTAAGAATTGTCTTGTCCATTTCAGTCCCTTTCCAGCAACTTTTGCATTTGTTTTTCTGAAATAAGGAGTTGCACTTAGTATGAAGTTGTACACCATGAGTGGTTGTAGCTACTTCTGTTTAACCATTATTAGAACCTCCCTGATGACACGGAAACCATCTCTGTTATCAGGATATTTCTTCTAGCATGAGATCACAGAATCACAGAACATCAGGGATTGGAAGGGACCTCGAAAGATCACCCAGTCCAATCCACCCACCAGAGCAGGATCACCTAGACCAAGTTGCACAGGAACATATCCAGGAGGGTTTAAATCTCTCTAGAGAAGGAGACTCCACAACCCCCCTGGGCAGCCCATTACAGTGCTCCATCACCCTCACTGTGAAGAAGTTCCTTCAAGAAGAGCCTGGCTCCATCCTCCTGTCTGGAGAATCAACAGTGGGTAAAAGTCAGCTGATCTCACCAGGTTAGGGAGTGTCCTAGTGATATCCCTGATTTGGGCTCCAGGCAGACTGCAGACTTCCCTATGATGAGGGTCAACTCTGCATATTGGGTTCCCTTCAGGAGCAAGTCTCCAATAACTAGGACTCTTCTCTTCTTTGTGGAGGAGGTTGTCATATTACTGGAAGACCTCTCTGATTTATGCAACTGTGCTAGGACCTCTAGAATAGGTTGCCTATCCTCTACATGATAGAATCATAGAATCATTAGGGATTGGAAGGGACCTCGAAAGATCATCCACTCCAATCCCCCCGTCACAGCAGTATCACCTAGATAAAGTCTCACAGGAACATGTTCAGGCGGGTTTTAAACATCTCCAGAGAAGGAAACTCCACAACCCCCTGGGCAGCCTGTTCCAATCCTCCGTCACCCTCACCATGAAGAAGTTCCTTCTCATATTTATGTGGAACCTCCTATGTTCCAGCTTACACCCATTGCCCCTCATCCTATCACTAGATGACATTGAGAAGAGCCTGGCTCCATCCTCCTGACACCCACCCTTCAAATATTTACAGACATTCATGAGGTCTCTTAAGAGATAAATAGTTCTTGGCGTTCTCTTTTTCCTTCTTTCTCATTTTAAGCACTTCAAAGCAGGCTCAAGTCAGGCAAATGAGGAAACGATCTTTCAAGGAGTAAAGCAATGGAATTGCTTTCAAGGGAAAGCAATGAAAGTCTATACAACTGACATATCCAGAGCACCAGTTTATGACCTTAATCACACAATCATTACAAACAAAAACTAAGCTTGATTGCTTATTAGTATTCTAAGTTAATTGTTACGAGGTAGAAGTCCTAAACACAGTGTAAAATTGATACCACAGTAGTAAGGAAAGTAAGGTGGCTTGACTGGTAAACATTTCAATCATTAAGTTGGGACTTAACCAGTTTGGTTTTTGTTGTTTGACTAGGAACCTTCTACATTGCTGAGCTCATTGCATGGTTTCAGTTAGCATAGTTCAGTTCTCCTAAAGGCTTCTAGCTGGTAAGCCATTACAAGAACACACAGAAAGCTGGGACTGTACTCTTGCCGCTACAGTTTACTCAGGGTTGAATATGTAAAAGTTTCCTTCCCTACAGCATTTAGTTGGCAGGTTCAGTAAACAAGAAATCCAATGTGCTATTGAGCTGCTGCCATTACCAATACGGTGTTTAGTACAGACGGCTTGCTGAAAGGCTGGCAATGCTTTGAACAAGAACAGTGTTAGCTCTGAAACCAGCGACATACAAGCCTTTACACCGTCTTTCTGATTAGTAATCGAAATCACTCTGTTTAATGGACTATAAGGTAGTGAGTACTAGCTGGGATTTTCTGTAGAGAGCTTTGATTCTGACGTGAATTTACTCTTGGCTCTATTCCTGGCGGCCATCCAAGTCATACTACGGGTACCAATGTCTGGGTTCAGAAGACAAGTAACTCTGAACACCCACTGCAATATATTTCACCACTGACACCAGAAACATGCCATGGTAAACCATATTTTTCACTGAAGTACCGCTCTCTCCATGCAGCTTTGTGAGACACCGTGAGGGAGGCAGACTAGTGATTGAATATGCAGCAACAGTTACAACACATCCAACTTTAATATAATGACTTCTTTACATTTTTGTTTTCTTTTATTTGTGAGTTGGTAACCTAAATGTTATAATCTGTTTTGTTGAGGGCTGAGAAACTAAACAGCCTTATACAATGGGAAAATAATTCATTATCAGGTTTTTCTCGTACATTGCTGTAGTAACGTTCTGCCCAGACATTGCCTATGTTGGCTGAATGGAATTCATATACAACCAAAAATACCTCATTAGAATATTCAGATAGGTTGATATCAGCTAGGATAAAGATTGCTTGACTATTTTGAAATATTAAGAGCCTTTTCTGATGAGAAGCTGTGAGTGCTCCAATTCAGTTTGGATTTCTAAAGCAAATCTTACAGGAAATGACATTCTGGCCTTCAGGCAGTATACTGAGTTCAGCTAACTATGAGGTTAAATCGATTTTTCGTTTTAAAGGACGTTTGATTCGATTGATTTGGAAGGAAAAAAGTGACATTGCTGATAGCATTAGTAGGGGGAGACTTTATGAAAGAAGCACAACACAGCGGTGTACTGGAAAGAACAGAGTTTTCTAGTGCTGTGTTGAATGCTTTTCTACTGAGATGGTACAACTGCTAAGCATTTCTCAGAAGTTAGAAGCACTTCTAAATCATGGTGGGAGAAGTAAAAAAGACCAATGACAATGCCATGATTCAGAACTGCTCCTTTCATGTGTTGTTTCCTAGACAGTGCATTAGAATTAAATGTTTATGTAATAACCACTGGGAAAAAAGAAATCAGAAAAGCCCTTTAGGTCTTGATATTTAGTTCCTGATTAGAAACAAAATTAGACTTAGCTAATAAGTAGGCCATTTAAGCCTTTAATTGGTGTGCAAACAATTGATGCTTTTTAAACAGAGCTGCCTTGGGTCATTCCTCAGTTTCACGGACACACCGGTTTTTCCCAGCCTGTTTTCTCTTCCCAGAGTACACGCATTAGCTAGAAAACTCTAAGAACACAGAAGCTTTCACATATACCAATTTCACTGATATCTATGAGACACTATTTGTATTTGCTTTTTATAATTACAGAACTGTACCTACATTTGAAGGCTAGCAACATACCCTACATACACGGAGCCATCCCCTGACCAGTACATATTCCATAATTAAGGAGAAAACCAGAGCTGACTGCTCTGAGTAACCTGATTTTGCTCCATATATGTCCTGCACTGTGCTGTATTCCCAGGCAGTGATTCAGTATGGCTTCTCATGAATAAAATGGGAAGATAGAGCTTAGTGGCATTCCTGCAGAAACCAGAAGACCCAAAGAGAAGCTCACAAATTACCTATTTATTTAAACTTTTATGTACACACTGCAAGAAGTTGCTGCATTAAAGATGACAGCAGAAAGAGAAGATGGTTATGGAACCATTTCAGGCAGAGTAGCTCTTTATAGAACTTGCTATTTAACTTTGAGCCAGGATGTGGTCAACAAATATAATGATTCTATGATTCTAAATGCTCTCATCTCTTGATTTCACTTCTTCCACGGTAGCAGTGGCTACACCCTGTCAGCTACTTTCTGCACCTGAGAACCATGGGGAACCAAGCCTCAGCAGGGCAGGGAACTGCTCAGGGAGGCTAACCATCAGAACAAGTGTGAGTCACTTTGGTTTGGGGTTTGTTTGCTTTCTGAAGAACAAATAAATTAAACCTCAAAACCAATTATTTCTGTCAGATGTATTTCTCTCCATTGGCACAATGTATGTACCGGTATTCTCTATAGAAATAGCTGTTATTCTTAATTTAAAAAGTTTTTTCCAAAGTACTTTCTCAGCTTAATATTATTTGCTGTGGCATAAGAGCATCACACAATTCCCAAACTGCTCCCATGGGAATTATTTAAGTCAAGAGAGATACAGGAGTAGGTGAATGAGTCACGAAGGTATTGACTGTGTTCAAATACAGCCATTTGCAGGAGGACAACCCGAATACACTGTGATTCTCTAAACCAAACATATGTCAGAAGTTTTCCAAGATTACAGAAAGCTTGATGGGTATTCTCAAAATCAATGGTATTGCTCTAACAACATGTATCTGGTACACACATAGCAGAAAAGAAGTCGTCCTAGTTTTTCCATATCAAAGCAAACATACAGTTTCCTTTCTCTTTACTGCTTACGAAATAAAACTGCATGTCTTTTCCTCTTCTTTGTATTGACTCAAGATACAGAGGAATAGTCTGACTGAGACTGATCTGGGAAACACTTTTCAGCAGGAATGCTGCCCCTCATGACACAAGGGATTGCAAACATATTCTTCATGCATATATTAGTCCCTAGATAAGAGGAATTTGTTAAATCAATATAGTGAAAAAGAAACCAACAGAACACTTTCTAAAACACGTATTTTTTAATCCTCCAGCGATGCATACTCATTATTTTAAAAAGCTGAACTATCTGCACGTCTCCAAATGCTGAACGCTTCTTTGCAAACAAACTAGTCAAGTATTTACTAACACCCTGAGAAACCTTTGATTTCAGGCATGTCACCATCTTGAAAATGGCAGGCTGCTTTTATCTCTTTTTAATTAAAAGTAATAAACAATTAATTCCCAGTACAAGTTCTCATGAGAGAAGCAAGGCTTTAATCACCCACATCCCACCAAAAGCAACCTTCAAAACAGATACTTCTTATGGCTAAGAGAGGCAGAGATTTCAGGAGTCTCTACTATCCACTCCTGCAGTTGGTGTTTGGTTATAGCAACAATGACCAAGTATTACAGCTAAGATCAACATCATGGGGACATTCCTAACTGAGGCTTCATACAACCCTAAAGAATTTTCCAGGGGAGTTTTCACTTCCTTTACAATCTTCCAACTTTGTCACTTTCTCCAGTTTTTGCTGAGCAATTATCTCAAATTACACAAAAAAACAAATAAAAGATTGAGATTAAAAACTCTTTGATTTTTCACTTCCCTTTAACCTTCATCTTAGTAAAATAGAGGAGTTAATTACAGACTGAAATTGCATTTCAAGTGATCATCTTTCTCTTAGAAGTTGCAACCCAGTTTGAAGAAAATTGACTGAGTGAAGCACTTAATACGTAAGAGAACAAAACAGAAAGCTTTTTATTTATTTGCTCTATGTAAAATGCTGTTCAGATTTAGGCCCATTTCATCCTTGAGCCAACAATTCTGAATGTTCATCTGAGAAAACAGATGAAAAAAGCACAACCCTGCTGCGTATGAATCTGCAGCTTAGTAACAGGCTTTGCACATTATCTGTAAAGTCTCCGCTCTCCTCCAAAAGCGGTTGTCTGATAAGACATCTGAATATTTTGTGACTTTTCACTGTTAGTGAAATGAGAACCACAGGATAAAATAACACAGGTTACTAGATTTCCACCTTCAGTGACATTTTAAAATGAGACAGATCTAAAAATTGCATATTCCTTCCCTAGGATACTCTAGTTACAATATATTGTATAACTGCATTCCTTGTCCTGATGTCATGGGCAGGAACAAGAAAAAAATACAAGCTGAGCTTTCAGCCACACAAAGCTCTCTTTCCCAATTACACTTACTGAGTTTCCCCATCCTGCAGTTGCATTCTGCTGGCTTTTCGCATCCAATGGATAATACAAGATGTAACCACAAACACCTGGTTACATATTCAAATTAATTCAATCCAGATATAAATAGCCTCAATGCAAAAACATGAACTCACAAACTGCTGAGAATTCAGTATCTCAGTTCACTGCTGGGATTAATTTCTTTTCAACAGACTGGTTGTCTAGAGAATACCCATAATGCGGTGAATGAAAACGTGTGTGCTGCTGCCAGCACTGAGAAGTCATGAAATTGTAACGGAAATTGTAGCCAAAAACCAGAACTGCGGTGGGAAAACAGCGGCTTGGCAATCACTGGAACAAGAAGGATAAAGCTAAAGGTATCTGTTTACTGTTGTGTTTTCCTCTCGCTTAAAAAATGAATAACCATTGTCTCACATGGAGCTTCATTAATGGACTATTTCCAGATAGAAGTACTTCAAAAAACAGAAGATTCAGATCTTTTTTTGCCTAGTTGCAAAAAACGAGGAGTGGATAAATTACACAGAAAAATGCATGTTTGTCCCTTTAATACAAAGCACATAGCTCAGTGTTCAGAACATAAATATTTTCGGGGCACTTTTAAGACAGAAGTCTGAGTATTTTATATTACCCTGTGCTATAGAGATCTCAAAACAATTATCTTTGAAGTTTCTAGATACTTTTCATAGTATATTATTCAGGTAGAGAATGCTTTATAAACACTTTGAATAACATGTCTGACAGAAGTTGACAACAGCTGCTAATAGTATCAAGTTGTATAGAAAATTTGCCTTGGTTTTGCATTTTAGGTTCCCTTTCCTTGTAAAGCATTTCAGTATGAGCTCCATTTCATCAGTTTGTACGTATTTCTGACTGTCACGGTGCACCTGCCACTCAAGGATGTAAGTCTGTAAAGGCCAGCAGGTACCAAAGTGAAACAGAAGAATCTGACTGCAGACAGAGAATGCAAAATAGCACAATAGCTGCTGACGCCAGCTATGGCTCTACTTGCGTTCAAAATGGAAGCTACTGCCTGGCTAAGTAGTTCAAGGTTAATGTGACAAAAATAATCAATGAAGCGTTTCTGACTTACTAAAACTGTTCTTCGGAGTGTTTGCAACAACACTCCGAATGGAACTGAGCTACTTCAGACTCTTGGAAAAACACGTTCTGCAGTGAAAGGGCATTCACATCCCTACACAGCACTATGCTCTTGCTAGAAGGGGAAAAAAGAGAAAACATAAAGGCACATTAAACAAAGTGGGTCTGAGTAAATGTTACAATTAATTAGAGAAAGTTTATTCAATAAAAGCATCCCAGACAAGTGGCACGAGATAAACTCAAGCTTAGCATGGCTCTAGGGTACAAAGTCCTAACCAAGCCTATTTATCAGATGGTTTTGCAGCTTATGAAGCCTCATCCCAAGGGATTATCCTAGTGCTTCCAGATATCTTCAACTGTTAGATATAAATGTAAATGTTTAATCTTTGGCAAGGAACTCTGCGAAACTATCAATTTCTCATATTAGAGAAATGTTTATTTTGTGATTACTGCATTCATCTTTGTCCCAAGTCACCACTTCTCTTTCACACTTCTGGTACAAAACTCATGTCACCCCTCATATAACATCCCTTAAGCTCTCTTCTTTTGCAAAGGATGAATGGAAGTAGACAGAGAAGAATTCTCTCTTCTCTGTATAGATTAGAAATAGGTTAAGTTGGAACTTTCTGGCATTGTCTATATTCCAGGGGTTGTACAACACGCATTATTGATTAATTCCAAAGTGCTAATAATAATTTCCAACACTAACACATATGTGTTAAGACACTTTTTCTAAAATTTATTGTTTACAATAGCAGGGACACTGAAAGCTCTGTTACTTGAATTATCAACCTCTCTTCCACACAGTTTACAATGGCAAAATCTAACATTAATTTCTCAGCTGACTTACATCAAGTCCTGTAACAAAGTCACCACTCAGAAATAATACACAAGACATCTCCTAAGACGTGTAAGTCTGTAAAGACTTCTGATGGCAATTCTGTTTTAAAATTTCTGCATTACATCCAAGTTCACTCAGATTCACCTCCTGCCAAAGGTTTCCAGACAGTTGATAATGGGTGTCTTTGAACCTTTCCTGATAAGAGATCCCATATCTTTATGTTTCACATATGGCTGAAGTTGGAATGCAGTTTCATCCCTTAACTCCTGGCATGTAGAAGAGCATTGTCCACTGCTGAGAACTCACCAGCTAAATAGAAAGCTAAACCTAATGCATTCAGCGAGATTTCCTTGCCAACGCTACAACCTTCGTGCCCTCAAGTGTCAAGTGCACACGTGGAGCCCTGCAGAACGGCTATCAGTACAGTCATCAATGGTCTAGAAATTGTGAGGGTATCTGAGCACTGGTACAAGTCGCCCAGAGAGGCCGTGGAGTCTCCAGCCCTGGAGGTTTCCAAAAGCTTTCTGTTTAAAAAGCATATTAACACAACACTGCTGTTCGACTGACAGAAGAATCTTGCTTCTTCTGCTCAGTGATTTGGAATTTGAAACAGATTACCTAACTCTAGGAGAGAAATTAGACATTTCAATAATAATCAGGTTCATTTTGCCTACTAACTATATTTGTTTACTGCAACTCACAGAGCTAGGTTAGTTGCAGGAGCGTGAAGCTCCCTCTTAAAAACAAACACCACTTTCAGCTCCTGTATCCAGTAGCAAGTGTTTCTTCAGGTTTGTGAGTTTCTCTGCCACGTGCAAAAGTGGTCAAAACAGACCAAAGCCAAATTATTTTTTCTCTCTGATCTTGAGCTTTTCTCATGTTGTTAGCAAGAGTCTGAGACAAACTGGCAACACGTTCCTGCTCCGCTTCAAGTAGATGCACTGTTGAGAGAAAGTGCCACTGTACAAAAGAACAGACGGAACTGGAATTCCAGCTTTATTTCCTTTTTCAGCTGGAGGTATTAGAAGTCTGACAACACACACAGTGAAAAATAAGAGCATTCAAGTGTTCTTGGCACTCAGAGCAGGAGGAGAAACACACAACTAAAGCTTCTTCCAAATGAAACTAGAGCTAATTTAAATAAATAACAAAATAATAAATCAATGACATTAACCTCTTTCCTTACATCTGTTACTTCAACGTATGAATAATTCTTTAAAACTTTTTCTTCATTGTAGATGGCCACATTTTGTGGCTAAAAATATGTTTTCCCAGAAGTAAAATTGAAAAATAGGTACCCATCTTAAAAAAAAATGGAATATACAATCAATATTCTGCTGAGTAGTTTCCTGAGGTCTTTATGATGCATTACCTGCTTCTGAGAGCACTGAATGCATGTGTTTTGAATATCCCCTCTGCTACTGCAGATTCTATGTTTTCTTACGGCTGAGGTTTCAACCCTCATGTTTATGTTAACGTAAGATTAGCACTGTTATGTATTCCTCCTTCCCTCTTCTCCTCTCTTTCACACATGCACAGCTTTGATGCCTCAAGCAGTTGCGATTCTAAATACAAGGGCTGAAATTTCTTCAACTTGCTAAGAGAAACCTGAGCTGTATCCACTTCCCCTTCTCTGAACAACTGAAAAAGCACAATAAATTCCAAATCCTCCACTCCATATTTGCCCATGAAGCTCTACTAGTAGCTGAAGCAGGTCCAAACCCTGCAAAATAAATCTGCAAAGACTACACAGTATGCTTGACAAAGATCAAAGTTATTTTCAGTATGTCAATCAGTAGTTCCATCTACACTACACACTCAATGTATTCCCATATTTTTAACTACTTCCAATGTGCCTGTGCTTACTGCTACTGAAAGTTAAGGAAAACCAGACTTCAGATGTTGTACAGCACAGCTTGCCCACCTCTGCATGGTTCTGCTGGTATGAGGCGGGTTCAGTGGTTGCATCAAATGCTACCAGATAATCTCTCATTGTGTGAAGTAGATGAACAGCAAGTAAGTACTAAACCAAACACCTATTATTACAACCTGTAATCTTACACCAGAGCTCTAAACAGTACATTTAGGGGTTACAAGTATTTTTTAATTAGCACATCTGATTCACTGAGCATTAGCACAGAAGTACAGGAGCTTGTTTTAATTTTGCAGCTTTAAGAAGAGAAAGTAAACTGGTATCAGCATTCAAGCTTTTCTTCCAATTCTACCAAAGAAGGCAATCAAAAGAAAACTAAGAGAAAGCAATTCAGAGAGATATCTCTTGCCTTTTGAAAGATTAGTCCAAACCACATAGATATTTTAGTCGTCTCCACAAATGGAGACCTAGTCACTTAGTGTGACTCTGCATTCAAAGGTATATATTATCTGAACACATATTTGTAGTGTTTAAATGTCTACAACACTTGTTTCAAATATCTTTCAAGCACACACACCACCACCATCACAAATCCATGTAGACCTCTGTACTTATAGTTAATATCATTTCTATCTTCAGTACTTGTGAAAGATCTGGGAGTAGGTCTGTTCCAAAATACAGTGAAGGTCACAGGACACACAGAATCCAGATCTAGTCTGTCCTTTGAGCCCACATAAATCAGTGAAATTGCTTTTGTACATTACTGAGAACATCTCCCACACAACTAACTTCATTGCTTAAATTAGGAGCTTCACTTTGCAGTCAATGGAACATCCACACATCGTTTCTTGAGAGAGTTCATTCAACAAAGCTTATAGGGAAGAGGAGGCTGCAAATGAATGATCTGAGGCTCATTTGTGTGTTTCAAATATCAGTGTACTGTATTTCAGAACATTTGGTGATCCATCCCCAAAATATCTATTTCCATCTACTTAAAGTGCTTTTCACCTGCTTGCTTTTTGGAAACAGATGACTGATTGGACAGCATCTTGCACTGTTTCAACACTTGGCATAATGAAATGGTCAGCACTATTCTAGTGTTCTTTTCTGAACTTTAGAAAGAAATTCCTCACTATGAGGGTACTGAGGCACTGGAACAGGTTGCTCAGGGGGGCTGAGGCTGCTCCATCCCTGGAAGTGTGCAAGTCCAGGTTAGAAGGGGCTCTGGGCAATCTGGTCTCATGAAACAGGATCCTAGGGGTTGGAACTAGATGATCTCTGAGGCCCCTTCAACCTAAACTGTTCTGTGACTATGAATTTGCCAATTATAATGTGAACTCCTCTCTTTTCAATTATCTTTCCTGGTAACCCACACTGACACTCGACTTCTACTGTACTTATTAGGATAAGAAAGGACAGTGAGCTCTCCAGACTCCATATTTTGTAGAGCTGACACATTACTATTTTAACCAGCAAGACATCATCACTCTGCATGCTGTTTCAAGTAGGACAAATACTGGTGTAGTCACTAGCTTTCAATGTGTAAGTAAGCAGATTCTTAGGCTACCTCAAACCACGAAGGCTTTTAGGTAGCAATTACTCACATTCAAGTCAGCTCTTTAACACTTTCCAGTTGGTGGCCTGGGCAGACCTGAAATATGTGCTTTCTTCTTTATTTTTTTTTTTTAGTTAACAGTCCACCTAGTTAAAATACTGCAAGAGTCTGTGCCTTCTCTTCCCAAGCAAGCCCAGCTGGCACTCTGCCAACTCTCCCTTTTCAGTTATGAGGGAGAACAAGAACATCCTGCTGCAGCAGCCAGCTGGCTTCCTTCTCCTGTCAAGGACTTAATATACTTCCATGAAGTATTCAGCTGTTGCTGGATGAGAGACAGAGTGCTCTATAGTGCCTTCTTCAAACAGTCCTCCTCCTTGACTAGCACAGACTGAATGGATGAAAGAACTGCATGCAAAGGAACAGGAGTGAGGGGACAAACACAGCTTTCATTCTTTGGATAATCAAGTCACCTAACTCATCTTAACCTTCAAGATAAATATTTTCTCTCCAGAACAAAGCCTCACTGGACAAAAGTTCAGGCAACCTTGAAAAACCTTCAAGCTACTTACAATTTCCATTAATTTCTCATTATACTTAGCTCAAGCTTGGCTCAATAAAAGCTTTCTTGTACCAAGGATGAAAATGTTTCCACTCAAAAAGAATGCAAGAAAACCAAACATTTCCAAAGTTGTTTTAAACATGAACATTCCCATTCAATGTCCGTACCTCAAACACTGCATCACTGCAAAAATGAAATGAAAGCACAGAATGAAGACTAGCCTCGCCAATTCTTACCTTATTTTCTCCATGAATCACAGCTTCAGTCAGGCCTAGAATGTCTGTTGCTGCAGCAGCAGGAAGCCTACCCTTTCAGTAATTCGAAATTACCTTGTTGGTCATTTCAGCTGGGTGCTGAGAAATTTGCTCCAGCTGCTCTTGTCTCACTTCCCTGTCATGCTGGAGAAGACAGGCTGTTCTACAGGAGCCAGACTACACCCTCTCCTCCCCAGTGGCCAGCATTTGCGCCATAAGCAATACTCAGCATTGTATGAGCAACTGCTCTTAGACAGAGTCAAAAAGCACAGCAACCCCAAAAAATTATTGAGTTTTAAGAAGCCTAGGTTTATATTTTTAAGTATGGAATTGGCATAAATGGATTTGCACCACCTTAAGTTTAGCACTTAGATTTAATTTGGCAGGCAAGTGCCCATTGTTTTGGGGTATCTGGAACAGCCTACACTGATTCAGTTATTTGGGGAGTTTTTATTTCTCTAAACTAATATGTGTATTTTAGATCACAGTAATCTGGATTCAATATATTATTTAAAAGAGAAGTTTCCCATCACCTATACTGATACTGCCAAAAATCATATTAATAGATCAATCTCTTTCTGCCATTACAGAGCATGAAGAGAAAGAAACTGGCAGTTCTATTATGGCTGCACATACAACTTTACAGCTATGCCTTACCAGTACCTTAGCTACAGCTTTTAGTTCAAATTAATCATATTCATGTAATGGACTTCAATTTCTGGTAACTCTCTGTTAAGTGTAAGCATCTCATAGAACGCAATTAAATAGAGGAGCAAGTGAGGGATTCTGCTACCAAATCTGACTCTGACTGTGCTGTGCAGTCACTGTTTTTTCCTAGTGCACTTCCTCCACGTGACTGGGTCATGCTGTGATGTTTAAGACACAAATGCATCAGACAGCCAAAAAAATTTCTCTAATCTGGGAAAGTTACAGATACACACAGATCTAGAACAATCCCCTTCTCTTAATGTACCTTCTTAATTTGCACCTTCAAATGCCCCCTTTCCCCACCTATCCTACCCTTTCCCATCACTCTTGTCTGCATTTGATCTGTCACCAAAGTAGATTTGCCCTCCCCTAAATAGGCACATCCTCTTCATTTACCACTTTGCTAGTCAGTCAGTGACCAAAGAGATTAGTTTTCACTGAAACATAATCAACCTCAGTAATAATTGACCAATACATGTACCAAGTACTTCATGTCCTAGTGCAGTGGTTTTCAACCCATGGCAACAAGCATCTAGGAATTTGTGGGCTGTTTCTTCAAGAAGTTCACTGATATAGTATCACCTTACGGTATGACATTTTCAAGGGATCTGCAGTATCACTAGGCAGCCTTTCAGGGCCTTCAAATGCCCCCAGATGAAAAGAGCAGTAACTGGTAACATCTGTTCACCTGGGAAGTATCAGTGTGAGGATCTGATGGCTAAGGAGGACAACAGAATTACCTGCAAGTGGTGCTAATATGTCTGCAGGAAAGAAGCTTCAGCAGTGATCGTAACTGTAATTAGTCAGGCATCTCCCATTAAAATACCATGCTAATTTGAAATAGAAAATATACTATCTAAGCTATCAATAGATTAATAAATATTAATGTGTGATAATTATTTTATTTATCCTTTCATGCTACTTTATTTACAAGTGAACAAGTTCTGTTTTCAAGTAGTTATTTCACAGGCAGGGGCTAGTGAATTAAATATGACAGTAATATAGGAGTTAACTTTCAATTTAACTCTCAGTAAAATATTATCACAGAAGCTGAGGACTTGAGTTCTTTAATTTAGGATGCTTCTTCCCCCACAGCATCCTGAATAGAAGAGGAAAAAAAAGAATAAAACAGAAAATAGAAGGAAGAAAACCTAAACCAACACCAAATCCAGAACACATACAATTAATTTCTTTCACAGCTATAGCTATATAGGAAGTCAGTTCTTTAAGGGCAAGTAGCAAAGGCACTGTTAACTGACCCTCAAAGATTTGTTCCCTCAGCCCAAGAAAATGCTGAACTGCTCCCTCAGTTACTACCTTTTGTCACTTCTGGCTATGCATTATCCAGATAATGCAGAGGATGGAACATTTACCATCTTCCCTGTAATGAAACATAAGCAGTACAGACCCAAAAAGCTCTGCAGAAAAGTGACCTTCGCACTGAAAGGTGTATGTACATACGTGTTCGAAGTTATTTATTACATGGAATAGATACAAAATGAAATGGCAACAGTTAGAATTAGCCTCTGTCAGCGAAACAAAAGGACTAACTGCTTTTAATTCTATTTTTCTAACAAGGGCAATCCAGTTTGACTTCGTAGAAATAAATTGGAGAAATTGGCTCTTTCATAGCTGGTGTGAATCTAGATGGTTTTCACAAGATTTTTAGGGATGGGAGGTGGTGTTTATGTTTTTTTGAAGTAGCTGCAGTTATGAAAGGCTCCCCTTTCACTAAGCTTGCTGGTCCTGCAGCTTCGTATTTCTACCTTGCTCTTCCTGAGATTGCCAAAATCACAGAGTTGAACAGCTATTCCTAGCTTTCCATTTGAATCTTATTTTAAGAACCTTTCTTTGTCTTTCAAAGCGCACATACCCTAAGTTAGACTTTGACATGAAGTAAGAAACTCAAAGGAAGATCTGAAGCATTTGATGAGCTATTTAACATAAGCAAGCTTATGACATGTCTCTCATTTATTAGATTACTACTGCCTTGTTAGTCTTACAAGCCCACAGGTATGGCTGAAAATGTTCATTTGCCACACAGAAACCTGAAACTTGAATCTTGGGGTTGGCAGCCACAGGCTTCAAAATGGCAATCTTCAGCTGGTAACTCTGAACTTCAACCAAGGGTCTCAAAGAAAAAGAGATCTGAAAATACAGTAGTCCTGAATCCTTAATGTTAACATTTTGTAGGGAGCTTGAGCTCGTTGCTGGCTCAGCCCTGAGCAAAGAGTTGAACCAGACTAGGTGCAGAGGTCCCTTCCAATCTGTATCACACTACGAGTATTGAAGTGCTTTCATGGAAAGCATTTTCTTTTGACAGCTGCCAGTGTTTGTCCCTAACAGCAGAAGTGTTTTTGAATTACTCTGGAACTTCTAAGAACAAAAAACGCTGGGCTATATTTATTTCTGATTGCAGCATTAATCTGTGTAAATACAGTGCTAGAAACTACTTGATGAAGTTCTTTCATACTGCCTGTAAAATACCTTTTTATGTAACATTGAACAAAGCATTCTCTTTCACATCAGTTAATACAGATAAACTTACTTAATTCTGCACAATACCTTTTATTTCAATTATTTTCATGAGAATTGTGGTATCTGATACTGATTTCAATGGACAACATTCTGAGAACTCATCATCACATAATGTAACCCAGCTTATTTCCAGTAACTCCAGTCAACCTAAGACAAGGCACAGTGGCTGAGGATCTGCCAGTAACTGGAAAGGGCAAAAGTGTTCCCCCAACTTACAGGCACTCCAGATCCGGTATGAGATGCTCTTCCCAAAAAGTGCTCCTTGTAAAATACTAGAAAGAGATTTCTAACACAGTTTTATGAGGACCTATGCAACTTGTCCATGCATTGGACAGGATGTTTCCTAAGAAAGGACAAAACTGAGAAGGGGTGAGATGATACAAGGTAATAAAACAGAGTATCTACACCAATGACATGAAGCGTGACATGTGAAGGGTTGTTCAAGAGCAAAAGACGACCTCCTTTATGCCTTTGAACACTAAGCAATATCTACACACAAATACTGTCCATTATCAACTAAATAAAGATTATTACAAATAAATTACTCAGAAACCATATGAAGATATTATGGCATGAGAACAGGACCACAATTCTAAGAGCAAGAAAAAGTGAAGAAAAAAAAAGAAAGGACTCCAGCTTCAATCAGAAAACCATGTGAGAAGAGAGCAGTGAATAAAATTAGGAGAAAAACCACCTGTGGCTGGTGCTGCATGAATATTTGCATCTGTCAACAGGCCATCAAAAAGCAAATTGGCACAGTCATAACTCACCATTCGCTATTTATATTCTGGCAGCATTATGTTTGTGCAATTCCTATCAGTCAAAGCCTCCTTTTTGGAGATGGGGATATAAAAAGGAGACAGTGTAATCTACTTCTGTTATTGCTGTTTGTATTTGCTGAGTTATCTGGTGCTTGATGCGTGCCTTAGGCATCAATTTTTATTCAAAAATTGACATATGTATTCCAGAAGGATTTTAACATACTGGCCTTATACAGGTATGTACAAAGGCTTCGGCAGACATTTTCAGCCATGATTTATGTACTGGCATGCAAAGAGGCAACATTTAATTGTGTGTGTGTGTATTGCATTCACAGCTTTGTCAAGACACCTCACTATAGCATCAGAGACAAGTTTTCAGTTAAGTAGCCTGTTACTAAGTCTTTCTGAAGATTTTTAAACTTGGGAACTGGTGGAGCCCCTTTAGATTAGACAGTACTGCTTTAATATATAAACACGACAATTAGGATGAAGATATTCTTAACTGCTCAAATTTTACTTCAAAGCTACATTATCTCAGGTAAAATTTTGATAGATCGCCCCACTTGCAGAGTTTGGGTAAGGATGATAAATTGACTTTGCTATTGCAGAAAGTATCCCCAGTTCTGCAGTGCCGATATAGCCTTGAAAAGTTATGAGCACCTTCTCCCCTATACAGCACAACACATGACATGTAATACAAAGACCTGATGTTGCACTAAGGAAGGAGATCGTCATCATAATTAAGTGGGTTTAGGACTCCTAAATCTTTCTGCAGTGCTATTTCCCTGCTTCTTTGAGGAACACAAATAAGAACGGCAAAGAACTGAACCAGCAGATGCAAAGGAGCTGTGGAAAGACAGAGATGACGAGGAGGATAAGAAATATGAGGTAGCATGTTCTAGTGCCAATCAAGGAAGGAACAAGACATACCAATGAGAAAACCAAGGAAGTGCTAAAATATTATGATATCAAGTCATATTCTTAAGTGTTGTAAGTGTTGGTAGAGTTTCTAACATTTATTCTCTCTCTCCCTCACCTCTAGAGCTGTGTGAAAACTAACATCTTAAGCTAAAATACAACACAAGGTTAGACAGAAGGAATGCATATTAGACAAATAAATCTGAAGAGAGGCATTAACAGGTTGCATTTATCACCAGGCAAAAATTGTTAACGCATGGCCATATCCAACTGAGAATGAACTGAAAGGGAAATGGACAACTTCTAATATTTTGCTGTATTTTGCTTAAGCCTTAGTTTTGCACAGGCAGCTTTCCATGCTGTTCACAATGGTGGAAGAAGGATTCCACAATAAAGGTTCCTAGAAGCCAGAGAGTAGTGGACTATGGGAACAGAGTCTAGTTGGAGGCCTGTATCTAGTGGAGTCCCCCAGGGGTCGGTACTGGGACCAGTCCTATTCAATCTATTCATTAATGACTTGGACAAGGGATTAGAGAGCACTGTCAGCAAGTTTGCTGATGACACAAAGCTGAGAGGAGTGGCTGACACCCCAGCAGACTGTGCTGCCATTCAGCAAGACCTGGACAGGCTGGAGAGCTGGGCAGAGAGAAATGTAATGAAGTATAACAGGGGCAAGTGCAGAGTCTTGCATCTGGGCAAGAAACAACTCCAGATACCAGTCTAGGTTGGGGACTGACCTGTTGGAGAGCAGTGTAT
>JAOXOE010000001.1:90770535-90808968 GCA_028565055.1 Phoeniculus purpureus
CAATCCCCCTGCCAGAGCAGGATCACCTAGACCAAGTCACACAGGAACACATCCAGGTGGGTCTTAAATGTCTCCAGAGGAGACTCCACAACTCCCCTGGGCAGTGAGGCTAATTTTCATAGAGATAACAAATTTCAAATTCTCTGCTAATGAAACACAGTTTGTCACCTAAAAAGCAACCAGTGGCTGGATAGTTCTAGAAAGATTTAATACTTCATTTCTTACAAAAAAATTCATTCTTATACTGGCTCTTCTGTGCAAACTGAGTGTGATAGGTACTTTCATAGGACTTGTGCACACAAGCTCATTTCACTACCTAATTTTTTTAACCATATACACTTGAAGATTAGTTATTCTTCAATAGTTTAGAATGCACTTTTCTTTCAGCTCTTTGCAACAACTATGCATGATCAGGAATTAGAAAAAGATGGAGGTAAGGGTATGGTGGTGTTAGGTGCATCTAAATCACACCTACTCCTATGTGAAACATGGCACTACAGCAAAGAAGAGAATTTTAGTTTCAGCTGCAAGCATTCACAATTCTGTATGTTCAAACCCCAGGCTCCAAACCAAAGTTGCCTCGAAGGTCATTCTGCTCTTCTCTGTCTCACTTCTGCTTTCTCCAAGCTATCAAGTTGGAGCACCCCCAACTGCTACACCAAGAAAAAAAAAAGATGAAGAAAATAATTTGATCAGTCACAGGTTAAGAAAATAAGCAGAACTCCCTCAAGAAGTTGGACTTTCTATTTATCCCTTTCTGGCTTAGAGAGCAATCCAGGCCCCTGAGTTGGTAAGGAAAGAGCATGGCTTGCATCTTGAGGCAGCATTACCACCACAGCGATGTCCAGGAGAAGCCTGGCCAGGGGCTAAGGACATTCTTTCAAGCAGCTCTGTAAGACTGTGGGACAGGAGGCACAGGTTCAGCTGAAACCCACTAATTCATTAAAACTTCACGGCAGTCAGCAATGAAGGTAACAACAGCTTAAACTGTGATCCCTCTCTGGTCTTGGAACAGTATGATCAAACATATCATACATATCATATGTGAGAGTATTTATTATCAATGAAACCAGTCTGACACAAGGGCACAAGACCCTTGATATAGAAGTTGCCTTATATCATACGTGAGTAAACTGGGGGAAAAAAGCATAAGGAAAATAGACCTCTTAAAGTCTTTTAATATAAAAGAATATGTAAAGATACAACCAAAGTTAAGTTTAAAAGAAAAAGATGTCTTCCAGAGAAGAAAAAAACCCCTTATTTCTAATATACATCATCCTATGATGATCAATGTGTTCCTAAAAAAATATAAGCACTGCACATTTTTATGAGAGAAACTGAGGTGTGAAGCAAGCAGAGGCTGTCACTTGAGAGATGATGAAGTTCACTGAGTCAGAACAATGGTACATACTAGGGGACCAGCTATTTCTCCTTTATGACCGAGAAACATCGTGATAACTCTGAGTATACACTGTCCATTTTCTTTAAAGTGCACAGAGGAGTGTGAAATTCAAGTATCTTTAGCCATTTAAGATTGACAGCTAATTCACAAAAAAGATACCAAACTAAATACATTTTTTAAATTCTTATATAACAGATTTGATAATTTTTCTTTCTAGGATGTCTCTAAAAGAGATCAGACCAACCCTCCTACTCCACAAAAAAAGCTTTGTGTAGTTGCAATGCAGTGGTTACAAGAAGGTGGAGAATGTTCTTTCTTAGCCCATCCTATCTATCAAATAGTAAAACTGAGAAGAGCATTCAGTCTTGTTTTTGGTGTAAGAGAAATACATATTTTCTGAGGGTAATAGTATTAATTATTTTTATTAGCAGTAGTATTAATTTTATTATGATTGTGGTTCAGCTATGTGTAAAAATTGATGGTTTTTAAGAACTGAACACAGGGAAGTTTAACTTTGTAAAACAACCATGAAAGTATCTCAGTTGACTTGAACCAGCAGAAATCAATCTAATTTATTATTTGCCTCTAACAGGGATCTTTGTTGCTGAAATACATGAGAAGAATTTCTAAATCAGCAACGTACAATTTGCCAATACGTGGCTTCATATCAGAGGTTGCAATGAAGTGTTTGTTTTCATTCTGTGAAATATGGCCTTCTCCCACCAAACACAGAATCACACATTGATATAAACTTGGAGTAAAATAATCAAAAGAGGCATTCCTGTTAGTGCTGGAAAATGAAACAAAACAGACACTATGAAGACTTTTTCTTTGATAGATTACTCTTCAATTTCGTAATATTTAAAAGCTGAAAGTACAGTTAAATCATCTAATCAATCTCTGGAGGCAAGCAGCCACTAGGTTTTGTATAGGTACCTGTACATGACTCTTTAAGACTGTAGTAAAATATTTCCATGCTCCAAAGATTAAGCTGTATATCCCAAGCAACAAGAGTTTGGCTCTCAGCAGTGACAGATGCTGGCTAAGCCAAGACGAATTATATCAGCAGGCAAACCATACCGGTAACTGCTGCAGGAAGCAATAGTTTGCAAAAGTTCTTGCCAACCCACGCCAGCAAAAAAATCTCCTTCCCAGTTCCAAAGGTAAGGATTAGTATAAGCCTGGTAACTGCCTCAACCCTGAAAGGACCTCAGCACAGGCACTTACATCACCTCGGCTTTCTTTCCAAGGCTTGGCAAGGGCACATATAAAGGGGCAGGGGAAAGATTAAACTTACAGCTTGGAAATTACCCCACAATCACTGTAGCAGCAGTTCCTACTACAAAAGAAAAAAAAGTACTAATAATGAAATGAATAACCAAACCATTGCATGACTGAAGTAGCACTCATAGTTGTGTTGAAAATAAATTGTGTCGGATCATAATTTCTTTGAGAGGGTACCTTGCTTTGACAGGATACAAGGTCTGTGCATAAGGAAGTGACAAGACATGCAAATATATCCACCCCTTGAAGAGTTTTTGGCACTGTCTCACACATCTCTAGCTTGCTTATGCAAATGTTACCTACTCTAGAAGACATAAACATATACCAGTTGTGGAAAATCTATTTAAAGCTAGCTGTTATTAATTCCCTACCTCTAAGGAAGGCTGTATCAATTGTGACGCTTGCAGGAGTCTGCCCTGGGTCGGACACTATTCGATGCATCAGTTATTGAACTGGGTTGTACAACAAAGAGGAAACTTCTTAAACTGACAGTTACACCACTCTGTGAGGAGCTGCAAACGTCTTGGACAGAAGGGCTGTAATTCAAAGTGATCTTGAAAAACAGGAAATAGAAAAAGGAGGCTGCAGTTCAGTAAGGTCATGTGCAAGACTTGTATGCACAGCAATAAACATGTATATGGGCTGGGGAATGTTTAGCTGGCAGCTCTGCTGAAAAGGATATGAAACTACAGGGTAGGCAAGCTGTACGTGAATCAACAACATCAATGTCACTGGGGAAAAGCACCCAGAAGATTGGTAACACTGTTATTTTACCTTTTACAACACTAAGGCATACCTGCAATACTGTGTTTAATTCAGGCACATTTTAAAAGATATCTGGACCAATTCCAGAGTCTCACAAAGAGCAACAGGCACAGCTGGAAGTCCCTAAGTCACCATTTATGAGGAAAGACAGAAAGCACTGGGAGTATGACTGATGTATGTACCTGCAGCTGATATGTTTGCCTTTGATGTGACCAGGTTGCTATGTCCTTGTTTTCCAAGGCTTTTTTTCAGCAACAGGAAACCAGTGGCGAAACACATGGGCATTAAGTTATAGATCCTGGCACAAAAGACTGTCTACTACCTTGCAGCAAGAGTCACTGCCTTTAGATCACTAAACTTAACAGAAAGGGGATTCCTAAGACCCTAAGAATGTGCATAAGGCAAGAAAATAGAGGTACAAACACAGAAAATTGAGGCAACAGCACACCAAGTACAAATCCTGGATGCACTCCAGGCATAGACAGAGAAAGCCTGAGAAGAAACCAGGATGTGGAAGGGAAAGATGGAGGAACAAGGACAGGTCCTAGATTTATGATCTCAGTAACAAGAACTGAGTTAATAAATGTGTTAATGAAATCAGAAACTGGGAAAAGAAAGAAAATCTTTTTGCCAGTAATTTATTTGTAATTGAAGTCATGCCTCTACTCAAGAGGTGACAGAATCAGGACAGGCAGGTAAGTAGGAGTTAGAAAACGTGACATTAATAAAATGTACCTAGAAACAATGGCTAAAACAGTCACTCTGCATAGTGACAGGATACAGAAACACAAAAGACCTGCCAAGACAGGATTCTTACAGATCTCTAGAGATGGGGAGGGGAGGTTGAAGAGCTAGTCAACACTGAAAATCAAATAAGGAGAAAAGTATCTTCAGTCAATTCCTGGCTTCTTGCTCAACATAAATTGGAGAAAAGAGAATTGGATCTTGTCTATGTTGAGTATCTGAACTGTAGAATTTTGATTAAACTACGAGCATCTTTACAAGTAATTCGTGTTCTTGCTTTGCACATCACATAGTAAGGAATGTTTTTTGAAAAATGTATTCTGTTCATTTTGCTTTCAATTATCAAACCATTTGGATGTTTAATTAGTGGTTTTCTCCACTCAGTTTCATTTTACTCAAGTGAATCTGAAACATCAACTTACACTGACTTCTAAACAATATTTATAAACCTCATATGTAACTTCAAACAAAAGACAAATTAAAGCTGAAATTGTACTTCTCGTGGGCAGATACTGAATATAGTTGGCTGTACCACAGCACCAGCACATCACCATAATAAAGGCAGAACTACCAAATATCTCACTGCCCGTCACGACACAATTTCAGTACAAAACTGAGGGTTCTCATGTTATTTGATTCCTGTTTTACAACAAAGTGAATCCCAGACAAGACTTACCCAATCCTTGATAGAGTTTAAATAAATTTTAGAAGTAACTGCAAGGTATCTCACCTCTGGCTGCTGTATAGACATGCTCAAGCCCAAGCTGTTCTCTAAAAATAACAGCTCCTTCATGTGCATGGGCCAAATGCAACATATTCAACTGGACTACCTAGAGTCTACCTAGAAAAGCAGACTCTTGCTTTGATACAAGTCCACAGTTTTGTTATCCCTTTGCTAATCACAATGGAATGCAAAATGTTAATGGCTTTGATATAAAACTAAGCACTGCAGAAAACAGTAATGTTTCTACACACAAACAGTTTATACAGTTTACTACGATTGGAAGGGACCTTCAAAGGCTCAAGCAGGCTACAAATTACTTAAAAGCAGAACCATCTAAAAAGCTTAAATCAGCTACACAAAACTACATCCAGACAGGTCTGAAAAATCCCCAGAGTAGGGCACTCCATAACCTCCCTGGGCAACCTATTCCAGTACTTAATAGCCCTGGCTGTAAAGAAGTTTTTCTTCAAATTGAGGTGAAACTTCCTGCATTCTAGATGGCATCCATTACCCTTTGTCCTGTCTGACACCATTGAAAAGAGAGTTTTCCTTTCTTCCTGATGCCCAGCCCTCATGTATTTATAGATATCAATTAAATCCCCTCAAACCCTTCTTTTGTCCAAACTAAAATGTCCAAATTTTCTCAATCTCTCTTCACAAGGCAGTTGATCCAGACCCCTAATCCTCCTTGTAGCTCTGCATTGAACTCTCTCAATTACTTCTCTATCCCTCTTGAATTGAGGAGACCAGAACTGGACACAGGATTCCAGGTGCAGCCTCACAAAAGCAGAATAAAGGGGTAGAAGAACATCCCTTGATCCATCTTGAGCCATCCCAACACCCTCTTGGCCTTCTTGACCAATTGCTGATCCATTTTTGGTTTGTTATCCACAAAACCTCCAAGATCCCTCTCTCCAGGGGTGCTCTCTAGCTGGTCACTACCCAGCCTGTATTGATGCCTCCCATTAATCCTTCCCAAGTGAAGGACTCTACATTTGATTTTGTTAAAGCTCATCAAATTCCTCTTAGCCCACCTCTCCAGCCTGTCCAAATCTTCTTGAATAGTTGAACAGCCACTAGGTGAATGTGGCTGACATGGTTTTGATATGAATACAGCTTGCAAAGTTGCCATGAAGGCAAACACAGAAACAACTAACATCAAGGGTGTGCAACAGCATATTTGCACAGGTGCTATTAAAGTATTTCCCAAGTTAAAAAAGGGCATCTCTTTTGCTGACAAGAATAGGGATTCTTCCTCAAAGAACCACTGGAAGCATGAAAAGAAGATTAATCTTAATAACATTAAGATTTAATTAAGATGCTGCACCGCGCAGCCCCCCGGGCTCGCGCCAAACCCCCCGGCTCGAGGGTCCCGGCAGCAGCTGCCCACGCGAGACGCCCCAGGCCGCGGCCTCCAGCACGCACCCCCGCCCACCCAGCGCGGCCCCAACAGCTCCCTCGCCCAATCAGCGATCTCTACTCGCTTCGCGCCTCCTCGGGAAACGGCCAATGGGGAGCCAGGGCGCGAGTGTGGCTCGCGGGAGGCCGTTAGAGCGGAGGGGTTGTGTGCGGCACGGTCGGAGCCCCTCAGCGAGGCACCATGGCGGGGAGCGGGACTACTGCGGCTGAGGGCAGAGGGAGAGGCGGAGAGAAGAAGGGAGAGAGGCAGAGAGAAGGAGGGAAACGGGTGTGAGGGTTCACACTTGAGGGAGGCTGCGACTGGTGACGGGGGACATGCAGAAAGGCGCTGGCAGCTGCACCCAGAAGTGAGGGGCAGCCTCAACCTGGCCCCAGCGGCTGAGAGGCGGCAGGACGGAGCCCAGTAACAGCCTGCGGAGCGGGGCCAGCGGCATCCTGTGCTGGCAGGAGGGTGGTGGCAATCACTGAATGAGTTTAAAACCTACCTGGACATGTTCCTGTGCGACTTGATCTAGGTGATCCTGCTGTGGCAGGGGGATTGGACTAGATGATCTTTGGAGATCCCTTCCAATCCCTGATGTTCTGTGATTCTGTAAATCAGTTTGAACATATTATTCTTGTGATTTATTTGTATCACCAGATACCAAAACTAGCTATAATAATAATACTTCAGTTACTACTTTGGTACTAACAGTGCTGAAGCTATCAGTACTGTTCAGTTACTGAGTACTTCATTTACTACTTCAGTTCCACAGTACTGAAGATACTCCTTTTTTAAATAGCATTGGCCAAAAAAATACAGTACAGATTAATGTCCTAGATCTGTTAGAAAGCAATATGTAGTGACTTGGAGTGGAACAGAAAGTACACAGACATACCCAGGAAGATACTGATGTGTACACAAATCTCGAGAGGCACCCCTTGGACGCCTCATCTTGTCAGTTCTTTCACTTCTGCATTAAGCTGTGTTTTATCCGCTTCTTTTCCCAATGTGCTCACAGATAGTTTTGAGTAAAATTCTAGTTGTAGTCCACGCTGAGCTTTTATCCTGGCTGGAGACAGAGGCTTGAAGTTGTGAAAAACCACCTGCAAGTGGCTGCAGAGTGACACCATCTGCACTGATTTCCCTGGATGACCACATCCAATGAGTGTGCAAAAGTAACCAGACTTTGCTAGCAGATACAGATGAGGAAAATTAAGTGAACACCTGTTCTAGCCATATTGCACTTGCCCAGTGTGTTTATGGAACACACTTCTATCTCGTCTAGCAGCTGTAATATTAAAACCTTCCACTTCAGCTGGAAATTGCCAAAAGGAGGGCTGCGCACAGCAAACATTCGCGTTGGCTGCAGCAGATTGGTTTGATTGCTAACTCTGTTCCTGCTAAGTGAATCCGCCACTGAATTTGTGAGTGTATTGAGACAGATCTACTTGAAGGCATCACGCTACAGGTTAATAATCTAAAAACATGGAGGCTGGAAGGAAAGCATGTGTTCTTGTGTTATCATCATTAGGGTGGACGCCTGTAAGCTTCTTGATGTGCAGCTGCTTCAGTGTCTGGAGAGCAGGCATTTGCTAAATGAGAATATTGTATATACGTTGGGGTTTGGGTTTTATCTTCCTTTTTATTTTGAGAAAGGCTATGTGGCCTTTATTCTTTATTATATTAATATAAAATACCTGCTTCTTAATTTTTTTATAAATTCCTCATGCAGTATTGAATCCATATTAAAAATTCCCTATTTTCTTACTTAGTACAGGCACTCAGAACGAGTAGCACGATCAGGAAAAGCCAGAACATTCTGCTATTGGAAACTTAAAAAATTAATAGGTGCCCACAACTCACAATGTATTATTCCTTCCCTGCCTTGAGCAGAGAAAGACCTTTTTTTTTTTTGACATTTCATATGTATTTCACAGAACATAAGCGATGATCGAAGGCCGCAAATAGACTGGGTGGGGGTTTTTGTCTTTGCTGTTCAAATATCTAGTTATGTCAAATTTTAGGACAACTAGAACTGTGGTAGCTCTGGAATATTTGTGATTGTGTCATGCAAGACTAAGGCAGCCTAAGGAACATCTAATTAAAACTGCAGTTGGAACACAGATTGATGTGAAAAAGCAGGGTGAGGCTGGGAGGAGGAGGTTTATACGTGATCAGTCAGGGACCTGAAAGACTTCAGTCCAATCCTTAATGGATATTCAGTTCTGTGAGTTACTATGGAATAAAAACCAGTTCTGTAAAGCACGTTGTTAAGATGGGAAGAGGAAGTTTATATGTGATCAGTCAGGGATGTGAAAAACTTTAGTGCAATTCTTACCAATGGATGGATATTCAGGCCTGTGAGTTAATGTGGGATAAAAGGTAGTTCCATGAAGTACATTATTCACAGAACCACAGAACATTACGGATTGGAAGGGACCTGGAAAGATCATCTAGTCCAGTCCCCCTGCCAGAGCAGGATCACCTAGGCCAAGTAACACATTTTTAAGATACTCTAATCCAGGATGAGTGGAGAAAAGGTGTACTTTTGAATATCTAGCACAGGTACTGCATGATTCAGTGTTTCAGTGTTTAAATGGTGGAAAAATAAATCCTATCTCCAAGTCTTAGGATACCAAGGATGCACCTGTTACTACAGTAAAATACTATTCTACTGACACTAAAAACTGTATGGGAAGATAGTCACAGGTGTAGCAATGCTTTCTATTGAGATCTACACCAACTGACCTAGAAGTGTTGCTTTGTGCTCTCATCTACTCACCACATGTGGTCAGGAAACTGCCAAGTTTGGTTTTGGATCTCCAGAAAGACTCCACAGGCTGCAGTTTTTTGACTCACCATTTAAGGCCAACAGAGTAGATGTAGCACGGACGTTAAGTTCTGTCTACAGAACAAAGATGTAAAGATGACAGTCCATTGATTTTTGTATCTAAGTTGGATAACGAGAGGTAATGGCATCTCTTTTGTCCCAAGACGGGCTTAGCAATAAGCTTGCATTATGCATTCTACTGAATTACCTTGACACAACCTTTTTTGGAGCCCTCAGCTCAAGAAGGACACAGAACTGCTGGAGAGAGTCCAGTGCAGAGCCACTAAGATGATGAAGGGAGGGGAGCATCTCCCTGATGAAGACAGGCTGAAGGAGCCAGGACTCTTTAGCTTGTAGAAGAGGAGACTGAGGGGTGACCTCATTAATGTTGATCAATATGTGAAGAGTGGGTGTCAGGAGGATGGAGCCAGGCTCTGCTCAGTGTCATCTAGTGGTAGGACAAGGGGCAGTGGGTCTGGAACATAGGAGGTTGCACATCAGTATGAGGAGGAACTTCTTCCCGGTGAGAGTGAAAGAGCCCTGAAATGGGCTGCCCACAGGGGTTGTGGAATCTCCTTATCTGGAGAAGTTTAAAACCTGCCTGAATATGTTCCTGTGCGACTTGGTCTAGGTGGTCCTGCTGTGGCAGGGGGATTGAACTGGGTGATCTTTTGAGGTCCCTTTCAATCCCTGACATTCTGTGATTCCAACATTGTTTAAGGTGATTTTCTGTGGTCTCATTAGGTGCATCACTACAATGCTCGCCTCAAAAACCTGTTCAGTGTGTTAAATTACGAAAAGACTGAAAACACCAGTTCTATTGGCTCTTCAGTGTTTGGGAAGGATGACATCTACAAGGCATGGAAGAACTTTGTTACAAAAGTTCTTGAATCAGGTGGTGAAATTCCTCATTTCTACTACGTAAAGGTAAGTGTTTTCCATTACTCATCCAAACAAGCTTTCCCAAGTACCAATGTGTAGATACGTTGGTCTTCAGTGATGTCTTCTTCAAAATAAACGCTCGTGCACACCTGACACAGGCTCTGGTTGTTTATTTTGGACTCGGAGGTTGGTTGTTTTTGTGAAGAGGATGTACCTGCAGTAGCACCTCCTTCCCTTGGATGTTTTTCTGTCAGTTTTTCTGCCATGTAGCCCCTCTTACCTCTGCTCGTGCACTAAATTTTTGCAGTTGCATTTACTTGCATATAAAAATGGGACAAAGATACAAGCTGAGATATGTTTTTAGGCCATATTTCCACAAGTAAACAAAGAAAAAACTTGGTATGTGCATTTGGATAGATTCATCATATTGTGAAAAACAGGTGTCTTCTACCTCAGTGTCATTCATTTTTATTGAACGCTTTGAACTCTGGCGCCTCTCCAACAAGTAGGGCCTGAAGAATAAATCTTATGAGGAAAGACTGAAAGAGCTAGGGCACTTTAGTTTCAGAAAGAGGAGACCTCATCACTCTCTACGACTACCTGAAAGGACGTGGAGAAGTTGGTGCTGGTCTTTTCTCACAAGCAATTAGTGATAGAACAAGAGGGAATGGGTTCAAGTTACAACAGGGTAGGTTTAGGCTGGGTCTTAGGAAGAATTTCTTCACAGAAAGGGTGGTCAGGTGCTGTAATGGGCTTCCCAGGGAGGTGGTTGAGTCACCATCCCTGGCTGTGTTTAAAGCTAGCTTAGATGAGGTGTTGAGGGATGTGGTTTAGGGGTGAACTTTTAAGGTCAGGTAGCTAGTTGGACTCTAATCCCAGGGATCTTTTCCAGCCAGAGTAATTCTGTGAAGTTTCTTCTCCTGGTTGAAAAAAACATCAGTCCTTGTTGTGCCCTGCTATTTAAAGGACTTTTCTTAATACTGTAGTTTTTCAATGATGCTGAACATGTAACCTTTTATGTTTGAGGTCAATTCGTAGCTGTGAATTGGGGTCACTTGTACATATGTATGTGCACTACACATCAGTGTGTGTGTTATAGTGGGGCTCCTCTCCTGCGCTCTCATGCCATCCTCCCCTGAAATTTCTTTCTGTGGTTGCATCATTATCTTTCAAGCCAAAGAATCATGTCACTGTCATAGTTCTCCTAAGATTGTTGCTTTTTCAGAAGGTTTTGAAGTTTGAATATGACAAGTAAAACCAGCAGAAATGTCACAGCATGAGGTTTAGAGAAGATAAAATATCTGGGTTGGCTGCTTTCCAAAGCCTAAGTTGTCATCTCCATGATCATATAGACAGGAAGGTTCCTTAAAATATTTAAATGTGAAAATACCAGCAGTAAACTATTAGTTCTGTGCTTAAAGGTTCAGTGCTAGAATTAGGATAGGGTGTGGTGTCTTTTATCAATGGCAATAATTGTGCTCAAACTAGTGGCTTAGTTATCTTTTTGTCAGGGAAATCTGACTGATGAGTGAGAAGAGTTTTTGCAGGTAAGTAATGAGGTTTTGTAGCAAACTTGGGATGAGTGAAGCAGTAATTTCACTCCTCTGTGACTTACTCTCTGGCCTTGTGTGCATACTACAAGAGTACTTGTTCATACTACCACGGTACTTACCGTGATACTGATGAATAAATAATGGAAGATGCTCCTTCTGTTTCAGGCTGATGTGTCCAGGGCTTATGATACCATTCCTCACAGTAAACTTGTGGAAGTGATTTCACGCATCTTAAATCCTGAGAAAATAACTGTCTACTGTATACGGCGCTACGCCATGGTTACAATTGCCACGAGTGGAAAAGCCAGGAGATTGTATAAGAGACATGTATGACTTGCTGATTTCTTCTTTCAAGAGGCAGTGGGTGTGAGCTGCAACATAGGAGGTTCCACAAAAATATGAGAAGGAACTACTTCACAGTGAGGGTGACGGAGCACTGGAATTGGCTGCCCAGGGGGGTTGTGGAGTCTCCTTCTCTGGAGACATTTAAAACCTGCCTGGATATGTTCCTGTGTGACTTGGTCTAGGTGGTCCTTCTGTGTCAGGGGGATTGGACTACATGATCTTTCGAGGTCTCTTCCAATCCCTAATGTTCTGTGATTCTTTCCTGCTGTAGATTTACTTTGGTCCAAGGAATATTTTCATTCGTAACTTTTTCTGATCATGATTTGTATTATGCAACCGCTTCCCAAATCCTTTTGTAATAGTGTTGGATAATTTCCAGAGGCAGCAGAGCTTCTTTTTACTCTCTACTTTTTACAATTTTTTACTGAACATTAGAAGAATAGAGAGAAATATGGCTTTGAAAGAGAACCAAAGAGAGATGTGAGAGGGCATTCGTTTTGACATTAGCAGAGTTGTTGGATTAAAGTAGTGCAGTGAGGCTGGACCTTTGATCTTCACTGAAGTCTGCTACTGAATTTTCCATTGCTTTTGTGATTTGTTTTGCGCTCAATACACAGGTTTCAACTTTCAAGGATTTTATGCCAGACTTGAAGCAGTTTGTGTCCCAGCTTCAGGAGAAAGCCTCATTGCAAAATGCAATCATTGTTGAACAGGTAAATATCGAGAGGCTTCTTTTCAACTGAAAAAGAAAGCTATGGAGGAGCTGGAGGAAGTTTGGAGTTTGTGCTGGAATGTACATTTGATGTCTTGGCATTGTGGTTTACAGGGCATGGTAGCATTGTGTTGGTGATTGGACTTGATGACCTTGGAAGCAAACGTAATGATTCTTGTGTGGTGACACCACCTCTATTCTAGCTACCCAGAACCTTCCATAGAAAGATTTTCGTTTATAATAGGCTGAGTTTTCATGAAGGGAGTGTGCCAGGCAAGAAACCTGACAGAATCACAGAACATTGGGGATTGGAAGAGACCTTGAAAGATCATCTAGTCCTATTGCCCTGCCACAGCAGGATCACCAAAACCAAGTCTCCCAGGAACATGTCCAGGCGAGTTTTAAATGTCTTCAGAAAAGGAGACTCCACAACCCCCTAAAATGTCCTTCTAAACTTGCCCAGGTATCCTTGATGTTGCCTTTAGTTTTCTTTTCCTAACTCCATGGTTTGTTGTAACAGTTCTCAAATGAAAAATTAGCTTGTTAGTAGAAAAGGGCTTCAGCACTCACCGTCTCTAAAATGTGCAGAAGTAGGATTCTAAGCTAAGCAGCTAAGGACGAAGATGTGACAGCCTGAATAGTTTAAAAGCTGCCTTCATATGTTCCTGTGCGACTTGGTCTGGGTGGTCCTGCTGTGACAGGGGGATTGGACTAGATGATCTTTCGAGGTCCCTTCCAATCCCCAATGTTCTGTGATAAACTGCACAAAATAGAAAAATAAGTCTTAGTTAAAAAATGATTATTCTAAGGATTACCTGCCAAGCCTTGTAAGAACAAACTTGTTTAGAGAAGTTAAAATACAGTAGAAGACGAGCTCTTGGGTTTTTTTTTTTAAAGAGATTTCTCACTTTGAGTGAGTTACATTATGGTTTAAAAATGACATCACATATTTTAAATTTACTCCAAGTGATGGTATGTTACAAAAAGCATCTTTCTGGTGTTTCAGTACTTGTGCTGCAGAGATCTGTACTAATTCCAAGTACTTGTTCTCAAGACTTCCTTGTGTGCAAGAAGCATGCCTGAGAAACACAAAGATGATGAGGGGAGGAGAACACCTCCCTTATGATAAAAGGCTGAGGGAGCTGGATCTCTTGAGCTTGGAGAAAAGGAGACTGAGGGGTGACCTCATTAATGTTGGTAAATACGTGAAGGGTGAGTGTCAGGATAATGGAGCGAGGCTCTACTCGGTGGCATCCAATGACAGGACAAAGAGCAATGAGTGTGAGCTGGAACAGAGGAGGTTCCACATCAATCTGAGAAGGAACTTTTTCATGGTGGGGGTGACAGAGCACTGGAAGGGGCTGCCCAGGGGGGTTGTGGAGTCTCCTTCTCTGGAGACCTTTAATACCCACCTGGACATGTTCCTGTGCAACTTGGTCTAGGTGATCCTGCTGTGGCAGGGGGATTGGACTAGATCTTTCAAGGTCCCTTCCAATCCCTAATGATTCTATGCTTCTATGATTCTCAGACAGGTGAGAGAAAAAGGGGAGATAGGCTTTTACTTGCAATTTGAGTTACTGAAATTCAGTGTCCTGGTCTGTGACAGCCACCACTGTCCTGCTCTGAGGCAAACCAGAATTAACTCTCTATTCAGTGACCTTACTTCTCAGCTCTGTCTCAGAACAGTAAGTAACTGCACTTTCTGAAGTGGCCTATTTGTGCAGACAGTGTCTGCTTCTAGCAGTGATAATGTTCAATGTTTGTAATTACTGCAAAGGATTGGTATGTAGAAAGGCTCTTGTTTATACTTGTTCCCACAAGAGCCAAGGTCACCGCTAAACTTTATGTGCTATATTGGCATTGCAGTAAGTGAGAGGCCACATCTGTGGGCAGGTGATCCTAAACTGACCAACAAGACATCCCATAGACATCATATTTGGTATAAAGCTGACAGATCACAAAGGCCAAAGTCTCTTTTTGAGTGACTGGCATCCAAGAAGGGTTCTGTCCATTCTTCTGCCTCCAATCCCAATCCATGCATTCCTAAATCTGGTTTCAGAATCCACCTCCTGAATCTAGTTGTTGTCTGCCACTGGGACTTCTCCATCACCTGCTCACAGCATCACTGTTAACGGCCATCAGGGAGCCTGGATTCAGTATTGATTTTGTACATATTTGCATACGTTTTATTTTACTGTCATTGTTTCATTATAGCAATTTTAGTTTTCTAATCCATAAGTCTCTTTCCCTTATTCCCTTTCTCTTCCCTTTTTGGTGAGTAAGACGGGTTAATAGAGAGCGTCTGTCATTCATCTAGCAGTCAGCCCAGAGCTAGCCCTTGACATCTCTGTTATGTGATATAATCACATTCCAGAAGTGCTTTACATATGAGACCAGGTTTTCTAATCTTCCACTCAGTGCAATACTAGCAGCAGGGTATGCCCTGAGATGCCTAAGTCTAACATGAAATTGTGCTCTCGGCAAAGCATCACACTTATGCTGCATTTCTTTAGCTATGGACAACACATACTTAATTCAGAAGGAGGAGGAAGAAGGCAACTATTTTCTCCCAGGAACTTATCCTGTTCATTTATTATGCCCCTCCAGAGCATATGGCCACAAGCAAAGACAACTGTTCTTCATACAGAGCTTAAGGAAAGTAACTTAAGGTCAGCCACCCTGTGCTTAAGTAAATCACGGCATCACTGTTGCATAGTAGCAAACACACTGTTCCTTCATAGCATGCTTTGTTTTGCAACTTCTCTGTTCCAATCAGATAAAGCAGGTAAAATTCATGCCACCTAAAATTCAATTTAAAAAAATAAAATTCAATTTTACCTTCCTATGGCAGGTAAAATTCACCCACCCTAGTACATCTGAGCTAGACAGAATGGCTGGCCAGTTACGGGGAGCAAGGAAGACTCACAGATCACTTTGACATGGTTGGGAACTCAAAGGAAATAAATTTCCATGGGACAAGTTAGGTGCAGAGATGATAAATTAAGTCTGAGCTATCACCCTATGCTCTCTTTACAGGGATAAACAAGCACCTCTACAAAGCAATTAATCTTAAAATGCGTGCTTGAGACAGGCGTGATTAACAACCTGTTAAAGGTACCACGTTTTCACCCCAATCACGAATGATTATCTGAGGCACTGACATCCAGTTTTTAAAATCTTTAAAGCTGGAAGAGACAAACTTCAGTCTCAGGGGAAAAGAAGAACACAACATGTAGTTCAGCTCTTCTTCTTCTGACCAGAATATCCTTCCCATCACACTTTAACTAAGAAAATGAAGTCCTAGCAGAATCAGCCTCCATTTCTGCAACTAGTGACCACACATGTATGCTTTGAAGATGAGAGACAGCAAACATCTCTCACTGTTCTTTGGACTGCTGCCACCTTCAAACACAGTGGCCAATGGGAATACTCCATAGCTAGGGAGGGAACTTATGGTCCCTCCACAGAGCATCAGTCCAGCCTCACCAGTACTGTGCAAATCAACATGCAGACACAGTCATGGTTACCAAACTGAACAGCACAGTTTCACTGACCCCTTCAGTCAGGACAGCAGTGTTCGGAAACGTTCACATGCTGCCTCTTCATTCACAGATGCCAGTCCCAGCACCAGCTCCATCTTTTGCTCTGTGCTGACTCCAGTACTAGTGCATGACTTGGTGAGTCAGCTGAACCAAGAGAGGTGAGAAGACACTATATGAGAAGCCTTCCCTGATTACAAGTTAGGCTAATTATTCAAGAAAATTACATTCATTTCCCAGTTATCTTCAAATGCATCAATCCAGTCTGAAAATGGACTGTATCCACTACTGGCATTTTATTTCCACTTGCTCTGTTTATGCCACAGAACATCATAACAAAGAATCAGCAGTTTGAACAGCCTGCTGCCTCAGGTAACAGAAGTTTGTGCATTAGACTCTCTTCTGATTTGAAAAGCCCAGAAATTACTAATACAAATCACTACAATTCTCTGTCTTTCAACAGGGACAGTCTTACAATTTGTGAATGAAAATCAAAGTTTACTGGATATCCACTAATAATCTTCTGATGAGGAAAAACACAACTGATGTGTTTCAGAATTACAGATTAAAACCACACTTTTCTTCTTGTCATTTCAGAAGATCCAGCAGGGCTGGGCTTGAGAATTAAGGAAAAATTAAATGCTTGATATTCATTGGAACTAATCTGACAGTGATGGCCAAATAATTTTAGGCATGAGAAGAAAGACTCAGACTGATGAATAACTCACATTTGACCTGCTGTTCACTTCCTAAGCTGGAAAAAAATGCAATTCACATTGAATTGAAGTTGAAGCTGGCTAAGAAAGCATAAAACACTGTTTCATGTCTCTGCATTGCCTGACTGCCTAATGCTCCTTTTACAAAATGGTTTTGTTCACTACTTAGAACTGCACATTGAGGAGTAAATATCCAGGACAAAGCAATGACCAGAACCTATAAATTTATAAAACTGTGGCTGAAATTTTTCCTTTAATAGACTAATACAATGCTTGTGCAAGTTTATAACAAAGTACATGTAATATTTCTTGGTTAAGTGTTGAAACTTTCTAATACTAAGCAGCTTCTGGCACACTTACACTTGCCTGAAGTTATTGGGAGTGTACGCTTTATAGAAGCACTTTCCCCACAAAAGGAATATGAACCACCATTACGTAGCTACACAAACAAACAAACAAAACCAGCCAAAGAAAGAAATCCACCCAGAATGTTTGCCTTAAAAACAAAGCCCCAGCAGGATTATGAAATCTTTCTGAAAGCTTGGGACTTAAGGCACAGAAATTCCCTGCCAAGACACTACATCAGAAGTCCAGAGGAAGATAAATAGTTGTAAATCAAGGTATTAATTTTCTTTATTCTCAAATAGCTTTTAAGATGAGGAAGCCTTTCTCTTCTGAGAATAAAGCTAATGGAAATTAAATGTTTACAACAGATGTTTACTAATAATTACACCTTCATCCTGCTTTCTATTAAGATAATCAACTTGCTTAAGAAACCCAGTGTTAACCTCTCAAAGCAAATAACATTTTCCAACCTAACATATTTCACAAAGCTTGAACGCATTCTGAGGGAAAGAAAGTTTACGTAAGACACAAAACAGACACTTAATCTGACAAGCTGTTTTGGTCTTTCCTTTGGTCAGCTACCAGAAGGAAGCAACTATTTTTTTCCAGACATAATACAGAAGACTCTGGTTTGGTTTTAATTAGAAAGACTGGATCCTAATCAAAGGAATCTTTACCTCCTGTGACATAGACTTTGATCTCACTGTTGATGCTGATGGGAAAGAAACAACTCCGAGTTCCTAGTTAGCATTAGTTGTATCATTCTGGTCACATGAGTGTTATTCACACAGAGAGCAGGATATGAACAGGGACAAGCATCATCTCAGTCAGGGTTAAGCCTGGTCTGAGTCCACAAATCCTCCCAGCAGTCTAAGGTGAGAATCAGTCTTGTCTTCAGCTTTACATGAACAACACTGTCTCTTTTCTGCATAGGAGTAGTTTTAAAGCAGATTACTTCCGACACTGAAACAATTATAAAAGTAATATAATAGAAATGGCATAGACACTAAGATAAAAGGGGTTTTAATTAAAAATGTATATTAAACATTTTGATTAAATTAAAAATTTTAATGTAAATTAAAAAAGTTAAATTAAAAGGTTTTCTCTACCAGAATTATTTGCAGTAGCTGCAAGCACCAGCTATTTTTTTTTAACTGTTCCTTTAAAAAAGTATTTGTTTTTTACTTAAACCAGTGTGAACCTACAGGGAGGAGCATATTAAAACAAACATAAGAAAATCTGTAAGTTTTACTATGGTTTTATGGAATCCCAGTCACTTCCCAGATGAGATATGTAGAAATAAAACCAGAGCAAAATCAAGCACATCTCCACTCTCTCTTGTACAATACACATCACACTTGGCAGTGTTGGGTTTCGCAACTCTTATGTTAGAAGCATCAACCTTTCAAAATGCCCAAGATCTATCCCATTATTATGTGTACAAGAGTGAAAAATGTTCTTCCTCCTTCACATTACTCATTCCAGCTAAAGCTGTTGTCCTAGCAGAAAGGGGCTGTATTTGCTCATTCTGTCATGCAGCCATAACTCAGCCAAAGACTAGCTGAAACAGACTGATGTATTTTGGACCATTCTGTCATCATTTAGTGAATCTAACTATTTTTAAAAGTAAACACAGAAAAAGCAAGAGACAAATATCTATTGCACACTTGCATTCAACCCCTCCATAAAGCTAACACCAAGACTGACAGTTGCAAGTGTTGAATGATCATGAACTTCCAACTCATGATTTTCAGGCAGTAATCACATACAACTGCAGCTGAAGGCAGCTCTTAGATGTCTGAGAGTTCACAACAGCCTCAAACCAAAGGTACAGAAACTCAGACATAAAAAGATGAATAACTTACAAAGGTCAAGGATATTCTATGTAATTTCTCTTCTCATAGCGAAACGAAGTGTTCAAAAAGATAATAAATGAATTTTATACTTTATATTAAACATAGAAAATACAAATATAATCTTCTACTGAAAACAGCAGTGCCTTCTTTCCCCAAAATTCCCCTGCATCTGTATTTGCTTGAAGAGAGTAATTATCTATTCAAGCTTTAACTGGCTTTTTGGAATACAGGAACAGTTGGAAATTCTGCAACAAAGTGCAGCATTTAAGATACTCATTTGTACCTTTCCTTTTACAATACTGCATTTACAAAGGCCAATGAAAAAGCTTTCATTATGGCTTCTGTTCTTTGTCTCCCATACAAACTCTCTCTATGGGTATATAAGGGTATTTTCGCTTTTTTCCCTTGGTTAAAAAAAGCTAAACATTTACATGCCCATATTAAAGATATGTGGCTCTCTCTTTCCTTTTTTTTTTTCCTCCTTTGGTTTGTAAGAACCTAATACAGTGAGCTGAACACACTATTACTACGTAGAATCAAATCACTAACATCAAAATAAACAAGTTTCATTTAGAAAGGCAAATGAGATCACTTTTAAACTGCCCAAAGAGCAGCAGCACAGGGAGAAGAATGGAAGTAGGTCATGCCTCCTGTTATGTTATATACAGGACAGTCATAGAAATCTGAAAGATTTACTAGGGTGCCTAGTATAGGGCAGGGGAAAACTTTTTTTTTTTCAAGCAAAATCCAACAAAGGGAAAAAACCCTAACTAAAAAAAAATCTTCAAACTCCAAATCACAACAACTACAAAATAAAAACAAACCCAAGGGAAAAAACAACACAGATAAAATCTTTTCTCAGTTTTAGCTTATGGTGGGATGGTGGTGAATCTATGACAGGAGAAACTGTAGAAGAAGGGAAGGACTAAGCAAATGGATAGTCCCAATTACTTCATTACTTCCCCAAAATTCAGGAAGAAATAGCAGTAGTAGCAGTTCCTAGTTTTACCTAGACTTCATGAGGAAATAAGAAACCAGCATGACTTAAACTTCATACAAGCTTACAAGACGCATTATATGCAGCACAAAAACACTCAAAACTTTGGCCCATTTGCTACTAGAGAAAAGACCATCCAGTAAAATTCCTGAAACACAAAACCTCCATTTATATTTGCCTTGTATTTGAAAGGTTATTTTCATAAACACGGCACCTCAAGTTTTGATGAGAGTAGTTCAGAGCTTCAGCCATGCAAAAAGCAGGCTTCTTCACAGAAGAAGCAAGCCCGGATATGTGCTTAGGAATGGATGTTCAACATCCCTGGCCCACAGCCCCACTTGCTGCTTGTATAATATTTTATTGAAATAGTCTCCCTTTAGTCTCTGGTGTATACTGCACCAATCTGCCTAAAAGCCTATAAATGGGAACATGAGTTGTCCAACATGAATAAACACCTCGGTTTAAACGCATTAGAAGTTTTTTAATCTTTGAAGTAGGGCTAAAAAAATTAATGCCTTTTGGAGCAGAGTTAAAACGATGGATATCATTCCATTTGACTATATGTACCTTAAAGACAAAAGGCTTTAGCAATCTGCCCTAAGAGATTTTACAATGTAAGCATCCTGTAAATTTCCAAGATCTTACTTTGAGACCAACTCTATTTCTCTGAATAGGGGTAGTTATGAAATAAAACCCTCAGAAAACAACCTTACTGAAGTGCTCTTAACAGAGAGTTGCTTAAACACCCAGGCCTTCCAGATTTTGCTATAGTTTAAAACCAAAAAAGTAATCTTGATGTCTTCTAAAATGGAAGACATGAAAAACCATGTTCTCAAACTCCCAGAAGCAAAGCTGGAATTACACAAGTGCACCGCACCCACATGTTACTTAGTCTGCTTCTAAACAATTTAATGAGAGGGACCTAATCTCAAAATAGTTCCTGCCAAGTGTTCATTAAATCATTATTAA
This sequence comes from Phoeniculus purpureus, assembly GCA_028565055.1. NCBI lineage: Eukaryota > Metazoa > Chordata > Aves > Bucerotiformes > Phoeniculidae > Phoeniculus > Phoeniculus purpureus. The sequence goes on from JAOXOE010000001.1 coordinate 90,791,601, forward strand.
TCTCATAAATTGTATAACGTTTCCCAAGCACGGCCAAGTATCCGTTGTAGGGTGTGAGGTTGTGTCATTGCGTCTGAAGATAATGAGGATATTTGAAGGACATTTGTACCACAGAAGATAAGTAGCACAACTTTTACTGTTACCATTTGACAGTTTAAACGAGAACCACACTTTTGAACAGTCATGAATGATCTGAAGACTAATAATTTTATTCTGCTGTGGATGTTGATAGGTATAAGAAGTTGTTACATACCTGCCTGTGCAGAGAACTCGCTTTCTAATGCAACAAAATCAGAGACTGAACACACAGTTGTAGTTGGGTCACAAACAGTAGCAGAAGGAAGAGCAAAAAGCATAGGATAGCGGTTTTTCAGTGATCACAAGCCATTTGACAGAGCACTTTATGCATGTTGTACACTTAGATCTGTGTATCTCGCTGGTAAGCCTCCATTTCACAGACGAGAAAACTGAGCCACTGAAGGCATGGAAGTTACCACAGCTACATAAAATGCAAGTAGCAAAGGCTGAAATTTGAACTAAGGTCTCCAGTTTCCTACTCACTGAACCTTGAGGAATTTGAAAAATATACATTCCAGTACACTTTCATAACAGCAACAGTGTTCAACAGCCATACCTGTTAATTACCTAAGCATGACATGGTAAAATCATTAGTGGTTACTAGCAGCTAGATAGTGTTAAACAGAATTAGTCTTTGTACCAAAACTAATTCAAGCTAATTCTTCTGACCACACTCACAAAAAGGCAGTAGTAACTCTTGTTTCCTTGGAAAATACAAACCTAGATTTATTTCAGTGAGGTACAGAGAAACTGTAGATGAGATACCTTTGATTCCTTGTGTGCATGAGAGCACTTGGTGCATGTGAGAAATTAGGGAAAACTTTGATGACATCAAGTTATCTAAGGACTTGCTAGAGGAAACAAAATCTGTGTGGATCTATGTTTTACTGAATCAAGAGCAGATCAGTGCCACAGAAATGTATTGACTGTTCAGAAAGTAAAGGAAACCACTGATGTAATATTCAAAGGGAAAAAGCCAACACACCAAGGACTTTCACCTTTTCTGAAGTTGTTCAAACAGAAACAGAATAATAACTGTAATTTACAGTTGACTTCACTGTTGAATGTTACTCTATTGCGCCATCATCTATTTAATGCTGATAGAGCAGCCTTTTTCTCCACAGCATGAATTTATTAGCCAAACTCACAGTTGACATAAAAAGACAACTGATTTGGAAACATGGGGTTTTTTTCAGAAATGCCTGAACAATACCTATCTACCCAATCTGCCCATCCTTACCGGAACATCAAAAGTTTCCTGCGTGTCATCCAGCATCTGAATTTTGATGGAGATGAGTTTTCCTGGAGGTGTCATCGGCGGTTTCTGTCCATGCTCCAAGGTACTGATCCCAGCATTTTCCTGAGCTCCTAACCGGGATCCTGCTGTTGGTCTTTGCTCTGTTTCACCCATGTTTAGGGAAACACGTTTGTTATATCTGATAAAAGAGTAAGGAGAAAGACGACAATATCACTTATTTATAAGAGATTTTGCACATAAGCACTATGGTATATATCCTTACAGCAAATAAACCATGTGACCATTATCATAAAGTAACGAGCATACAGGTTTGTTCATTTGTTTTAGTGTCTCATAGGAATCACAGAATTGCAGAACAGCAGAATCATTAAGGTTGGAAGAGACTTCCAACATTATCAAGTCCAACCATCAACCCAACACTGCTATGCTCACCCACTAAACAATGCTTCCAAGCACCAGATCTACACCTTTTTTTTTTTAACAACTTCAGGAATGTTGATGCTGGCACCTCCCTAGGCAGCTTGCTTCAACACTTGACCACTCTGTCAGTGAAGAAATTTTTCCTGATATCCAATCTAAACCTCTCCTGGCGCAACTTGAGGCCATTAAGAAAAGCAGGGGAGTTCATACTTTTCAAAATAGATGGCATAATCAGTTGCTGGACCTGGACTGGCTACAATAATGAACAATGGGAATATGTTCCTTTTCTCATGGCAAACAAACAAAACCACATTGGAAGCAGAGCATGACAGAACCCAGATTTCAAAGAATTATGTGGCATTTTAAGTATTTAAGAATCAGTCCGCTGTCAGCCAGAGACAGACAGCTGTCATCCAGGGCTTCCAGAGAAGGGAGGAAGGTGAGGAGAGCAGATGGGACAACTCACTACACGCTGACCATCATTCCTTCCTGACTCTATCAACATTTTTTCCTTTGGCCCTTCCAGCCTCTTCTGTCCCTTGCTTAAGGATCTGTGAAGCAGAAAAGCCTAAAGGGTACAAGATTGGCTCAATTACACAGCCTAAGTGTTTTGCTTAACTTGGGAACCAGAGCGGTTCTAGAAACCAGAGCCCAAGTGGATCCCATTGATGGGCCAAAAACTGTGAAGACATGCTACTGGGAAGACCAGAAAATGCCAGCGCAATTGGGAAAAGCATGGGAAATCTGATTTACCAGAGAGCCCTGTCAGCAGTGGGGAAGCACACCTTCCTAACTGTGCAAGGGGAAGGCTACACTTGTACCGGTTTGGTTCCATCGTTTGCTGAATGTGGCTGTCTGCTTCATATCCATGGAAAGTAATCTCTGAAACTGGCTTAATTTACTTTCTGTGCAGCTGTCACACTGTTACAGAGCACATTCCTCCTAAATAAGTATTCTGTCCTAAAAAGGAACAGAGCCACAACAGTGATTCAGGGTGAATTTTCATTAACTGGCACACCTTAGAACTTTCATTTTGAATTCAAGGACCATCAGTTTTACTTGTCAAATGTTACATACCATACTAGAATTTTATTTCACTTCCTCCTCTCACCACACTGTCTTTTGACATTCTAGCTGGATCGCATATGAAACCTGCCACTACTGTCTATTTACCTTTCTCGGTATCACAGAATCATCATGGCTGGAAAGGACCACCAGGGTCATCGAGTCCAACCTTTATCCTATTATCTAACTGCTAGACCACATCCCTAAGCGTCACGTCCACTCGTTGCTTAAACACATCCAGGGACGGTATGCTGATTAATGGCTATTTAAAGAACACATAGCACACAGAAAGAATGGAAATGTAATTTTTCAGCTGAACAGAAGCACTACAAGAATACTGCCAATCTCGTCTGGCTTTTACTCTGAGGTTGCAATCATTGAAAAGCCTACAGGGAAAAACACCAAGCACAATATAGTCTATGTGTTAGTGACTGACAGGTAATAAGACACCAGTTTCCTCCATAAGGACAGAATAAAAACAGTGCTGTCTTTGGCAGGTTGTATTATTTACTATACACCACTTTTCCATGTCCTGACTAATCTGCTCCCACAGATTTTTCACACAGCAAGTAGCTTGCAGTAAGAATTTTTAAATCAGCACTTTGATTAAAAGAAGTGTGAGCTGAGAAAGAAGTTAGGCATCACTCACTTCTTCGTATCAGCCCAACAAGCACAACTTAAGGGGAACAAAAGAAAAAAAATCCCAGAACTACAGTCAGCAAACTTTTGCAATGAGTCAGCACTGCATCAAGACTGAAGAGATACTAGTGAAACCTTCCCAAGAATATGACAAACATTACTGGAGGGGCAAATCCTTCCTCAGCTGGAACTGTAATCTAAAATATGTAAAAGGAATCAATTACATTTATTGTATTCTTTAAAATTAATTAAATTAAATTTTTTATAAGAAAAGAAGCACCGACAAGAAAGTTGCAGTTGAAGGCAGGAACTTCAGAAGACACCAAGCTCTATGGAGTGGACTCCAGACCTACTTACAAACAGACGTGATCTTCCTGCCTGTGTAATGGACATAACATGTACAAAGGTAACACAGGCACCCTGAAGTCACCATATACCACTTACAGAACCAACACAGAAGGATATCTGCAACTGCTTTATTACTACAGTAGTTTTTGGCTAGGGACAGACAGATATTTAAAGTGCACTACATCTGTTTCTTCCATTAAACCCTAAACACAGGAATCAGTCAGTCCGAGTGATATCATTAAATAAACAATGCAAGGAAATATTACAGAGTTTGAACCTTTCTATAAACATCCATCTGACTAGATGATCTAGTGGCCCACACACACATTCAGACAGGCCAATAAAGTCAGTGAAACTAGGAGCCAGTTTTAGAAGCCAAAAAAATCACGGAGGAAAGGTACAAGCCAAACCATTCCACATATACAGCTGTGAGAGAGAGGTTTTATTTCATTATTAACAGTAATACAGAAACCCTTGTAATATTTACGTATGAAACCGTTCAGTTACATGCACACACACTTGCCTTTGAAAGTAAAGACCTAAAAACTACTGGCCACCCTGATCATATGCACCTACTACTTACAAAAAGAAAAGCAAACCTTTCCTTTTTGAAACCTGTATGTCTATCTAAACATCAGCATGCTGCACTGGAGATTATTTAAGGGTTTTTCTGTATGACAATGGTCTCGTTCATTATGGTGCTGTCCTAACATCAGCATAATACCTTTTTTATGCCTTTATGTAAGAGGCTTTAAAATTATTACAATGACACTCTCTAAAATAATGTAGCACATTGGTCAAGCTGCTCACCTTTCTCTAAGTCATTTTGATCTAGAAGACGGCAAACTAAAGTCACTGAATGCAACAGAGGAGCATTAAGCAGATACTGAGAAAACCTGGGGGATTAGCATAGCTGAAATTTGTCACAATGAAGAGAATGATCAAGTTTCGACAAAGGATGGAGAATTTTAAAGGCGCTCTAACAGAAAGATTAATTTGGGAAAGGTATTAATGGAGCAGAAAAAGCAGCAGAGTCTGGTGGCCAACACACAGTTCTAAGCAGAACAGAAGTGGAGGAACAGAACTAGTAGGGGAGCAAAGAGAGTGGCAAAATAAAAACTCACCTGAACTCTGAAAATTAAGAGTTTCTAATTGCTTTTTTTGACAGTTGGGGCCAAAATCGTGTCTACAGTTTCTGCAGCAGACTCACTGTATGTCGACATCCTTCTCAATAATACTGTAGCATATGCAGAGATTGGGAGCTGCTGCTTCAGAGAACTAACCTGCATCACAACCTGTGCAAAGGGTTTCCTACAGAGGAGCCTCTGCTCTTTCCCAGCCCAACCCCCATGCAGTTCTGCCTGATGCTGTGTACGGACTCTAAACCACACCAGATCCTTCACTGAGCCCATGGACCTCTACCTAAAATAAAACAATTCAGTATTTGTTCTTTGCCAGGTTAGCAAATTAAATTAGCTCTTGGCAGGCTAGCAAACGTAAGGCCAGGGTGAGCTAAACCCAGCCAGCTGCTGGCAGCCCACCAGACTGACTCCAACCATCTCACCTAACTCTACCTCATCTAACACAAAAAGCTACAACTGCTATTATGTATACTATTAAAAGTCCTCATTTTGTCTTAATCCCACATTAACAATGTTTTACAGAGATACTACATACTCAGATGACAATTTAAATTTTGTATATACTTTCTGCAGCAGCTGGACAAAGGCCATGACGTGATTCAGCATAAAGCCACTTCAGTTCTCCACGCTCAAAACATGGATATCAGACAATGAGGTTTGGACATTTGATGCAAGAAGATAGAATCATAGAATCATTAGGGATTGGAAGGGACCTCAAAAGATCACCTAGTCCAATCCCCTGCCATGGGCAGGGACTCCCCACCCTGGATCAGGCTGGCCAGAGCCTCATCCAGCCTGGCCTTAAACACCTCCAGGGACAGGGCCTCAACCACCTCCCTGGGCAACCCATTCCAGGCTCTCACCACTCTCATGGTGAAGAACTTCCTCCTCACATCCAGTCTAAATCTACTCATCTCCAGCTTTGCTCCATTGCCCCTAGTCCTGTCGCTACCTGAGATCCTAAAAAGTCCCTCCTCAGCTCTTCTGTAGGCCCCCTTCAAGATCCTGAAGACTTGTTATAGGGGGGAGGACTGGTACCAGATATTCAAGTCTTTTCGACTTGCTTTGCTTAAACACATTATCACAGGAGAAAACAGAAGGCTTCACACTGCTCACTAGTCTCCTTCTAAAGGTGGGGAAGCCAGAAGCACAGGGGGATGACACAGTGCAAGCCGGCCGCAGGCCTCAAGCTGCACTCCAGGCCTCAAGCTGCACTCCAGGCCTCAAGCTGCACTCCAGGCCTCTCAGATGCAGGCCCAACACCACCTCCCAGATCACAGGCCATGAAAGGCTAAAGTAATCTTAATACAATAAACTGACTCAATGGCTTATAAACCATCAGTATGAACTAGGAAGGTACTAGAGGATAGAAAAGGAACAAACTCAATCCACATCTTGCGAAGGATAATGAATGTGAAGCAGCAAGGAGAGAGAGAGAAGATGTCCAGGTAAACGACTCACGTGTGCTTTTACCTCTCAGCTTCTCGTAAAACCTGTGGAAGGCCTTCGCTGTAGCGAGGACTAGAGCGAATACTGCGAGCCAACACGTCTGCCAAGTACATGTGTTGAGTTCTAAGCACTTTCATATTTGCAGAAGAACATGACACTTGACAAACTTGAGTAAGATTAAGGAATCGTAACAAGTAAGTTATAAGGGCAAACGCCATACACAAAGCTCACCTATGGAGGGCTCAGAGCGAGCAGCTATGGCAAATCTAACCACGAGGGTTAAGATGCTACTTCCCTCTGAAGCCGGTCACCTCTGCATCAGGCATGAATGATCCAAATAAGAGGGGGCAGGATGTGTCTGCACCTCAGACACTCCACTGCAGAGACTGATTCACCAATCAAGCCCACTTCTCATACAACACGCTGACCCTGCGGGTTCCTTTTTCCCTCCCCATGGACAGCAGCAAAGCCCTGGCAAGAGCACACAGCAGACACAGACCTTTTAGAAAAGGAAGATTCCATACCCACAGCATAAACTGTCTGCATAAATAAGGCTGCACTTTCATTAACATACCAGAATAACTATAAACGCGAAAAGATTCATAGAATGGTTTAGATTGGAAGTAACCTCAAGGTCATCCAGTTCCAACCCAGCTAGACATTTCACAAGACTAGGTTGTTCAGAGCCCCATCCAACTCACCTTGAACACTGCCAGAGAGAGGGCATACTCAACTTGTTCCAGTGCATCACCAGAACAAGAAAGAAGAGGCAAACAAGTTTCTTGAAGAAAACAAATCACAAAAAACCCCAAAATATCACCAAGGCAAGAAGACCAGGAAGACTGAAATGAAATTCAGTCCGAAATTATGAATACCAGACTGAGAGACAAACTTGTACAAAGCAAATACAGTGACTAAAACAATTTAAGTTATTCATCTAAATAACACTAATACAATTTCTTCACTAAAACCACAATTTTGAAACTTATGACGAATCAATGTAAAATAAAGAAATAGAATCACAGAATCACATAATCTCTTTGTTTGGATGAGCCCTATAACATCATCAAGTCCAACCATTAACTCAGCACCATGCCCCTAAGCCTATGTCTACATCTCCTTTAAATTCCTCCAGGGATGGTGTGCTGGGCAGCCTGTTCCAATGTTTGATAACTCTTTTGGTGAAGAAAGTCTTAACATCCAGCCTAAACCTCCCCTGGTGCAGCTTGAAGTCCTACCACTCGCTACTAGGGAGAAGTGAAAATCATCCCCAGCACTTGCTCAGCAGACAGTCCACACAGAACAAGCACAGCAGCGGTGAAGGCCCACATACAGGGCAGCAGACATGATGCATGCACTAGCCATCACAACAATAAATGGCAAATTTATTATTCGAGTCATGCTACATGAACTTCATTCCAGGCAAACAGCAATAATCAAAATCGGATTCCTGAGCAGGAGTTGCCACGTACCACATGGGACAGCTGTGTGGGAATTTGACAGATTTATACTTTTCACAAACACAAACCAAGTATGTTATGTAGGAAGGAGAGGCAGACAAGAAGGAAATTTTTTTTAAAGCTTTGAAGTCACCAGCATCTTGAGAGTCTCTGGCAGTTTCTCATGAGAGAATATCAAAGATGTAATGAAAAAAGTCTTATCTTTAAAGTCTGATTTTCTTCAGGAATTTTCAAAACCCACAAACATCTGCCTCACTAACACAACATTAGTGCTTCACATTATTCCTCACAGAACACCATACATCCTTGAAATTACACAAAGGTCCTACCAAGAAAAACATACATTACAAATCTGACATAAATACAGCAATTTTTCATTAGGCTAATGGACAAACATTTTTGTGGAAGAAATGTGACACCAAAAGCTCTTAAAATAAAATCAGCTCAAGCTCGAAGGTCAGTAGTACAAACAGTGGTGCTGGGTGCCTGCTTCTCTCTTTGCACCCAGCAGACCAAGCTTGGTTGCTCAGCCTCCAACAGAAACGTTGCAACTGAATACAGCTTATGGATCCATGCTCAGACTCCTGTCTGCTCACATATTCAGGTAGCAAACAAAGTACTACAAAAAGCCACTTCTCCTGTACAACTGGACTGTGGGAAAGCCTCTTCTCTCTAGTAGAAAGTGATAGGACCAGAGGAAACGGCTCCAAGCTGCACCAAGGAAGGTTCAGGCTAGATGGCTACATGGTAAGAAGAATTTCTTCACCAAAAGGGTTCTCAAACATTGGAACAGGCTGCCCAGCACAGTGGTAGAGCCACCATCCCTGGACATATTTAAAGGACTTGTAGACATAGGCTTAGGGGCATGGTTTAGTGGTGACCTGGCAGTGCTGAGTTAATGGTTGGACTTAGAGATTCTGTGATTCTGTCGTAAATGATGGCTTCTTCATGAAGTCAGTAGAATGGTTCTAGGTGAGTGTGATATGTTTGACACTTTGAAACTGGTTGACCCAGTTTCTATGGTACAGTTACGCAGACAGACAAAGTACTCAGACTTGTACAACAATTCACTACAGCTCAGCTGTTAACACCAAAGTAGCTAGAACAGGAAAACAACGTCAAATTCAGGGAGCTGAACAATAAGCAGCACAAAGCTTTCCAAACTCAAACTACTCAGTACAACAGCAATGTATCCTGGAATCTAGAATATGTACATAAAGGACAAAAAAGCCTTACTTGTCAACCTATCAGCATGACATTCAGAGTGCCCAGAGTCATTGCTGATTCTACCTTTAGGGCCATTCAGCTTTCAACTGGAGCTCATTTATCTTCATTGCATTGAGGTCCTACAGCCATTTGCAATTCTGTGGCAGTAGCAGCTGTTCCAGATTCCACATCTTCTGCCAGATGTCAGCAGAGAGCAGTCCCGTCCTGCACAAATCTGTGATATGCCATCTTCTTTCCTCAACCACACACCTGTCAGCAGGTCTATCAACAAGTGAAGTAATGGGTTTCTGTATGCTTTTGCAATCAGCTCTGTGAAAAATATTCATTCTTCATGCATGAAGAGATTGTTCTGTGAATCAAGCCGGTCTGGTCTACAAATACTTCTTTTTAAACCCACAAAACTAAAATTATTTTTCATGATTGTCAACTCTATTGAACAAAAGAGTAAATACATTGATTCATTGCATGCTATGCTTTCTGGACAACCTTGCATTAGAAACGTACTGTAGGAAAGGAATACTTTTCTTTCCACATCTCACACAAGCAAGCAAAGCCATTGTCTATACGTGAGCAACTAAGTTAAGCCTGTGTACGCTCACCCTTTCAAAGGAGCCTCTCAAAATCCTCTTCGTAGAAGCTACTCTTGGGACTGGTTGTGACCACTTCCCAACCTTTAAGGACTTCACTGTCAGTCCTTCACTCCCTTTTAATCGCACCTTTGTACCATGATCAACACCTGAATCAGAAATTCCAAAATCCTACTCAAACCATCACTGACAATGTTAAAGTTCTTTCTTCAGATTTTACATTTGAAGGCACTGTAAAAACTGGTAATTCTGTCCACTCCTGGAAGTAAATTAGTGTCTCATCTGCTAAGCCAAGGGGATGATTAGATCCATTTGCTCAGTTAGCGACTCTCTTGCAACAACTGCATTTCCCCTTCAAATACAGAGGCAGTGTCTGAGGAAAACGGGGAGCTCCTGGAGATCTTAATCCCTCAACAGCTTGGAGGGAGATGCTTCTACACAAATGTTCTGTTTATTATCAGACAAATTAAAATTTCAATTAAATAATGCTCTATTGCTTTGCATTTATTGTATCACAATTTATCTACCATGCATGTGCTTATAACTTACTTGTATGTTAAGTTCAACCCAGTGTTTTTCTTTGAAAGTAACTTTCCTGCTGATTTATGTTTTCAACTGAACAGACCACATTTTTTTCTGTAAAGTTTTTGCTTTATTTGAGGGCAGAGAGGGGGAAGAAATGTCTTCTTTACTGTGAAACTCACAGCCTGCTTTCTGAGATGTTTTTCAACTTGTTGGCAAAAGTGCCTGAATGGGAAATGATGCTTGGGAAGAGATCACAAGCTATTGGTATCATACACTTACATTCAATTTAATTGACGCTCCTTCCATTTTGCATAATCTGTTCATGCCAATTCTGCCACAAAAACCTATGAAAAAATAAAACCTAAGCCCAAGTAACAAAATGGAATTTTGAAAAATATCTAGAGGGAAAAAAAATTTTAAAGTGAAGCAGGCATAAAATACACGTGGGAAGTCTCACAGCTAGTCCTTCACTGGTAATAAAATGTGTTGTAGAAGTGGCAAAGTACGTTATCATTTTATGAAGACTTAAAGCATTTTAATGTTGGGACATAAAAGCATCATCATGTGGGCAAAAAGCTCTTTCACTGTGTGGACAGAAAGACTGCAGAGGCTTTATTGCCATGTGGTAAATGGAAGAACATATAAAGAGAGCTTAAGAAAACCTCTTTTTCTGTGTGTGTTTTTCCAGCCAGCACAAAGTCTCTTGATCAACTGGGTCACCACCTGAGCCCAGAGTTTGTCACTGGAAAACACAAGCAAAGCGGCTTGGTTCAATAGTAGTACAAAGCACTCCTGAAGCCATTAAAAGCATTTTCCAAAACCCTTTCATGCCATCACTCTGCATAAATAAAGCTGTTGAACCAGCTGGAGTGCTCTGGGCTCATTCACCCATACAACATCTCATGTGAAAGCCAAGCCGAATGTGCTTACAGTAGAAGTAAGTAATCTGATTTACTTACAGACTTAACAGAATCCTGAACAGGATCCAGCAACTCATACCCAGCCTCAAGCATAACACAGGCATTTTCCATGAAATAAAAACATGTCAAAAGAATAAATAACACATTACACTAATACTACTGTTCAGCAGTTGGAGGAAAATCTGATGCAGTCCTGGTTTTGAGAAACAAAACAGCTCAGGGGAAATATTATTTCATTGATCTCAAGTATGAGCTACTCCGGGTAGCTGTTGGGCACCAGACCTTAATGCAGGTGTTCAATCGTCCTTCAGAGAAACTGCTCCCTTCTCTGAGCAGGTGGACCTCTAGTAGAAGAACAAAACGCAGCAGTCAGCATGCCAAGACTCTTTCCTCTCTCCTGCTGAGGGACACAGGTTAAGATTTATTGTATTCATGTTATGTTGCACGAGTACAGAGCAGAAGCAGCTTGCCACCACGCGTGCTGTACTGCATGAAAGGGGTACCCTGATGGCCCAGTAGCCCAAAACCGCAGAGAAACACAACATCCATGCTCAGCATTATGCACCTGGGGAGAATGCCTATCCAAACACGTTAAATTGAAGCCATAATAGTCTTGACTAGTTTTCTTTTTGGCCAAAGCTTATGATCAGATTCCCACAAAATTATTACATAGATCTTTCACCAGAAGAAACCACATATTTATGGTCATAGCTGTATGCTCAGCATACAACACACTATAAAAACGGGGAGGGGGAAGAGTCCTTCAGGCTTTAAATATTTAAACATCTGCTCCAAAAAGAGACTCTTTATCAAGCATTGAATATACACTGATTTTTTTTTTATTAAGTCTTTCACCAGAAGCCTTTATTATGCTTGACCAAAGAAATACCACACTTGGTAATGACATCATTTCCAGTAAGAAATGCTTGTACTGTCAAGAAAAAAAAAAGAATTGCTTTCTGTACTGCTATTCAGAAAAATATAAGTGTCTTTGGCATCCTGGTGGAGATACAATGGCTCACAAGGCACACTGGTATAATACCCAGATACAGATTCCCGATAGTGTTTTTAAATTATTTCTTTTTTCTTCCTTCAGAAAGCATCAAAAAAAGCAAAACCTTCAAACTTGCTAAGTTTTCTGTCTTATTTCTCTTCACACAAACTGTGCAATTGTTGTTAACAACTACTAAAAGATCCCTGGAGAAACCCTAGCTGTGCTGAACAGGACAGTCTAGACACTGTCTGTCCCTCTGTCTAATGACAGCTCTCTCAATCTTTCAAGACAGAGCATTTCTCTGTCTTTAGATAACTGATAATGCTGCGAATTAATTCTGTGAACAGGTATCAGAGGTACCCTAAGACAAGACACAGACACACTGCTGCCACAGGTAAGTCCTCCTCTGATGTCTGGCTAAAACGGCAGCATTCATGAAGACAGACTAGGGTTGGTTTTCATGTAAAATCGGTATACACCAAAAAGTCCTGTATTAGCTGCTGTTGTGTCTGCAGAATGAACTGTTTTTCCCACTGTAACCTTTTTCACAATGAAAATTGCCCTCAGTTGTTCCAAAGCAGCAGTGCAAATTTTAGAAGGTGTACCTAGAGAGGGACTTGTCTGTTGAACCAGGCAGATAAAATTGTCCTTTTATCAACAAACCTGTTTCAGTGGAGATTACGCCCCTGTAGTTTTACATTTCAAAACTATTATCTGTAGACTCTGTACTGTTTAACTACATAAGGGGACACTGGAAAACATCACTTCTCTTGGCTCTTTTCTTTCTTGCAGCATTTGCTAGGAGAGAAAGCAGAGACACTGCCAAAGGTGCCCACTGGTCTTCACAGAACTCCTCCAAGTAGCATTGGAAGGAAGCTCAACAAAACAGCCTTTCCAATCCAAGCAGGACAGGGAGCCACAAGACTCAATTTATTTTTTAAAATGAAGATATTAAGAGGCAGAAGTTGTCAGTAAAAGATCAAATAGAATGAAGGACACAGTAAATAACACATTTCAAAACATTAAAGTGAATGTTGCCTGAAAGGTTTTGACAGGTCTTCTCACTACACTGCTCTCAGTAAAGCAGCACGGCAGAGCCCCTAACTGCACCAGGCAAACTGGGAGACTGGATATTGGTCTGCTCTTGGAGAATATCCTATGCTCCTTGTGTTCCTCTCTTGGCCCATGAGTCTCTAGCAACTTCAGGTTACGCTGAGCATGGGAAGCAGTTTTTATACCCATCTCCAACAGCAATACACAGCACACCCATGGCAGACAAAGACCTCCAAACAGTAAACAAGGTTTTTTTCCTTGCTAACCATGTTCCAGCTTTGCATACTGGCTCAACATCTCCCCAGAGAGGCGGTGAGCATGTGCCAGCCTGGGAGCAGAGGGGACCAAGCCACCTCTCATTTCCATGGCTGCCCAAACTGGAGCAGGTCCAAGTTCTGGAGTGGGTCCAGGCCCTGAAACAGAGAGAACTCATCTTTCCTGTGCTGGCCACGGTGGAGCTGCTGCACCCAGGCAGCAAGGAAGCGGAAAGTGTGCATCTGGAGAGCAGCAGGGACAAGTGCCAGCTCTCAAGAGATGCAAAAGAGCAGACTGGGACAAGGATCCAAAAGAGGACGAGGAGAGAGAAATGGTCAGGAAAGGCAGTCAGGAATCTCAAGACAGTGCACAAAACAAGGGAAAAAGGCAATTACTTGTGAGAGAAAAAAATTGGACAACAGTGAGGAAGCAAAACCAGGACAGGCAAGGTGTCTGGCCTCTGACTGCAAGTCTGGAAGGGAGGAGAAACTGTAGGTGAAAGATAATAAGAAGCCAAGAACTGGAGACAGGCCCCAGAAAGTGCAAAAGGATTGTAAGGAAGAGCAAGTCAAATGAAAGAAAAAAGCATTCTTTGATGGAGAGCTAAGTCACTTCCTTCCAGAGTTGGGACCTGCTTGGGGGCCTCTCTCCCTTCTGTTACTGAGAGCTCCATATATACCACCTCAATCTCTGCTTCTAGCATCCACCAGCACCCCCAGATACACACTCCAGTCTCTGCACCTTGTAGTGGCAGAGGTGAGCACTTACAGAAACCTCTGGGCACGTTATTTCAGAAGAAAGCAAACACTGAAGCATTCTCATGTTAGGCACAGTGGTGCATGGCGAGCAGGGCAAGGAGTGGCTATAAAAGCTGGAGGACACAAACATGGATGTAAAAAATAATTGTGTTTGAAACACCATAGTTGAAAAGATAGGAGGGGAAAGTGATGATCAACTACTGTGAGCTGAAGCAATATTTATTTTATGTAAAGTCATGTATAGGGTATTTCCAGGGGTTTAAATCATTACAGCAGAAAGAAGGTCCACTTGAACAATACTCAATACTTTTTGTAGGCTCACTAATGTGGCCTGGCTCTATATGAAGCAGTCAGCACTTCTCACCAGGGGGCATGTGACTGAACACAGATGGCAGTCATCCTCTCATCCCCAGGGGCCTCTAGGACCTCCTTCAGCTGTGGTTTGGACTAGGCAATTGAAAAAACTGTGAAAAAATGTGAAAATACAAGACGCTCAGTATTTTGTGGAAATGCTAGCGTGCACCCCTCAAAATGACGGCAAACATCTCCACTCCAAGAAGAACAGACCAGTTCAGAATAACAACAAAAGAGCTACCTTGACCCTCGATCTATGCCCCTGCCCCAAATACCCTGTCCCATATTGGTGCTCTGTCACCCTCACTGCGAAGAAGTTCCTTCTGGTATTTATATGGAACCTCCTATGTTCCAGCTTACACCCATTGCCCCTTGTCCTGTCATTAGATAACACTGAGCAGAGCCTGGCTCCATCCTCCTGACACCCACCCCTCACATTTTTATAGACATTAATGAGGTCACCCCTCAGTCTCTTCTTCTCCAAGCTCAATAGACCCAGCTCCCTCAGCCTCTCCTCATAAGGGAGGTGTTGTACTTCCTTCATCATCCTCATTGCTCTACACTGGACACCTTCCAGAAGCTCCACATCCCTCCTGAAGTGAGGGGCCCAGAACTGGACACAGTACTCGAGATGTGGTCTCACCAGTGCAGAGCAGAGGGGTAGAAGAACCTCCCTCGATCTGCTAATCACCCCCTTTCTGATCCACCCCAGGATGCTGTTGGCCCTCTTTGCGATAAGAGCACACTGATGGCTCATGGCCATTGTGCTGGCCACCAGGACACCCAGGTCCCTTTCTCCTACACTGCTCTCCAACAGGTCATATACTGGTACCTGGGGTTGTTCTTGACCAGACACAAGACTCTACAGTTGCACTTGTTGTACTTCATTAATTTTCTCCCTGCCCAGCTCTCCAGCCTGTCCAGATCTCGCTGAATGGCAGCACAGTCTGCTGCGGTGTCGGCAACACCACCCAGCTTTGTGTCATCAGCAAACTTGCCGACAGTGCACCCTAATCCCTCACCCAAGTCATTAATGAATAGATGGAATAGGACTGCTCCCAGTACCAACCCTTGGGGGACTCCACTAGATACTGACCTCCAGCTAGACTCTGCCCCATTGACCACTACTCTCTGGCTTCTTTCCTGCACCCAGTTCACGATCTAACTCACTACCCAATAATCCAGTCCACACTGCCTCAGTTTGTCTGCGAGGATGCTGTGTGAGACTGTGTCAAACGCCTTACTGAAGTCAAGACAGACCACATTCACCACTCTGCCATCATCTATCCACCTGGTTATGCCCTCATAAAAGCCGTCAGGTTGGTCAAGCATGACTTCCCCTTGGTGAAGCCATGCTGACTGTCCTAATGACCCTCCTGTCCTTGATGTACCTGGAGACAGTGTCTAGAACAAATTGTTCTATCACCTTTCTGGGATGGAAGTGAGGCTGATCATTCTGTCTGTACTTGAAGGCTTCTTCGCGCCTCCTCTTCAGCTGCCAAAGTCAGACACATAAATGCTGCAGAACATCATAGGGGAATAGCAAGGCACAGGCATATGTTGCACCTAGCAAATGCAATGCAGCACACAAGCAACAGAAAAGACTTTGTAAGAAAACATCAAAAATTCAACTGCCAGGCTGTATCTTATCCTTCTACCCCCACATACACTCTCTTGCATAAGGTTTAGTCTCTTCTGAAGAGCAGTCCTCTCTTAAGTTGTCCTATCCACAAGTCCTTTCTATCCTGTACCACGACTGTTGTCCAATACAGTATATGGAAAGAGAAGCCACAACTCTGACCAGAAACATGTAAAAATGTCAAAGTATTTACAAACAGCAAATAAGCCAAAAAGTGAAGGAACTAGCAGTACTCTGCAGCCATTTGCTTCAGCCCTTCTCCATTTATTCCCCACAGAGAAGGGTTAGGGCACCCTGACCACAAAAGCAGCAGCAGGAAGAAAGAAAAGTCCCAGTACCATTAGCAGCACATACAAATCATTAAACTTACTGCAGATTCTCTTGGGCAATCAAAGCCTTGATCTCGACAAATGGATGGGCACAACCAACACCTTGCTTGCCACACAATCAAAGAGACCACGTTGCAGCTTCTCCCTTTGCAATTGAACCTGGAACTCTTCCCCTTTGCTCCTAAACCTGTCCCTAAAAGATACGAGTTGCAGAGACTGCCATGAGGCTATTTACTTGCTTTCCAAAATAAACCAGCACAAGCTTCAGAACTGCACCCTTAATATAGGCCCTGTAATATGTTATCTCTCCTCTTAGCTTTTGGCCCACCAATCCAACAGGAAGCAATGCAGGAAATCCAAGGTACTGGTGCAATTCCAATCCATGCCCTTCCTGTCTGGGAAGAGAGATCTAAAAGCAACCAGGACTCCTGCTAACAGAAACAGTCAACACCTCTGCTGAAGGCAAGGGAATTTCAATTACTCAGTCCAAAGCTAAACATAGTTTAGCCAGGACACATCAGAGGAGACCATACTTACTGCCAAGCAGCATTCCACTGCCATCTTTCTGACATACTTGGACAAATGACACTGCAATCGAGATGCAGTGAAGCCCTGCCCAAACAAGCTAGTCATGGCTGGGTAGCTGTCATGCTGTGTCAGTCAGGATATCAAGCAGAGGTCATCTGGTTTGCCTTCCCTAGGTCTCTGCCACTGCATACAGAGCAGCACTTTAAAACATAACTTGCTACAGCTACAGCTGTAATCACAGAATCATAGAACCAATGAATCACTAGGGATTGGAAGGGACCCCAAAAGATCATCTAGTCCAGTCCCCCTGCCACAGCAGGATCACTTCACTGGAGAAGTT
>JAOXOE010000001.1:90811728-90834761 GCA_028565055.1 Phoeniculus purpureus
GCTCAATTGATCCCTAACCCAGTCCTCATCAACCAGGGCAAACTTGTCTTTTGTCCCAACACCCTGTGGGACCTCAGCAGTCTGGGGCTTGATAGCAGGGAAGCCCCCAGAAGTACAGACAGAGGCAAAGAGGGTGTTCAGTATCTCTGCTTTCTCTGTATCTTCTGTCTCCAGGGCACCCACCTCATTCAGCAGGGGGCCACGTAGTTTTAGAGGTTTAGGTGCCTCTAGGTTTAGTTTTACCTGCAGTGTATTTGAAGAGCCCTTTCTGTTGCCCTTGACCTCTATTGAGATATTTCATTCCAAGGAGGCCTTGGCTTTACCAGTTGCATCCTACACCCTCCAACTAGAGTTATACTCATCCCAAGCGGCCATCCCCTCCTTCCATGATCTACAGACTTTCTTCTTGCTCTTGAGTTCACCCCGCAGCATCCTGTTTAACCACGCAGGTCTTCTGGCTCCCTTCCTCGACTTCCTACCTGGGCGTGTATTTTGTGCAGACTTTTTAGCGATGGGAGAAAGGAGGATAGTTTAACCAGACCTGGTTAAACTCTCACCGATTCAACACTCTCCCCCACCCCCGTTGGTGATTGCTTTCCTTTCTCTAGGGCTGCGATAGGCAGCTCTCCCCAGACAGACTAGCTGCTCTGTGCACAGGTTGCCAGTAAACAGGAGTTACAGTTTAACATTCTGCCTATAAAGGGCTCCTGTTAAGAAACACAATTCCCACTGAAAACAGGGACAGCAAACCCGCAAACTCCTGCGGTACAAGGGTCCGGCCTCCTCCTGATCGCCACCTACTGGCCAGAAGCAGCCCTGGCTTGGGCACGGAACTGGTGAGACGCAGCCACTGCCCGCACACGATTGTTCAAGCGGTTGAGTAAAAAAACTGCCATTTTGGAGGGGTCTGGTGGTTTTTTGTGTTTGTTTCTTTTATTCCAGGGACACCAACTCCTAAACAGAGGAAACGCCACAGTAAAAAGGTCTCTTGTTAGTTTATTCTCGGACACTTGGTATTATATTGCACAATTTTACTTCAAGTATTTCAGGCAAGGTTAGCTCCCTGATTCAAGGTTCCGTGTTACCATCGTATTTTTCACTTTTCTGAATCCAAACCACGAATTCTAGTCCAAACTTATGTGGGCTGCGAGACTGGCATTAGCTTCTCAGAGTCGGGAACTGAGCGTTACAGCTTTTCATGACTTTACGTCAAACCCCATTGCCACAAGATAGAACCACACAGTTAAAGGGTGTTTAGTTAACAGCACAGATCACATCAACAAGTCAGTACGTTGGACATAGGTTAACATACAGCATTCTGGTGCTACTTAGGAAAAAGCAGTCACAGAGTTAATGCAGAAATAGTTGAAGTATTTTTTAACTCCTTTCTCACCCTCGTAAGATGTTAGCCATCTGCAAAAGGTAATAAGGCACGGTAGTTGTGTTGGCAAAATGAGAGGCAGGTAATGACCTTTGGAGCAAAACTGACTGAAGTCCAACTTGTCCTTCCTGTTGCTCACCACTGATTTGGGAATACTTCGCTATTTACCTCTGGGCAGGGGTCACCTGGGGAGTGCTAGGCAGCTGCATCCTTCCCACTTTGTATGGAAGAAAGAGTAAGAATTCCATTCCATCAACCAATGTGGCTCTTCTGGCGGAGGTTTGACCCTCCTCTACTAGCAGCAACACACAGCACCACATCCTCAAAAAGCCCACCCCAATCAAACACTTAAGGCATTCATGGCTTACTAACTTTCAGTATCTATTGCTAAATAAGCAATACAAATACTTGTGTGCATCTAGTGTTACATTGCCTGAAGTTATTCTTAAACCAAGAGTGGTGCCAACACTAAACTCTGAAGACACTGTCACTTCACAGTTTAGCAACTGCAAGAACTCTCTGCACTTGAAGTGAGGCCATGGGCAGCCTCTGAAGTGAGAAAGCAAAATCCTGAGAACCACAACTGTCTTAAACATACTAGGTCCTATCTCATCCTCTGGAAAACATTAAGCTACATCACTGTTCTGATCCAGAACAACGTTAAACAATCTCAGAGCATAGAAACAGTCCCCTCCAAGCAGAAATTGCCGTCCCTTCTTTCCAAAGAGGTGGAGCTAACACAAACTCCAGCCTTGCAAGAGCAGTCTGAGTTGCTATCCCAGGCTGATTTCCTCAACAGAACACCTGAAAGGCTACGTGGCTTCTTATCAAGTAAAAATTAGAAAGATCAGAGTCAGTTCCGTAAGGAAAATCTGTGAACTCTTCACAAACCTAAAGGCCCCATGGGCTGTGGAGGAGCAAGACTGCGCTTTCGAAAAATCAAACACTGTGGTAAGGAGAAATGTTCTGAAATTCAACAGGCAAACCCAGACTTCTGTTGGAATAACTCTACTCATCTTGTATTCAGAGATAAGGAAAGACAGAGCTTTCCCAGGCCGGGAGTGGGTCTCCTCACATCTCTCGCATCAGAAAAGATGCTGTAGAACCCTTTTCCTGAACAAAAAGCAAACTAAATTTGTAGTTTCTAGGGCAATAGCAGGGGTTAGTCTCCTGAATGAGACTCCTGTGAAAGAGGAAAATTAATTCAATAGTGGCAAAGAGGCATTAACTTATTGTTGCACACATTAATAGCTGAGGCTAATGGAAACCAGAAAAAAGCCTAACTTGAATCACAAAAGGAGACGTGGATGGCGGCAGCTTACACCCTCCAAAACCAGGAGTATTTCTTAAATCGCATCTTTGAACAGTGATTAAACAGCAGTTAATTTACCTGTAAATGTGAACACCTCAAGAGTTAATGAAATCTCCTTGGGAGCTGATATGAGGTGGCAGCAGCAGGGACATCCGACTTTAACAGAAAGAATTTTTTTAATGGGTTGATTCTAGGAGAATCTGGAAAATCAAAGTGTTTCCAAGTAGTTGCATTACAGAACAACTACTGAGCCTATTAAATGAATCACTGAAGGGCTCAAACATTTCCTGATGACAAAATATACAGTCACCTAGGCACACCTGGTTCCTTCGCCGAGTAAGAGTGCAGACAATGGCTTATGGAGTGACTTTGTCACAGTTATCCAGTATCAGGTGAGATGAATTGCATTATTTTTACC
The DNA here is from genome assembly GCA_028565055.1 of Phoeniculus purpureus. NCBI lineage: Eukaryota > Metazoa > Chordata > Aves > Bucerotiformes > Phoeniculidae > Phoeniculus > Phoeniculus purpureus. The sequence goes on from JAOXOE010000001.1 coordinate 90,814,840, forward strand.
CAAGATTGAAACCATACCTCTGAATTCTCAACAGATGTTCAGCTGTCCTGAGATGTTCTTGTTGAAGCAATACAAACATCTTCATGATAATTATAATAATAATAATGAAAAGAGCCTATATACTAGACAAGCTTAGATCCTTTTTACTCCTTCTAGGAAGATAAATGCACTTCTTAGACCTTAGGAGATGATCAACCTCCACACACGTACGTGCAGTTGGCTGTTAGCAAAGTGAGAGTGGACTGAGTGACTGAATAGCAAAGTTTAAGGATGCTCCCCAAAGAATCACATTGAAATACTCAAAAAATTACAAGGTGTCAAGTACTTTTGCATTATTTTCAATACCATCCTCACTGTATTTCTAAGACTCAGTGTCTGTGCACACTCCTATGGATACCACCACAGCAAAAATAAATCATCAGTTGAAGAGCCCAGGGCAGCTGCATATCCAGAGTCATGAGGAAATTCACCTTCCTCAGTTCTTTATTTCATAAAAAATTCTAATTGCACAACAGGTCTTACTCTCACACATGTACTCCATTCATGAGACTGAAAGATGCAGATGTACAGAGAACAGACACCACTCAGTATAGTAACAGCTACTCTGTGCTGGAGAATACCAGCCCTCTGACATCTTTGCACAGAGAATGCAGTGATGGAAAGCAGTGACAGCAGTACCCAAACCCTGTGTTGAGAACATCAGTCTAGAAGTCACTTTCCTGCACAGACTTTGCATAGGATCCTCAGGGCAATCTATTAGAGAAAGCCAGGCAAAGGAGTCTAAACATTTACCCGCACTGGTATCTTAGAGCTGCAAACAAAATGCAAGTGAATCAGTTTAGATGGGCACTCCCCTAAGCTCCAGGAGGTGAGCTGCTTTTGAAAGCAAGGCTCACAAGCTCACAAATACCAGTTGCTGTTACGTGTTTAAATCAGTGAATGAAACAACAATACCAGAACACTGTGCTCAAAGCCTGGAGAGTCTTCCAGTTTTTTTGTTGCTGTCAAGTACAACTCTGAACACTTTTGCTTGGACATCTAAGAGGGGATTTGGAACATCCTTGTTCTCTCTGTTCTGCCAGAGCAGAGCACTGGTACTGCTTGCAGGGCTCTCTACACTGCATCACTTACCAAATGCAATGCCTGAGCACTTTCATAAAGCATCACTTACGCTGAGAAGTGGTTGAAATAAAACTGTGATCCTTCCTATTATATCAGTACTACAAGTTGATTCCTTCAATTCCTTCCTAAGGATGGCTTTTTGTGATAGCTGCAAATAAAACTACTCTTCTACAAAGCTTTGTTTGGGTAGCAGTACTTCTGCTGTAAAAGATGAACAATCGACTGCTCAACAATTCTCTACTGCAAGCACTGACTACGGATTAGTGATTCAGACATCTCTTAAATAGACAGAAAAGATGTGCAGTGTTTCTAAAGCTTGTGTGAGTTGAGAATGTTACAGAAGCTTTTTGATTCACCTTGACAAGTGCTGAGTTGGGACAAGCAAGATCAAACCTCAGCTACTCTCCGGAATTGACCTACCTGCCAGGCTAGCATGGTGAATCTGTGCCAAACAATTGTTAACAAGGCAAAACAACATTGTGCAGGGGCTTCTGTGCTGGCTCTGGCACACAGTGACCCCATCTCCTGCTTCTAGTTGTTCCCACTTACTTGGATTGAAAGTAAGAAAATTAAAGCTGTTCCATAGGAGAGCTACTCAAATGCTGCTGCTCTCCTTCATTACAGAGAGCCAAGGCTAATACTGTTTCAGGAAAATGCCAGCTGTGCTACTTATTTTCTCCATGCAGTGGCAGTCCAAAGAAGAGACAAAAAAGATTCTAAGCCTGAAGCTCTGCAAAAAAGTACAAAAGGCAAGTGGCAAGTGTCTTAGACTGGGGGGGAGGAAATTAAACTAACTCACACTTCAAAAACCCCAGTTTTTACAGTCAGGGCCAGCATTTGACATAACTGGCCTGACTCAGGTTCTTTCACTGCACTGGTACCTAACACTCAACAGTTCATCTTCCAGAAGCACGAATGCTTGAATTTCATAAATGAATTTCTGTAAATTTCTATAAACTAACACTATTTAAGAAAGCAGAAACTGGACCAGTAGACACACTTCAACACTGTTTCAGCTGCATCTAAACAAACCACAGTGTCAACCCATATGGTTAATGCAGTTTGGGTCAAAAACATGGACCCATGGCCTTGGGCTGATTTTGAATTCACCTCACCCTGTATTTTTTTCAAAGGCAAAAACCTAAGTTTATTCTTTAGTAAGAGAAGAATTTATTACTTGTTAAGGTCTGCCTCGTCTTGTTATAAAGGAAGAAAACAAAATCTATACATCAATGAGCACGTAAAAGACTATTGAGACTGACTTGAGGAACACTTCTGTCAACAACTGACTTTTTAAAATATCAACATAGACAGAAACACCTTCAAAGGAAGAGTGGCAAAAATATCACTCACCTTGGTTAGCAAGCAGATACTCTATGCTTATGTTTGCTGGGTTGCTGGTGCGTTAGCTGGTAAGTGATGTACTGCTCCTGCAGCGTGGAAAAGACCTGCAGTGTTTGTTGATTCTTTCAGGTCAAGCTACCAAACACGTTTTATAGGGTTTGTTTTAAACAAAACACAGACTACTGTAACAGTACTGCTGGCTGTGATCTTCTGTTGCACTTTTGTAGCTGGAACACCACTCCACAATGTAAGTTATGAAATCAAATTGCATCTGAACATGAAAAACATTGTCAAGATCTGAAAATTATTGTCAAAAGGAATCCCATTCAGTTTGTATTCTACACATTTGGGTCAAAAATCTTTTAAAAAGAAACAAATGCATAAAATCTGTACTAGGCAACACCACACAAGGTTTCAAATACAGAAGTAATGACTCTTATAGCTTGTCCCTTTCATTTTTTTCACAAGAGGAAAGTCAAAGAACCACACATCACTGAAGTTGTACACAAGCTTCTTGTGTTTCAATGTAATTTATTGAGGAGTGAATGAGATACTGTCAGACATGCCAAAGAGACTTCACATTCAAGGGCTGGAAGCTGAACAGCTTTCCTCATTGAGTCACTGTACAAGTTGTTTTCGGGAATCTGAAAGTGCGATCAATGAGGTCTTCATGCTTGATGTTTGTCTTCAGTTCTTCATCTTTTGATCTACTAACTTGTCAGGCAGAAGGACACTTCCTACCCTACAAAGACTCACACTCCAATTAATACAATTAACACTAGATGTAGAGAAACGTTTATCTGTTATAACGTACATCTACTGCTGAAGGTCTTAAAGCTGTTTCTTAATTCATTACGTCTAATGAGAAAAGTCAACTTGTTTCCCTTTCACCATCGTATGGATGGCTTATACCGTTAGAAAAATACTCTTCAGTGCTATGGTAGGGTTTACAGAAAACTTCTTCTGTGGTGTGGGATAGAAACCGATGGCCTACACACACTACAGTTCTGGTTTTATTCAAAAAAAGAAACAAAAGAAGCCTAAACAACAGGGTAAACATTTATTAGTTTCCTTGCATTAAGGCCCTTCAAGCAGAAGTCAGGAGCTCCTGTATGGCTGCCTGTTGATCTGCAGTGAGCTGTGATATGCATTCTGCCCACAGTCCTCCAGATGTCTAAAAAACAAACAAGAAGTTGTCTTTATGCAGGTGGACAAATTTCAAAGGCACATAAACTTTATGTTTACACAGCTCAGTCACTGGGCTTGTTTCTGTACTACAAATGCTGAAGAGAATGGACTTAGCATTTTCAGTTGCAGAGCCTTGCAGGGCTCAGACTAAAGATACCCTGAAGTGCCACACAGAGGCAAGCTCTGGCTATAAAGAACAGTAGAGAAATTCATTTGAATCTCCTGGGAACTCCCCATAATTAAATGGGTTGAATGACAAGTGATGCTCTTAGGTTAACCATAGCCTAAACGATTTGTGCAGAAGTTAAAAGACCAATGTTCAGACAAAACTAGACCATGTGTAAGTACAAGAGTTGTCTTTTGGGCACTGGTGTGCTGTCAGAGGAAGGGAGCACTGTGAGTGCAACATGATGCGCTACATACACTACACATGGATGTGCAGAGCTCTGCTGCATTACTCTGTAGTGAAAGGAGCAGTAAATTACTTCCCAGAGAGAAAAGAACATACAAAGCATCCATCCAGGTAAGTGTACCCACACCCCTTCCTGGCCCTCAGTATTTCCCATCTGTGCTACCACAGCCCTCAGCTGAGACCGTACTTTTAAAAGTCATCAGTAGGGTCTTGTTCTAACGGTACCAGAAAACACTGACAATTAGACAAGGATGGGAAGAAGTGTCTGTTCACGTATCACTAGACGTCAGAAGCAACTGGCACCCTGCTTTCTTTAGGCAGACATGAATTGGAAGGAAAAAACTTGCAAGTGACAGTCTTTTGATTGACTTGTGCAATAGCAGCACAGTTGAAATAGATTTAGAAACTTGTTTTAAGTAATATTTGGTATATTTCATGTCCAGATCTACCATGTCCTTTCTCTCACACACTTTAAAACAATGGATTCACAGAATTCAAAGGAATTTGAAAACAAGTGGAGTTTGGTTTTCTGCTTTTAAATACTAGATGGAACACTGCAGAAAGAAGTGTGTTCTTCCAGTATTCCTGATACATCTGGTACTCTACCCAAGCATGAGGAAAAAAGTTTAATTCCACCTATGACCACAATGTGGCTCATGTCAGATGTTGGCAGTGAAACAGCTCGCTGAGATCATTTATTAAAAAAAAAAAAGTCTCTCTTCTGGAATCTAGGAGGCAGCAGCAGCAGGCACAGTGTTAGCTTTTAAAGTTCCTATGATGGTATAAACCATTTATGGTGCTTCACTGAAGTCAAAGTACTATGTGTGAAGATAGGACTGGTGACAGTGTGCTAAAATTAGACTTTTAAAAAAAAACAACAAAACAAGACCTTTAAAATTTTTCTCCCCACATCCTGATGGTAAATTATTTAACCAATGCAGAAGTCTTGTTTACATGTTCAAGTTTTTTGCTATACGTGACTAATCTACACATGCGATTTATCACATTAGCATTTGAAGTAAGGTGAAGAAATGCATTAGCTTGTTTACAAGTTCCATACCTACACTTCAACTACTAGCAGCAAGGATCCATATCTGTATTCATCTGTCAGACCTAGAGCAGCCACTTATACCATCTTTCACTTTGGAACGTCTGTGAATTTAATTTTTTATGCTTTCTAAAAGTCTAACAAGTCATTTTCTACACCAGACATAACAGACCTCACCAGCTGATACACTCACACCAGTGAAGTACTCCTAAAAGTCTTGAAGCCACATTTTGCTAATTATGCCAGGTAGAACAGATAACAACTGAAGAGCTGCTGCTCCAAATCCTCTGTTTATTTCTAAGCTTGCCAGACACATTACTTCGTGTCATTAGGTGCTGCAACCAATTACTTACATCAAACCTGATAACATCTGCCTCCAGATCAGATTGCTACCACTTAAAACATTGTAGAGAGGTGCAGCTTAAATACTTGAACAACAGTGAGGTACCTCCCCAAAGGCAGGGAAAACACTGAACAGTCACCTGTATTTGCCCTGGATTAAAAAGGGAAGCAGTAAAACCACTTGTGGTGTGCACTTGTTCTTCAGCAAAAATCCCAAGCACACACAGCTTTCTCTCAAGATTTTAACTTCTGACTCAAAAACCCAAACCATAAATTAAGAGTGGCTAGCCCATTAGCCATACATTCTAAGTGCACGCTGGCATATAACTTTTAAAAAAACAAAAAGCTTCTGAAATGTATCAGAAGACAGAGACTTCATTCAAGTGCAAATGCTACCAAATTTTACTACTAATATTTCAAGAGATGTCCAAGGATCATCAAGATCTTTCTCTAATGAGACAAGGCTCTCAAACTTTGTTTGACAGTTTGATTACTTCTGAAAGTAGATCCTAAATGTTCCCTTTATAATCTAATTAAGCATTTATTTACCTGGACCTGTCGAACAACATTAGCCAGCCGCTTGGTGCATGGATCCTGGTGTTTAATCGCTTCATGGATCTCACCATCCGCAATGATACCAAATATTCTTGGAAGGTTAGAATTGTTGGGACCAAGGACAACTGGGTTGTTGCTGTTACAAGCAAAACACATTACAAATAAATTAACAGTGCTTGCTAATGCAAGCATTTTACAGGTAAGTTGAATGATTACGTTTCACTCAGCTGATTAAGTATGCACAGCTTTGTCGCCTGCTGACAGAATGTTCCCTCTCCCTCTCCTGTTAATATTTAACCAGCTGATTTTTCAATCAGCTGACACCTTATCAGGAAGTTCTGAACTTTACAGAATGGTTGGACACCATGCAGACGGAACTGTAAATAATATGACAGAAATACTCTGCCTAAAAGGGCTTACTCCTGCCTGTGCTGCAAGGGGAAGGAGGTTGTGTTACTTGCTTCACAAGCAACAGAGATTTCAGCTCTCTGCCAGCACCAACACAGCAAGTAAGCAGTTCTCTGCTCCCAGCAGTTGGCTGAAAGTACTGGCAAACAGAGATCTGGATGGAAAACATGATCTGCTTCCAGCCCTTCCACCTACCACTGCTGGAACGCAGAAGCTGTGAATGTAGGACTGACAGAGTTCCAGAGAAGTATGTAGCAAGGCTCAGCTACCTGCACAGAGCTGGGTACAGAAGTGTGCTAGTACTGTAATTCCTGACTTTCACATACATGAAGAATTTAAGGTTTTTTCTCCATTGACCTATGGGAAGGATGACAACTCAAACAAGCTGTGGAAGACAAGCTGTCAACAACTGAAATCACTATTACAGACTTCGTAAGCACTGTACTAAAACATTTTCTGAATTACTTTTCTACCTCATACTTGTATTGCTGATGAAGTGTTGAAAAACAAGAAGGTGCCAAGCTACTTGAAAAGGTTACAACAAGAAGGCTGTGAGGGCATGCGTGTTGCTCTTCAGTCAGAAAGTGCTGACTGGTAATTAAAGCTGATACGCAAGCACAGGATCCGAAATTTTCCTGAAGTTTTATACAAACATTTTATACAGAAAGCAGTTAGGATAACACCACTGTCTGTTTAAAAAGAACCAAACCTGTAACATCAACAGCATCGTGGAGGGTTCAGTTCTGACATTTCAAATTACCATTTCTGAAGCACGTGCAGATTAACTTTGCATTTCTCAGTTTTCAAAAATAAATGCAAGGAAAGAACACGCAAACAAGTTTACTTTCTGCGCTGAAGTCGAGACTTTGCTTTACCTCTCAATTAAGTCACATAGATAATTGAAAGTATGAACAGCTTCTTCTTTGTCTTCATGGAGTGGAAGCCAGGATAACCAGTGTGGCAGGACTTCTTCAACATTTACACAGTCAGGTTTGAATTTCATGATCTTCCCTACTGCTGAAATGCAGTTCTCTGTTGCATTGACATTCTCTTTGGTTTTGGCATCTGGTGACTGAATAACTCCCACCAGCAATGGAAGCGCCTCTAAAATGTTAAACACAAGAATGAAGTGTAACGCACAACCAAGCTATGCTTTATTAACATCACTAATTCTACATAAGACTACTCTTTAACAACAAACACATAAGGCATCTTAATATATCAGCTTCCATAAACAGAAGATTATGAAAGTACAGATACAGGAAGGTTCACATTAATTTAGACTGTAGTGCATGTCTACAGCGTGTGTCTGCCACACATCCATTGCTTGTGTGCACACAATTGTTCAGATTTGAAATGACCTTGAAGATCACTGAATCCAACCACTTACCCAACAGTATCAAAACCACTACTAAACCATGTCTTTAAGCTCCATATCTACATGACTTTAAACATGTCCAGGGGTGGTGATTCAATTGCTTCCCCTCACCAGCCTGTTCCAAGGCCTAATAACCCTTTCAATGAAGTTTTCCTAATGTCTAACCTAAACTTCCACTGATGCAACTTGAGGTCATTTCCTTTTGTCCTATCACTTGTTACTCTTGAGAAGAGACCAAACACCCACCTCTCTTTGGGACCATATGTGTGTGTATAAAAAAATACCCATTTACAAATATTACCTTCTGCCACTAAAAGGTGCAGTAAGACAAGCTCACAGAAGTAATCTGTGATGAACCCACCTGGCATGGTTCAGACAGTAAAAATCAAATATGAATGAAAAATGCCAATTTTTTGGTTACATTCATAGCAATTATGTTTGCTAGTCATACAGGCAACCCATACGCCAAGTTTTAAATGAAGATTAACTCTGTAGCTACTTTTTAGTCCATGCATATCTCAGACCACTCTATGTGCATGCATGAACAATTTTCCTTTTGTTACTCTGCTAAAAATACTAAAGCCATGGAATTCTGTATCGGCAGAGAAAACAGGTTGTGGAACTGTGCAGAACGCACACCTCAAAATAACTAATTACTGAGGAAGAGAGATATCTCTGACTACTTCATTTTGATGAATAACTAGGAGATTTACAGGAAGGACACAATGACAAGTCTATATTAACTAAACTAGATTTCTGAAGAATTTAATAGGTGTATAGAATCATGATTAACCCTAAGCTGGATGAAGATACCTTTTTGAGGCTGATAAACAGAGCTGCAGAAACACTGTTATCAGACCCAGGAAGTTGTGTATTGAACGCAAGATAACGACGCTGGACTTTTCTGCAAAGCAGAATTTATTTAATGGAAATCTACAATGTCCAGGCAATGCTTTTGTGAACGTTGAAGCTAAATTTGATTTGTGTTTTGGATGACTGTAGCTATGTGTGTTCTTGCAGCCATAAGATAAGGAAGGATTAGGAAGGCATCAAAATGAATCAATGATGGCTCCTCCCTACTTAACACACAACTTTTCTTGTCTTTAAAACAGATTTATTCTCACGCTGATCACTAAACCACAATCACAGAGATGGAAGGGATCTCTGGAGATCATCTAGGAAGATGCTCCATCTCCCTGATCATCTTAATGGCTCTGCAACGGACTCTCTCCAGTAGCTCCCTGTCCTTCTTGAGTTCTGGTACTTCACTAATCATCACCAGTCCGCCACACAGGTTACACTGGTGGTGTATTTCCACTGAAAGGGATAGGCCTTATTAAGCAAAAAGGTGTCCCCTTCTCAAATTCAAATCGTCATATCAGATGCAAGTACCCACCTGTGCAAAAAGGACGATAGTTGTCCCCACCAAATTGTGCCATAACTCCAACACCATAAGCCGCTGCTTGCCTGACCTCTGGACTGTTGTCACATATTGACTGTAGCATTGGCCTCAGGAAGTATTCGGCATACTTGAACGAGGAGGGGCTGCAGTGCTCTACAATATCGTCGAAAATGCATAGTCCCCACTGTCTGTCTGGCCATGGCCTGTGTGGGCACTGCATCAAAACCAGGCAACATTTAACTCACCTTAAAGTTGATAGTTTTTGTACAGTCAATTATTACACCAGCAGAATACTCATAGGAACAGTGGTCTTGTGTTTTTGCTAAAGCCTTCCTGGATTTAATTCAATCCCACAACACAAGCAGCATTACCATAAAAAAAATCTGAGATACTATTTGAGCTAAGTCACAGAACGAAGATTTGAGGCTAAACATCTTACCTGTGTTTCATGCTTTGTTACCCATTTCCATCTAAGTTTCCCCCCATAGTCTGAGACACTCCAAAGAGTTGTGCGTGTCAATAATTCCGGGTCTTTGAACACATTAGAACAGCAGTGCAGCTGTTCAAAAAGCATAGGGCAACAATCTCAAATCTGATCCAGAACTACCTCTATTTTGTAGAATAACTGCCGCATTCTATCTACCAAGTTTTCTAAAATTTCAGTATGGAAGAACTATTAACACATTAGAAAAAAATAATCTCAAGTAAATTGCAAGAAAGTAAGGTACTTACAATTAGGTTGACAATTAGTGGAAGTAGCCTTTCAAACCATGGTAGTACCTTCTCCTTGTAACTGCTGAATATTGAGTGCAAAATGTCCGATACTTTAGTCAAAATATAAACGTCACTGTCATCCTGGTAGGAAAACGACACAGCTGATGTTACAATTACTGATACTTAAAACAGTGGAAGTGACATGAAATGCTAAGGTATCGAAAATAATGGAATAGTTGGTTAATTATTTGATTTTTTGTAGAGCCAATCTTTAAATCTGCTCTTTTTACACTCTTGGTCCAATCACAGAATGACAGAACCATACGATGGTTTTAGTCTAACCTCCTGTTCATGGGCAGGGACATCTTTTGCTAGATCAAGTTGTTCAAATCCCTATCCTGACTGACCACAAACACTTCCAATGATGAGGCATTCATAGTTCTTCTGGGTAGCCCCATTCCAGTGTCTTAGTGCCCTCACTGTAAAAAAAATTCTTCCTCATGTTCAACACTACCAGTTTAAAACTTCAGCCCCTTGCTCTGTCACTACATGCCTTTGTAAAACGTATCTTTCTTTCTTTCACATAGGCGCCTGTTCACATATTGAAAGGCTGCTACAAGGTTTCTTTGGTCTCCTCTTTGGGGTGAAGACAGACTAAAGAACCTCAGCTCTCTCAGTCTGTCCTCACAGGAGAGGTGTTCCAGCCCTCTGATCATTTCCATGTCCCTCCTCTAGGTCTGGATCCATCAGGTCCTGGAACCCCAGAAGTAGACACTCACATTAGGGATCTCACAAGAGCAGAGGGGCATTATTACCTTCATCAACCTGCTGGCCATGCTTCTTTTTACACAACCCAGGAAGGCTGGGCCTTCTGAGCTACGAGGGCACAGTGCCAGCTTATATGCCATTTCTCCATCCACCAGTATCCAAAGGCTATTCCACAAGGCTGCTCTCAGTCCATTCACTCCCCAGCCTGTATTGATATTAGGAACTGCCTCAACTCAGACACAGGATCTAGATGGCATCTTGTCCCTCAAATACATCAACTGCACCACTCAGCTTGGTGTGATCTACAGACTTACTGACAACACTCAATCCCACTAGTTACATCGCTAATGAAAACACTGTACAGTACTGATCCCAGTACAGACCCCTGAAGGATGACTCATTACTGATCCCTACTGGGGACTGAGCTGCTGAATACAACTCTTTAAGTGTGGCCATCCAGCCAATTCCTTATCCACCAAATAGTTCATCCATCAAATCCATCTCTCTTCAATTTGACATGGTCCCACAAACAACCTTACAGCTAAAGGCCTTAGACGCCAAGATAGAGGGTATCAGTTACTCTCTTAATCCACCAACACAGTCACTCCACCACAAAACCTACCACATTAGGTGGGCATGATCCAGTCTTAAAAATTGAAGGCAATGGCTAGCACTCCAAAAAAATGTTATCAAGACAAAACAATCTTCTGCAAATTTATTGCTTCAATGCATTCCCGTTAAAAAAGACAAAAGGTCCTTTTTTCCTCTTCTGTACCTTATAGGTATTGTAACACGCTTTTGTTGGAGAGAAAATGCACAACTGCCTTAGTGACAGAAAACTGGCAAAATATAATTGTTAACCCTTTCCTCTTGTAACTTAATTTTTCTCCATGTCCAATGAATACATCAAATTGGTGAAGTAAAGATCTTTAGCTCATTGGTAGAGGCAGCTACCGATTGCTGTTATATCTGCAAGTAAGGTTTTTTTCCCTGGACACACTAGTGTTGGGAAAACCAAAAACCCTTTAACCTTGTTTTAAACTAAGTTCTGTTGTACTCTGTATGGTTCCTTTAATCTGTTTATACTTTTGACAGGCATGGCAAACAGTAGAGCTAGTTTCTGCTCCATAACAAGGAACTAGTACGCATTTTTCTGGCAAGAAGCAGATTCTCCTCCTCCAGATACTTAAACTCTTCCTGATTAGACAATTATTCTGTCAAGGAATGATTTAAAAAGGAAGTCTGGAGTGTATATACAAATGAAAATAGAGGTAGAACACTGCTGCTGCACACCACAAGGTCCACCTAGCCCGGTCCTGACTGTTTGTTAGTAGCTGACAACAGATGCTAAGGGTGAGAGCATAACTCTTGTTTAGCACATAGCTTCTACTCTCTATCAATTCACCACTTTAGTTTTTGCCTAAGCTAAGGCTGTACCTGAGTACCCTGGTGCAAGTTTGAATCTTTGATGACTTCTGTACTCCCTTATATTTCTGCTGCTTTGAGGTAAAGAGCTAAATGAACATTTTGGGACCAAGTGGGATCAAAGGTGTATTTCCAAACGTTACTCATCACCACACATCAACTCTGTCCATAAGGCAAGTAACATGCTGGTCCCACTGCTACTTTCACACAGTAATGCACAGAAGCCTTCTCCGCAGTCTTTAAAAGATAAAAATCAGTAAGGTCCAATACAAAGTACTTAAAATGCCTCGTGACTCTAACAGACTATAGTTACAGCTGTTCCGAAACTGCTCCTTACACTTTCTCTCATTATCAGTGGAGTGACACATAAGAAATGCTAACAGCCTAACACTGTCTACAAGAACAACCACCACACACTGCAAATAAGGAAAGGAGGGAAAAACCCATAAATCAGGAAAGGATCTTGGCTCAGAACTTGGGATTTTTTTTTTTAAATCTCAAGCAGTAGGTAGGCACCAGAAATCTATCCCTTTGGATACTGGCTGAATGTTCCCAAAGGAATGGAGCTCAAGAATGGCATTCTTCAAGTATTTACATATGGATGTACGATTTACTAAGATATATTCTAGAATCTGATAACAGGTTAAACTCATGCAAATGATCTTCACAATTCAACTTTATAAGCTTCACACCTACAGCGTGTGGCAGAAAAAAAATCTTACTTCTTAAATTTACCAAGTATGCTTTATGTCTGTTAGCACTGCTGACTTATTTATTACTGTCTCCATGCCCATAATCATTTAATAGAACTATTGTATCTTTGACAGTTATCTCCACTGAAAATTAAGAAGTCAGTTGGGCACCTTAACAAATAAGTAGTCACTGGTGTTCTCTTATAAGCAAACGCATTATGCCAACTATTCATCCTGCTGTTCTCCTTGGATACTCTTTTACTTCAATTCTTTGAGATGGGCTGGTAACCTAACATGTCAAAGATCTAGGTATCAGAGATACGCTCAAGATTAAGAGCCACCTAGACAAAGAAAAAGCAAGTCAGCAGGACTAGGCCTTTAATCTAAGAATTGCTTGAGAGGATGAAGAGAATTAAGAACCATATTCTGAACTACTTCTAGTATACCGAAAGAGGAAACCTCCCAGATTTTTAAAGCTACACATGTAAATGTGACCCATTTCTTACTAGACATTTTGAAGGAATAGGGTAACAGAACATCCTTCTAGAAAGAAGTCGTTCTGAGGATGCACGATGCTTTTACCAAGTAGTATCACGTATCCATGTGAAGTATTTTCATCCCGTTACTTTATGTGTGGAAAAACTTCTCTAATCAACTTACTTCATCTTGTAATGACTCTTCAACTTGTTCATCATAGTCTTCGTCTTGTCTTTTCACTAAATTACAAAAACAAACTATTACATTTCTACAAGTGCTTAAGAAAGGCAACAAGTAATGGAGAAACATGTTGAGAAAACAGGAAAGAGCAGGTCAACATGCAACAGGAATTTTCTCTAAGAGCTTTCACACAAAACAAAGTATAATGATAGAGCTCAGTTTTAAGAATGTGTAAAAAGAACATGAACTGAAAGTAAACACAACAGCTTGTCCACAAGGACAAAACAAAAATAAGAAAATACCATTGCTTTAGAGAAGGGTGCCAAGACTTCACACAAAAAGCGAATGACAACACAATAGACAGGCACACTGTTCTCAAATAAATCTGTCTACCTTTTGACTAAACTACAGGATTTCTGCAAACTATGCCATCGTGATCATCCTAGAGCTTACAAATAACTCTTCAGTTTTGTTGTTTCAAGGCCTAATCACCTTAAATATGCAAATTAAAGACATCTGAACTAAGTTTCTGTGTGCGTATGTTCAGTAGCTATGATTTCCGCTTTAGAGAATACCCATTATACGCTAACAGGAATTTGTGTGAACTTACCCTGTCTTAATTCTTGATTTTTAAAGTGCTCTTCTAGTTTTCCTTTCAATATCCCTCCAAGTTCTTCCAAGTGTTCCTTGTTAAAGCATTCATCTCCCATTACCTCAATGCACTAGTGAAATAAAAGTTCATTTTTCAGCTTTAAGCTACATTAGCAGTCTCAAGGAAACTTCAGTGTACAGAATATTAACAGATGCTCTGCTTTAAAGTGATCACTAGCAAAAATAATATACTAGAAAATTAACAATACAAACAATGCTCAAAATCTAAAAGTAAGGGATAGTGTCATTGTACATTTCATGTATTTAAATATCAGTCACTTGCAGTTAAAACAAACAAGTCTTTGGTTATGGTAGTACTTGCAAAAGTAGTAAAACAGTATTCTTCCATCAGCTATAACATAATCTACAGTCAACCCAAAGCTCGTGTAGAGGAAACTGTGCTTTTCCTCCAGTCATTTAGATGAATGTCAAACATTTTCTTACACAAAAAGCTATGAGTCTGCAAGGAACACAGTTACCTTTGCAAAAGAATGCATTATTTCTGAAAGAACATCTGAGTCTGGTTCTGTCCCAATGGCTTTGATGAGTGCATCACACATGAAGTGCCACATCTGTGTGAGGTATTCTGGGCCACGAACTCTAGCACATTCAAGAAGGAGGGGCATGGACTCTGCTGCTGCCACTCGAACACGTTTCATTATTAAGGAAATCACACAAGCAAGGCCGATATAAAGCACTTACAATTTAAACACCCGTCATCACAACAAAGTTATTTGTATTCTACCTGAAACTGAGTTTTTAATCATAGTCCAGTATATTTTATTTCTTAATTAGATACAGATTAAGATCATAGGAAAATTAAACCTACTTGTTATTGAAAAAGTTTTTAAGCCTGCTTCAGGCTATGAGAGAAAAGCTATACAAGTCCGTCACTTTATTGCCATAAGCACCACTGTCTCTACTGTTTGCTTTTAAAGTTGTAGGCATGCTTCTTTAAAGAGAAACTAGGGGGAAAAGTAAGTAGGACACAGTGCCTAAAATAGTGCATACAACATGCTCAGGAACAATTTCTGCTATGAAGCAACAAGAATTTTTTAACACTAACACTCCCAACTAATTTAGGAAAACAGTAAACATGACTTTGATTCTTTCAAACTAAGTTTCCATTTTCACAATGTAATTTGATAATAGGATATCATCATGGAAATAGAATTTTAACAATGGAACCATGAGCTTTACAACTTGCTCGGTGTACTCCACAAATCCTTCTTTAAGCTCTTTTGCATAGCAAACCTGAAAGACAAAGCATGGAAATGCCATCTTTAAGGGAAAACATTTTTACTAGTAGTTTTCAATTATGTAATGGTGTGAGAAAGTTTAAGTGTGAATTTACTTAAAAAATATCCAGTAATCCATTTACCTACTCCCTCCACTATGGCACTGAAAAATCCTGATAGCAGCACGAGTTCTCACTCTCACTGCACACAGGTATTTTTCAATGTTTGCAGAAAGAAATTACTCGAACACCTCCAAGTTTTGCTAACAGAGGACAACTATCTGTTTGTCTTAAAAACTGATGCTACAGACTGAAGAAACTCGTTTTCAAATCAAGCATGACACATAAAAGCAGGGTCATAAATCCAACTACCACCCAAAGAAGAACAACTATTGTTTGATATTATAAAGAGTATTTTCTTTACAGATTTTGCTTTCATATAGATCTTCCAGCAATACATAGATCACCAAAACTGTCCTAATGCTCACCAGCATCTGACATGCAGTTGCTTTTTCTTCAAGGCCGGCGGTTTTAATTCCAAAACTTTGCTGGTCTCCCAGGTTTACAAATTCCCAGCCATCATCATCAGTCATGTTCTCCATATCTTGTGCTGTTATACAAAGGAGGAAAAATTTTAAGAAAATCTGTGAACGTTCTAAAATTATTTCAGTATTTTTTTCCAGCAAAACGGTATCTTAAACCTACTGTCTAAAAGAGCAACTTCTGGTTTAATGGATGCAGTCTTCATTAAAGGTCCCATGACAACAGGAAGGTACTGCTGAAATTCCTTTCCAAGAATTTTACACATTCGGGCCCACGCAGAGATCATGTAAGAAATCTAAAAAAAGAGATGAGAGGCAGGATTTATGTCCCACATTTTTATGCTTTCCTTTTAAGCACGCATTAAAGAAGAACACGATACAATAAGACTTCAAATAATGTTGTCAGTGCATGAAACTTATTTCAAAGGTAACTCATCCAACATGTAATCCATACAAAAAAAAGCATCTTCAGAAGACCTGTCTCAAGTCTTTATCTGGAACGACGCATTGACAGCATCTCTCAAAGCTGCCACACATGTTAAAATGTGACAGCATAAGATGTACTCAGTCATGATTGTCTCAGAAGTTTTTTTGAAAGTCATTTTTTCCTGAGATGAATGATTTCCTGGATTTAATTTATTCCTGAAAAGAGCAAATAGAGCAAAAGAGTGCAGTACTGTGGAGTATTTGTTTTCAGATGCCTGTGTCAAATAGCTCTACTCTCACGAGTGGAGGACTATCTAATGAGTCTTGTTCAGCTATTTTTAAGAAGGTGACAGCAAGGTGTTACAATGCCAAACAAAGTAGCTACTAATAGACAAGGAATGATTACACACAGAGTGAAATTTCATCAGCAAATAGAGGTTCTGGAAGTCTCATTTCCTAAACATACTTCTGTGAAAGACTAGGGCCATCTTAAGGCAATAGATCTCCTTTTTTGCCTAACAGGCAGAAAAATTAATATAATGTGATTACACTGAGGGTGCAACAGAAAAGCCACAGGTACAAAAAAACTTTAATACTAACCAATGGGCGATGCACGATTAAGACAATTTTTACATACCTGTGGATCGTCATCTTCTAAATCACTGAAGTCTGTCTGTGTCTTCAGTAACAACTGCATTACATCAGATGCATCCTGCATAAACTAGAGAGAAGAAACAACTTTGTTTCTAAAGGCAAATTAAAAAGGTACTTCTCAGACTTGACATTAAACGTAAATGAATATTTAACCCCAACACACTATCAAGACATAAGCTAAAGCTGGTACTACACTGAAATGAAAAGGTAAGTGAAAACAAGTGTTTTCTAGAAGCATCACCAAGTCATTCTTGTCTTAAGCTTCACTGTACTGTTCATATACTTGAGAAAAGCAGAAGACTAAGCACACTATATAAATACTACCACCCACAAAGAAGTACCTATTCTAACTTGCCTTACTATTTTAACTTACTTTGCCTTACTATTCTAACTTACTATTTTGACTCCTTCATAGAACCAGGATAAAATCTGGCAGCATGAGCTGCTTATTCACAAACTAGTAATGTTTTGGGTCACATCAGATGCCCTAATGATGGTTATACCTACCCTTTTCATTCCACATGTTCCCAGTGAGTCCAAGAATAATTAGCTAACACCAGTAATATTTAAAATCAGTTTAAAATTTAGTTGCACGAATGGTAAGCTTACTTGGTAAGCTTGGTAGTCCTTCCAAATCAAAGGAAAGGGCTGGGCTGGTAATTTTGCAGAAATGGGGTCTGTTAATATTTCCACACTGCATATATCACATTATTTTACTTTGAAGTGCAATTTTGCTTTCTTCACTTAATAAAACAAAGACCTGCACACCTTAATGTGAACTTTCTATCAAACTACTGTTTAATAATCAGTCTTTCACAGTTCTTTTAAAATACTTTTACAGATATGTTTTAAACAACTTAACAAAAAAACAGCCCCAAACCTGCTCAAGCTTCAACTACTTCAACTTCTAGTACAAGAACATTTGAACTTTTTTAGGCATTCATATGCAAAAAACTGTCAGGTTTTCTTTGAACTGCATACATTTTACCCACCATTCTGACACTACTGAAATGAGATGCTCCAGTATGTCTCTTAAGAGCAACATAAAGAATAAACACCTGGTCTCACTATTGTTCAATGTGACAAGAAAAGCTGTAATATTTTCTTTAGATTCATAAATGCACAGTGAAATCTAAACAGCAAGTTAGTCACCCCAGAAATGAAAAGACAGAACAAATCAACAGGTATAATTTAACAATCCACAGCTATATATTTAACAATTGAGTATATCAATTCAGTGTTAACACTGCAAGCACAAACCAGAATATTAAAACACTTTTAGAGCATTAGATCAGCTCTAAGCTTACCTTTTCTTTACCCACAGCAAGACCAATTAGGCTGATGCATTCAATAGTCTTTCCTCGTAAAAGTCTGAGTTCCTTCTGGACAGCATTCTCAACAATGTGTTTTAAAGAGGGCATAAATAAATCATAGTAGGGAACAAACTTCTCCTCTGCTGTATCTGCAACTGATGCAATCGAAGTCACAACTTGCTCCAAAACTAGCTTAGTGCCTTTCTGTATCAGCTTGAAAAGAGAAAAAATGAAGTGTCATTTCTAAAGCACTTGTTTTATTGAAAAGCATGCCAAATGTGAACATCTGCTCTTGTATGTATCCTAATTCTTGTCATTTTAGACCAACAGCAGCACATACGCACACAGGCTTGTTTCACAGTTCAGCTCTATATAGTCTGCATATATGACAAACTTAGCCCCTCCATGGAAGTACTTATTCAGTATACTGTACCTCCTGCAATTTGATCACCATAGTGGAATGGAGATGCTTCACTAGATTATCCAAATATGGAATAAGCAGTGATTTAGGACAATCTTCAGTAAAGTTTATGAGTGCTGCAGCTGCATGGGCTTGAACACGCTGGTTGCCTTGATCCTCCATCGTTTGCAAAAGAGCTGCTATCACCTGAAAAAGAAATGTTTATTTTGAGAAGAAACAGGCTTCTTAAAGGAACACAGTTTTACCACTTTATTTAACTATTTTATTACTTGCCTTCTCATGAAATTTCTTTTGAAAACCAGGAGCAAAGTCAGTTGCCATTTGTCCAATAGCATTACAAGCAGCATATCTTACTCTTGGGTGCTGAAAAAGTATTTTCCACAAATAGTTAGCAAATAGTAATGAAAGCAGAAATGAAAACACTCTGAAATAATTAAGAGAACTACACTCACAGGATCCTGAAGGAATAGCAAAACGAAATTAACTATCTCATTTAAAATTCCCTCCATCTGTTGGTGGCAACCTTCTCCAATTGCTGAAAGAGCCATCAGGCCTGCATGTCTGTATTTCCAGTCAGCTACAGAAGAGAAAAAAAATGAAACTATGTTATTTGTTTCAGAAACTAAAGAGCATGAGAAAGACAAATCACCTTTCTGAGGGTCAATAAGAGGAGGAAGAGTGAAGAATAAGAGAGGGAAGGTAAATTGTTGCACCTAGAATCATTAGGGATTGGAAGGGACCCCAGAAGATCATCTAGTCCAATCGCCCTGCCACAGCAGGATCATTTCACTAGAGAAGTTATAGAATCACTCTGGGCTGGAAGGGACCACCTGATCATCCAGTTCCAACCCCCACACCATGGGCAGGGACATCCCACCCTAGACCAGGCTTGCCAGAACCCCATCCAGCCTGGCCTTAAAACACCTCCACGGATGGGGCCTCAACAACCTCCCTGGGCAACCCATTCCAGGCTCTTACCACTCTCACAGTCAAGAACTTCCTCCTCACATCCAGTCTGAATCTACCCAGCTCCAGCTTTGCTCCATTCCCCCTAGTCCTGTTGGTACCCACCATCCTAAATAGTCCCTCCCCAGCCTTTTTGTAGGTCCCCTTCAGATACTGGAAGGCCACGAGAAGGTCACCTCAGAGCCTCCTCTTCTCCAGACTGAACAGCCCCAACTCTCTCAGTCTGTCCTCATAGCAGAGGTGCTCCAGCCCTCTGA
>JAOXOE010000001.1:90835044-90856613 GCA_028565055.1 Phoeniculus purpureus
CTGAGGTCCCACAGGGTGTTGGGACAAAAGACAAGTTTGCCCTGGTTGATGAGGACTGGGTTAGGGATCAATTGAGCAGACTGGATGTACATAAATCCATGGGCCCTGATGGGATGCACCCACAAGTGCTAAGGGAGACAGCAGAAGTCATTGCTAAGCCACTCTCCATCATCTTTGCTAAGCCATGGAGATCAGGAGAGGTACCTGGGGACTGGAGGATAGCAAATGTCACTCCAATCGTCAAAAAGGGTAAGAACGACGACTCAGGTTAACTATAGACCAGTCAGCCTCACCCCCATCCCAGGAAAGGTGATGGAACAATTTATCCTTGATGCTGTCTCTAGGCAAAGCAAGTACAAGAGGATTATTAGGGACAGTCAGCATGGCTTATCGAAAGGGAAGTCATGCCTGACCAACCTGATAGCCCTTTTATGAGGGCATAATCAGGTGGATAGATTATGGCAAAGCAGTGGATGTGGTCTATCTTGACTTCAGTAAAGCATTAGACACAGTCCCCCATAGCATCCTCACAGCCAAACTGAGGCAGTGTGGTCTAGGTGATGGGTAAGGTGGATCATGAACTGGTTGCAGGACAGAAGCCAGAGAGTAGCAGTCAATGGAACAGAGTCTAGTTGGAGGCCTGTATCTAGCGGAGTCCCCCAAGGGTTGGTGCTGGGACCAGTCCTGTTCAATCTATTCATTAATGACTTGGACGAGGGATTAGGGTGCACTGTCAGCAAGTCTGCTGATGACACAAAGCTGGGTGGTGTCGCCAACACCCCAGCAGACTGTGCTGCCATTCAAAGAGACCTGGACAGGCTGGAGAGCTGGGCAGGGAGATATTTAATGAACTCTAACAAAGGTAAGTGTAGAGTCTTGCACGTGGGCAAGAACCCCAGGAACCAGTATAGATTGGGGACTGACCTGCTGGAGCTATGTAGAAGAAAGGGACCTGGGGGTCCTGGTGGACATTTCGAGGACCATGAACCAGCAATGTGCCCTTGTGGCCAAAAAGGCCCATGGCATCCTGGGGTGGATCAGAAGCAGGGTGCTTAGCAGATCGAGAGAGGTTCTTCTCCCCCTCTACTCTGCCCTGGTGAGAACACATCTGGAGCATTGTGTCCAGTTCTGGGTCCCTCAGTTCAAGAGGGACACAGAACTGCTGGAGAGAATGCAGCGCAGAGCCACAAAGGTGATAAAGTGGAACACCTCCCTTATGAGGAAAGGCTGAGGGAATTGGGTCTCTTGAGCTTGGAGAAAAGGAGACTGAAGGATGACCTCATTAATGTTTATAAATATGTGAAGGGTGGGTGTCAGGAGGATGCAGCCAGGCTCTTCCCAATGTCATATACTGATAGGACAAGGAGCAATGGGTGTAAGCTGGAACACAGGAGGTTCCACATAAATATCAGAAGGAACTTCTTCACAGTGGTGGTGACAGAGCACTGGAACAGGCTGCCCAGGGAGGTTCTAGTGTCTCCTCTGGAGACATTTAAAACCTGCCTGGACATGTTCCTGCGTCAGTTGGTCTGGGTGATCCTGCTGTGGCAGAGGGATTGGACTAGATGGTCTTTCAAGGTCCCTTCCAATCCCTAATGTTCTATGATTCTGTGAAAAGCAAGAAAGCTTCCAAGACACAGGTAACTGCTATTACAGTCTGAGTATGGCTAGCATGGTAAGAACTCAAGGTTTTACAGTCCATTCTAGACAGCCATGCTGATGGAAAAGCTGAGTTCAGGCAGGGATGAAACTTCCTCTGCTTTCAAGTATCTACTGGGTAAGAAATAAGTATTCAGAACAATTATGCATGAATTCCCAAGTCTCATTACAAACTATACAGACTAGAAACTCACATGCTGTGAGCAAAGATGTTTGCACTAAAATACTGACAATGCCATGTGTTCTTCAGATCAGACACATCACCACCAGGACACAAAGGTTTACCCTGGAACAAAGTCACTAGGGTTAATGGTGACACACAGAATCACAGAATGGTAGAGGCAGGAAGTGACCTCTGAAGATCTAGTCCAAGCACCCTGCTACAACAGGATCACCTAGAAAAAAGGTGTCTGAATTTTAGTCTAGAATTATGTTTTTAATTTTTTTCTTCCCACCATTAATTCACATGTTCAGCTTCAAAAAAAGTCTTAGAAAAACAACCACCCTGCGGCATTTTTGCAAATACCTCCCTGTAACAATTTTGCTAAGTAAAGAGGAAACTGGATTGACGTTTTCCTCCTTTAGAATTTCACTGCTCTATGAAATCAGAGCAATAGAAAACCTGGAAACACTAAAGTATTCCCTGCTGCTTTTGTGTAGGCTGACTCACATCCCCCTTAGTCAGATGTGAACACACCCTAACTAGGCTACAGCCTGATGATGATCATTAGTCTGTTTCTTGGACCACACAGATTCCAATCTTCTTACGAAGGTCCAAAGACTCAAGCACCAGACAAAGTTAGTATATGCATGCACATCAAGGGTGAACTTCAGTGGTAGCAAACAGATAGCAACATAAGCAAACCTGCTAAAAGAAAAACCACCACATACACAATCACCAGAGACCAGATGATATCCAGTAAGTGTTTTGGGTCTAAACCACAAGCTCTCCCATTGCTTCAAGGGCCAAAAGAGCTCTTTGACCTTTAGGTAAAGGTTGCGAAGAACTAGTTTTCTGATCCTTGCTGGCTCTACTTGCCACTTGTAGCAAAAAGCAAAATGTTCACTGTAATCTACAGATAGATGACATTTGGAAGAACAAAGTTACTCTGCTGACAATAGATTTGCATGCCCCAAGTCAATGATTCAGTGTACTTACTAAGCTGCTTAAAGCAGGCCATCTGAATAAACTTCCACACCTTCAAAGACTTGCTAAGTATTTGAACTTTATTTCCCCATGAAATTTAGATGAATGACAAGATTCAAATATCTGACAAACCTGAATACACCAGTATCTGACAGTTCTACCTGTATGGCAAATTTTACCACTTGAGGAAACGAAACAGGTTAAAAGGGTTTGGTCTGTCATACAAGAAGGGGAAGAAAGGACAAGGTGTTCTGCGACAAATTGTTTTGAAACATAAATTTCATTTGAGTCTTGAAGATGCCAGATGGGGCAAAGAAGTGTCTAGACTGCTAAATGAACATCCACGTTGTTACAGAAGTGCAGGGATAGTTACACCTCCTACACCTATCTTCTGCTTTACACTAACTGGATATGGGCAAGAACAGATGTAATAGGATGCTGTAGACAAACTACTGCCATTCTACTGAAAGTTGGAGCAAGCCACAAAGCACAAATAAGGAATAAGCAAACCACAAAGAATGGACACTCTTAAATCTTTCTTGCCCAAGACACAAGATAAGCTACTGCTAGCCATACAAAGGGATTTAAGGTAAGAAATATTTTTAGCCAGATGTAATCCAGAAAGGAATTCTGATAGGCATTGTGGTGTCTTTCAAAGGTAGACAGCTGTTTTCTCTTGTGCCACCTTTTCAAGAGTATAGATACAGAAAAAAAAAAAAAAAAATCAAGTGATTGATTGTAGATGCTGAAACAGGTCAGTGTCCTTCAGCTTTGCCTCCAGCTAACTTCAGTGTAAGCTCTCAATTTTAAGTGTTAGGAAGCACTGACTTCTTAAATGAGTAAGAATAATGACAAAAGAAGCAAAATCTTAAGATTGAAACAGTGCAAAACAGCAAACAAGTGGACATGCAATTTGTAGAAGTTACAGTAACAGGCAAAGACTGAAAGAACTTACTTGCTGAACAGTACCTAAATAACTTACATAAAACTGAGAACAGTCACACATTGGTCTTATGACCAAGGAAACAAAGTGAAAGGAGTTGCTTAAGTGTGATGTACTGCAGTAATTTGCATCCTGCACATAAAATGTACCTTTAGTTATCAATTTTGTAACGTATTGAAATAACTACTTTCAATGTTACCTGTCCAAATCATTATCTTCAATCTCATCTGCATTTGACCAGTCTTCGTCTTCTTCCAAGTCAACCATCATTGCTAACATTTGAGGAACTGAAAAAAGAGTTTAAATTAAGGTTGCTTTCTTAAATAACAAGCAGCATTTTAAGTTTTCCTTTCAAAACACCACTGAAGAAAAATAACTTCTGCCAGCAGCAGACAGCCAAGTTTGTCAAACTGCATAAGCCAATAATTCAGAACAGATTTTCAAAAGAATATTTTCAGAACATTCAAGTATATTTCTTACTAAGACTCACAGGGCAATACAAGATTTTTAAATCATGAAGATTTTAAAAAGTAAATTCCTTAAAGTCTAAGTGTTTGGAACGAGTATTACATGCTTTAATAACTCAGGTACACCTCATTCATTTTGCTGAAATTGACATCATCCTTTGAATATGCACTGGTGAATGAGACTACACTCATCAAGTAACTGTAGTACTCAACTCGTAGTTTTACTAACAATATGTTCTGTGACCTGTATGTACAGTGGTCACTTAACATAAGGTTTTACTTTTACAGTAAGATAATGGTTTAAAACTTGAGACATTTGCCCAACTTAATGCACATTTTTGGTTTTCTATCACAAAATCACCTTGCACATTATCAACCACTCTGGATTGTTTCTGCTCTTCTTGGTATAAACCTTTACAGAGGCTATTACACAATCTTTATCACAATGTTTCACCACTATGCAATAAGCAACATCTATTTTTCCAGCTTCTTCTCACAGAAGGAAGGAGTACAGTGACTTGTCTACTGTAAGCCTGTCTGTTCCTGCGCACTTTAGAAGCTCACGGAAAAGTCTACCTTGTGCTTCCAGATCAAAGCAAGGAGCTCTTAAGTATTCCTCGTGTTACAGTAACTGCTACTTTCCCTTTAATACAATATATGCTAAAAGTTTTACCCTGCCCTGGAAACAATGCTTCAGTCAAATGCTCAACCTCTGAGCTTGAAGCTCTTTAGGACAGTACCACAGACTCTGAAGAGGATATTGGTCAGCTATCCTCTACAACAACCATCTCAAAAACTCATTGGCATGCAGTAGTCCATGCTGCTGCTGCTGCTACTTACTGCAATTGGGAATTCCATAATATACTTAGATAACCAATCTACCACAGACATACAACCCTAAGAAAAATCCCCATAGCCTACACCTGGACTGATGAGAAACTTCTGTTCAATTGATGACAGAAGATTGTATTTCTCATTGTCAACACTGCAGGGCAAGTATCACGAAAAAAGTCAAATTATGGACCGATTTGCTTGATGTGGCTACATATCTTCAACCAGACATGATACCCATTGTTGCAAAAACCTTCACAGAACTTTTAAAGAAAGATAATTTAGTGGGTACTATGAACTCTCGCATGATGCCCAGATACCAGAATTCTATATCCCATTCCTATATGCCATTTACTGAAAGTCTCCTAAAAAAAAAAAAAATTATAGCTCAGAAGCTTTTCAGAGACATCAACAGGCAGACATGAAAATGACATACCATCATGTCTCTGAAAAAACAGTAGTCAACCATCATCTGCCATAAATTCTATGTGGTTCCAAAACCAAATATCATAGTTTTCATTGCCATTCACAAGCAAAGCAGAGAACTGCCATCCAAAGCTGTCTAGCTATCATAATATCTGGAGCCTGAACAAGCTTACAAACATGTTGTTTCTTCTGTGAATTAGGCTGCCAGTTAAGTATAGTTTCACAGAGAATTTTAAAACATCATTTAAACATTGTCCAAATATGCACTCAAAATTTAATTGTTGTGAATATACAGGCTGTTTACAAACAACTTAAGGACAAGTTCACTAAGTCTGCTTCTTGTCGAGCAAGCCATGACCATTTTCTGGAGAATGGAGCTAAACAGAGGTTACAGCACTATTTTCTATGAAAAGAGCATTAAAAACCCTCTGCTATCTTGAATATTGAGCTCAACATGGAAAATCTGAACCCAAAATGGAATTTCTGAGCAGGTAACTGGTACACAGGACGCAGACTTCCTCCCAAATCAGCATCATGTTCAGTAAAACCAGCTAAGATGACAGCGTCACCGAATACCCAGCTCTAGTTGTGAGGATCAAGTGGTCTAGCAACATTTTAGACACATGAAAACAGAAAGCCTTTTAAAGTGAAGTAAAAACCCCATCCCTTTTTGGCTACCTTTCTATCATTCACTGAATAAAATTGCTTCACTAGCTCTGCACAATAAGTATCATGCACTTTAATGATTCTTTAAGAACAGTTTTACAATGAGTTGCAAACCAAAGACATTTCATTTCCACATGGTGGCTTATCTTAATATACATATTTCACTCCTAAATAGCAACTAGCAGCCCAATATGAAAAAGTAACACATTCCAAACAGATACGAGGTACTTCTCCACTACCCTGCTCAACCAGGTAAGAAGGTTGCCGTGGCGTGGGTGACAGCAAGTACTAACCATTAATAGTCCCAAAAAGATACAGGACACAAAACACAGAATATCAAAAATAAATTCTAAAAGAATGCTACAAAATTGAATCAACAGTTCAAGTCCTTAAGCCAAGTAGATCCGATTTACAACATTTTGCAGAAGTTTTCAGTGACAACTATTTATGCAACTTCCCCCAGCCCAAGCACACAAAAATCCCCCACATCGTGTCTTAGCACATTGTCTTTCTGCAAGTTTCAGAAAACAAGCACAAATCTAGACAAAAACAAGTGTGACAACAAGGAAAAAATCCTTACAAATGGCAGGCTATACTGCTGTGTCAGTGCCCTGATCTACTTGCAAAAAGAGTTTAAAATGCACAGAAATACTAGTGTGTACAGCATTGCTGCTGGGGCTGTCCAGGAATTATTTTTAGTATCTCAAATAATGCTGCATGATTTAAAAAGTGCCTCTCCAAAGACTTTACAATCTGCATCCTAAATAGACTAATTAGAATATGTCTAAGTATTTATGTAAGTATCTAATTTTTAATTCACAGCTTTAACTCCACACTGAAGCTTAAAATGCATGCTGAATCCCTTCAGTATTTAGTCGCCAGCATCAGAGTATGTGTCCTATGTACCAAACTGCAAATTAAGAACTTCAGAATGAAATCAACTTTTTTTCCAGTACAAATTTGCAAAGACAGAAGACAAGCAGGGAAGTAGAATTTTCCTTGGAAACACCTAATGTGCAGAGAGTGCACTGTGTTTTTAATCACATTGTTGGCAGCTGCATTCATTTATGAAGTCATAATAAGAAGGGGCTTTCTCCATAAGAAAACTCAATTCATTGTAACCTGAAGTTATTGGCACCAGCAAAGACAGTTTAACACTGCCAAGAAAGCCAAACTGTTTCAACAAAAGGTGTAAAGTACTTACTGGCTTGTGCAATAATGCTTGTATGCCTCCTCAGCATAGCAGCAGCAGTCTCTGACAAGGTCACAATTACTTCAAGTGCCAACTGACGCTGCATGTTACTGAGACTGGCATCTGCGCACAACTACAATCAGAAAATTAGAGCAAACTGTTAGAACAGGAGACTGGGGGTGGAATAGTGTTTAAAAAAAATATCCTAGCTTTACCTTCAGACTTAGCTGCAACGTAGGTTCTAAGTGTGCTCTCAAATACTTTGGTGCAGAATCTGCAATTTCTACAAGAGATTTCAGCACTGAATCATCATTTTCGTAACAGGACTCGTTTACAACCTATACAGAGATAAGTTGAAGATAAGATTAAATAAAAACAAATACAACTACAAACAGGATCACTGTTACTGAAGAAATCTGATTAACTGTATTCTTGCTTCTCTAAATAATCTCGTTTAGCTACAAGCACTAAGACAGCAATGATAAAGTAGTTGAAGTTTCAGGCCTCAAGAACTCACTATGTAAGTTTTTTGATAAAACAAAAAACTAACTGAAACCAGCAGACATGACCAGAATGAAGATAAAGACCAAGATGACAATCTGTAGGCACTAAAGTAACATCAGAATAAGGCCAAGCCCAGGAAGAGTGAAAAAAGTTTACAAACATCGGAATCTCAAGATTATTTTTTTTTCCAGACAACTCTGGAGAATCACTGAATTGAACTGCACCTTTCAGCCTGCAAACTTAACAAATGCAGCTTTTTACAAGTATCATTCCTAATCCACAAACATTCTGAAAAGTAATTTAAAAATTACTTCTAATTCATTGGTTTGATATTAGTACCAAAACAGCAGCTACTCGACAGCAATAAAACACTTCTAGAAGTAGGACAAACCTGAACCTCCAAAGAAAAAAAGTTTTATAACCTCAAGTTATAAAACTTGAGGTTTTATAAGTATTTTTCATAAAATAATTTGATGTCTTCCTGATGTCAGAAGATATTTTTAAAGTGAGTAGTTGAATATTTTTGGTAATTCAGTCTAGAATACAACACTTCAGATAACACCACTGAAAAAGCCCAGACTTTGAACACAGAAGCAGCATCTTCTAATATCAGAAGTGTTCTGAGAATAAACTAAAAATCTGTCTTGGTTAAGGCCTTTTGGACTGTTACCATGGATCCTCTGGCAATGGACACCACAGTATTTACTGGAAGTTTACTGGAAGTTTCTGGAAAATTCCATTTTATATCCATTGCAACTCTGGCATTTTTTTGAAGCAAGACTAGGTTTCTGGAGAAAGTTCAAAGCGCACAGCAGAGATGCTTTTCTGTAATATCAAACACCAATAACCACTGAAGTCAGTTGAAGTTCCAGATGCTTTTAACTCCACTGGAAGGTAAATCTCTTGGATACAAACTTACACAGCCTGAAAATCTAGCCCTTCTTGCATTAAGTACTTAAACAGAGTTAATAGCATCGTTCTGTGCTCTGTATTTGCAAAGTAAAGCTTACAAACGCAAGCCAAGAGTGTGTGCTTTTATGGCTTAAAATAGTAGCAGAGAAACTTCTATCACAAAGTGGGATACTAGTCTGAAGGCTAAAAACAGCATACTATTTAATTGCCAAACATCAAGATGAATGGTATGCCCACCCCAAATCCTGCTTCACTCCCACACATACAGTATTCAGCAACCAAGACTAGCCAGCCTCTCAGTTTTGAACAGTACTGTTATTGCCAAAGTCACAGACTGGGAGTAACTACCAAATAGTGATCTCAATATCAAAATGCTTGTCTTATACACACTAGAGCCCATTTTCAAGTTCAGTTGACTTAACAAATTCTTCTCAGTTTTCATTTAAGATCAAGCAGGACTGAAGTGGTTCAGAAGTCATTTGTCACATAGCACGGTATTTGTAGCTTACACTGTCATCAGAAGCCTGCTACACCAGTTGTAGCAAGAGATTAGTCTTTAACCTAATCCAAATTTAGCCTAACTTTATCATCACTATTACACTGATCAGATACTAAGTTATTTACACTTTTGACGGATACTGAAAGGGAATTGTACTGTGGAACTGTCCTCCTTCAAAAAAATTCGATCATTTCTGTCCCTGGTTTGGTTTACAACAGGCCTCCTGCTACAAGAAAACCCATTTTATATTAGAATTATAACCTCTGCTCAAATTTATCCACCCTAAGAGAGATCTAACGCAGCCTCAGAAACTACATGAAGCTTATAAAGGCATTTTGTTCACAAGTTCCCAGTTGATCAAAGATCATTTGACCAGTCTGTTGTTCTTACTCTGAGAACCTTTGCTCAGAATAGTTTTATGTTTTTCTCTAAACTGAAGATATACAAGGTATTGTGGGTCAATAAATTCCCCAATTATTGATTATTTGAAACCTCAGGGTAGCCTATATTTAAAGTATATTTCAATATCACAGTTAACTTTAAAACTGTACAGTTGAGTCAAATACCTTATGTAGAGGTTTAACTTGTTTATCTAGGTAACGCTGCATTACATAAGTTAACCAGTCTTGAATTATGTTCCTTTAAACCCCATCAGTTAGCTTGCGTTTATAGAATTCCTTACCAGCTTCCACCGTATCTTGCTTATAACTGATGTGAGGCTAACTAAGATAGTTAATCCAAGTGTCAGCAAAAATTCATATGCTACACAAATTTGCAGACCACTAATTTGCATCACAACAGACAGTAATGGAACATCTTCACCTGTGTTGTTTCTTACCTGTAATATTCCAGGTAGCAAGTCTGAAAAATGTTTCAGAAGGGGAAGATTGTGCTCATTAGCAAGCACAAATGCAGCTGCAGCTCTAGCAGACAATGTCTTGATCTAGAATACAGACAGGATTGGAGAAACATGAAGAACTGGTAGTGAAACATGCCTCTATTTTAACATTAGGCTAATTATGAGATGACACAATCTATTACCATTCCCTTGTACATTTTCCTAATAGATTTAATAATTAGTTTAAACATACGATTTTACATCTTACTTCAAATTAAGGCAAAGTGATAATGAAGATCTTTAGCATCTAAGTCCTCCATGATACAAAAGTTTCATATTATGAGGTAGCAAGCATTGCCTAACAGATTTTTGTTTTGGTGTTCTAGGTTTTTCATTGCTGTTTGTTTTTAACAAAAAAATAAGCTATTCTTTTCACCTTCCATCCCAAATTAAAATGCATATCCAAATGTCAGAGTCCCATTTTTCAAAAAGCACGATCTAAGTGTTTAAAACATGCTTCTTTAAAGGCATGACTTGTGGTAGTTTAGAAAATGTTACCCAGTTGACTTTCAAAGGTCAGAGAAAGTAAGCCGTGGGGGAGCAACAAACTGAACCCATATACCACAGCAGGGTTTCCTATCCTTGCCCAGCATTTTCCACAACAAGAGAAAAAATTTCAAAGTACAATTCTCAGTACAAATCAATAATCTCAAGCCTACCAGAAAGGCAAGGCTTGCTAACATATCCTCACAGCCAAGCACACACAAATAGTTGAAGAAGCTGTCGCACATTCAGAATTTTGAGACAATGCAAACAGATACTAAGTGTAAAGATACTACATCTCTATACTGTTAAACACAAGAGAAAGCAAGAGACCTTAACAAGGAATCTGACCTCTCATGCTACCAGCTAAAAAAACCCAGCTCTGCTTAGGGTCACTACAACTAGTTTTCTCCAAGCATAACTGTCGGGGAAGAGTCTGGGGAGATATGAACCACCTTTAGGACCACAAGAAGGATAGACCCTTCTGTTTTCCAGTAAGCATAATCAAGCATTCATATGTACATCAGCTTATAATACAATTCTCTGGTTGGAAAGTACAGTTTGTTTAGACTTAGAGACTACTACACTAGCTTTTTTTTTTAAATACATCCTGACCATAGAAAAAGGAAAGAACATAAAGATCTTACTGATGGATGCTCTTGATCTTGCATACACTGAACCAGCATTCTCTTAATGACCTCCAGATAGTGTTGCTGCTGATTCCCAAAAATCCCAGGAAAATTCCTAAGGATAAGAGAATACCAAAACATTAATAAGGTTAACCTGTGTAAACTTTTAACTCTCATTTTAGACTTACAATCTATATTCTAAATGATGGGTAACTGTACAGGTAAGAATTAGGTAAGCCACAATGCAACAGAGTAAAATACATATGATTACTTGTTAATTCAGTTTTGACAGTTACATTTTCCCTTACATTTTTACATACTTTTTTCAGGTCAGCCAAATCATGTAACAAAGTTTGAAAACTTACCAAAAAATATGTAGAGCAGCCTCACGCAGACCCACGTTTTGAGAGCTGACAGAGTCAAATAAGAACTTCAGAACTTCTGGCCACTGGTTATTGCCATCTTCATCTAGATTAAACACAACAGTTTTCAGATAAGCAAACCTAAGATTGGTTAGACCCCAAATGGGCAGGGTAACCAGTCATCACTACCAATTAAAAAAGAAACTCTGAGATTGTGTCAGTGTAAAATATGACTGAAATGTTAAATCCAAAGGCACTCAGAAAAAGAAGATTCTATGTACTGTTATGTAACAGCACTCAAGAAAGTAACCCATGAAGATGCTCAGCATAATATTCATAATAATTTAAATAAAATTTCCAAACCTTAATACAATCTTGTCTAAACTGCAGCAATTTAAAAAAACAAAGTTATAGAATCTGCTTGTTATTTAATCAAATACAAAAAAAATTGATTTTACTCCAGACCATGAAATCAGTTGGCACTGACAGCAACCCCGCAAACATTACACAAAACTAGAGAACAAGACTAAGCCCACTACACAAACAGCAATACATAAATGTTTTACTACTTTATCAGCTTATAGAAAGTACCTATTAAGTTCCTGGCCAATTCAGCAACGATGTCACAGATTTTTTTCCTCATACTGGACTGTGTTTCTAACTGAATAATCAACAGTAATCCACTTTTGATAGAGGCCTGATCATCAGGTGAAAGAGTTGGATAAACTTCTTCAAAAGCAGAAGATAAAAGACGTCGTAGGAGGACAGCTGCCATTTGTCTAGCCTATAGAACAGGAAAGGATGTATGTTAACTTGTGTGGATGAGAAAAATGTGCTCTTACGAAAAAAGATGACCAACATCACGCTACCAAATGATCACTTTTCACTGTTTGGTTTAGTGAACGGAACATCTCTCAAGCAACAGATGGCAGTTTTTATAAGCATTAAAAATACAGTAAAGAAACCTCAGCTTACAGTCATGTTTCTGACAACTACAGTTCTTCAAAGGAATAATCACAAAATCCACTGAGGCATTCAGTTTTTCTCCAAGACCTGAACCTTGGACATATTTTGCAGTAAACTGAAGTCTTAGCTGCATTACTGAAAGATGTTTAAAGTGCATCTTTCTGTTTTAAGTGGCCTGCTGAGATAACTGTAATCCAGACACAGGTTTTTGTGGAGTAACAAGTAAGAATGAAACAGTTTTGCTAGACAATTAACCTGTAAATCCTCCTTCTCAAACAATCAAACTCCACATTAAAGATTCAGTAATGCAATTTTAGATTCTGGCAGATAAAATTCTATTGCGAACTAAAACACCCCAAAAAGCCAAAATCAACAACCCAAAGCTTTCAGACTTTTGAAGACGTATAATGAAGTATTTTTTCTGTAAAGCTGAACTTGAGCATAGCAACTTCAATATCACATATTGCTATGTTTTATGCTTCCTGCTCACATACAGCAATTCCACAACAGTATAACTGACACATCTTTATTTACAATTACACAAGAAGCAAAAAAAAAAAGTAATTCAAAATTAATAAAGCAACACATTCAATAAAGACAAAAAAGAGACATGAAGCACTCCAAGTAACTTAACAGAATGCTTACTGTCACCAGCTGGCCACACCAGCCAGGCCTGGGACAAAAATAATTAATTAGGTCTAATAGGCTGAAAAACAAGTGGCAAGTTAGCCCTCCCTGTTAGGGTATTAGGCTAAAGGAGAAAAACTTCCTTTTAAAAACAAACTCCCAATACACAAATCACTCCTAACAACAACCAGCCCTTCTAAGTCCCAGCTCTACAACCTGCTTTCAGAGGAGAAAACCCCAACCTTCAGTCTTTTCAAGCAGCAACATAGTGACCAACCTCCCTCCCTAGAGACATTGCCTCAATCTTATCTTTATCCATGGGAGCTTCCCAGAGGCTGCAGCCCCCACAACTGCTCCAGCCGGTCTTCATGTCACGGCTACCTTTCAAGAACTTCAGCAGCAACCCTTAGCATTACCAGCTTTGCTCCATGCAGGCTCTCTTAGACCCAAAGGTGGGCTCTGGACCACGTCTTTTCACCACTTTCTGATGACTTTGCTTAGGCTATTAAGCATTTGGATTTACAGAGAAGAAAAGCTTGTTCACAGGATTTTCTTTTTGAGTCCCACACCTAACTAACATCTACTGAAGTTACAAGCTAACATTTAAAACTTTGATTTATCCATTGGTAGAGTTAAAGAAGAAGATACTCTACAAATGTTTACTCCTGATGCTTTTGGTAAAGAGTAAGTTCTACAGATTACTAGTTTCTTTGCCAAGACAGTGGCAAGATTCTGGATCCATTTTAGACTGGGCTATCCCCTTAGCTGATGTAAAGGGAATAAAATTAGTAAATAATGGAGCAAGTACTCATTTACAAACATGATCTTACAGTTGTCCACTCAAATGTATTCAAATCAGAAGCATATGACATGCATCTATGACTTCTAAACAATAAATTTATCTGATTATTCTGATTGTTATATATATATATATTATCCTGACAAAAAAGGGGTAGTGGAGGATTTACTCTTCAAGGCAAAATTAAATACAGGAAAGATCGCTTTACAGCTGTTATTTTAAACATCTCAGAGTGGCAGGAGGGAAAACTCTACAGCTCTTACACAACCAGTTGTTAGTAAAATACTAAAAAGACTGTCAGAAAAACACTGCTTTGTAGGTAGATTAGTATTAGCAAGCTGATACTGACTAAATATTATAAAGAAAAAGCAAAAATAACATCTACCTCTAAAATGAATAGTCTATTAGAAGAGATTATCCAGAGAGAAACAGCACTTATACTCTCCTAGCAGTATTGTTCAGAAATTCTACAAGTTACATCCTCCCATTGTTGATTAAGACTCTACAGCTCTGAAAAAAACCCAACCTTAGTCAAATGCTTTTAGTCTTAAGTGAAGTCTAATGTGTCAAAAACTAAGTAGTTGTTCTCTCTGCATGTCCAACTGAATGACAACTTTGCAATAAGTTGATCAATACACCTGATTGCTAAAGTATATCTTTACAAAGATAAGGAACTACTAAAAGGCATACTTACAAAAAAGTTTTTTTATAGTGCTTAGACAGCTCTCCGTTCATACTATGACACTGCTAGATGACAAACAGGAGGGAAGTCATCCTAACAAAACATGCAGAACCTTATCTCTGTCCAATCTCAATTAGAGAAGCGCATATATATATGGCGCTATATATATATATGTGTGTGTGTGTGTTCAACATATTTAGGTCCAGAACCACAAAATAGAATTTCCCCATCACAACTTGAAGGAACCTCGCAGTAGCAGTCATATTAGTTACATGTTTTAAAAGAAGAACCCGTTCATGAAGCAAAACACACAACTAGAAAACAATGGAGATCTAAGCAGTCACTTACGAAAGACTACTACTTTTGGAACTATAGAACCTACAACAAAAAGTCTCAGCTAGTGAAACTGACATGCAACAAATTACATGAGTAGTCCTTCCACAAATGTGCAGTAAAACTAGGACGTTTCTCTTAAATAAATGAGCAAGTTGGACATTAATCCAGAATGACTGGCACTGATTTCTCCCCCTTCCCAGGTTCCTTGAAAAATCTGCAGAATTCAAAGATTGAGACATACCTCCTCAGCAGCAGCAGCATTCCTGATCGCTTGTAGAAGGAACGTGATCTTAGATTGACCTGGAATATTCTCATATGTCTCCTGCATAAAAAAGGATGCAACTTATTGCAAACAACTACTAGAGAGTATGTGTTAAGCATTAATATGAACTGATTTTCCTTTTAAGGCAACTTTACTATCCATACAGTACTAGAAAGTTACACAGCAGAAAAATTAGATCTATTAAGTTAAAAATTTCTGACCTATTTTAAAATCATGAGTAAAGATACCTAGTAAGACTCGCTATATTGGCATGATCTAGTAACGCATACTGGCCACTTCTAAGACAAGAAATAGAATGTACACCAAGTACATCTTCTGGAAATACCACATAGCTTCTATCACATCAAGATATTAAAAACTTTGGGAGCCTAAGACTGATCTCCATCACACATTTAGCACAAGACATCTTCCCTTCCACCATTTTCTGTACCCATTTCCTCGTAGGCCTTATTGACTCAAGTCAATTCTAACTTCATACTTTCTCTAGTTACCAACTGCAGTCCTAAATGACTCCCTGCATTTAATCTAACTAATTTACGAAGACTGCAAAATTAAATGAGGTTCAGGGTCAGAAAAGAATGTCTTCTTAGATCAACCATTTTCAGGAATATATGTACTTATATTGCACTAATGTCTACAAACATGAAGACAAATATAGGAACAAGGTTCCCTAAACACAGGCCCAGTGTGGACCTGAAGCTGTGCTTTCACAGACAGATGAAACACCGTAAAAGCTGGCTCCCTCATGCCTAGATTGATAATGTAATTCTCTTCCCAGTTGTTCAAATGCAGTAGAAATGACTCCAACCTACTTGGTTGTTTATTGGCATAATTTTGTCTATTCTCTAAGCTGAATTCAGATGGGACTAAAAAACAAGAGGGCAGAGTAGGCAAGATAAAGCCATGGCCAAAAGTGGAACCTTCTCCCTGTGCTGGTGGAAAACATCTTGCTGGCTTCATACATCTTACTACCTGCCTTGACTATGCCCTAACTATGCGCCTGGTTTCTGCTACATCATCGCCACATTATTTTAGTTCACCTCACTCAGAGGTAAATGCAGCATAACTAACTTTCAGAAGCAAACATCTACTATTCACCATATGTACTTATGTCTTTCCAAACCTGATAAGTAATGAGACCGCAAAATCAGTAAGAACAAGTAAACAGAAGTTTCTGTATCAAAAGATAGACACAAAGAGAAAGGCGAGATTTTATATTCAACAACATTCCAGTAATATTTAATGGGAGATAAAATGAACCAAGTTTCAGCAAACTGGTCAGAATAAGCTGAATGTGCTAGGAGGTACACAGATCCATACACATACTTACTTAAAAACAGGTTTTATAGCCTCCCCTTCCATTTTTTACAACTTCCACTGAACTCCCACTCAAATTATATACTCACTCTACATCTCCACCACAGATATCTGCTATACTATGCAATACTTTTATCCAAATAAATTACTTCAACAAACAAAAAGTCATTCTAGCTACACTGTAAGGAGACAGACATGTGTTTCTAGGTACAGGTTCATTAACCCACCTCAAAGAAGACTGAGCTGGGGGTTCTTCCAAGCCATGCATGGTGGAAGAACGAGAGACAACTGGCATAAAGTTAAAAAAAAGAGGTTCACACTAGAGCTTTGGACCTCTTCGCTTTAACAAGGACACCTGAGTAGGTTGCTCAAAGAGCTTATGCAAACTTCACTCTTTAAGGTTTTCGAGATTTAAAAGATTCAATGGGAAAAAGCACTGAGTAACCTAGTCTGACTTGAAAGCTGACACCGCTTTGTGCAGATTGCCCTACAGACCCCCTGAGGACCCTGAATGATCCTAAACTATAAAAATACATCTTGGAAATATGCTGAAACCAATGACAAATTCTGTGCAGTTAACTTATTTGTATTTGTACACAGAATTCATAGATTTGAAAATCCTGGTAATTTGTCATGACAGTGGGCTTCTTGTTCTGATTGACCACAGTGTATAACTATCTATGAAGATTAAAAAAGCAACACTCCCATCCAGTTCCAAGCAAGCGTCCCAACAGAACACGTCAGTTCTAAGACTTTAGGATTTCCTCCTCAAGAACATTTTATTTCCCATACACTATGGCACAGCTATCCAATAAATAAGCCTTGATGCAATTTTAATAAAATGCCAAGAAGTGGCAAGAAATGTTCTTGTTACATGCAGGCAGCTGAGAAGGAATTCAGCTCCCAAGGGACAGCCTTCATTCCAGCTCTATGTTCAGAAAAGTAATAATTTTTGTTACACCTCAAAAAAGTGTTAATCAATACTGAACTTTGTTTGCTTTCTAAAAGTGCATTTTATAGAGATGCATCTCCCCTCTTTCTCATTTCCAAACTACATTTTAGGAATTTTCACTGTAGCATCAGGAACTGATACTTTTTATTCTTGTTTTATTCTTCGCCAAACAATGTGCTGAACTTCACTGACCGCTGAAGTGATGAGAGCGATAAATACCCAACGCAGCCATGCAGTGGGAATTCATGCTAAACCTAGACACAAATATTTAATTCAGTGGGAGAGATTCCCCACTAGGCTTGACAATGGGTCTTAAGCATGACAGAGAGAAAGAATTAACATGGCTTAGCCACCACAAAGAATTCTAGCTGAAATCACATCTCTGAAAAGTTTTTGCTGATAGCAGAGAAACTCTGCAATATTGAAAACTCTTCTTTTAGTGGAATATTTCTTAGCTGACGAAACGCTTGAACACATGGCCCATGCCAAAGTTAAAGACCAAAGTACTGAGTGACCACAGAAGAGACCTCGGCGAGTCCTCCTCCTGCCCCCGCACAGTCGGCACCGCCCAGGGAGGGCTCCGATCCCCCTCTGCCGCTTTGGGAGTGCGGAAATAGCGATAGGACGAGGGGAGCCGACTTCAAGCTAAGAGAGGGCAGATTCAGATTATATATTAGGAATAAACTCTTTACTGTGTGGGTGGTGAGACAATGGAACAGGTTGTCCAGAGAGGCTGTGGATGCCCCCTCACTGGAAGCGTTTAAGGCCAGACTGGATGGGGCTCTGGGCAACTTGGGTGTCCCTGCCTAGAGCAGGGGGGTTGGAATTAAGATGATCACTGATAACCCTTCCAAACCAAACCGTTCTATTAAATCTATTAAATGTTGGCGACTACCAGAGCAGCCACCGCCCCCCGGGGCCCGACTGCCACCTCTGCACCGAGGGAAGACATCCTTCCCCACTGCCGCTCTCGAGCCACGGGGCGCCGGCCACATCGCCCGCTGCCAGCTCGGCTTCCCCTCCCCGGCGGAGCCCAGGCGGAGCCACCCCAGTCACCATCTCGCCATGGGCGAGGAGTACAAAAAGCCCCCGGAGGCTTCACACGGGAGGCGGCCGCGGGCATGAGAGCAGGGGGGAGGGGGAGCAGCGAGATCCCTCACGCGCGAGCGGTTCGAACCGCCTTCAACGGCCCCAACGGCTCCCGCGCCCCGCCGGCGAGAACCACCGCGACCGCCCGGCTCCCACGACGAGCTGTGGGGAGGCCCGGGCCGTGCCGGCAGCAGCTGGTGCCGCTGTTCACACGTGGGACTCGCCACCTCCTTGCACCCCCCTCCCCTTCCTCCTCTCCTCCCTCCGGCAAGGTCTGGGAGGTCTGACAGGCCAGCCCAGCGCCTCGGCTCGTCAGAGCCGTTACCTCGGCCTGCCGGCGGACTGCATTGTCTGGGCTGAGCAGGTTGCCGAGGAGAAGGTAAAATTGTTGCTGGTCCTGCTCCGCCGCCGCCATTGCTGCGATAGGGAAAGAGAGCGAGACCGGGCAAGCAGGCGGGCGGGGACAAGGAGGCGGGCGGGGGCAACGCCGGCCTCGCCGCCAGCGTAGGGACAAGGAGGAGGAGCCTAAGCTGCTGCTGCTGCCGCCGCCACCGCGCGCTCCTCCCGCCTCCCCTCTGGGGCCGAACGCGCCAGCCGCGTTCCTGAACGCCCTGATTGGCGCGGAG
Organism: Phoeniculus purpureus; assembly: GCA_028565055.1. Classification (NCBI taxonomy): domain Eukaryota; kingdom Metazoa; phylum Chordata; class Aves; order Bucerotiformes; family Phoeniculidae; genus Phoeniculus; species Phoeniculus purpureus. Next base: position 90,854,340 of record JAOXOE010000001.1, read on the forward strand.
CGCCGTCCCGATTGGCCAGTCTTCCCTCTGACGTCCTGGACACTCGAGCTGGCGGTGGGGAGGAGGAGTGGAGAGCAACGAAACAACAGTCCCCGAACAACCGTTTGCCTCCTCTTCTCTCATTGGGCCGGAGGCGGGAGGCAGAGCCGGCCAGCTGCGCGAAGGGCGATCTCATTGGTGGGCTGCGCGGCAATCTCGGCGGGATTGGTGGGCGGCGCGGTCGGGCGGTGCAAGTCGCGAGGAGCCGCCTGAGACGCCGGGCTGGGGGTTGAGGGGTGCAATGGCGTGGCGGTGGGGAGGGAAAGCGCGGGAGATCGTGAGGCGTGTCCTCGCACCGCGCCACCGCCCTCTCCCGTGCTCGGTGATGCCGCCCTGCCCCTCTCCGCCAGGGCAACCTCTGAGCTGCTGCGTCACCTCTCGGGGCGGGTAACGTCACCGGCGACTGGGGCTGCTGGGCGTGCAGGGTTAGACGGGCCCTTGTGAGTCCCGTGGCCCTCGTGTACGCTCACACCCACGTGTGTTTTTATGTTCAAGGCTGTGTCCATTTGTGAGACCACAGCTTCAGTACTGTGTTCAAGTTTGGGCACCCCGACACGTGGAGCGGGTCCAGTACAGGTGACGGGTTTGGAGTACAAGCCTTACTAAGAGCAGCTGAGGGAGATGGGGCCGTTTACTCTGAAGAAAGAGGAGGCTTAGGGGAGACCTTACTGCTGTCTACAACTACCTGAAAGGAGGTTGTAGCAAAGTGGGGGTTTTTCTCTTCTAACAAGTGATAGGACAAGAGGAAATGGCCTCACGTTGGTCTGAGGGATATTAGACTGGATAGTAGAAAAAACTGAAAGGATCACTGGGCACTGGAACAGGCTACTGAGGGATGGTGGTTGAATCACTGTCCCTGGATGTGTTTAAAAGTTGTGTAGAACTTGTGCTTAGGGACACAGTTTAGTGGTAGGCACTTGCAGAGTTTGATTAGTGGTTGAACTTGAAGCGCTTTTTCACCCTATGGAATCACCATTCTGCGACTCTGTGATTCCCAAACAACAGTCCATAACACTACACTACATTCATAAATCCCAACTCTGTGATTGAATAAAAGCCGATTAGTATCCCTACACGGAACATAAGGTTCATGATGTGCGTGGCAAGAAGTGCTGAACATTGCCCTGATCACTCATGGAGTAATTGCTGCCTTGGGGTGCAACTGAGTTATTTGGGGTTCAGCCATAAGACAGCGTCTGGCCAAATCTGTTGCAGTGCGGTGGGCACAGCAGTTGGCTGTGCCCTGGGCATGTGGGCACCTTAAAAGCAAGAGGAAGCAGCTGTCGAAAAAGAAGTAGCTTCTTGACTAAATTAAGAAAGAACTCCAGGCAGAGCTAAAGAATGATTTGAAGCTGTCTGAAAGCTTAGAAGGACCCAAGTGAAGATTAATTATGAAAGCAAGCATGCTTTCAAACGTGAAGTGCTCTTCTGTAAGTCTCTTCACATCCCAGCTATGTAGATTGGGTGTTTACAGCTTGTCACAAGTTCTGGAGAACCTTTTCGCTGTGATCTTGAATTAAACATGATTTTCCTGTCTTTCTGTTATTTGTGGTGTGGACTTTAGAAACATTGCTGTCTGCTCTCTGTGTGTAAACTAATAAATATATTTGCCTTAATCTTGTCTTAATGGTGATTTCATCATAAATTTATAGTAGGATTGTTATCTAAGAAATGTGATAACTGGTAGTGGTTGGGGGAGAGGAGGTGAACTGCAGGTAGGAAAGATTGTTTTCTTGCCCATGCTGTTTGTTTCCATCTGTAAATGAGGGGGTGAGTTGTTTTAAAATTGGTTGGTTAGAGGTTTCTTAGAAGGGGAAAGCTGAAACAATCCAGTACGATTTGTTAGAACAAGCCTAGTCTCTACATGTGTGTATTTCTGTTCCTGTGTGTATAACCATCATTAAACTTGGGTAGTATTATGCTCTAGGAATGTATTTTAGTACACAGAATCACAGACTCACAGAACATTAAGGAATGAGAGAGACCTCAAAAGATCATCTAGTCCAATCCCCCTGCCAGAGCAGAACCTCCAAGACCAAGTCACACCGGAACATATACAGATGGGTTTTAAATGTCTCCAGAGAAGGAGACTCCACAACCGCCCCGGGCAGCCTGTTCCAGTGCTCTGTCACCCTCACCACAAAGAACTTCCTGTGTTCCAGCTTACAACCATTGCCCCTTGTCCTATCACTAGATGACACTGAGAAGAGCCTGGCTCCATCCTCCTGACACCCA
>JAOXOE010000001.1:90866096-90883275 GCA_028565055.1 Phoeniculus purpureus
TCCAATCCCCCTGCCACAGCAGGATCACTTCACTGGAGAAGTTATACAATCAGAATCACTCTGGGTTGGAAGGAACCTCCTGATCATCCAGTTCCAACCCCTACCATGGGCAGTGACAGCCCACCCTAGACCAGACTGGCCAAGCCTCATCCAGCCTAGGCTTAAACACCTCCAGGGATGGGACCCCAAAACCCGGAACCTCTGGATTAGAAAACTTCATTTTCCTTCTCCTATTTCTTACCTCCCCTCTTGAGGGAGTGAATTGCACTGGTGCATACGCTGCATAAACACACAGAATTCTCCAACCAGCAGTTCACCCCACAGTTGTGAAAAGCTATTTAAACAAGAACAAGTCAAATACTCAGGAATCCCAGGAAATCCAGACGCACCAATGGATGCTGAGGTAGAGGAATTGTGGTGAAGACTTCTCCATGCAGAGCACTGAGCCAGTCTGTCTCCTTTGAAGATCCACTCTGGGTTTCTTTTTGTGCCAGTGGTGACCTACTGCAACCCAATTGGAAGCTGTAAGGTTTCTGTTCCCAGAGTTCTTACAGCCTCTGATTGCCTTGGGGCTGTATTTTGCTGCATGTCTCCATCTGCAACAGGACATAGTGTAAGTGCACATCACTACCCTGTTTGTGAAGCAGGACATTCACTAAGGCTATGACATAGGGGAAAGATGTAGTGGAACCATCTGCCCTGGTTCTTTTTGTGCAGGAGAAGTGCAGACCTAGTTTGTGCAGAGGCTTCTCTCTGTTTGCCAAGCCTGAGAGGGGACGGGCTGAGCAAGTGATGAAAATGGGAGCAGCAGTTACACTTTGTGAGATACTGAGTCAACACCCCAGCATGGCCCTCACAGAGATGGAGAGGCTCAAGAAGCCCCCCAGAAGGCTGTTTGCTGCACAAGTGAATCCTAAGCTTGGGAAACACCACACAGCAAAGAATATGCACAAAGGTTTTATTCAGAGCAAGAGAAAATATCTGCTGATAAGCAGTCACTGTCAGACTAAATGTCCCTTAACAAAAGCCTGGGCATTACACTTAATCCATCTTGTCAGATGCACTTAACCATCACATTTTATCAGCCCAAAGTGGAGTCAGGGTTCCTGAAACTTCTGCATTCAAACTGAACTTACGTAAAGGATATACAACGGGTGGAGTTTGAGATCAGCCAGCAGAGCAACGATGACACGGCAGCAAAGAGAAAACCTTCCCTGTACGTGGGATGAAGGCCACTGGGTTTTTTAAGAAGTCATTATAAAAACGTGGTACAAAAGCGTGGGAACACCTGTGAGGAAAAGTAAAGAGCACAAACTGCTAAGAGCAGCTTTGCGCTGCTTTCAAAGTGGTCTGCTTGGCTTTTCTTGTCAGCCAAGGCCAAGTCTGAAGTCAAGGCTAGATGTACAGGGATGCTAGGCATGAGCAGGTCTCCTTTCTGATCCCCATGCGTTGCTTCTGCGTTGGAACCAAACGCCAGGGAAGGGGAATGTGTGGGGCTGATGAGCACAGGGAGCTCCCAGCTGTCCCTTTAAGGTTGACCAAGCCTTGGCCAGCAAACAGCAGAGAGAAGCTGCCTTTGAAGGAAAGAGCAGCCCTTATGGGAGTCAGTGCAGGAGATGATTTACCTTATGTTTCTCAGAACCAGGGTACACATTAGCTTTCACTCAAAGGCTCTGAACGAAATGAAAATGAGTCTGTTTTCTTGACTCATCTGCACTTCCCTGTGCAGCAGAGTGAAGCTTTCTGCAGGAAAAAAGCAAAACCTACCTCATACAATGACGACTTATTGAAGAGCAGTTGCCTTTAAAAAAAAGGCTTTTTCCTATTAATTTTTACTCTTCACAAAGCCTGACATTGGTATTGAAAGAGTCACCGGACACAAGTGAACGCATCACAAGATAAAACTTGTTTTAGCTCGGGTCAACGACTGACTAAACAGGCAGCATCTTTCTAGACTGTTTCTGAACAAAACTCAGATAATGTAAACAGTTTGCTTTGAGAAAAGTATTTTGTTGTAGAATCACTAGCCTGTAATTCCATCACTCAAACAGCAGAACGTAAGTTACGAAGGTTCATCATCCCGGCAAAGAGAGACTATTTCACACCAGTTTCGCCCTACGTGAAGCTACGTGTGTAGCACCATTAGCAAGTCTGGATTACTCTACATGTTGGTTCCAGTTCACTAATACTACTGAATTACTCTCCCAAAATAGGAGGAAGTTCTCTGAGCTGAACTGCAACAGCTCGGAGGCTCCTCATTGAAAAAATTGAAGTAATTCATGCCTACTTGGCTTCAAAACCGATCCAAGTGAAAACCAAACCCCTTTGCTCCTGAGTGTTCTGGCAGCTCAGGTGAAGAGCTTTCACCTTTCTATCTCCAGTCTGGTCAGGGTGAGGTGATCAGCAGCTATCCACCATCTGCAGGAGCCGCTGTGACCACCTCCACCTTCCAAGGTGCTGCATTTGTCACTGGCTAGTGCATCCACAGGTGCTTTTGCAGTGTTTCAGATGAGACCTTTATCCCCACGAAGCGACGTGAAAGTCCCACAGGCACTTAAAAGAAGATGTAGTTGCCACAGATCCAGGTGCTGGGAAAACCAGCACAATGTAGATTTGAAAGCTGGATACTCTGCTATCAAAGACTATAATTTAAAACACTGTTAGATCAAGTGATGTGACTTTTTCAATAGAAGACTGCAGTCTGGTTTCTATCAGCTTAGAAATCTGGTGCATCTGCTCCTAAGCATCCAGAACGCCTCGCGTAACTTTGATCCGTGAAGAACAGAGCTAGAGGAAAAGCACTAGGAGAGACGAAGACAAACCTGCGACAGGGGTTGCGTGGCAACTGAAAGCTTGTGTCTGCCAGTCAGCGGCAGTTCTTTGTACTTTAAACTCTGTGGTAGGGAAATCAGTCATTAAAATGGATCTCAGATGGATGACTCTTAATTTCAGAAGTGCGGCTGAAGCGCTGTTGTACACAAAAGCTTGCTTATGAAAACATCCCTTGTTGAGCCCAAGCAGGCTTTGTGAAGAGCTGGATACTAAACCCAAAAAGAATTCAAAAGGAGGAGTGCACCTTAGCCAGAGAAGGTCTCTTGTTCTTTTTCCCTAACCACAGCTAATGGAACGTGCCGTCCTGTTTAGACCTCACACAACGTTCCATCTGCCCTTAATTTCAGTGAAACAATACCTTTTCTAGTTGGAGAATAAACTGTGGCTGATAAAACTGCTTGGCACGAGAAGGATATTTGCTTTTCTTTACTTCTTCTGGGCATCAGCCGGTCCCACGGAAGATGGAAGATAGGTTACACGCCAATTTAATCAGGGCTTCTTCCACAAAGGTTGCACGGGCTGCGATGTGCTCAGGGTTGGTTGCAAAAGTCTTTTCAAGTAGCTGATCTTTTCCCACCAAAGACATATATATAAAAATATATAAACAAGAGAAGAAGGACTTTTGAATTACTACTTCAGCTCCTCATGTGCAGAGGTGGGTGGATCTGAAAATGTCCCTCGTGTAACAGTGAAGACTATTGAAAGGAAGACTAAGGCATAGTCATTACTGTGCAGAATCACAGGATCATCATGGCTGGAAAGGACCTCCAGGGTCATCGAGTCCAACCTTTATCCTATCATCTAACTGCTAGCACACTTAGGTTGTTTTATTGGTTTAGGAGCAGGTCCCAACTTTTCCCCTTCCCTGACGCTCAGCATCTGGCAGTTCCTCATTTCCCTGTCATATCGTCACACTGCTGGAGCGTGTGGCATGCGGAAAAATGAGTGGCACTGAGCTGCCGCTACCAGTGGCACTGAACTGCTCCCGGCTACTAGGAGGGTAGCTGAGGAGAAGACAGAGCCCAGCTCCTCTGAGAGGAGCCCAGTGAAATGTGAACGGCAAACAGTCATGAGCTGCAAACAGAGGAAGTGCTGGCTGGAGACAGATCAAAAATATCTTCCAAAACTGATGGTCTGGCACGGAAATGGGCTGTTGCATAACCCAACAGGCTGTAGTGGTGGATCCTTCCTCCGTGGAGATATCCAGCCCTTGAAAGAACAAGGTTTATTTTTAAGTGGGGTTTTTTGCCCTTTTTATCCAGTTGGCTGGACAGGTCACTCAGGTGGTCAGAGCTCTTCTGGAGCTAGATCCAGCTCTTCTGGAGCTGCACTAAGCAGCATTGCTTGCTTCTGTAATTAAGAGTAGAAAAGCATTTTTCCCTTGGGCAGTATGATAGCAGTCAGTTGCCACGTAGACAAGTGCGTTGCCTGAAGGAGGCTTCCATATAAACAGAGAATCATTGACTGTTCTACTGTGACTTCTCAGAGCTACCGTTGACTATCAGAACATAAATAAACAGACCACTGCCAATTTCCAATGCAGTTTTATGTTGGGCACACAAACAATACGTCCCAGATCTCCTAACATCCAAGCATCAAACAGAATCCATAGTCTGGACCTCAAGGGGCCCCACAACTTGTCACACATGCCAAGAAGATCAGGCAGGTGAAGGCTTGGGATTCAGCTGAGCAGTGAACTGAGAGAGAAGCAGGCTCTTTGGTGAATGAAAGAGTTGATTAGGGAATGAATCGCTTAGGGAGAGAGTTGGGCAATTAAACTGGTAAATCTGGCAGCAAAACAAAATAACAGAGAGAGAGAGAAAGCAAGCAACAATCAATACGGTAGCGAATCAATTGTCTAGTTAATAAGATAGCTAATTACGCAGAGCAGAGCAGGCAGGGCAGCGTGCTCGGTCAGTTTGCATCCAACACATCAACCCAGTATGTGCCAACTACTGCATCATTTTATTTAGCTGGTTCTTATTAATTGAAGATCCAAATGCTTGACCTCTGCATTAGTGTGCTCCATCGCGTGGCTGGAATGTGGTCATGGACAGCACTTCTGTCAAGGTCAACAGACTTTGTGTTTATTGGGCAGGTATTAAGACCTCCATAAAAATTCCAGTGACTGCACAGAATCCTTCCAGTATTGTGTGTGACAGGCTGGAGCCTGCCTACAGCACGCTGTCAGGTGCTTACGCATGCGGAACGCGCTGGGTAATTGTTTTGAGCCTCCTTCCACGAGCTGGTCTACCTAAAGGGAAAAGCGCTCTTACTCTTAGCAGACAGGGCGTTGATTTTTCTAGCTCAGGATGTCAGTGTTTGGGGCTCTAAGCTTTTATTGTAGTTAATTCCTCCTAGTTGTATTCTGAGGACTGAAAGACTTCTAAATCTTCCAAATGCAGCCAGTTACCCCAATGTGTCGTGCACGGTGCAGGCACTGTAAAGAGACGCCTGAAGAAGATGAGGAATGCCTTCTGTGGTACAGTGAGGAGCATTATAGGCTTCATCTGGGCCATATGCGATAACCTCTTCAGTCACTGTCACCTTTCAGAAGCCCTAAGGCCACATGGAAATACAGAACAGTGCAAAAGCACACTGGCAGCCTCATCAGAGCAAGGCTTATTGCAGTGGCGTGCCAGTCTGTGAGGAACCACTTGGCAACAGCAGCTTCCTGTTAATCCCACAACAACCAGGCAATGGTGAAACAGAAAGGGCTTCTTCAAACACTCTTCTTTGCCTCTGTCTGAACAACTGGAGGCTGTCCTGATACCAAGCCCCAGACTGCTGAGGTCCCTGAGGAAGTTGGGACAAAAGAGGGGTTTGCCCTGGTTGACGAGGACTGGGTTAGGGATAAGTAGAGCAGACTGGATAGACTTTTTTTGGGTGTTTCCTTTTTTCTGGGTTGTGGGTTCAATAAAATTCCTTTCTTTATAGCAAGATTGCTGCATTGCCTGTTGAATTCTCCTGAAAGCAGGACTGGTGCTTGACTCACTGCGCCCATGTGGCCTCTTGCAGCTTAACGGAGCACAAATGGGCTACGTGCACTTTGATAGTTTTGAATTATTTCCTAAATATCACACATATTTTTAAATCATGAGGCAACTGTTGTAACCACAGAATCTGACACTCAGCTTGACACTGTTAGAGCCTTTCAAAAGAATCTCCTGGGACATGAGCAATTAATGGTTTATCTAACTCTTCAGGAGATACTTTGGGAAGAAACTATAGGATGGACAGCAATGAGATCAGTACATACCTTCAGGTATTGATATACACATATTGATGAGATCCCCCTCGAGCCTTCTATTCTCCAGGCTGGACAACCTCAGCTCTCTCAACCTTTTCTCACAGGAGAAATGCTCCTGTCCACTAACCAGTTTAGTGGCCTTTCACTGAACTCTTCTGAATGTGTCCGTGCCTCTCTTGTACTGAGGAACTGAGAATTGTACACAATGCTTGAGATGTGGCATCACCAGTCCTGAGCAGAAAGGAACAACCATCTCCACTGATCTGCTGGCAACATTCCTGATGCAGCCCAGGATACCATTTGCTTTCTTTGCCGTTACTGGCTGATGTTCAACTTAGTGTCTACCAAGACCCACATGTTCTTTCACAAAGCTGCTTTCCAGCCAGTTGAAGTCCAGTATGTGCTGGTGCCTTGGGTTGTTCTTCCCCAAGTTGAGAACTTCAGAGTTCCCTCTGCTGAACCTGATGTGGTTCCTGTTGGGCCATTTCTCCAGCCTGTTACGGTAATTCTGGATAGACCAGTGTGTCTACCACTCCTCCCAGTTTTATATCCTTTACAAACCTGTTGAAGTTGCATTCTACCCCACTGATAATTCAGATGTTGCATGGAATTTGACCCAGTATTGATCCCTTGGGCACACTGCTAGTTAAAGACCTCTAACTAGATTTGGTACTACTGGCCTTCTGGACCTCTTAGCCCAGTTTTCAACCCAGTTCACTGTTCACCTTGCCTATACTTCCACAGCTTGTCTATGAAGATGGTATTGGAGACAGTGTCAAAAGCTTTACTGAAGTCAAGGCAGACTGTTCACTGCTCTACCAAGCCAGTCACTTCATCAGAGAAGGTTATCATGTTGGTCAAGTGTGACTTGCCTTTCTGAGTTCATGCTGACTACTACTAATTTCCTCATTGTCATTGATGTGCTTGGAAATTAATTACTTGTTGCAACACCTCAAGGTTATTGAGATGACAACTACTAGCTTCTGGTGCCCTGGGTCCTCCTTTTGCTCTGTTTAGAGATAGTTGAGATAACAACAAAGGGACAGAGAATGCATATGTGAGAGATGCCTGAAGGTCCTGATATTTTATTAATTTCACCATAGTGCATTTAGAAACCACCAGCAGTTCACAGGCTCTTGGTGGTATAGTTAAGAGCTTTTAGAAAATGTATAAGGTCCTAAAAAATTGTGAATGAGCAAATTTTGTGCTTAATTTTGAAAAGAAGTGATGGAACCAGTCAGCTTAACCTCAATTTCTAAAAATTACTTGAAGAAAATACGAAAGGTTTTGTCAGGCACCTGGAAAATACAAGTAAGGCAAAATTGTCAAGAACAGCTCACGTGGAATCAATTTGATTTTTTCTGACAGGGTTGGCTGATAGGAGGGAATTGGTATCTGTCATCTCTTGACTTTGTGGGGCTGTTACATTAGACATCCTCGTATGGAAGCTAGAAAACTCAGTCCTGGGAAAAAACTGTAGCAGAGAAATGTATAAAGATGCATTGCTTTAAGAACAGATACCAGTAGTTTGCTGTAAAGATGAGTAATTAGGGCCAGTTGAACTTCCTCCTCTACAGAAACACAGAACTACCTCAGAATTTTCTCCCCATTGCAGACTCTTCACAGGTGATCCTGCCCATGGCAGGGGGATTGGACTAGATGATCTTTCGAGGTCCCTTCCAATTCGTAATGTTGTGTGATAGAAACACAGAATGGCTTAGGTTGAAGGAGCATCAGAGATTGTCTAGTTGCCATGGGCAAGGACACCTATTACTAAACCACATTGCCCAGAGCCCTTTACAATCTGGCCTTGAACACTTCCAAGGAAAAGGCATCCACAACTTGCCTGTGCAAACCTGTCCTCATGCCTCACTGCCCTCAGAGTAAGGGATTTTTTTCCTAAGAGCCAATCTAAATGTACCTTCTGTTGGCGTGAAGCCACTCAACCCTGTTAAACTAACAGATTTAGGCTGTCTTTGCCATTCCCATAGACACCTTGTTATTTGATCAAGGGCAAGAAGTCCCTACAATACTTCAACACTATGGAAAACGCAGCTACATCAAGCTCTTACCCTGGGTATCAGTTCTGATTTCAGCTCTACTCCAGACCTTTCTGAGTAAGATGCGTGTGACCCAGTCGTTCTGCCTGTCTGCTTATTTGACTACCTGGCTACACCCTTGCTGGAATCCCATGCGTGCCTTGATTGATGAATCACCTCTTCTCTGGCTGTGATAAACACAAGTGTTTGGTCCTCCAGGCAGTAATCTAAAATGCTGTCGCAAAGATGGTTTCACATAATCCCAGAATGGGAAAGGTTGGAAGAGATCTCTCAAGGTCTTCTGATCCAAACCCTCTGCTCAAGCAAGGTCATCTATAGCCCATTCCCCAGGACCACATCTGGATGACTTTTGAGCATGTCCAAGGAAGGAGTCTGATCTCCTAGTCCAATGCTTTGATGTTGCCAGCCTCTGTATTTCTTCACTGGCATTCTGTGTATGACACATTCTCTGTGTCATACAATGAAGTATCTTTATTTAATGCCCTTCAAGGTCTATCCTCACTTGACATGCCTTTCATGCACTGTCACCTCCTACTGGCCTATGGTGAAAGCTTGAACATTTCCAAGAAAAGCATCTTTATGGAGCTCATGGGTAAATATCCCTGAGACTGGGAAGAATTCTCTGCAGATATATGCTAAGTCATTGGGACTTACTCTTGGAAATAATCAGGCAATGTTGATGATGGTCAGAAAAGCATGTCAGAGACCGAGGCTTCTATAGGCTAAGAGTCAATTGGCAGCAGTGTGGCTATGTGGGCATAAGTGGGAAAGAAGATTAGAGACCCTGCTGAAAGCATGATATGAGAACCCCTGTTTCTCATATGAGCCTCTCAATCCTTCTTTGCCTGTTTACTTCCTTCACTTGCTTTTCTGTCTCGGCACTGAAGTCTGCCCTTCAAATGTACATGGGAAACTGAAAATTCAAACAAGCTTTAGAGCCATGTGTCATAGCTTCCCAGTTCTCTATCAACACCCCCCTGCCACTGTTGGAAGTGTTATTTATAGCTTGCTTGTGTGATAAAACCACTGTGTCAGGCACATCGATATCAACTGCTCTGAAAAGCAAATGTAAGCTACATTTTTGTACAATAGACTTGAGATTTCATAAAGGCATCGTTAAATATATCTTGTCACATGGCCTGTTTGAGCTGAGGATAGGAGTGTGGAAGGATTATGATTTCTATAGGGGAAGGTAAGAACTGGGAATCACAGTATAGCTGTAACATGTCGAAATCTTCCCTCATGGAAAGAACTTTCTGAATAACACAACTAGATGAAGGCTGCGCCAGGAAATTCACACTGGGCACCAACTGTCAAGGTCATGGGTGTTGTCAGACAAAACTCTCTCCCTGTCATCTCCATTTTCTGAGCAACCATCCCAGGCTTAGATGTGGATGACTAAGACTCGTGAGAATACCTTGTCTTGATGGGAAAACTTCCTGTATCACACATAAACTTCCCCTGAGGTCAGCTTTACCCAGCCACCCTCCCCATCCTCTGCTCCTTCACACCAAGATTGTCTCTTGGATCACCCTCAGCTTCCTGGTATCCATCCCATGACATGGCACTCCTTCAAGTCCTTCATTAGCCCAGTGCCTTCAGTCCGGGACTGCCTTGCTGATCCCTTGTTACCACTTGCCCCACTGCGTTCAGTGGCTTTTCCCAAACCCAGACCAGCATTCAGCTCAGTTGTAGCCTCATTTCTCACAGAGAAGTAGAATGGCTGATGTTGGTGACTGTATCCTGGTGGCCCCCATTCGGTTCCTGGCACCCCAGGAACATGAATGAAGTTGCCCTTTGCTTTCTAGACAAGGATGCTAAAGTCCGTGTTGTCTCTGATTCTCCAAACATTGCTTCCCTTTCAGCAGATCTGCCATGAGAACAAAGACTGAGATATAAGACACAGTGATTGCATGCAGTGAACATGATGACTTTGTCCATGGCACTGTGTACATCTGAAAGAGACCCTGGAGTCAATTTCAAAGGACAAATTTCCTGTCCTTCAAGAACCGTCCTTGCTAAGCCTTAGAGCCCTAAGTCTTTAAGCCCTTGCAACTCATCCTTATCTCACAGCTCCTCAAGAAACACCTTTTGAATCACACAGCTAGAAACCTCATGCCTCTTCTTGGTTTCTTTGCAATGTAGGTCCTCGGGATGCTTTTCCTGCCCTCCAGAGTTTTTGTGTTCCTCAAGCCTGGATCTGAGCATAGCCAGAGTCTTGTGCCTGTTAAGTCCTGAAGAACTACAGACATCCTGGGTTTCTGTCCAGAACCTACGTATCCTCTCTGCAGAAGTCCTTGGGGAGCAGAGAACTTGGATGGGGACATCCTAAAGTCAGCCCCAACAACAGACAACATTTGGTATCACAGGGAGGGTTTTGGGAAGGTCTTTCCTGATGCGATGGTCTTATGCATGAAGAGTCCTGTACTGCCTGGTGACACTGTTGTTTGGGTCTTCTGCTGTCTAATCGAGTTATGCACATGAAGCACGAGTTAGGAGGGATGCCTTTGATAAAGAGAAGCAGACTTAGCACAGTGGCCACTCATTTTCTCAGGAAGGAAAATGGGAACCACATGGAAAAGGCTTGTAGAACACAACCTAACTGTGGAGTTTGTTGAAGTAATGAGGTGGATGGTGAGAGTAATCAGGCTTTTGGGAAGGATTTCCCAAACTCCAGCTTTCTGCAGTGAAGGTAGGACTCTTCCTTGTGTCTCTCTGTGCCTTAAACTTATCACTGTCACAGCCCAGATCTGGGCAGACCCCACACATTTAATTTACTCCACACACTAGCCAGCAATGTTCAGTTCCCTAGCCCTTGCTGAGCTAGTCCCTTCTAGATTAACAACAAAAAGCAGTGATCATTAGAGCAAGATGTGGCTGGCCCCTGGTGATGTCAAATCCAGTTTGTACAAATCTGCCAGAGAAGCCAGGAAGCTGCTAAGAGCTCTCATGCAAATCTCTCTCTCGTGTTAGCACTTCCACATCTTCGTGCCAGACAGGGAAGTCTTGTTTAAAAGAAAAATAGATGAGTCAGCCTTACATCTGGTAGGGCGAGGAAGAAACAAGAGGCTTCCAAACAGTTCATCCTCTATGAAAGTCCCTTTGTCCAAAGTGAGTGGCTTCTAAACAGTTTATTCTCTGTAAAAAGTCCCTCTGTCTTTCCTGCTCTTGGTTTCTTCAGCTGGTTGGTTTTGTTCCAGTGATAACAGAACAAAAGTTTCCTCTTGGATTCCCATGCGGAGTTGTGGGGTTCCCCAAGGAGTCTCACAGAGGACACAGGGGTCTCCATCCTGTGCAAAGGAGCAGCGAGGACGCTGCAATGCTGTGAACTGGAGCTGAGCAGCAGGAACCCTGAAACTGTAGATATGGGACGAGCTGACAGGTACGTTAGTCATACGTCAGAGATGGATAGGCTGTCTTTGAGAATCATTCCTGGGCAGCATCCTGCTCCTCCCACATCTTATGGTCTGTCTTTCTTTCAGAGCACTGCGACAGGCTGCCCAGGGAGGTTTTGGAGCCCTTCTCTGGAGACAATCAAAATCCACCTGAACATGATCCATTGCTGTTTTCTCTAAGTGATCCTACTTTAGCAGGGGGGGTTGAACTAGATGATCTCCAGAGGTTCCTTTCAACCCCTAATACTTTGAATCCATGATTCTTGAATTTATCGGTTCTTAAAGATAGTTTCTTCTCTAGTGCTTCTATGGGCTGGAGGACCCTTTGGGGATATGGAGAAAATGTTGGGGTTTTTTGGTTTATTTTAGGACAAACGACTTGGCAGAGCTCTCTGTGTATCATCACTGCCTGTCTAATGCCAATTAATTATTAATCTGTGTAGAGCTGTAGGCATGAGCCAGTAACATGTTGAAGCATGGAAATTTGGGCAGGGTACTATTTTTAAGCAGGTCTGCACAGACCAAATGCCTGGTACCCCCCAATATCTTCACCATCACTGCTCCCTCAGGAAACAGGTCAATATCTTCACCCTGGCTGCAAACACAGCTCAGGGTCTTAATAAGGCTTGAGGAGCTTTTCAGCCCAGAGCCTTGTTAAATAGTTAGCCTAACGTGAATTATTCAGGCTGAGCTGGCCCCAGCACGGATGAGGCTGGAGAGGGTGAAGATGGCTTTCTTGGTGAGGTGCTGCTGAAAGCCCCTCTCAGGGCTGAGGGTTTAGCAGATAGAACCAAAGACAACTGGAGCAATAAAGAGTAGGCAGAGAGGAGGAAGGGGAGCAAGGGAAGGTTTTAGGCGTCCAGTACTGCTGCCCTTCCCTTACCCGAATGGCTCCTGTGGGTAATTATTTTAACCAGAACCTTTGAGCAGCAACTGCCAAGTACAAATCCTTCTCCTTCCATACTTAATTGAATTGAAAATTAAAAATGGACTCGCTCTGCTACTTGGCTGGACTTCTATTGCCAGTGCTCTTCAAGAAGGAAACAGCAGCTTAAGGACAAACGAGTTTCTCATCTCTTTGGTATGTCTCAGAGCCGTGTCACCAGATGGGAGAAGCGGTGGCAGTGGCACTGCATGGTGTAAAATGTTGAGCACGCCTTAAGGAATCACAGGCTCATGTAGATCCAATTATGCTCAGGATTGTCTCCAGAGTCTAGGACAGGGGTCTGGTATTTTAGCATACCAGAGCAAACTACGAGCTTGCCTGATAATGAGATACCAATGGGGGAAAAAAACCATCACATTTCTGTGGTACCAAGGCAGTGTGAGAGGAGAGACAGTGCCTGAGAACAGCATGTTATAGGGACTTCAGGTCTGCTAGGGAGCCGTGCTAATGATTTCCCAGTGGGTGGAACGGGAGAGGAAGTCTTATCTCCAGACTCCTCAGAGATAGTCAGTGGGAAAACACCGGCTCCAAAGCTAATTTTTCCGACTGACTAACAGAAGTGCAGAAGCCACAGATATGGCATGTGTTACGTGTCCAAGTTAAAACGGCTCGCACCAGCCCTGAATCACGAGTGCATTAGGTCAGACAGAAAGCCTTATAGGGAAGGCAAACGTAGTGACAGAAGTAACAGGAAGAGAAATACAAGATGCAGTCCCAACCATCTGAAATGCTACTGTATTTCATTTGCTTCTGATAGAAGTCTTCTGTTGTGGCAGGCAGACAAGGACACATCGTTGGTTGAAGTACATCAGCGTGGCTTGTCTGAAGCTAGAAAAACTTGATCGTCTCTGCTTGAAGATTTGCCGTTCCAACAAATACCAGAAACCTCCAGGTTTGTCACCAGAGGAGAGCCTGTGAGGAATTATCCTTCCTGCTTGACCAAAAAGATGACTCAAATGGGAAACTATCTTGCAGCAGTCTTCCTTCAGGATATGATGCCACAGCGTTATGAGGAACAGCGGTCCGGGCAACAACCCTGGAAGCCAGCTAAGCGGCCAAAAACCAGGAATGCCTGCCGGCTGGTGATGTTGAACAGGAAGGAACGGCAAAAAAATAGAGGGCTTGAAAACAGGACAAGTGTATGTATGAGCGTTTTGCTGGCGGTGTGTTCACTGCCAAGGAACTGGATGGCTGTACATGGAAGTTGGGCAGTCTTCATGGAGCCTGTATAGGAGCCGTGGTGATGCTGTAGACACACTCGGGAGTGAAGCACTATATACATCCTTTAAGGTCTGTTCTAGGCTGAAGTAGGAAGATTGGTGGGAGATTTTGGCTTTAGAGGAACAGAGAGCTGACTTTCATTCATGGCCTGTTTGTGGAGGTGGCACATCTCCATGGAATGGACTGCGTACAGGTTTTGGAGTGCTACGTGCTTGGCCCCAGCAGGGGTTGCCACACTTCAGAGCCCTGCAAGTTATCAGTGATCTAGTAAACACGTCCTGAAACACACCCTGTTTCTATTAATAGAGCCTTTCATTGCACAAACAGAGCCCAGTTCTTCCTTTATCTCATTGTCTGAGCGAGAGCTGTTGGTAAATGCCATCTTTATGCATTTCTTTCACACCACAGGGGGGTTGCTTTATGCTATAGTATGGTTATACACAACGGAGGGCACAGAGGAGCTAAACGGGCAAAACGATGTAGGAATCCACAGAACTTGTGTTTGTTGTGGCGAACGGCTGTAAAACCAGCAAGTCCATGATGAACATTATTTGCTATTCAGAAGATCTCCCAAGCCAATTCCATCAGCTATGTGATGTTCCATGGACGAGGAGAATCTGCTCTCATCTTCCAAGATGTATAGCAGATGGCTCATGTTTTATGAGTGGAGAAGACAACCCACGTACCTACACCTATACACACGCAGCAACAAACGGGCACACGCTCGAGTGGTGCTTGTTTTAGACCAGTGTAGTACTATGTCACCTACTTTTGGGTAGGAATTTGCTCTAGGTGCTCTTCTCACGCTTTGGCAACCTGGGTTTTCCATTCCAACGCTGATACTTCTCAGAGCCACGTTGCTCTTACAACCGGTGCTGTTGAGGTAGTAACGATTTCGGGATTTCTACCTAAAAACCTGCATCCTGAAATACATCTGTTGACCCCTGTTCAGCCTAGACCATCCCTTTTGTGTGTGTGTGTGTGTAGGAATTTGTTTGCTTTTTCTAAAAGAAGACAATAGATCGTAGCCTGTGATTTGATAGCGAGACTCGGCAGTAGTTTTGACTTTCGACACAGATGGCCTTTGCATTCCCACTTGTAAAATTCAGATTCAAAATCACATTTGCTTTGCTGCGAGGTCTGATCCTTTGACTCTGATTAAATCGTTGGCATGGAAGACACTTGTGAAGTACACAGAGAGGTAAATTAGTCTGGGTGAAAGAAGGGTGTTCTAGTGCTGGCCAGACTAATTGAAGTAGGTGAGGTTGCAGAGGTGTTTTGAGACAGCACTGGGCTTCACACTGTGCAGACTCTTTGTGCTACAGGAGTTCTCTCAACAGTGTTCAGGAGATTGCCCACCCAACTGCCTGACTACCAGACTTAACTGAGCACACATTTCAACTTACCTGCCTTTGGTAAAACCAACACCCTAGTAAATGCAGAAACACAACTGTATTAGAAAGCTTTTTACCCTCAAAGGCAGGACTTTCAATAGCCATCAACTAAACAAACACGAGGATGTTTTACCTTGGTTTGGTTTTTATCAACACTAATGTTATGATACGAATTGTACCATAAGGCTGGAACCCTCGGAGAGCCTGAGTGACTCGGCAGCTGTAAAGGATTTGTCATGTCATCCCGAGGATGTGACAGTGATTTATACTGATATGGGCATGATGACAGTGAGCCACATCCTGCAGACTCTGCTGAGCCACCAATGTACCGCTTTTGCCGGAGAAGGTCTGCGAGAGATAACGGTAGCCCTAACATCTGAATCTGCAGCAAGTTAGCACAAAGCCAAGACAAATATGTAGATGCTTCCTCTACAGACCCTTGTATCAGATGTGGGTGGAAGAGAACAGTGGACTAGACTGAATGCTGCTTTCCCCAGGCTCACAGGGTAACCACATGAGGAAGGCATCTCCATGCCCCTGGGGCACTTCCCTTATGGGACACGGTAACCCCATGCCTGGTAACCCCATGTCTGGAAAACAGATCAACTCCACCTCACTGCAGCCTCCTTTCAGGTAGTTGTAGACAGCAATAACGTATTCCCTGAGCCTCCTTTTCTTCAGGCTAAACACTGTTTCCTTCAACTGCTTCCAATAGGTCTTGTGCTCCAGATTCTTTACCAGTTGTGTTGTCTCTACCAGCTTTGTCTTTGTTGCAGACCTTCATTATCTGGAACAGTGACACATGTCTATGTTTTCAAGTCTAGCAGGAAGTTTCTTCCACATACATTACTACCTGTAGTTGCCTGAGTCCTGCTGCATGAGGGAGGCCTCTTCAGTCCCTACTTACCAGCTAGTTCTGAGCAGTGTCTGCATGCCTGTATTTCTGTAATCTAGCTTCCTACCTGAGGTTCGGGTAGCCCTGCTGAGAGTTAATCCACTCCAGTGTCAGAGCTCCAAGGGTCACTAAAATGCCTGAGTTTTCCCACCATCTCTAGATGCTCTCCCTTGGGAAGTACCATCCCTCGTGTACACGAGCGTGTACAGTATAGGCATATAAAACCTGGAAACTCTGGGAAGGCAGCAACCTCCATGACCTTACAGGCACTGAGCATCTGGTGTAAGTGGGAGCTTCCCCTGGAAGATCGATGCAAGCTTTGTCCCATGTGGGTTATACGTCACGATTATATACATTAAAGTGTTCGGAGCTTAAAATACACTCCAGATGCTTTCTCCAGCCCTTTCCTCCCACTCAGCTTGACTTTTCCCCAGTTGATTGCTTTGTTTGCAGAGAGCCAGTACTTTGCTTACTTACCAGACCAACCATTTTTCAGCAGACCAGAAGCTGCCGTGTAAGCGCAGGGCAATGCAGCATCGCAAGCTGAGAAGCTGTGGTGTGTCAGAGCGGGACGAGCAGTCAGAACGGGAGTCTTCAGCTGCACCCAGCACCAAGCAAACTCTAGGTTTTGTGAAGTCAGCAGGAGTTTTCCCAGCAATCCTATGAGTACAGAACCAGGCCAGTGCTGGGAAGTTTTGACAATTGCAATCTGCCAAAGAACTAGAAACGAATCCTTCTGTTTTGGTTTTTTTAATGTTTCCTAAGCCATGAACATTTTGGGCTACTTTGAGTCCCAGGTGACCTCCTTGCTTTGCAGCTAGACTCTCCATCTCTTTGTCTGCTCAGCGGCAGGTAAACACCACAAAGACACAAAGATCCCCCCCACCTTTTTCTTTATGTTTGCCTTTGCACTGCAGCAGGGGGATCCTTCCTGATCCCTAGAGGAGGAAGCAACGTGGTCCTGTTCTACAGAGAACAGCTCACAAAGGTGGTTCTCTATGCACTGATTGTGGTACAGCACAGAAATGTGAAAGGAAGAAGCAAACACACTGGAATGTGACCCAAAGAGGGGCAGCAGTTAGCAACAACCACGGATGCAGAACAGAGATCTCATAGAATCATAGAATCATAACGGATTGGAAGGGACCTCAAAAGATCATCTAGTCCAATCCACCTGCAACAGCAG
>JAOXOE010000001.1:90883375-90928428 GCA_028565055.1 Phoeniculus purpureus
CAAGGCAGGATTGGACATGGCACTTGGTGCCATGGTCTAGCCTTGAGCTGTGTGGTAGGGGTTGGACTTGATGATCTGTGAGGTCCCTTCCAACCCTGGTAATACTATGATACTATGATACTATGACATAAAATTACTGCCAGATGTTGATTAACATGTGACAGGGTTCAGACAGCTGCAAGCAAAGCAAAGATAACTCGTGATCAGGGTAATGGGGGAGGCCTGCATCTGGCACAGCTTTTGGTTTCTCAAGAACTCACTTGGCAGTGTTTTCATGTAAGTACCCCCCATACTGTTGGGGTGAAGAAAAAACACCTGCTGGTAGCAAGTATAGAATGGAATCACAGAATCACAGAACATTAGGGATTGGAAGGGACCTCGAAAGATCATCTAGTCCATTCTCCTGCCACGGCAGGAGATCACGTCACACAGGAACATGTCTAGGCAGGTTTGAAACGTCTCCAGTGAAGGAGACTCCACAACTGCCCTGGGCAGCCTGTTTCAGTGCTCTGTCACCCTCACTGTGAAGAGGTTCCTTCTCATATTGATGTGGAACCTCTTATGTTCCAGCTCACACTCATTGGCCCTTGGCCTATCACTAGATGACACTGAGAAGAGCTCCATTCTCCTTACACCCACCCTTTCCATATTTTTATACATTAATGAGGTCACTCCTCAGTCTCCTTTTTTGCAAGCTAGAGAGATCCATCTCCCTCAGCCTTTCCTCATTAGGGAGATGTTCCAGTGGTGCAGAGGGGCCATCAACATCAGCCTTCCCCAGCCTGCAACCATGAGAAGGACCAAAGGACTGGTGGAGACACTGAAAATTCTGTGAAGCTGAACAAGCGAAGAAGAGCTAATCACCTATCACCACCACCATACTCCTCCATCTGTAAAGCCGACTGTGTTGAGAAACTGATTGAAAAGACAGCCAGAGAAACCAAGATATTTCCCAGATATCTTTGGGGTGGGGAGATCTGAGCCTGGCAGACACCACACTGTCCTGCAGTGGTGATCTAACCTCTTAACTACGTTCTCTTCCTTTCCTTTTTTCCTCTCCTCTACTCTCTGTGTTAGACATCTAGTAATTTTAGTGATTTCTGCATCTTCTGAGTGTGGAATCTGATAATTCTAGTAAACTTTGACTTTCATGTAGCAGAAGACCCATGGCATATGTCCCCTCAACTCAACCCCAGGTGAATTCATGAACCTGAGTCACTCCGTTCTTATCATTCAGGACGAGACAATACCATTACCCCTTGGGATGAGACACTGCTATGAAAATTCAGGGAAAAGTCACATTCCCAGCAACACTGCTATAACATGCCTGTGTACCTCTTTATTAGCAACTCATGGTAATACTGGATGTTTATGCTAAGCCCACAGAGAGAAAGCTTAGCATAATGCCTTTGCCATATACCTGGAGAAGGATGGCGGACTTTAGTTACTTACTTATGTAAGGAAGGCAAAGCCGGACACTGGAAAGGCTGTCTTCTGTTTAGCTACACAGCAAGCACACCTTTGTGGTGGGTTTTCAGCATAGTATCCTCAAAGCAGTGAAGCTTAAGGCTGAAGATAAACACATACCTACCTGCTCTGCTGAACTAGACCCAGAATGCTGAGTAATTTGCTCAGGCAAATCTCCGGTGCATTTGAACGATGAAGAAAAATAACACCAAAATGTCACAAGCCATTCCAGATGTGTTCTGAGAATTTATTTGTATACTCTTGGAAAATGATCTTGAGTGCTGAGAAGAAACCAATCAATAGGTGATATACTGTGCATGTGGCAGACTGTTTGGTAGGTTAATATTGCCTGTCCACAGTTTTGCGCAGAATATCCAGCCTGGTAAACTCATTTAATTGTTCCATTCCAGAAGACAAGACAATTTGATGCTTAAGTGATTGCTCATACTGTCCAAATTCATATAAAACCACTGATTTTGGGGTCATTGATTGCTTCTCTTGTTTGTTACTTTTGCAAAAGGCACTTCTTGACCCATTCCTCCAGCCTGCTCAGGTGTTTTTGAGTGACAGTCCTTCCACCAATGTACCTTCCGTTTAATGTCACCCGCAGAGCTGATGAGGTGTGTTCTTCACTTCTTCAGATTGTTGATGGACATATTAAAAAAAACCAAACATCTGACTAAATCCACTTGTAACTAGATTCCAGAAAGATTAGAAACCTTCACCAAAAACTCTTTGAATCTGTCATTTCAGTGAGTTTTTTGGCCTCACATAATAGTCCACTCACTCAGACTTCAATAACCTGATTTTGACAGAAGGATTCAGTGGCAGACTGTGTCACAAGCCTTCCTAATGTCAAGGTAGACAGCATCCATAATTTTTCCTTTATCCTCAGACTAAGATATATCATCTTAGCAGTTAAAAATGGGTTATAAAATAATTCATTGTAAATATATATATTTGCTATAATACATATGACCTTTCCCTACTATCTTATTCCAAGTAAACCTTGAGTCACTTGGATGAACAAAATATTCTTACAATGTGCTGACTCATAGAATCAAGTAACAGTTTAGATTAGAAGGGATATTAAAGATCGTCTAGTTCCAAAACCCCTGGCATGGACAGAGACACCTGCCACTAGACCAGGTTGATCAGAGCCCCGTCCAACCTGGCCTTGAACACTTCCAGGGAGAGGGCATCCACAGCGTCTTGGTTAAACGTTTTCCAGTGCCTCATCACCCACACAATAAGGAAATTCTTCTTTGTCTCTAACCTAGATCTTCCCTTTTCAGTTTAAAATCATTCCCCCTCATCCTATCACTACACTCCTCGATGAAAAGTCCCTCTCCAGGTTTCTTGTTTGCCCCCTTTAGGTGTTGGAAGGCTGCTATAAGGTCTTCTCAGATCCTTCTCTTCTCCAGGCTGAACAACCCTAACTATGGCTGCCTTTCTCCATAGGAGAAGTGTCCTATCCCTGTGGTAATTTCTGTGGCCCTCCTCTGTATTTGCTTCAACAGTTCCATATTAAGGTCTCCAGTATGCCACTTAGGATCTCACAAGAGCAGAGTAGATGGGGAGAATCACCTCCCTCAATCTGCTGTTGGCTATGCTTCGTTTTTTGTAGCCAAGAAGACAGTCAGCCCTGTGGGATGTGAGTGAACATTGTAGGTTCATGTTGAGCTTCTCATCCACCAACACTCCCAAGGTCTTTTTCCGCAGGGCTTCTCTCAACCCACACATGATCCAGCCACATTCCAGGCAACCCCGCTGGCTCAACCGGTGACCCAGCGGCCCCGGGGAGGGAGCGGTGTTTCAGCACACTGGACAGCGCCCGCGGGGCCGCGCAGGCCGGGTCGGGGGTCCCGGAGCACGCCCGCGTTGGGAAAGCAGTTCTTCGGCCCTTTCCGCAGGCCCACAGAGACCTGGCCTTCGCCTGGACGGTGGAAGGGGTTTGGAGCAGTCGGTCCATGAGCCTGGGCTACAGTTCTTGCACTGGGATATAAGAGACAGATTTCAAACAGGTGCAAGGAGAGTTGGTTTTGGGTCTCCGGTCCCAGTGATTTCTTGTCTTGTATTGAAAAGTCTCTGTCCTTTCTTTTTAAATTCACTTCAGATAACAGTGGCTTTTACTGATTGCAATGCAAGTTTTCAAAAGAAAAAATTATCCATGAGCTACACAGTAGTGAATCTGTTAGGATGAGATCACAAAGTGCTGTCATGAATTCATGATCTGCCAGTGCATTTCATGCAGTAAATGAGACAGGATGAAAGAGAAAAAGAAGAATCTGGGGCATAGGAGATATTAAAAACCGGGGAGGTTTACTTTATTAAACTCACCTATGTACAATCCTCCCTGGTTGTCTTCTATTTGGTGCTGGCCTTCAGGTCACAGATAGAGTTGCTCATTGGCTCCTTCCATCCCTACAAGAGAGGCATCCTCTTATTTAATTTCCCAATGAGTTAAGAACCTTATCTTTACATGGCCACTGCTCTGAGAGCAGGTAAGTCCTACTTTGTCACTTGTGTCTAGAGCTTGAGTGTCCTGCTCTGTTCCTGATCCTCTCTCAAAGCCAGAAGCACTAGTACCATGGGCTGACACAGGTTTTTCAATCCCTGTTCCCTTCTTAGATCTCCTTGTGAAGACATGACTCTCTCTTGCAAAGAGATCTTTCGGGTCCCCCAGAAATTCAGCACATTCTGCTCCTTCATGTATTACTACAACCTGTCTTTTCAAAGCCACCATGAACAGGGGTGATGGTCTCCAGCTTTAGAAGTTTCCTCTGAGGAATCCCATAATACCAGGGAGCTTCGAACAGAAGAGGAATGTGACTGTCTGTACATTCCACACATCCATCAGTTACTGTGAGGAACATCTCTGAGAGCAGAATTATCCAAGTACTGGGAAGCTGCTATACGAGCAAAGGCTGAGAGAACTGGATTTGTTCAGCCTTAAGAAAACAAGGCTCAGGAGACACCTTACCACCATGTTCCAGATTCAAAGAAGATGGAATCTTGCTTCTTAGAATGAATCACATGGAAAAGACAATGAGTAGAAGGTATTCCTGGGGAGATTCTGATTAGACACAATAGGAAATTCTTTTCATAAGAAGGACAATTAGTCATTGGAATGATCTCCCCAGGGGAGTGGGAAAGTCCCACACATTGAACACTGTTAATATTCCAGTAGACAGTGTGCTGGGCCATCCAGTGCAGATGGTGCTTTCTGCCAAGGAAATTTGAACCAGATAACTCTTCTAGTCTGGTGTTCTGTGATCCCACAACGGAGATGAGGACCCTGGACACAGCTGGAAATGACGACTCATTCATCACCACCTGCCTGCGAGACAGAGATGGGGACAACCCTGGCACTCCCTCTGTAACATTAATAATGATGGCCACCCCCTCACACCTGTGTGGAACTCCAATCCGGTGCCTGTGGGGTGTCTGTGAGTACAAAGTGGGGTGACATACCTCTCACCCAGCCGCCGCTCACGACGTGGCGGTTCGCAGTTCCGCCTTCCCGCCGAGCCCCAGCTGTGCTCTCAGACGCTCCAGGCGCTGCCGCGGGTCCCACTCCCCACCTCGGAGCGGACCATGTCGGGGGAGCTGTTGCTATTGCTGCTGCTGGCGCTGCCCTGCTCGAGGCCGGCGGGTGAGTGTGGGAACAGGGGGGACCGGACGACTCGGGAGCGGGGAGAAGGGCAGCGGAGCCGCTTCCCGCACTCCCAGGTCGAGGGGCTCAAGCTCCGACTCCTCCAGTCCTGGCCAGGCAGGGAGGAGCCGGTGGGGTGGGGAGTTTGCAGCGGGGAGATTCAAAGAGGCTAAAAACGAATAATCGTCCAAATTAATTAATGGAGTCGGCTTTTTTCTTTCTTTCGAGTTTTGTAAAAATCAAAGTCTTCTCTGGCAGAGCAGCCTGAAACAGGAACTTGGATGGGAGCACGTCAGTTGTGATTTTGTGTGTTTTGTTTGGAAATGTTTGTGTGTCCTTTGGAAAGAGGTTGATGCCTTGCATCGATTTTTCTTATTTACTTGTTGGCCTTTTTAAAGGTGTTTAAATGATGCTTTAATGAATGAATATAAGAAGTGAAGCTCTCAGGTATCCCCTGCTGCTCTAATTGCCAGTCCCCACAGTGAGTATAGACAGCAGCTGGAGAACAGCTGATGAGGAAATGAGGTGAACCTGCCCTGACACACCCACCTCCTCTCCCTCTCTCCCCCCGAACTTGCCCTAGTGCCCCACGCCAGCACCAGGAATGTCCTGAGCTAAACCCATCGCCTGGGCTGTGCCATAGCTGGTGTGAGGTCTTGAGACTTTCTAATCACCGTCGGCAATGTCATCCTCAGCTGCTTAATCATAACACTGTAGTGTAGCCTTATCTAAAACCTTGCCTCTCCTGTATTAAGCAGAAGCATCTTCCATCTCTCCCTTCCCAGCACTCCTGGCATAGTATGCTCTCTTCTACCTGTGCCCTGCATGTGCTGCAGGGTCAGCAATTTGCTGCTGCATCTTCCTGTCTTTACCTGCAGGTATCCTGGAAATACAGACACTGTCTTACTCAGAGGACAGGTTTCTAGTGGCATTTTCCACACATCCTGCTGTGGCGGAGGGGTTAGTGCTCTGACAGACTGTTCGTAGAGATGCAGGACACCTCTGGGGAGCTCTTGAATTTTCCTAACAGTTCCTCCTCTATCTACTATTGTCACAGCTAGGGCTTTTATAAAATGCAGAAGAAAATTCTAAGTAGAGAAAGAAAATACAGATAAGTTTATGTCAACAGGTTCAGCATGAAATTCTCCACTGTTATCTCCTCTTCTGTTTCTATAAGCCACATGCCAAAGACAGGCACATTATTACAATCATACATTTCTCCCACAAACCTGTATGTTCTGCTGTGAGAGAAGGGGATTATGTCATGGATCTCCACAGAAGGATTTGCTTTCTGATGCTCCAAAACTGTAAGTACATACTTGAAACTGTCAGGCTTCTGTGCTAGTTTATATTTATGTGTAGTTCTATCAGTTTAGGTTTCTTCATCTATGGAAACAAGAGATGTGGTGTAATCTTTGGTGAGAAAAGCACAGCTGGAGGGTCTTTACGTTCCTTATCTACGTTACCTAGAAAAGGCAGGAAAAATAAGCATGATTCTTGTGAGGTATCGCTGTGGGGATTAGAGACATTCTTACTTCCGATTTAGGAATCGTATAGAAATATAAGAGAAACATACTTCTTTTCAGGGCTAAGACTTCTGTGGCCTGAAACAGAAACTTCTCTCTAGCATGTTGAAATGGAAAGATAATATTGCAAATCTTGCTGCAAGATATTACAGCTACTGTTCTGGCTGGAAAAGAACATCCAGATATGTACAGCACATCTCTGATAAGAAATGTTTAATAAGACTTAATGCTAAAAAAAAAAAAGAAGTAAAAGAAAATTTAACGATCCACTTGGTCCCTTCTGCTACCTATTAAGCCATGGCTGAGCATCAGAAGTGTTTTCTCAGCTGATCATATTCTAAACTGCTGTTCCTCTTCTGAGAACTTGGAAGAGATACTCGTGCCATTAACAGACATTGCAAGAAAAACAGAGCCACAAGTAGTACGTTATATACAGTCAAAAGCCTGTCAAGATATACTACAACCTACCAGAAGACCACTGGACAAGACAACAGCTCAGTGAAATTTACCAGCACAAGAAAATATCAGTTTAGCCCTTTATCTTTCTTGCTGCTGGCTGTTGTAAGAAAGTACTTTGTGGTTTTTCTGTCAATGTGCTAGTCAGAGCAGTGCAATTTGGGTAGGAAGAAATCGGCCAACGTGCATAAAGCATCTATTTGGGAAAGCACTGCTCTTCAGTGCTACTCACAGAAACAATCAGCTACACTGATATTAATCTTTTTTGGAATTAATTTGTTCTGGAGGTAGTCCAGGCCCCATTCACGCACAGAACTGGAAACCTAGTTATGGCATGCTCATTTGGCAGCAGGTTAAAAGCTCTTAATACTTCGGAAACTAAGTCCCAGCACCTACTTTAGTATAAACTACTCTCATAGACATGTTTTGGGTTTGTTTGGGGTTTGTTTTTTTTTTTTTTTGCAAATGGTTAAAGATTTCAGAATGCTGCTATTCATTCTATCATAGTAGACATGAACAGAGAGAACTATACTGATTTCTTCTGATCCTGCTGTGGAGAGGCAATTGGACTAGATGATCTTTTGAGGTCCCTTCTAATCCATACTGTTCTGTAATCCTTATACTCTTTGAAATCCGTGATGATGTGTTCACTGATGCCAGGATATCACTCTACTGTATTAACTGGATGACTTTTTCCAGACATATGGGTACAGCTATGGAAGCAGAGACCATAAATCCCTGGTATTTCTGCACCCTCCAGGGAGTCACTGAGCAGCAGTGGCATTAATCCATTTGTAGAAAGAGCTTCACTGCCTGGGGCAAGGCTTCTTAGCTCAGTTACAATATCAGAGTGACAGAGCTGTGCTGATCATAATGCCAGGGCCAACTTACCTGGTCTGCCCTCCACGACACACACAGTTGGTGTGCTCAGAACTTTTTAATCGAAATTCTTTTTGCTCATCAATTTTCACCGCTGACTTATGGAAATAACTTTATGTAGTTATCGGTTCTGCAATATACACACACACCAAACCAGTTAGTTTGTTCTGGATGAAGATAGTACTCTGAGAGGCATAAAACCAGTGAATTTTCTTACATGTCATGGCTGTGTGCTGATATCTTAAAACCAGTCAAGATTCTAACATCCAGTAATCATCTGCTGAAGTGTATCTTGGAGAGACAGATTGCTCTTTAACCATATTCTAAATGTATTTTGGTTTCCAAGTATTTTATACAGTATCTTCAGGTAATCCCTGGCTAGTCTGACTCGTGCAAATCAGTGGTGATAAGCTGAGCTCTCTCTTAGGTATGGAAGTTAAGAGTGTAGCCATCTCCTATTCCTCTGCGTAGTCCACATAGTTGTGGTCACAACTTCCACTCTGTGATTTTGTAACCCACAGCACTACTTGTGATGAAAGAGCAATTGCTGTCCTGGGAGAGTCTTGGTACCTCAGTCTCTTCAGTGATATATCCAAGGTGATTTTACAAGGTTTTGGAGCATTACCATACACTGACAATCCAAAAAAAAAGACTGGGATCCAATCTCAAGCACTGGGCACTTGGCCAGCCACACTGCTTACCTGGTAGCTCCATCCTTAGCTTGTCTTTGCTTTTCAAGGATGTCTTGCTATGAAAAAGAAATGCATCAGGACATTTTTATTTCACCACAGGGGTGTGTTTTGTGTTTATTTTTATGTCTATTGGAGATTCAGAAAGAAAGAGAGTATTTTTAAAAACAATGGGACTTTTTCTAAAAGGAAAGCATAGCTGACTGATGAAGCACTAAAGGTTAATTATGTTTAGTTATCTGTTATGTTCTTTATAACGTTTAAGAAAAACAATATTCAGTCTCAGCCAAGAGCATATGGTATTCTTCTTCAGTTTGTCTGAAGGAGAGGTAGGTTTGCAGTAAAAAAAATAAGCAAAGTACTAGCAGATGACTGATGGCTGGGAAGAAACCTAACAAGGCAGATATGAGACAACACTGGACACTTCAGCTGAACAAACAGATTTACAATAATTGGCTTTGCACTGAATAACTAAACCATGACAACTTGGGATAACTGCAGGGCTACTGATGATCCTCAGCCTGTTTTACTGTTTATTCATAGTTCCTGTCCTCTGAGGTGCCATCATGGGGAAACTCTGCTCTGTTCTGAACCACATCTCTGCATGTGATAATTTTTCAGGTATGCAGTTCTCCTTTCTAAAAGCCTGTACTCTAGGATCTGAGGCTCAGGGCTCAGAGATCTGCTATCCTACGAAAACTAGCTCGAGGACACAGAATCACAGACTCATGTAATGGCTGGAGGTGGAAATTTCCTCTGGAGATGATCTCATCCAACCTCACTGGTCAAGTAGAGCCGCTTAGCACTGGCTGCCCGGGAACATGTCTAGACAGCTTTTGAATATCTCCAACATTGAAGAGTGCACAGAATCTACAGGCATCCTGTGTCACTGGTAGCTCACACATGCAATAAACAAAAGATTGTTTCTTGATGTTCAGATGGCCCTATCTGTGTTTCAGTTTCTGCCCATGACATCTAGTCCTGTCACTGGGCACCACTGAAAAGAGTGTGTCTCCATCTTCTTTGCACCCTCCCTACAAGTACTTATATGCATTGGAAAGTTCTCCCTGAGCCTTCTCTTCTCCAGGCTGAGCAAGTACCAGATCTCTGAGCATTTCCTTACAGGAGAAATGCTGCAGAATCTTAATGATTCTAACAGCCCTTCAAATTTCCATGTGTCTCTTGTACTGGGGAGCCCAACATTCCAAGTGCAGCCTCATCAGTGCTCATCTCACTTGACTTGCTGGCAACACTTAATGCAGCCCAGGATTTTTTGTCCACCTTCTCTGACTCAAGGTCATGCTGTTCACTCATGATTATCTTGGTGTTCACTGGGACTCCCCAGTCTTTTTCTGCCAAGCTTCTTTCCAACTGTCGGTACTCTATCATGCACTGGTGCCTGAGGATGTTCCTCTCCAGGTGCAGGAGTATCAATCCATGTTGTCGAGCTGCATGCGACATATGCAGGAACACCTACAAGAAGGTTATGTTCCTTAATCTTAAATTGAAGGCATGGCAACCCACATGGGTCCCAGGTTATGTGAGCAAGGTTGAGGGACTAGAGTCATCGCAGTGCACGTCTGTACTGTGCTAAGTGGTGGTCCAAACACCCCCCCTCACTTTGTTCCCAAGCTTGGCTATGGCTGGATACATCACTGTGGCATTTGTGAAATCAGAATGGAGAATCCAACTACTTCTTTTCCCACTTTTACTTTAAAACAGCAAGGAAAGGACCAATGTTGAGATATTTTGGTACTTCCTCCCCATCCAGAAACGAGATATAAACAAGTAGTTCTACAAGCAGCAGAACTGATGGCGCCTTGTTTCCTGTGACCTTTTATCTCCTGTTTGGATTACACTGCATCCACGAATGTGAGCTTTGTTCCAAGCTTTTCCCATGGTGTGGATACTATACTGTTTCTCCTGCATTAGGAACCTTTCATTGAGCCCTTCTATCCACATATGAAGTGAGATAGACTATATAGGCCTGTACAAACTCCAGACAGTGGGGAACCACACTCACAATAAGCATGAGCAATGCAGCAGATGTTCCCAGAAGTGCAAGCTGAGATAATAGTGTCGTTCAGGTATTTCGCTTCAGCTGATTCCCTGCAGGACCAAAGGGACCTCTTGCTTCATTTTTTTTCATCTTTCCTTAGCATGGATGCTTCTGGGCTCATGCTAGGCATGCTACATCTTCAATCCTGTTTGGCAGGTTACACTTTTTGATCTGAAATTGGACCTGGGAAGAATAGTTTAGAAGAAGTGCATAAAAGGAAATACCCTTTCCCCAATAATATCCTTTTCTGAGTATCTTTGGTTAGCATTTGGTCACTCTGGGTGTCAGGTCCTGAGAATGACATATCACAGCAGATGGTTTATGTGTGTTAGATAAAGGAACCATTAGGGTTGTAGCTCAGTCCATCTATTTGTTAACATTTTTGGCAGGGACTGAAGGGAGGTTTACATTTTGGAGTATGTGAGGAAGATTAATCATCCTTCAGTCTTGGGTGAGATGCTCAGCTGATGTAAAGTGATGTAATTCCACATGACTCAGAGCAAGTATGTTGATTTATACCTGCTAAATATACTACATCTACACCACATTCAACTTGTTTTTCCAATTAGAATTAAGATCATGGCATAAGCAGTGCCATGGAATAACTCTTCCATGAGTTATTCCATTATTTGAAACGTTAGCAGAAGGAAATACTGTAACCCTCAGATTCCATACTGAATACATACACCAGTATGTAACTGTACACAGCTGTGTGGGAGGACCTACGGACACTCTCAGTTAGTAATTTTTATTCTCAATCATTTGGGAATTAAAATTAATTATTAAGAGCCCAAATGACTTCCACTCAAAATAAGACAGGATTCAGCTTGGAGTAGTCTTGATAGGTTCAACATGTTAATAACTTTCACTGGGTCTTGGAAAAAATAATTAAATACTTAGCAATAACTTACAAGTAAGTCTTTAAGGCAAATGTAACGCCTCTGAAGTCTAACATACCTCAGTGATCTTGTAAATTCATGTGGCTTGCAAAGAGTTTCAAGACTAGTTATAAAAATGCTTGATACTTTCAAAGTTGTCCATGAAATACATACAGAAAAAGAAAACTTCTCAAAGTACCTGAGTGACTTCATACTTCAAGCTATACTCTCCAAAGCCCTTGAGTACCTAGGAGCATCAGAAATCCACACTAGAGATCACACTCCATAGATATTTAGGAGCTTAAAAAAACAGGTAGGAAGTAGAATCTTTATTGTAAGATCATAACATTTAAGAAAGGTTTTGTAAGATTTTAAAATACAAGATATTAAAAATCCCACTAGGCAACTTTCTGTTTCTTCAGGCATGCAGATACAACAGAAAGTCTCATCTGAGCCCTTAGGCAAAGATGCTTGTGGAAAATTGAGTTGATTAAAACATGCTATTCGATACTTACCGTAATCTACAGAGGTCAGTAAGGGACTGGTCTCAAAACATCTGGCTAGAGTATATAATTCATTGTTCAGAGGTGGTAAATATATTGGAATTTTCCTGTTTCCTTTGGGAACCTAGGAGTCTAAACTACCTCAGTGAAGCTAATTATTTTTTCCTGTAATTCATCCTTGTTTCCTTTGCATAACTTCATCCCATTACTCATAGGCTTTCCTCACGGCTCACGGTCCCTCCGAAATTTAAAATCGCTTATGTTTGTATGTGATACATACAGAGCTACTTTCTATGTCCCCTAGCACTGTCGTTAGATTCCATTATACCTGGATAGATTTTGAAAATCATCTTCTCTGACAAAACCATTGTTGTGTCGCTAACATGTAATTAGTTTGTTACTTGAAAACCCCACAAAATTCTAGGCTGCTGTAATGGATTTCAAAAATTTGCAATGAACTGTGTTTTAATAAAGTTCCAGTTTGGTTTATTGCACAACTTACAAATGAGTAACATTTATTGTTTAAACTACACTAGGAGCAGATGACAAAAACTGGTTCGAACGACTTTTCATCTACGCTGCCAGACTTTCCATTCTCTTACTCTGGGGTGAACCTCTGTATTTCTTCAGGAGTCTCAGTAGTTTCAAGTGTGGGGTGATACAAGCTGCAAACCTCATCCTGACTTTTGATGTCCACAGGTTTCTGCTTATCCACAAGTCCATGAATGATCCTACAGAGCTCAGGCTTTTCTGGTGCTGCTTGGTCTTTTGAAGCTGGCAAATCTAACTGGTACTTGTGTCTCTAAAAGACTATTCTACAATTGCAGCCTACTGGAGTACAAGAAATACTACTATAATTTAGCCTTAAACCTGAAGGTTAGGTCAAAGGCAAAAAAGCAGCCAAATCACACTCATCACAGACAGCATCCACTCATTTCAACAGCCTTGTATTTAATTTACAGAAACCTTAACTAAATGGTAGTTTTGGACAGTCCACTTCTTTTGTATCCAGGTTCTTTTTTGAAAAGAGAATTATCTATTTTTCAGAGAGGGCAAAGTCATTCCTCCAGTTAGTAATATGGAGTTGAAAGAGATACTTAATGAAATTTAGCATCACTTTGAAGACACATCCTGTTATTTTCTTCAATTTCTGAAGGCCATCACTTGTATCACAGTATCACAGTATTACCAAGGTTGGAAGAGACCTCATAGATCATCAAGTCCAACCCGTTACCACAGAGCTCAAGGCTAGACCATGGCACCGAGTGCCATGTCCAATCCTGCCTTGAACAGCTTCAGGGACGGTGACTCCACCACCTCCCTGGGCAGACCATTCCAGTGGCCAATGACTCTCTCAGTGAAGAAGACAGGAGATCTAGAGAGGTTTATTCAAAAGCACAGCCACTTCCTGAGACTTTTGACATTGTCCCAGTTTAGGTTTCAAAAATAAAGGATTAAACTGTATTTCTGGGTTTCTGAGTATCCCAGACTAGCTCCATAGGAATGAGAGCTCTTGTGTCACAGATGGCTACACAGAAAGGGCAGGCGAGTTGCTATTGCTACCCAGTGTTGGTCCTGACGTCTTTGCTGTTTGCCTACCAGCCATTAAAATGCAATAGTGTTTCTCATGAGTGTGTGGCAGCTCATTTGGCGATATGGTTAAATTCCACTTCAGCTAAATACATGGAGGAACTTCTGGTTTTTCCTTTTACTTCTGTAATAGCCGTAGAGTCTCACTCCTACACAATTCCATCTGCAAACCAACAGGGTATCTGGCTCCAACATAAAAATGCCTCATAGATCTTCTAGCACAATACAAACACTAACAGAAGACTGGATGGTCAACGTGTTTTGCAAAAGCTTGAGATTTTACTCTTATGAGTTAAAAGGCAAAAGATTTGTAGACAGACCAGGATGTGGCATTTCAATGCTAGGTGGAGCAATGAACTCATGTTCTACTTCTTCAGTAATGCCCTTAGATACGAATCACCAGTCGTGGCACAGTGCAGCTAAATTCTTAGAATTCCTTATCATATTTCCTCATTACCACCAACCCAATGGTACACGGAGCCTAAACTCCCATATGTGTTCCACAAACAGTTCTGGGTAATTCTTTTTCAAGTAGCTCCAGACTTTTCTTCCCCTTCTTTGTGTCCATTCATACTTGATTATACCTCCTGCTTTCCAGCCTGCTGTGTTCATTCGCTTAGATGCAGCTGACTCACATCTGGGACAGAAACCTTTGTTCTTCTGTCTTTATGTTTGCACATCTCTACCTAGTAGTGATACATAGAGAGCAGCCTTTTGCTAGCCAGATGGGATGAAGAAGTTCTGTGCAATCTACTACTTGAAATTACTGTATTTTGCTCTTCTAATACACTCTTCACAGGCATTGTGAAATTATTAATGCCTCAGGGCAGTCATCTCCACAGGACAAGAAGAGGTTTCGTGCTGTTGTACAGGATATGATGAACAGTTGGCTGTGCAGGGCTGCAGAGACATTTGAGAACAGCTGGAAACTTTACTCCTAACTGCCTGATGTAGGGAGATGTTCCTGGTGTATATCTTTGTGACAGAACCAGCCAGAAACATCTAAGCATCAAATCCACCTTGTGCAAGGAGATGGGAGAATGGTGTGCCCTCTCTGTGGGAAGACAGCTAGGAGGCACACAGAATCCTTCGGCAGAAGTCATGCAATGTCAGTGTGTGCCCTTCAGAGCCATATACCTTGGGGGCATCCCATGGAGAGAGAACTCCTGGTCTTCTTTGTGTTTCTGCTCAGCAGCAGCAGAATTTTGAAAGGGCTTGGTGTATTTTTAAAAATCTCCCGAAACTTGTATCCTAATATTGAGCAAAATGTGATTGTTTGATTTCACTTGGCACACATCCCATTTTCTTCAGGAAAACAAATCTGTGAGTTCTGTCTTGTGCTACTGCAAGACCTTTAACAACTCCCAGGGCTTTCTGCCTTCTTTCTCTTCCAGCCTGAGAAAGACCAGAGAGTTGCAAAAACCCATTTCTTTGATTTGGAGAGTAAACTGGAACACTGTTTATGGTAGGACTCAAGGAAGGTGGTGATCCAGCACTAAAGACATCTGCCTATTCTCAAAGAGTGTTACATTAGCTGGTGCTCAGCCAACTCCAGGGCTGCTGATTTTAATACCATCACAAGAAAAGGGTTGGCATGGACACAACTTGTGTTTTGGGTCTGCTTTGCAGAGCTGCAGCCTCCAAAGAAAAAGAAAGTAGAGAGGAGGGGAGCAGCAATGAACCTGATTCCTGGCATGCAGCTGAAAACCAAACTTCTTATGGGCTGAGTACTTGGGTTTTTGCACAAAAGTGTTCAAGTGTCTTTAATTTGAGCAACTGTCAATAGATTGTCTTTGGATTTGCTTCTTTAGCAGAGTAGGGCTTTGTGTGTTCGACACAGAAAGGTCCCCACACAAAACCGTTCAACTTTCATGGTACATTTGTCCTCAAACAGAAAAAAGAGAGAAAATCTGGTCCTAGTCTAAGGACGTTGATCCAAATGCATACAGATATAATAGTGTCTTTGTAGATATGTTCTATATGAATGGCCATTCTTCCCAGGTTGTCCAACATATGAAGTTGTTCCCATCTCAGAGACAGACAGACAGTGCAGGGTGAGTCTGGTGGGGTTTCCAGACCCATGCTTTCTTAGTCTCTTGCCTTATTTCTCTTTGACTCAACCCTTCCCAACTTAACACTTTGAAGAACGGTGAAGTTAAATTCTGAACTGATGAAGCAAACTCCTTTATCTGACAAGCTATTGGAGAAACTTGCAAATTTACAGTCTAAATCTCATTTTATCTAACAAATAAGGACCAGCTGGCATTTTCATGGTGAAGGGCAGACACTGGATTTTATGTCGCAGGATAAATTTGCACAGTTTTTCCTGAACTCCACCTTCTCTTCTCAGTGTCTGGCCCTTAAATGGAGTACAAAGGAGCTGGGCTGATGACTTTTGGGCCGTGTGCTCTGCCACTATTTTTCCTACACCGGAGAAAGTATATGCTATCAATTGCTCAAAAAAACCCCTTCTACAGAGTGAGGAGGCAAAGAGCATAATTTGAGTAGGTGAGAAGGAGACAGTCAAAGCATAGTCCAGCCTATGTGAATAGCCTGTTTTTTCAAAGGTATGAGAACTGGTCCATTTTATTCAGCTTTAGGAGAAGATGGGTAAATCAGGACATTTGAGGAATCTTTCATTTTTAAGTGCCGAGAACAAGGAAGGACTCCCCTCCACCTCCATCTAGGATGTGCTGGCAGACTTCTTACATAAGAGCAGAGAATTAGGTCTTCAAGAGGAAATTCAGAGCAAGAAAGATTACTACTTTAAGGCTGAGTGAAGTGCAAAGTACAGCTAGGGTCATGGGAAACACAAGCAAATACGGGATAAGTTGACTTTATCTGAAGCAGTGTGATGAGGGATGAAAACAGGCTGGTACTTGATTTGCAGTGAAGCTTGAGGTACAGGTGTCAACCTCTTTCTCTCTCATGCACAGTCTTACTCTCCTTTCCTAACTGTGAGACTTCCTTTCCTTGATGGGTCAGTTTGCTGACAAAGAACAGCAGGGCCAGTGCTGTGGGTGTCTGAATCACTCTGCCATCAAAACTGGAGGCAGTATAACCTAATAGGAGAAGTACAGAGAAAGAACAAGGCTGAACAACCCTCTGTGTGCTCTGTTTGCAGAGGGGCTGGCCCCAGCCATTGCTTGCATCAGTGCAGGGCTGGTTAGCATTCTATTAGCATATCATTTGGTCAGTGAAAGAGAGAGCTCATATGCCAGCAGCAGCTCAGACTGACATGATCCCAGGGCAGGTAATTGTCTCTTTTGGAGGCATTGCCAGGCGTACGTTCCTGCAGTTGCTGAGATGCAGAAACAAACAGAAGGGTTACATGAGAAATGAACTCATACTTGGAGCAGCTGAAAATGGTACAAATTGGAATTAAGACATCTTGGTGGCATTCACAGATGCCGCTCACTCGTGTGCTACTATCTGAATTCTTTGGCATTTTGCACCAACTTTTCTTTCCCAGTTAATTGAATGCAAGAACTGATCTTGGTCTTCATGTGTGGTGGGTTCAAGACCATAATTAAAGATAAAGGAAAAGAAAACAAAGCAGTTAGGTCTCGATGACATCTCGGATAAAATTTGCCAGACAATGGATAGCTTAGGGAAACTGGAAAAGGGTTTATTAACTCTATAATTGTGTACAGAAAAGAAGAAAAGGTTAAGAGTGCTAGTGCACACAGACTAGAAACTGTGCCACAAATGCCATCACATATTCTGAGAAAAATACAATGAGAGATCACTATTGTATTGGTCCTTGGGTTTTTTCGCATTAGAAACCTGGGGAAAAGAACATGTCAGTCAAGTAGAGACGAGTACCAACACCCTCTCTATTATTCATGTGTCACCCCTGCCTGTGAACAGCGGCACCCTCGGCTGTCCAGACTGGTGATTTCAATTCTTCAGCATAGCTTCTCCAGCTCAATGCTCATCAGGACGGCCTGATTCCTCAGCGCCTGAACTGCATCTCTCGGTGCAGGAGACATGCTTTCAAACAAAGAACCCAGACTCTGTCTTTCATGCCCAAGGTTTAAGGATTCTTGAGTCCTTCTGTTTTCTTCAGCTAAGCACGAAGGAATTCTCCCCAATATTTGAGCATCCCCTGTTTTCCTCAGCGGCAGAAATGACAAACAGTCTGTCTTCCTGCTGATCAGGGCTCTCTAAGATGGCGGCGGCCACATGGCCCTAGCCATGTGTGGGACCCAACATAGAGACCGACCGCACGACTGCGTCAGCAGAGGGGCCACCCCCCAACTCCGCAAAAGTGGCCGAGAGGGTTCCGTGACCCTCCCCTCTCATCTCTACTCCTGTTTCAGTTCCAGGGGGAAAGAAAAGGATCCCTTCAGCTCACCGGGGATCACTGAACAGCTGCTCTATGGTGGGGGGGATGGTAGATCACCACTAAGGTCTTGCTTCTCCAATTCACAGTCCAGCTTCAGACTGGGCTGGGTTAAAGCCGGAGCCACCGCTGCCAAGTTGGGGTCAGGGCTGCGCGGAGCCACTGCATCCCTCCTTGCTGCAGAGCAGGTCGGGGGGCCGGGCCGGGCTAGGCCAGGCCAGGCCAGGCCAGGCCGCAGCAGGCCCGTCTTTCCCCCGCCACTACCCTGGAAGTGTGTGTGGTGGGGTTAGTGCTGGGCTAGAAGCCCCAGCACAAAACGGCAGGGCTAAGATCACTCACCCCTTTTATCTTCTCACCCAGCCCATCCCTAAAGGACAGGTAGCTGGGACAATTCTAAAGTGTCACCTCCCCCAGGACGGGTCACTGCAAGGGGGTCCTCTTAAAGCAGCATAAATTCTTTTCTTCATAAAGGAAAAATTTATACATCTGAGAATCCTGGTAATTTTCAAACTCCAACATCATGCTACTGCTTGTTTGTATTGAAGGAGCAGGAAATAGCCCCTTTCATGGACCTACCCTCCTCATCCTGAGGCACTTGGCACCCATTTAATGAGTCGTTGTACAACAGGGCTTATAGTCCGCATAGAGAGAAAGACAAAAGCACAGGGGAAAAAAAAATAGGTGAAAGGGACAAAGTAACTGTAAAATTATCCTAGAGTTATCTAGCCACCACTGCAGTAAATGCAGCAAGAATCAAGGCTGCTATTCTCACAGCCTGGCTCTGCTGGGGAGTGTTTTGTCTGGCATCATAACAGAGGTGAGCTTTTAATTAGTATGATCTTGAAATCAGTGGGATGTTGGCACAGTAGGAATAGTGGCTACACTTCAAGACCTCCCGTTTA
Source organism: Phoeniculus purpureus (assembly GCA_028565055.1). Taxonomy (NCBI): domain Eukaryota; kingdom Metazoa; phylum Chordata; class Aves; order Bucerotiformes; family Phoeniculidae; genus Phoeniculus; species Phoeniculus purpureus. The sequence continues at coordinate 90,902,325 of JAOXOE010000001.1, forward strand.
AAGTAGCCTGAACGCTGGACAAAGAAGTCTTAGTTGAGAAACACCAATAAAAGGCACTGCATATTTCAGACTTCTAAATATTGCCATCAGAATCACAGTTCTACTCACAAGATGAAGAATGGAAAAATCTGGAACTCATTAAAGAATAAGTGTTGATTAATATGGCAATTTTAGGGAAGCTTTCAAAGTAAAATCCTATCTAAAGCTCTTGTTTTGATAGATAGCCCTGTGCGATGTACACAAGGGTAGCTCCTTTAGAAAGCACACTGTGCTGTTCTTTCAGCCCAGATTAAAGTCCACATGGCAAATATAACAGCTTGGCATTCTGTTTGCTAATGGAGACAGCAGATCTATATGGGCATGCCGAATGCACTGTACCTATGTATGTATGCATGTATATCTATAAATAAAATATGAGCATAAAGTAATGTGTGCCAAAGGAAAACAAACGAGTTCAGGGTTAGAAATGGCTGGCAAAAATAAAATATATGTCTCTGGTTTCTGGTTTTTCTCTTAGAGCAATATTCGTCTCTGTCAGGTCCTGTAAAATCATCTTGCCTCTGCTGAGACAATATGATTCTCCATGCAAAAGTCAGTTGTACCACTGACTGTTCTGCAGAGGGGTAAACAGCCGACATCAAGCATGAGGTCTCTTTATGACAGTGATTGAATAATATAAAAAGTAATGTATGTGTGAGAATTGTCTCTGAAGTAGGGATAAATTACACAGGGACATCAACAACCCAGGAACTAGGATGGAAACAGAAAGTGTCCTCAGACTCCAGATTTTAAAGCAATCTGGTCATGTTCTTAAGCAAAGTAGGATTTTATGGTAAGCGTGAACGTGCTGAATATGCTCATCACACTCCTGATGGAGGACCATAAAGGTGGACAGTAGCACAGAGCTTTGAAGCAGGGGGTACCTGACATTCATTTGGATGTTGACTAGCCACTTGGGAAAAATGTGACTGTCTGTGCTGCCGGATAAGTGCATTGCATGTGAGCAATACTTCTGGTGAATACTTGTATATTGAGAAATAAAAAACAAAAATGAGGTAAATAATACCACTTGTCATCAGTGGATTTGCAACGACGGGTCTTGATTTTCCATTGTTCTAGAGCTGGCAAGCATCTAGCCCCAGGGCCCCCAATACAACCATCCATTTTCACGCTAGTCCCTCTTTGACTTGCTTTAGACTGTGTGCAGAGAAAAAGCATTTTAATTCACGTTAAAGACAGCTAAAATTGGGCAAGTTAACTGAGCCATCAAAGACCATATTTCTTGCTTTTCCTTGCATAAAAAAATGTCTAAACCACTGAAAATAGTGCCAGTGTGTCCTATTTTGTGTTTTTCTTTCTCTTTTTCAAATACCTCTAATTTTGTAGGTTTTGCTCAACTCCCGATGTAATTTCTGATTTGTGACTGCTCTGTCATAACTAGGTGAGAACACAGAGTTACCTCCCTTCTCTACAGCAGCAGGACCCTACTCCACTCTGGAGGATATGGCATCACCAGCTCTGCAATTGCAACCAAGTATTGTCTTTTGAAGAGACAGAGGCTAGGACCGGATACCTTGGGAACTGTCTGAATATCTAATCTTCTGAAGTTGTAAAGACAAAACGGTCCATACTTCTGGACAAAGACACCCTTCACTCTCCTGAAAGAGAGAAACCTGAGTGGTACACTACTCTTTTATCATATCAGAGGTCAAAACAGGTGATCTAGTGATATTACGCCAACAAGCACTCACATTTTTCATACTCACAGATCTTTGAAATCCATGTGTTGCATTTTCTTTGCTCCCAAAACAGTTCTTTTCTTTTGCCATGTAACCAAACTGGGAATCTATCAGAACTACAACTATGTTGGCTATTTAATAGATCTTTCAGCCGATCCCATTCTAGCCATGCCAGTGCCATACTTCCAGTTACATCTCCCATCCAGTGAGTGAAATGAGTTTGAAACATGTTAGCTAGGGGAAAAAACCCACTTCTGGATGAAACAAAAAATTAATGTGAATATTTCTGGCATTTTCCCTCTTTCCTGGAATCAGCTGAGAAAATGAAATTCAGAAGAAAATATTGGAATGGCTTTTCCTGGGTAATTTTGGCTTACACTGAACAGGGAAGAAATGAAAAGCTTTGTGGAAGACAAGACTGTAAGGTTTGCTATCCAGCTCCAAAGCAAAACAAGTGCATATAAATAAAGGTAAATATTCAGGGACAGTCTGTTTGAGACCTACCTGCGTCAAGTCTTTTAAATGTGTGCTTTTAACATGAAAGCATTCCCTGAGCCAAGTGCAGTTGTACTTTCCCACTTACAAAGATGCCTCTCTAGAAGACATTGCTTTTATGCCAGCAACTCATTCTCCCCTTTAACACAAAACCTAAACATTTCTGGTCTTTGTTTTACAGCAAAGGAATCTTGAAAACGGGGCATTTCAAATGCCCATGAGGAAAATCCGAAAGAGAAACTCTTATGTTTGAAATCTGCCTGTGTGAGATGGACCAGTTCACATATTTTGAAGAGCTGCATTGCCATCACTGCATGCCAAGCTGGTTTTGGACCTATTTAGTGTCCCTTGGGCATCCTGAGTGCCAAATCCAATGACAAAGATGAACTGTTAAAGATGAACAGGACCACTGTTACTCTGGAGAAGGTCAACAAAAAGCAGTGCAGCTCTGCATTCATAGAATCATAGAATCATAACGGATTGGAAGGGACCTCAAAAGATCATCTAGTCCAATCCACCTGCAACAGCAGCATCACCTAGACTAAGTCACACAGGGACTCCCAGTGTTTTGGTTTCCTACATGGCAGTGTTCAGTGATGGTGAGGTGCCAAGCAAGCTTTGGGATCTCTGGGGCCCTTTTAGCTCTGGAAGCTAAAAAACCTCTGGACAGTCTTATGGGATCTGCTGCACGTGTGCAGAATAGAGGGGGGGGGAGGAACAGACACCAAAATACTCAAGAGGATACGCAGGGAAATGCTGATTCGAGGAGGGAGGAGGGCTGCCAGGCAACTTTCTTCTCAGAGTGAGTGCAAGAAATCCCCACAGCCTGACTTCTGCTTGATTCATTCAAGTAGTGATTTCCACATCTGCCTGGTTACACGTTAAGACAAGTAACATGTTTTGTGGCACTGATGTGCACGGCTGCCCAGCGGGCACACTAATGTAGAAGTGTTTCTTCTTCTGATGCAGAACCGTATTTCCAGCCTCACATGCAGCTGATTGTAGACACTGCTCTGAGCTCACCGAGCTCTCTTCACCTATCATAACTCTCATGCTTTAGCCTTACCTTCAGCGAAGCAACAGTATTTTCTGCTCTCTCTGTCTCAATTATCTGCTCCTGCACTGACAGTATGTTCCGCTCACTCCATTTTCCTCTCTAAGCTGAGAAAGACACGGTGTTAACCACCCCACTTATAATGCATTACTTACATATTCATGTATATTCTTTATACAACCTTCATGCATAACCTGACCATTTGTATTTCTACCTTGCAGCTCACACTCCTCTGTCTTGAGCTTGCTCCCAGCAGTACAGTTGATGTCTCACCGATGCCTCGTGCAATGGCATTGCCACGTCTCCATTTCTGCCAGCCCTGGTTGAGGGCTGCGTTTGCATTTTTCACAACCTCATCAAATCGACAACCTATCTTAATCAAGCCGATAACTAACACTAGCTGATCCTTTCCTTCCTCTGTCCTTCCTGATTTATAGCAGCAAATCTTCTCGCGTGCCCAGATGTATACTGCCGTTGCCTTCCAAGCTTTCGCATGTATTTCCATTTCTACTATGGGAGTCTGCAAAGTAACTCATTTTCCCCTCTTGTACCTCAGTGTCTTCAGCACAGTCCCATAGCACAGTCTCACTTTGCATTAAATTCTTTCTGAAAATACTAAACAAGCTCCATCCAAAGACTTAACCTTGGAAAACCGCCCATAACCTCTCTCCAGCCAACCGTTCTCTCTTGGCTAGGCTCATCTTCCGCGTATCTCCTCTCTTCTGCCTTACGCTCCCTATCACAACGCAAACCTTCACTACTGGTTTCTAGTGCCACAAAGTGCAATAAGCTTTAGGGAACGACAAAATCAATCCCACCAAGAAAAGATGTCACATGCAGTACACCTTTGGGAAACCTGAAGGGTTTAAAAATCTTATCCATCCTTTTTTTTTTAAATTGTTCTTATCTTTAGACTCTGTTCTAAAGCCTTATCTGTCAGATGCCCCAACAGTTATCCACCAGAGTTACCCAGACTGGGCTGATGATCTGCCATATTCCCATTTTCTTAGAAAACGAGGCACAAAAGTCTGTATTTGCTACTCTCTATTCCAGCAGTACCACTCATGAATGTGAAAACGTCCTGTAGACCCTTGCTACGACTGCACATTCTACTCCTTCTGGATGACGAGCTCCGGTCCAGGTGCTCTATTCTTTCTAACCTCACCACCTTCCAAGTTTTCTGAAATGTTCTTTTCTTGACCTTGTTGCAGCCCTCAGTTTACTTGGGGATGCTGCATCTACCCCCTTGTTTTTTATGAACCTTCCCGTTGAAGACACGTTGAAAAGAGTCACGGAGTTTGTACATGGTGCCAACAGGGTTGTAGAGTCGTGATCATTTCTTTCCCCTCCACCTGAACAGTCGTGATCCAGATCCTCCTGGTAAACTCCCTGCACGGGATTCGGGTGCATGGCCCTCCAGACCACACTGCTGGAGAGGTCAGTGACTCCTGAGGCGCTTTTTCCCACGCTTTGGGTATTTTCATAAGCTCGCACCGAGCCATGCACTGTTCTGATAGAAAGACCCCAGGCACAGAAGCAGAGCTAAGTTACTCCACAGAGGCCCCAGGAATGAATCTGAACATGCCTCACCTCTTCTCAGAAAAAAACAAGTGATTTTCCCCACACCTAATGCTTGTACACAGAAGATACTGTCTGCCTGTCCTTTCACCACAGCAGATGACCTCCACTGTCCCAATTCCAGGCTGAGCATAGGGCACCTCAATTTAAGCAGCTAAGTGTTAGTCCCTGTGTCTCACTGTAAATGATGGAGATCTAATAACGCAACCAATGAAGTCCAGAGGTCTCTTCAGCTTCTTCTGAAGACAGTGCTTAGGGATCAACTGAATCCCATTAACACAGGTCTCTAGTGACGTATGAGATGCCCATGGTGTCTCATGTCATCTCCAGCTACCAGTCCAGCGGTAAATAGAACTGAACAGCGACAGATGTTGCACAGTTCATAGGAAAAGCAGTAAGAGAAAGGAGTCAACAGGGAGTAAGCATCTAAATGTTAGGATTCACAAAATGTTTTCTACCAAGAAGTAAAATTAACTTTATTCCCCAGAATTATCCTTTCTTTCCCCAAGCCCATAAATGATTATTGGTGCACCCGGGCTGATCCCGCAGGGTGGTGCAGAGAATACGGGTGGGCTACGATGCTTCCACACATGCAATTAGCTTTGGTTCCCACTTCTCTTACTGAGAATCAGCTGTCCAGAGCAAGACACTTTTTGCCACAGGAATGCTTAGAGTCACACCTCCCATCCATACAGCATCGGGGAATGATGTGAAGGCCCTGAAATGCAGATTGTAGAAGGTGTCTCTTTATCTTCAACAATTTGTAGAATAAATATACAAGATAAAGATAATAATAATAATGATAATAACAACAATTTCTTATTAGTTCCATTTTCCCTGGTTTTGCAATTTGGTTTTTTCCTGGGTTTTCACACAGATCTTGTGCATCCCTCTTCTGGCCACATCAGAACGACTGAGATTTATCTCCTTCCAGACGACACGCATCTTTTAAACCTAGATATAAGCGTGTGTTGAAGTGGATGATGAAGAGGAACAGAGAACAACATCAAGGAAACATTTTGTAGGCAGACATCATACAACTTTGTGTTAGGATATTGAGAATTCGTTCTGTCTGCCAGCTTAGCCTTCCCTGTACCCTGCTACAGGAGCATCTCTGGTATACTCATGTGTTTGTTCTCACGCTCTCTTTGATAATTTTTAGTGTATGCTTCCTAGATGGGGAGAAGGGGGTTCTTCTTCAGCTTCAGTTGGGAGGAATTTTGTTGTGACTCAAGTCCCATGCAAGAACACTGATCATGGGATCATAGGATGTTAGGGGTTGGAAGGGACCCAAAGAGATCATCGAGTCCAACCCCCTTTCCGGAGCAGGACAAAACTATCTAATTTCTTATTCTTTCTTTTTTTCTATGACTGAGTCTTCCTAATAGTGTTTGGGTATCTTTTCAGCTTGGAAACCATCCTACTTCTCATGAATTCATACCGCCACGTGAATCCTAGAGCTACGCAGACCAGCTGGGTGTACCACACTGCAATATCTGTGCTGTAAACCTAAGGCTATTCATGGGCTTTTCAAGTGAATGCCCACTCACGCATGAAGTGGGCAACGCACAGTGAACGAGCTACGCTATACGAATGTGCCCGACAGCTGGAAAACGCTCTGTGTCATGGATTTCAGCTTCACGGAGTGAGCAGCTGAGCTTCATAGCGACACTGAGAGATTGTTCCTCTGCATGACTCAGTTCAATTCATCGGGCTGACAGTGCCCTCTTCTTTGTGACTCTTTCACACCTGTAGCTGCACGACGCTAACAAAGGTCTCATTCTGGCAGTTGGCAAAATCCAGACCATGAGCGTGCCAGCGTAAGTGCAGCAGTTGTTCTGATGTGGCTGTGGTTTGCCACACTCGTCACATGCTGAAGAGTAGTGTCAGGCTCATGCATTCTTTGAATACTCAGTTCCAAGGATTTAAGTCAGAAGAACATTCATGTTGCATTTGATGGACTTTAAGGAAAGTACATTTCCTAGACGATAACACTGCAAACTTAAAGACCAGTAGAATGGTAACTGGTTCTTCCTTAGGCCACTTGATGCTAAATCCTTCTGCAAGATAAGTGGCAATAAACCACTGAATAAATTCTATGGGTTTGCCAGGAAATCTAAGGTGACTTTTCCAAGTCAAACCACAGGAAACCCCTACGGACTTTAACCATAGATTTCCTAACTGATACAGCCCCAAATAAGTGTTATAAAATCAAACCCACAAATGACATTTTCCTTTCTGCTTGAGATCCAATCCCTAATGAGTCTGTGATTCTATGACCTACCCTGAGCTGTCAGAACACTAAAGTACTCTGTACTCAGGTTGTTTATAAGGAGCCACTGAGCTAAAGGAAAACGGGCAACAACCATCCACCTGAAAGCACGAAGCTGCAGTCTCACTAACCAGCTTCTGCTGCAATCCCTAGTCTGTAAATCAGGGTTTCAAAAGGGGTAATAAATAAATCCTTCAACATGGTATTGAAACTAGCCCAAGTTTATACTGCAGTAGAACCGCCAGCACCTTCTTGGCACTCATTTTTAGCAATAATTATACAGGAAGATGCCACTGAGAAATGGTAAAGCTTCATACCCTCCTGCACATCCCAGGAACAGGCAAGAAGCTCTTGAAGGGGTCTACAAGCCATGCCTGAACTACCAGGCTAGAAGTCAAGTTCAGCTGAGCTGCTGATGCGTTTTGCTGGCAGCATACAGATAAACGATGGGTTCTAGGCACTCGTTTGGGACTGGCCTCTGTCCTTCAAACACACACACATACACACACACATCCCCAATGGTGGAGTACTTGGTTGGTGTGCAACAATTACCCCAGGTAGCACCCTAGCCTGGGAGCTACTCTGTGGGATTCCTCTCTCTGTAACCAGCAGCGCAGCCCAAGACCCCAAAAGTCAAGGGATATAACACATCACTCCAACAGGCTGCTGGCAGCCAAACTCATCGAATGGGTTGTGCTGGGCGTGCCCAGTTAGGTCTAGGGTCACTTCATTTAGGAGAGGGGGTTTGTGAGGTGCCAGCTGCCTGTGTGAGCTGGCGAGCGTGCTATCCCTGACAAGCCAGGTGTATCTAAAGCCATGTGTGTGGATCTGGCAACAACCTTCTTGCTGCAAACTGGTGCCATTGCTTGGCACAGCTTCTCGGGCTGGGCTACTGGACTATGGACTGAGCAGCGCAGATGTGGAACACCTCTTCTGCACTTCCAGAGTTCACCTTAAGCAAGGCATCAAACTTCCCTCTGCAGACTGCTAAGTTGGAGTCTAAGGGAATCCTTTTCAGAGGTGCGAACACGCGGAAGTAATCGCTGCAGCTTTCGAAGCCGTCTGAAGGATGGAGTTTGCTGCCGTCGTTATTGCTCCCCCTTTAAGTGCCAGTTCCCAGGTGGAATCCTTCTATTTGGCCAAGGCATGTCTGTGACATGTTTAAAGAGACTTTAAACCAAAATTAGTGAGAATAAAAGCAAGAGCAGCCCAGTAGTGCCATTGGCTTGATATAAATGGAGAGGGTTTATGTCTAAATATCTTCCACCAGACCACTTCACAGAGCCATCGAGTGCAACAACAAATGTGAACCATAGAATCATAGAATCACCAAAAAAAGCCTGAAAAGGGGGTCTGTGTATGACCCCATTCAGCCTGTGACCGTGAGTAGAGAAGACAGCGAGGGAGGGGAAGGAATGAAGGGTTAGCACTGGAAGAGCAACACAAGACATCTTTAATGGGAGTTTTGTGATGTCTTCAAGCAGGCTGCAGACCTGAGGTGGACTCAGGCAGAGGCACAGTGGAAAGGTTTTGAAAAAACCAAGAGACACCTGTTAGCAGTTCTGCCCTAAGGCAGGCACGTAGGTGGGGAGGTGTGAGCCCCAGAGGTGTGCTGCCCTCTGCTCTCAATGGAGCTGAGGCAGACTATGAGGGTAACCTCACTCAGTAGGACTTTGCTAAGCACCTGCTTGGATGCTGTTGCACTGGTCCAGGCAATCTCTTTCCAGATGTCGCTCACTGAAGTCAGGTCTGTTAAAGCCAAAGATGAAGATGACTTCTGAGTCCCCATCGAGCACAGGGTGACACCAGATCTGCTTGGAGGAGCTCACGGTCACGGTAGCATACACACACGTCAGAGATGTGGTAAGACCAGCAGCAGGTTTCCTCATGAGGAATGTGGGTGAGACACATGTTAAAAATATACCACCTTGTGTCCTGGCACATGGAGCAGATCACAGGGAGATGAAAACATTAACTGGCTTCCTTGTACAGAACACTGCTCAGAAGTCCTTCTTGCACTCCGAATACAAATGGTGTCTTGAGATCAGCTCTTGTGGTGTTATGGGAGAGGGAAGAGCAACCAAGGAGAACAGCAACAGGGGAAGGGTGGTTCTTATTAAATGTAGAAAAAGAAGAGCAAGAATGACAGCACCTCAAAGTAGCAAAACCCCCAGGAGTCTCAGCCAAGAGTGTTATGATTTCCATTGTGCACTGGAAGTAGGGGTCTCGCAGGATGGATCTTTCATCGAAGTACCAGAGAACCAGGCATCTAAACCTGAAAACAGCAGAAGCGCCGCTGGAGCTCTGCACATCGTCTCTGCTTCTTCTGCCCCTCTGGCTTGAGAAGTTTTGGGGTGGGTACCCCTGTAGCCTATGCTTGTGCAGTTTGTGAAGCATGGCAGACAAACCTGTGTCAGTCCCACCTCCTCTTCTGGGAGCTGCTACAGCAATGTAAGACGAGATGGGCTTGGTGGGGAAAGAAGCAGCCCAACAAAAGCTGTGAGAAAGAGCAATGGTGGCCCAACTCATTTGAGTGCCAGGAGCCTTCAGGTACATAAAATATTCAACATATTGTTAGTTTTGCTGTCAGGAGCCAGTTTTGTGCTAATGGAAATAAAGGAGGGTGCTGAAGTTCAGAGGCTGTGCAGATGGAGATGAATACATGCTTTTAAAAACAGTTGTTTAGAGTCTTTTACAGTTTTCAGACCGTAATGTTTTCTGCTGTTGAACATTTTCAGGATTATTAGCTTTGGTCAGACACAATATAAGAAATACGTTCACATGAAGTGGAAAGCGAAGCACGCAGGAATTGTGGCAAGAGGGGCACTGCGAGTGATGCTGGAAGACTCCATGTATTTGAAGACAATCTTTTTGAGGGTATCAGTGACTGAGTCACCGTCACATACTGCATATCTCTGTGTGCCAACATAAGAGTAATAAATGCAGCTATAGGGTGAGTCTGTGTAACTGAGTAATGAAGAGGATGAAGAGGAAGACCTAACAGCTGGAGTAATGATAATATGTTGTTATGATAATATGTGGTTTGTGTAACCAAGAATGAGCACGATAACAGAGTGAAGATACTGCACTGTGTATTATAAACTAAGACACTAAGATGGCCAAGGGTGGCACGCAGGCAGATTTCTAATGCATTGTGGTGTACACACAGTACATCATAGCGAGGTGAGCTAGAGCTGTATTCTCCCCCTGGGGTGCCATTCCCTTCTGACCAAGGACAGAAGGCTCTTAAAAGGGGGAGCACACCAAAAAGCAATGCTATGCTTCCAGGATGTTGGTGTCAATTGACCCCACAAATCTTCTTGCCTCATCATTTCCTGTGTCTTTGGGTGCTGCTCTTTGCACTGAACCAGCCCAGGAGCTTTTCCTGGGCTTTTTGTCTCCTTTGCTAAAAGGCACGTGCGTGTTGCTGGTTAATCCTCACATTTGGGGGAACACCGGGGCCGTGTGCTGCAAAGGAAACCTGTGTTACTCACAGATCCTGGTAGGATTACTCAGAGCACGGGATGCCTCCCCGGTGCCGTCAAGCAGTCACAAGCAGCCCCAGCCCCGCTCTAGCTCCTAGGAAGCTGGTGAGGAGGGCCAAGAGAGCCTTGTCTCTTCGCAAAGGATGCTGACAACACGTCACTGGTGCACAAAAATAGGCTGCAAGCAGATTTTGTGTATCTTGGTCTAAGTAAGCAAGCAAGCCAGCCCTTGTTGCATGAGGTGTGTGATTGTACAAGTGCACACGTGCAGGTGCCAAGAGGTTTGATGGTTGCATTACATCAAATAACCGTTAAGTCTACCAATAATTTGGGGTTTATTCTCATTAACTATATATCCAGGAGGAACTGCTAGTGACCATCTCTCTGACCGCCTGCATACAGCAGACCGTGAGTTTTCCTCCCATTCATTGGGACAGGAGCATCTGTTCCAGCAGAAAAACCAGTTCCAGTACTGCAGACCATGCGAGTCAAGCAGGCTTGGAGAACCCACCCACTAAGCGATTTCTGCCCTGTCTCTCATCGAAAGCATTCTGTTTTCAACACCAGGCCACTGCCTGCAGTCATGCTTGAGGCTTTTATTTTCTGAATGAACTCCTGGTCCTGAGGCCATAGTTACAGATCGCAGTCATATGTCGTCTTCTGTTTTAGGTAAAGCTGATAGAGCTCCTGGATCATTCAGTTACTTGGCATGGTTTCCTTACCACGTTCCATGCTTGGGGGCTTTTTCCTGAACCCTCCTTGTGTTCTCAATCTCCTTCCTAACCAGGGTGCAGGTAATGGGTAGTCCACTTTGGCTATGGTCACATGTGATGTGGAGATGGTGGATGAACCCTCCAACTCTTTCTGCTGCTCCTCCTAGATCCTGTCTTGGCTTTACAGCCTCTAGTCACAGATCGTGCAGACCCCCTGATGCCACATGGGCTATTGAAGAGCAGTGGGTGAATTTTGTGATGGGGGTCCCCGTACACCAAAGTCAGAGCTCTGCAGTTACAGGCTACTACCAACGTGCCAGTGGGAGCTGCTCCTTCCTACCACACACACAGAGCTGTCTGAAGAATGGTGACCTCAGCCGTCAGCTGCTTGGAGACACCCAGAGCCCAACAAGCCTTAACCACTGCAACGCTTGCTTCTCCAGTCAAGAAATAACGAACGTTCCTTCGCTTTCTCTCCAAGACCAAGGCTTTATTACAATGCAGAGCACTTACGTTTTCATTACACCTCTCCGCCTTCCTTTCCCACGGAAGAAGGTTCCATTTCTGTGCATTTTGCTTGGAAAGAGTCTTCACTGTTGGGGCACAAGGGGTGCTGCGAGGGCACAACACTTTCCAGCTGGGGCTGGCGTGCAGATCTCACCAGGGTGGTAGGTTTCATGGCTTTAAAAATCTAGAAGGAGGAGAAACCCAGCCAACCACATGCTGTGAGCACAGGCTTAAGATCAGGAGCCCGTTATAACTTGCTTGTTAATTCATGTTCTCCAAGGAAAGTCCTTTTATCTGGATAAGCTGTGCTTAACTGCACCGCTTCATGGGCCAGGGAGTTGGGGAGGTCTTTCTGCTGGTGAGGCACTGACGTAGGCTCACCTGCTTTCATGTGCTTCAGCTCGCCTTTTGGGTATTCTCACTTGGCTTCTCTGAGCTACCTGCTCCAGGTAAGGACCAAGTGTAATGCAGGCATCCGGCAACCTGCTTTCCGTGCGGTGAGGCGACATCTCTTTCTGCAGCCTCCTGAAAGAGCTCAGAGCAGTAAAGCTGGCATTAAAGAGGTACTCTTGAAATTCTGCTTTGCCTTTGCTTTCCAATATGCCTAAATTTTCTGGTCTGGAATAACCTCTTGGAAAAGTGATCTGTCCCTCAAGATGAAAGTCAGCAGCACTGACTAGCTGCCCTGACAGGCAGAGCAGCAAGAAACCAGCCCATGTGGTCTTACTACGGACATCTGGGCATCGAACTCTATTTGGGTGGATGATCCTCAAGTGCTTGTGGCCATCAGCTGAGGAGGCAGCGAGCTCAGCTTCCTCAACGTGTCTTGATCCTGCTCAAGGATCAAGGCAGGATCAAGGCAGGATAGTTTGAGTGAACACCAAAAGAAACTGAACACAAGTCAATGCAGAAGTCTTTGGCTTGCTGCAGTCCTTAACCAATGGTAAAGGATGGTTCTCTGGTGATAACATCATATAGGAGCCTGAGACACTTTTAAAGTGATGAGGAAGAAACTTATTTCCCAAACAGACCGGTTCTGCCCCAGTGCAGGAGGTGGGAGGGTTTGCTGCTTCTGATCTGCAGTTGCTTTTGAACGTGGTTAAAGCAGGAATCACATACTGGGAACTAAGAGCTAATAAAACATTGCCTGTCTGAATCTGCATCCAAGCACTTGTGTTTGTCCCAATCACAACAGTGTTTTTTTCTGTAGGTGGAAAGCTGATAGAGATAAACTGCTGCTGAGTGAGTGATGGCAAATATATTTGCCTCCGAGCTATCGGCAGCCAGACTATCACTTGACCCAAAGCACCTGTAAAGAACATGCCAACCTTTCTCCTTACTTGCCTATGGATGCAACTACTTGGTTGCAGGCAAAAATTAATCAGTGGAGGCAGCAGCTGCACCAGCTGTGCCACACGAGGTCAGATTCCTTTGCTGTTAGGGAAAGAGACGCTGGGAATCGCCCCTTTTACAGTGTTGTGTCTATGCCAAATGCAAAGTCTTGGTCTGGATCCATCCCAAATCAAAATATTTCTGAGTTCTGGACAAATACGAGGGACTTCAAGCTAGATATTGTGTTCAACCCTCAAGTGGTTTTGGCTTTGTTTTTTTATTAAATGCATTTTTTTAATCAGAGCAATGAGTTAGTCTTGCAGCACTAGGATGGGGTAACGGGGTGTCCTGGTCCATGACGTGGGGGAAGTGGTAGGAGTCTACAGACAAACCAAGGTTCTGGCCTGGGGTAGACAACAGGTAAAAGAGGAAACTGACGAGACACCACATCTCAGAAGCGTGTTCTGGCTGCCAGGAGTGCCTCCCCATCCCAGATGGTTTTCTGACTGGCGTTACACAAATTTTCTCAAGTCTTCTGTCAGGTAGTGGGTACTTCCCAGAACTCACAGACCATTTAGTCTGGCTAAGACAGAATTCTTCATTGCCATTGTCTTGTTCTCAGAAAAGACATAATTCAGAGGCCGTACCAAATGCGAAACATTTGCCGTAGAGCCGTAACAGCGCCCGTGAAATGACCCTTCCCTCAGCCTTTGGATGCCCTTAACTGCTGTCAGTCCCACTGTGCATTCGTCTCAGAACTGCAGAACCTCTTTGTAGCACAGACAAACACATGTTGTGTTTCTCCAAGCAAAAAGATATGAAGATGGCAGTTTATACTGTTGAGTTTGGTGGTTTGCAGAGCTTAATCCTCTTAATTTAAAGTGTTGGTCGGTGTGGCTTCTTCGTTCTGAGCCCGTTTTTCAACTTACCCTTAGATGATGTGGGATCATTTGCAGCCTTTGGCAGATTTGATCTCTTAGAGTTTTTAAACTAGGGATTTGGAGAAGCAATTATTTTAATGCCTTTTTCGTTTGAAAATTAAACTTGTATTTATTTTATCAGTAGGAGGACCGCTGAATTCCTCAGAGGGAAAGATCTGTGATGAAATAGCAGAAACAAACATCCAGTAAGAACACAGTCTTAGTGTTGGTTTGGGAAGGGTTGTCTTTGAGACAGCCGGATCCAGACTGTTGCTGCGTTCACTTTTGGAAGCCTCCTCCATTGATTTTTCACTTGTGCATTCATTAGACTGAAAGCCCACAAAAATACAGTTGTTAATTACCTTCAATAGTCTGCTTTTGAGTTCTTTTCTTTTTCAGGGAGTTGCTAATTCAGCTAAGTATCTGAACGGCTGAGGCTGGGTAACACCAGCCTGCTGCGTTGCCTCTAATTGCTTTAATAAAAATTAACCATTTTATATTTCACACTGAAGCAGATTGAAAATGGTTGGTTGAGGTAGCAGATTAAAATGGTCTTTCCTACTTGTGACTTAGGCTAGGTTTCTAATGCTCAGTATTCGAGGAAAGGGACATGGCAGATACGACTCCGAAGGTTTCTGTTCTTCAGCAGGTATAGCTTCACTCCAGGCTTCCTCCCACAAAAAGAAGGAGAAAATCAATACTCATTTTCCTGTCATTGCTGCAGGGTTTTTAATTGCTGCTGAATGACAGAAATAGCTTTTTCAGTGCGTTGTCTTTTTTTTTCTTGGGTGTATTTTTCAAAGACAGGGAGTCTGTCAACGGGGTTATTCCAAGATGAAATTAAACAATTAATAATGTGTGCAGAACAAGGAGGGTTCAGAAACCACTTATAAATTGCAGGCAAAACCTGGATGACCTCCATTTGGGAAAAACAACAAGTCACATTTAATTCACCTCACCTGAAAACGAAGACATAAGGAGATTAACCACATGCTCTTACATAGCTGGGATCAACTGCAATTTCCTCCATTCCCCACGTTCCCAAGGCAAGAGGGCTTGTGTGAACATCCAGTGCTGCATGTTCTCCCAGAATAACAGACAAAAAGTGAAGTCAAGAAGGAGGGGGAGCCAGGTACCCGAAACCAAAAGCTCCAGACCCCTTATTTGCAGAGTCATAAAAATTTAGCTTGAAATTGCAAGTCAAACATCACAGCAACCTCCCAGGGCCTCAGGCAAGAAATCTCGAATTTCAAACTATGACAGAGCCCCAAATGCATAACAAAGGGTTTCATAACAGCAGAGACATGAATACAACCCGGCCTCCATCAACACCCTTTGTGCCTAGACAGCTTTGACTGCTCTATAGGTACATCTCAAAGACAACTGACCCTCCAGCTGCTTCACAGACTGTGGGTTGTCCACACTCCAGCCTATCCAAAAGTGAAGCTCTGCCTTCTGGAAATGCCCTGTCTCCATGGCCACTTTATGGTGGAAGGACACCTTCATTCCATTTTCATGTTCCAGTTCAGCTGCTCACATTTTGGATGAAGGTGCTTTTTTTTCTCGCCCCACCCTACAGTGGTTCAAATCCACACCGTAGCTGGGATCTCATCTTCCTCCTGCTCTGGGGGCTGCTTTGGGGGGACAGAAGAAAAGATTTCTGAACATGCAGAGCACTGAAGGATGCTCCTGGATAAGACACATCGTAAGTCTGTTGTTGGTGAGCTCTCCCATGCAGCTACCCATAACTGGTATATTTGAAGTAACTAGATGAAAGTTTTGCAGAACTAAAACACAATTGGCTTGCTAATGAAAATCAGAAAGAGGTGAGAACTGTGGCCCACATGAAATTTTCCATTTAAAAACGTTTCTGGTACCGGTATGGCATATTCATGTCTGGTTGAAGGAGTCCCTACCTAGGGAAGGCTGCAGTGAAATTGCCGGGCATCAGCAATCAGACAAATCAACACTTTGGCTATTTTTGTGCTTACGTAGCCGGCAGCTTCCAGAGATCATTAAGCATGTCAAATCTCAAACTACGCTTGTTCCATGGGTGAGGAGAAGAAGGGGGCAGTTCTGGGTGCACTAGTAATGTACTGGAAAGGAGCAGAAGCATTTCCTGCGCATTATTTTGTCGTGCTTTGTAGCTGTGCGAGCGTTGTTTTTCCTCCAGACGTTATGGTAATTTAGGTAGATTCCTTTGCTGGCAGCCACAACACAAAAGTTATGGAGGGGTTTACTCTACTCCTTTTGCATAGGAGATGTTGTGCCTGAACGTGTCTATGGTTATTTTTAATGTCTCAGCTCTGACACAGCACTCGATGAAAGACAAGCCCCTGTAGCATGCTCAGCACCCACGCTCCCCTCCCTTGCTCTGGGTGCCGGTGGAGGTGGTGTAGATGGTGATGTGGGTGCCGATGGAGGTGGTGTTGTGGGTACCAATGGACGTGTGGGTGTTGTGGGAGCCCGTCCCAGGTCATCTGCAGGTTCTGTGGCACCTCAGCTACACCAGACCCATGGCCCCAGGCACTGGCACAGCCTATCAGAGCAGTTGACATCACGGTCGGTCACGGCAGATGACGAGACTGCAGCCTTGGACGTACAGTATTGTCCAAGCTTGCTGCCATTCCAAGACATTCGAGGTTGTGTCGATGAGCACATTGCAATCGTATCTTTGGTTTTCTCCTGCAGAATAGAAATGAAGTCTCCTAAAGCATCACATTCTGCTAGTCTGACTATTCTTCCAGCATGGGTCATTACCAAAGCGCTGCATCGCCGTCAGCGTGCCTGAAATACTTTGCCTGCTTCAGTCACAGCTCTCTCTCAAGCCCTGGCGGGCTGTGTATGCCAGATAACAGAAGATGTGCCTGGAGCTTTGCTTTGAGAGCAGAGTTAAGTCAGGTTGTGCAGGCTGAGATGTTCTCTCTCCTGTATACTATTGCTCATGCCTTGTAGTCCTTGGACTCACCTTGCTGCCTTACTCTACAGATTTCTTCAAGCACTGCAGTACTCTTCGTTACTCAACGCAGAGAAAGACTGAAGACTCCTTTAAGGAGGAGGTTGTTTCAGCTCTGGGGTGGCAGCATCCCTACACTATTTAGGTTTTTCTTCTGGTCTCTTGTCTCTGACTGCGGTTATACAGGGAGGAGCTGTTTACCTCTTTTGCATGGCTCCCAAGTGTCATTTGGACTTTATTAACAGGAGGGTTACCACCACCTCCCAGACTTCTAATTAAGGTCTTCCCTTCAGTCTACTAGCAGTGCTTCTGTGGACGTGTTCCTTAATTAGTCCTGACTTTCTGACTCCAGTGCAAAGCAGTATTTAACTGCTGTCTGCAATGCCCACAAGTGGTGAGTCAACCTATTAAAAATTAAAAATCAATTTTAATTGCACCAAATGAACCAAGCACTGTTTCATCTTATTTTCATTATCACAGCATCTGAGAGCCCAGGTGATGACAAGAGATTTGCAAGCAGGGAGCAAAGACAAGTCACCTCACTGAGCCCTGAGCAAGGGAGGGATTGTACCTCTGTGACCTGACAGAGCCTCCTCTCAAGCCAAGGACGGGATGTGCAGTGGGAGGACTTGCCACATGAGCATCACACTCTTGGTAGGATGGGGATGCTGAAGACCTGGGTTCTGATATCTGCCCTCTGGGTTCTGTCCTGGGCCTACCCACCAGCACCTTTGAGGGAAGGAGACCCAACGACACTCCTCCTTCCAGTTATGCTACCCTGCAGAAGCATCCTGTTTGTTCACTGCCCTGGGAAAAAGATATCTGAGAGACTCTGGGCATCAAAACCCTCAAGATAATGGCTCACTCTGAGCTCAGACCATGTTTAACCGGGTCTGTATTTAAACCTGTAGGCTCAGTGTCTGGGCACGTGGGGTTGCATCAAATCCCAGCTAATGGTTAGTAGCCACCAAAAGCTATTCCTACCCTCCTCTACACCTCCTGCTGATGCTCCTGCACCTGTTCAGAGAGGTAAATCGGCAGAAAGCACCCCCTATGCTGCCTGGGGACTGGGATAGGGACATGGGCTGAGCCCACATAAGTAAGAAGTAACTGAGAAGTAAGAAGAGGAAGGTGAGGTCAGGGAGGACCACCACAGTCCCTTGCAGTGGTTGCTAGTGTTTCATCAACTGTAATGTTGAACAACATATGGACACCAGGGCATGCAGAGGGGCTGGAGAAGGGACACCCACGTGGAACAAGGAAGAGGGTGTCTCTCCTGGCATATATGTGGATGTTCACATCAGCCCTCAGATAGGGAAAATTTTGAAGGCACAAAGCAGTGGCTCTGCTCTTCAATCATGCTGCTACAGCTGGCTGCACACTGGCTCAGGAATCTTCTCAAAGTCACCTGCAAGATCAAGGCCTTTCTTTGTAGCCTATTTGGACCAAAGCTGGTCTCTTTCAATGAAATGCTTCACGTCCCTGCAGCTCCTGCAAACTGTCATGTGAAAGCTCGGCTCCGTGCCAGCGTTCACCGTCATGCTACGGCTCGATTTTCTAAGTGCATGCATAATTATTAACGTAGTTGTCAAACAGATCTAAATAAATACCAGAACAGAGGGTCAATCAAACCAAAGTGCAGCAAAGGTGTAAAACACACACAAAGAGCAGGTCAAGAGAGCCCAATTACAAGGGGCACTTTGAAATAAATGAATTTATCTGTCTGGGGTCGATTAATGTATTGGAAGGTGGTATAAAGAGGAAACCTTGAAATGCATTTGACATTGGAGAATGCTCAGGGTGAAAAAGCCTGAAGCTGGGACTAATTTGCCACAAGGGAAAACTCCTGCAAGGACAGTTGAACGATGGGATAGTTTGTCCCAATGTGTTTTGTGGTCTCCATCCATGGAGGCTTCCAACATCCCACAGGACAAAGCAACCTGATGTGAAGACAGTGCTGACCTTCAAGCAGGAGGTTGGACTACAATCCTCCTGAGTTCCCTTTCTGCCTGAGTGATTTGGTTCTTCAGAGTGGATGGGTCTATCACAGCCTAAAGTAGAAGTGGCCTCACAGCAAAGCTCCCAATCTCAAATACACAACCATGTCAGTTTGGAGTTTGCCATCTCCAGCCACAGACCCTCTAGCTCAAGACTTGTGGAGAGGAGCTGTGCATGGCAAGAGGAGCTCAAGCAGCAGTGCTTATGAATGAGCTCCATTGCTCCTGTTGCCCTGGGCCAGACCACAGGTGACCCCGTAACTGAACAGGGGTCAATTGGACAATTTCCTTCTCACCAGTGGTGGAAAAGAGCTTCCAAGACAGATACGTAAGCGGAGAGGAGGGCTCACAGGGGTATGATAGTGTCTGCATCTTCCTAGGAGCCACTTCTCTTGGATGGAGGGCTCAGTCCTAGGTTAAGAGCCTCTCATTCTGGCTCTGACCTTGCCCCTTTTACCTTGCTTTGTTTTCATGGTCCAACACCTGTGAAGTTGGGGAATCCCATAAGATTTATTGGTACAGAGGACAGCAGATGCCAGATGGGGATCACTCTTGACAGCAAGTCCTCCAGGCTCTCTCTAGCACCCCGTGATCCACAGGTGTCTAAAATCACCAGTCACCAGGAGGTGACTGAGGCACCACTGCCCACTCCTATCTTGACAGCATCCCAAAATAGCTGCCAGGGGTGGGCTGGATGGGGCTCTTGTCAGATCCTGTGCAGCTTTTTTGCTCTTAAACACTGATGGAAAGCCACCAGGCCTGTTGGGTGTCTGGACTCAGAGGTGTCACACTGCCTGGTCTATGAGAGAGATGACCACTGACATCCCAGTGGACACCAGCATCACTGCAGCTAGATCTTGGCTCAGCACACATGAAACAAGGAAGGGGAAAAACCCACCCACCATCTCCCGTGGCATCCGCCAGCCACCTGCCTCAGTGCTGCAGCGGCTTATTCAGGCCTGGGTGTTATTGCATCTTAAAAGAGAGAGCCTCGTTTCCTTGCATCTCCAGCAGAACATCCCACCCATCCTGCAAATCCTTCGGTGGTATTAGTCATCCGTGACTACCAGCAACGCTTTTCCAGGCGCCCCTTCACAGCTGGAAATTAGAAGGAAAAACCCTCTGCCCTAACAGGAGCGCTTTGTGTTCATAAATCACAAACATCAGCATCGTCCCTTATGCTAGCAGCTACCACCCTTATTTTTAGGATATTTAATCTCTTTGGATGTTTTCAGATGTATTTTAGTTAGACCAGCTTGCTCTAACTTACCTCCCAGTTCTCGTTGCCATGGCGTGACGACGATTTCTCTTTTAGCTAAAAATAAACCTCCAGCAACAAATGCATCGGCCAGAAGAAAACCTGACAGAAAATAAAAAAGGATCAAAACAAAGCTTAAAAAACAAACCACCATGAAAACAAAGCACCTGGCTACGCACCGATGCACGGCGCCGCGCTCGGCCGCTGCTGCGTGGGCATCGGTGCACCACGGTGATGGAGGGATGCTCCCTGCCTCCCATCTCCTACACACACTGCCTAGTGAAAGGCATCCAAGTGCTAAACCATCGTAAACACTTTTAAAAGGGCATTAAAATCAAGATGGACCGCCTGTCCTTGGGCAGGCAAGACTGCCTGACCCTGAAGCTTTTCTGACCTTTGTTTTGATATAACCCGCCTGGCCGTGTTCCTGTGCAGCTTGGTCTAGGGCATCCTGCTGTGGCAGGGGGGTTGGACCGGATGATCTTTCCAGGTCCCTTCCAATCCCTAATGATTCTATGACTCCATGATTCCAAGCATGGGAGAAAAGCCTGTGTCTCCTGTGCCTCTCCAAGGCATGGGGTGCACCTTCTGGGCCAGCCCCACATCTGCCCAGTGATGTGTCACCTTGGCAGGGTGGAAGGGATGGGGGAACTCCCATGGCAGCCTGGTACAAAGTATCCTGGAGAAAAATGTCCTCCTTTGCAGCTGTATGTTCTGCTCAAAAATAAAGTGGTGTGCCAGGCATTTAGCAATAAAATGTAAACCAAAAGAGGAACAAGGCGCCTCCAAGCATCTCTAGATGGTCTGTAAGTGCTAATTGGGAGGTGTGGCAGGCTGCAGCAAAGCCCAGCTTCTAGGGAATGATGTGGGTAGGTTAAGGGAGGTGTTTCACTCTTGATTACAAAAGTCCTCTTCCTTTTCCTTACAGTCTGACTGTGGGCACTCTGCACCAGGGAGATGATGAGTCTGGTCAGGTTTGTCCCGCTGTGCCCCGCTGCTTCAGCCCAAACGAGCTGGTTACCTCCCTTCAGAGCCCTGGAAGGAAACGCTGCAGCCCCCCCAGAGCATGAGGTGCCTGCACAAGGGTGGAGGGCAGAGCACACAGCTTGCTCTGCTCCTCACTGCCAAAGCTGATGGTCCCAGACCCCGAGGTTTGGGGCACAGAGTCCTCTGGCCTCTGAGGGATGTGTGTCAAGGCTGGGCAGCTCAGAGTGTGATTCCCAGCTTGCAGCAGAGGCGCGTGTCTCCAGCATGCTTGTAGCGGGTGCTCTGTCCCCCTCTGACAAAAACAGGAGGAGGACAGGGGGTTTCAGTTTTCTGGCAGCTCTTTTAATGCACGAGGTAGCCTGGGGCTCGCCACTGGTACGAGATGCTAACACAGTGGCTAACCGAGGCCATGGGCTCACCAGCTCAGCTCATGGTTTTACCTGTTGCTAACGCCAGCACATTAATACAACAAATAACCTGTAGTAACCTCACAGGTCTGCAGACACTGAGCCAGTAAGACTGCCATCTGGCCAACCTTTGGTTGGCCTATGGTATGTTTTAGCTTCACTTTCCATCATGTCTTCCACTCTCTGGTCATTCAAAATTTGTTTTATGGGGTCGTAAATGAATGAGGTTGGGTTAATGAGTGTGTAAACAGCTTGGATCACTCCCTCCCGTTTCTCATACAGCTGGGTTCTTGTGTTATGGCATCTCTCTCTCATTTGATAGACCAGAAATCCTTACCATCAGACTGGCAATTTCACGGGCCAGTTCCCTCAGCACTGGGAATGGAGATTGTCTGGGCTTTCTAGCTGGAATACATTAAACTCTGAGTTTAGCTTCAATTTGAGGCGGGGTGATTTCCATTTCTCTGAACATTTCCATTAGTCATCCTGGCTCTGACCACACAGTCTAGGCAATTAGTCTTATTAATTCACAGAGGCAAGCTAGTCTCTTATTTTTCAGACCTGCATAAATCATTACTCCTTTTAACCTGCGAAGGAAGCTGAATGTCAGGATCCCACCGATAATTTCATTTGCCAGGGTAAATCAACAGGAGGAATCAAGTGGCTCCGAAGCAGTTTTTCTTTGCCTGCTTGCAGGGATGTGCAAAGTCCAGAACAAAAGGCTCTGATGGGTTTCCAGCTTCTGGCTGAGGCTCAGATGGATGCTGCTGAAGCTGTCGAGCCCAGGCAGGGCTTCCCACGGAGCTGGGGGCCACTGTGACCATCCCACTCCACCAGCAGCCAGCTACGATGCCTCAGGTCTCAAGCTCACACACAAGATTTTGTTCTTTGGGAAAATTTGCTTATTTCAAAAACCTTAATTGAAAGGTGAAGCTGCTAATTTCAACACAGGTTAAGCAACCCGATAACCTTAGGTTTTATCTGATGCCTCCTTCGCTGCCAGAGTAGGGCACTTCTGGCCACAGCTGGACACAGCATTGTCAGACAGTGCTAGGAGGACGCAACAGCTGCAGAGGTCTCTGCTATTTCTTTTGTTTCTTTGCAAGGTCTAACAAGACTCTACTGGGGTGGTTTCGCACATTAGCTAGAGATGATCTGATCTCAAATGCACGGCTCTTCTTTTCCCTTTCCTTTTTTCTTTCTTGATCTCTACTCACAAGAGTGTTTATGAGACACTCATGGAGCCTTTTCTTTCCATGCCCCTTTTCGTCCCTACCTAGGGTACCATACACTGGTAGCCCTTGGCGAGTTGCCTAGGGTGGAGCATAGTGGCAGTGATGCTTTCCCTGCCCATCACGTGCCATTCCTCAACCCCTCCTGCCACAGCCAAGCAAACTTCACTAGCGATGATGTGGTTTGCAAGACCACCTATGTCTGGTGGGACTTTCACATACTTTTAAGTCCAGTACTTGGAATGTGCAGCAGAGCCCACCGAGCCCCTTCCACAGTCCCTAGTTCTTTAATTATGTCTTGCAAAATTAGCTCGTAGTAGCACACTCCTCTTTTTGCTTTAGAATCATTGAGGTTGGAAAAGACCCTTGAGATCATCAAACCCAACCTATAACCCTACTGTGCCATTTCCCTGTTTCCCTAACAGCTCACAGGTTGGTCACTTGTTCTTTCTGTCTGCCCATCTATTGATCTATTTTCCCCTGTGCACCTGTTGTGGTTGTTGCTGTTAGTCCCCCATTGCCTGTGTAAGATCCACATGTTCTACCACCTGTTCCCTCACTCGCCAGCCCTCTAACGAGCATGCCAACACTGCAGCTTTGCTTCCTGATCTTGTCCTACTTGTAGCAGGCCCAGTACTTCATCCACTGCACTTCTGCCTGTGCAAAAACCTTTTTCAGCAGTAGGCTTTTACCTCTGTTCTTACTTTGTCCCTTTCCTCTTTCTTTGGCTGCTGCTATCTCTGCTTTTAAATTACTGTTGTCTGCTTCTCTAATAAAAGCAAACAAATGGCTTCCCTAAGTCTCCCAAAGCCTCCTCCTCTAATTTTTTGAAGTCTTCTGTTCTGAACTTGCCAGAATTCACCCCATCAGACCAGTAGCTTAGGTGTGCAGGTGCGTTCCCTTTGCTGTGAGGAGTCCTGTTCCTCAAACCATCTGCTGTGGAGCAAGCATCTGGTGACGTTGGACTGACGCCCTGCTGGCGTGGGGGTTGACACGAGTTTTCCTTGTCCTGGATCCTCGAGGAAGGGCAATTCCTTCTCAGAGCTGGTATTGGTAACTAATAGGAATTTGTTTGTTGTTTAGTGCAAGTTAATCCAGCAGAAGAGTAGATTAACCGCATTGACTAGCTTTGATTAGCTGTTATTGGGGTTTGCTTCTCCAGTGGTTGTTTGCTGAAGCTGATGATTGTTTGTTTGTATTGTTCATCCTGTGAGCAAGCTCCTGGTTGTTATCTAACACTATAGGTGGCTTTTCTGGTGTAAGGCTACCAAGGAAGGCGTAGATGTACACAGATGTACAGCATCTTATCTCATCTGCCCCGGCCCTCGACTGTGGCTGAAGAGCAGCTGAGATAGCAGTGCCACTGATGCTCACTGGGGTCTCATGGACAGTTTCTCCTCTTGGGGTGGCCAGAAATAACCTTGGAAGGAAAGAAGTGATCCAAGGACAGTAAGAACAAACCCAGCTGGTGTGACGATGTAGGGCAATAATGAATATCTAGAGTGGGGTTCCCCATCAGAAGGTATCATCTAAATACGCTCACCTAAATACAAGTGACTAAAGATTGGCCAGGTGTCTATGTCCCACTGTGGCTAATGGAACACAAAGAACGAGTCAGGTCATTAGATTTAGGTGTCCAATGGAAGGTGAAAGCAATAGATCTACGAGTCCACTAACTGGAGCTCACTATTGTCTTTGATGCCTGATAAGACCTTCATCATTCCAAGGGTTTTCTAAATTGCTATGCCTGTGAACCCAGGCATTTTGCAGACAGATGTAGGCTTTTCTGCAAAGTCAATCACCAACCCAACCATAGCTAATGGTTATCTCCCCCTCCACACACGTGCTTTCTCCATTGTTCCTTGGGCCAGAGAAGCCACTGCTGCCCCGCTCCACTCCTCATGCCATGCCTTTTGTGTGAGAGCTGGAGGGAGACCAGCGACATCTCCTCTCATCCTCCACTTATTGTGCACAGCCAGGGTGATTCAGCACAAGAGACCCGGGGGCTGGCAAACAGTCACTATTTCGCTTCTGTTCCTCGCACCATTCGGTACTTGGGGAGAGAACATGCGTTGGGTTGGAAGCGGAGTACCCTGTCCTTGTGCCAGAATGACTTGGTCCTGCTTCTCCCTTTGTCTTGCCAAGCCTCAAGGGAGGTCTGCTTCTCTTGGCATTACTGTCATCTCCAATCTCTGTTTCCAAATCAGCTCTCTAAAGCTTGGAAGGACAAAACTTTTCCCTCCCTTCTGAGCACAGGTAGCTGAGGTAGGTTGGACCCTATGCTCGTTCCAGAGGTTACCACAGTAAAATAGGCTTGGGGGTTAGGTTTCATTTTTGACATTGCAAAGGGGCTCAAACCAGTCACAGGGCTCCTCATTTCCATCACTGAGCCTGCAGATGATGCCCTCCAGTTGACGTCGTCTGGGAGAAAGGAGTTTCCCACTATGGGCGCCTCCACTTCTTGACCACCTGGCAGTGACACAGCAGCAGCAGCAGCACCACGGATTGACAGCAGGTTGGTGTCCCTGGGCACATTCATCCATCTAGCAGGCTGTCTTGAGGCCGTGTGGGGACAAGGATGGCCAGAAGTGGCCTGTGCACTGGCCATCTCATGCTTCTGCACCAGGTGCTGACCAGGGCCACACGCCATGTGTCCCCGTGGGAGACACCCATCCTGAGGAGAAGTAGGTGGCTGGCACGGTGCCATTTGCACACGTTTGTTAGACAGCATGGACTGTAAATTAACAATCCTTTAGCCTGCACTAGGGTCGTGTCACAGCATGAAGGTTGCCATCGACCGCAGGGCAGTTGAAAGGTGAACATCGGTGCTCTTTGAAAGGGGGTGTGCACAGTTACACCTCCTGCAAGCTGATGGTTTTCCCAGAGTAAGCCCAGCCTGGGCAGGCAACTGCACCAAGCACACACAGGTCAAAATATTTTCAGCAGACACCCAGGAAAACAAAGAATCACTCAGGATTCTTTAACAGGCTCTTGGCGATGTGTTTCAAGCTCCATTATGGCTGGTCCTGAGGGCACAGTGAGAAGAGGTGTCCCAAAGAGGTTGTAGCAAGGCTGGTGTTGGTCTCTTCTCTCAGATCAGTGATGCTAGGACGAGGGGAAATGGCCTCAAGTTGCGTCAGGGGAGGTTTAGATTGGATGTTAGGAAGAAGTT
>JAOXOE010000001.1:90936325-90946497 GCA_028565055.1 Phoeniculus purpureus
TGCCATCCAGAGGGACCTGGACAGGCTGGAGAGGTGGGCACAAGCCAACCTCATGGGGTTCAACAAGATCAAGTGTAGGGTCCTGCATCTGGGTCGAGGCAATCCTAAGCACAACTGCAGGCTGGGCAGGGACTGGTGAGGTTGCTTTCACACATATAGCACCTGAGATGAGCTTCAAAAAGCACTGCTCCATTTTCCCCAGCACTCACAGATCCAGAAAATCATCTAGAACCAAGATGTCTGCAAAAGGCTAGGTCCCTTCTCCCTTCCTTCTTTCCCAACCCCAAACCAGAAATGCAAAGACCTCTTCTCCCCAGAACGTGTCTTGTATTCGCCTGGGCACTACAGCTGTGAACAGAAACACGCAGTGACACACAAATAAATCCTTCACAGCTTCTAACAGCCCTTGGAAAACAGCTGCGGCTCTATTCAGGTTGGTCCCAGGAGGTCCCCTGGTCGAACCCTTGAAATGCTTTTTGACTCCTTTGCCACACACAGCACTGAAAGTACTGGACAGCAGTTCATGTTCACCCAGGCTATTTTGAGAAGTAGAATCCCAGAGCTGCTACTTACTTCATTGGGATTTTTCAAATGAGGGGGGAAGCAGAAGGAGAACTGAAGCTCTGATTTCTTATAACACACAAAACCAGCACAAAGTTCCTGCCCACCTCTGTTGCCTTGAGCTCCACACATGCCGATGCATTTAGAAGTGGGGCTGTTCCAAACCCAGTGGATCTTCAAGTTCCTTTAGTTTGAGGGTCTGTTTCTTAAACTGTCACTTATGGTTACTACAGGAAGGAATTTCACCCAGAAGCCAGAGATTGGGGGGGTCTGTTTTGCCATGGAGCACCCCTTTGGGGAAATATCCGTCTCTACAACTTCCTTTCTGTAAGCACGAAGTGAGGACGTAGGTGCATCCGTTTTATTGAAGAGTTTAAAGATCATTGCCGGAGCGTGGCGTGAATACAGACTATGAACTCAACAAAAGGAAGCCAGAAGTGTATGGGGCTTTAAACAGGTGTCACCACGAGAGCTTGTTAGCCCACTAAAACAAGATGCTGATGAAGGTTCACGCATGCCTGGATAAATCACCAGTGACGTGTCCAGTCAGTATCAGCAGAAGAAAGGATTTCTTATTTCTAGACTTGGACATGTGCAAATGCAGCAGGGAAAAGCTGGGAGGGACAAGTCATTTGAGATCATTTGTTGGGGTCCTGAGTTTAACTGACCTTGGAGATGCTCAGCTTACAGAAAAGCAAGAGCTCACCTCTCCCGAAGGCTTTTTGCAGTAGCTGTGCAGAATAAAAGAGCCAGAAAAATCAGCCTTAGCTGGAAACTAGCCTGGCTTTAACTGAGAATCAACCCTCCTTAGGAACTTCCAGCAGATACTACCAGGGTATTTTATTTCATACTGACTTTTAAGATAGGACCCCGAAGGCTACTTTTACCTTCATCATCTGGCTGGTCCTGGCAGAACGTTTTAAAGGCAGTGGTGTCTTGCCTAGGTGAAGAGCCATGTGCCTAGATGAGCAGAAAACCTTCCCTGTCCTTATCCTTCCTCCACACTGACAAACAAACGTGAAGTTCTAATCAAGGTACAGTTCTGGCCTAACAAAACCCCTTCTGAAACTAGGGTTGCCTTCTCCTGGTGGGAAGACAACAACATGTGTCACCCTTTAGATTTCTCATCACTGAAAAGCAACAGAGAAAGCGAGCTTTGTGCTCTAGATCTGAAGCAGAGGTGAGAGCCCCCTCCTCAGTGCCATCCCATCCAGGTGGATGTTGTCTTCCTGGATTAGGGATGTCCACCTGACAGGTTAACTCTCAGTCTAAATGCAGAGATCAGGGACTATCTCAACAAACCATCGTGCACGGGACGTGTAGCACTCCCTGGCTGGGAAGGGGAATCCGTAGTCATCACGATGGAAGCGCACACCCACCCTTCATGGCCTGTGACCATTTAAATAAGCAGATTTCCAGAAATAACTGCAAATACCACCTTCATCAAGAAAGGGTGCGTGAGTCCACCTAGTAAAGAGGTGTCTGCTGTTATGAGGAATTGTGGAGAGCTTTGAATCTTCACAGGAGCAACTTTCCTTGAAAAATTAGGCAGGAGTAGACGACTTGTCTGTGATCTCCCTCCACCTTAAAACAGAAAGCCAAGTATGAAACCAACACAGCCTCTGATTCATTCTAAGGGTTGCTTTCCCCCAAAACAAATTTACAACAGAGCTGTGCAAGAAAAAGGTGAAGTCTAGCCAGAAAGCTGTTCTAGAGAAACACTCAGATCTGGAAAGAATCCTGCCCTGTTACAGCAGCACCAGGTAGAACTTGTGAGGCTTCATGGAGAATGAGCGCGATGATTTAGGCTTGAGATGAGGAGAAAGTTCTTCACTGAGAGAGCCACTGGCCACTGGAATGGCCTGCCCAGGGGGGTGGTGGAGTTGCCGTCCCTGGAGCTGTTCAAGGCAGGATTGGACGTGGCACTTGGTGCCATGGTCTAGCCTTGAGCTCTGTGGTAACGGGTTGGACTTGATGATCTGTGAGGTCTCTTCCAACCCTGGTAATACTGTGACTCGTACGGCGCTGACCGTCAGCACCCACTCCTTTCCTCCCAACAGGACACGTAGCTGTCGCTCGTTGTCCTTTGCAGAAGCTTAGCTTTGGGTTAATAAACGACTTGTAATTACAGTCTCACACAGCAAAGAGTGAAAAGGTTAACCCATCACTGCATTAAGGAAGGAGGGGGAGACTTCAAAGTGAATGACTCTGACGCTTTTGGAAAGCCTTTCTTGTGTCGCCGGGTCTGTCACAAGCAGTCAGGCAGGTTATGGTGTTCACGCGTTCAGACCAGTCCTCTATCACTGGTAATGAAGTCCACCTCCCAGTCTGCTCCTAGAGGACTTCACGGTTAGCAAAGACAAATTCTATTTCAACACGATGCATTAAGATCCCTCCCTGCTGAACAGTCTCCTCCGACTCCATCTCGCTCTGTTTCTCAGCTCCTACCCACTGTGTGCATACACCAGGCATGCAAAGGGCTGTGCCTCGCATCCAGCGGCTTCATATTTTCACCTCTTTACCTAGATCCATCCTCATTGCCCTCCCACTCCTGCCAGCGAACCACCACACTTCCACACTCTTCAGCAGGAGTCCTACACAGCCAGCTAACGCCGCAAACACACCTGCCTGCTCTCTTCGAGTGTTATCTAGTCACCTACGTTAAGTGGTCACTGCACTGTGAAGACTTCAAAATAAAACCCCAGGGCTCTCCAAACTATTTAATATTCCAGTCAAACCAAAATGAGTGAGCTTGAATGCACACAGAAAACAGTTCCAGCAGAGTGGGATGAAGATGTGCTCTTCACAGCTCCAGTATTGTGTGGTGCCCGGTTCACAGCAACATGGTTTTTCCTTCCAGCCACTTGCAATCCTGCCTGTAAATGCAGCCCACTGCACGTTGGTGTGGGCTCTGCCAGCTCTGAGCTGCAGAGACAGAACTTTGGCAATGCCAGCTCCTCCTTCTAAGTTGGGTTGGTTTTGCTCAGCAAATAAGCACAAAGTCTCCTTCTCTGGAGATGTTTAAAACCCACCTGTGCAACTTGGTCTAGGTGATCCTGCTGTGGCAGGGGGAATTGAACTAGGAGGTCTTTCAGAGTCCCTTCCAACCCCTGATGTTCTGTGATTCTGTGAAAATTCTAGTCTACAGCTCTGGATACAGTTAGGTAGCCCAGCCATTGGGATAGTGCTTTGGTGGTTACTTTTCAAGTAAAAGTGTAATCTGAAAATACCAGAAGACCACACGATGACTGCAGTTGGCCACACGATGACTGCAGTTGGCCACACGATGACTGCAGTTGGCCACACGATGACTGCAGTTGTAGGAGCTGAGGAGAAAAATATTAAATTCTACACTAACTCAAAACTTGGTACCTCCAACGGGAGAAAAACACGTCATGCCATTTCTCAGAAAACCAAAGACCAAATACATAACCAGAGTCAAAACCCAGATGTGTTGCATTTACTGACTTCCCTGAAGAAAGATGAGAAACCTGCAGGTCAAAACGTCTGCAAGTTCCATGAGCGCAATCAGCAGAGCAAACCAGAAAAGGTCGTTCTGTGGGTTTTATGGTCAAACAGGGGTTATGTACAAGACAACTGACCAAGGCACTAGAGTGTGTCTAAACAATGCCAGCGGGAGCTGAAAATGTATGCTTGTTTGAAGATGTCAGGTTGGTGCCTGCAAACGGAAGACATGACCACATACGGAGCACACTCAGGTGAGCCAGGCAGAGCAACAAAACCAGTAGCCAGCAGTTTCAGAATAATTGCCCCAGGTCTCAGAAAAAAAACCCAAAAGTCATTTTGATGAAGAAGAAAGCAACAGGCAGCAAACACTGAGGAAGAGAATGGTACTCTAGGTGGTACTCTAGGTAACCTGAGATACGAGACGTAGTCCTGTGAGTCCTTGGCCAAGCAACAGAAGTAGTGATCCAAGCATGGTAGTCCTGTAAACCAACAAAGAATCACAGAGTGTCTTTGGTTAAAGAGACCTGCAAGACCATTAACCCAGGTCACCGGTAAACCTTGTCCCTAAGCACCAGGTCCTTTAAATACCTCCAGGAATAGTGACTTCACCTCTCTCCTGGACAGCCTGTTCCAGTGTTTTACAACCCTGTCTATTAAGACATTTTTCCTAATACCCAGCCTAAACCCCCCCCGGCACATTTTGCAGCCATTTCCTCTAGTCCTATCACTTGCTATCAGGGAGAAGAGGCTGCCCACCTTTCTGCTCCAATCTCCTTTCAAACACTCACAGAGGTAATCACAAGATTTTTATTTGAAATTATAGTATTTTTACAAAGCTTTCTTAAGAGTTTGATGAGTTTCCTGCAGCAAGCAGCGTTAGGAGCACAACATTCAAAGTTCTAACTAACAACAAGAAAAGAGTCTCTTTCTAACCGTACAGAACGGCCCAGAACAGGCATCATCTCTGGCAAAACAAAAATGAATGAGACTGCAAGAACTCATCAGTTAAAGTCCCCCTGGAACATATTTAGCAGGATGAGTGGCAAATCCAAACAGTACAATTAGCAGCGTGTGTCAGCCATCTCCACTGTCCACAGAACTTTTAAGATGTGCCAGCCTTAGGTTCCTTAAAGCAGGCACAGCACAGAAACAAGAGACCACCAGGCACCCTTCATTCCTGTAAACAGGGTATTCCAGGGACACCGACTGGTCTAAAATGTAACTGCTGACCAGTGCCAACAGCTAGAATAATCCCGTTAGCATTAGCTCAACTGTTCGTTTGTAGATCTCTGCTAACCGTATCTGAAGCTCTAACACCAACTCACTTTGTACAGTGCTGGAAGCCTGCAAAACACTCATCAATTGAACAGCTGATACAACAAACCCTCTGCGACCTCACTGCGTCCCACACTGACCAAGCCTGTACACAACTGTATTACACTGCACCACCTATGTCTTGCCTGTCAAAAGTCATTCCCTCTCAAATACCAAGTCTTCCTGCTTGTTGTCGGGGTACACTCCTCGAAGCAAAGTGAATACCTCCCTTCTTTCTGAAGCTTGTAACCTGAATGGCAACGAGCCGCCACCCATAAACATGATCGTTGTTGTTTTTTAGGACAGCTCTTTAATCTGTACCAGAAAAGCCTTTGGAGAAGAAAGGCTCTGCTGAACTGCAAATAGCTGACAGTGTTGTGTTAAATGCCTGGGCAGCCCTCACCAGCTCGGGATGAGCTTTTTGATCAGATCGAAACGGACAACACAAGAAACGCAGAGGAAATTTCATTAAATAAATTTATTTGTTAAAATAATTTAACTCCAAATACAACTGCTGAGTTTGCATTGAGTTCTATGTACAATTCTTGTTCTATTTGAAACATCAAGGTTTAAACAACTGACACCGCTACAAAACAAACTGTTGCCCAATTTCAAGTTGCCAGTTGTACTGGAGCTCAACAGTGAACTGTGAGATACAGTAACCCACCCCTAGGAAACTCCAAATCAACAGCATTAAGCCCGATTCCAGAACTCACTTCAGTCTTTCTTCAAACCCTGATCAAGAATCAACAGACGCACAACAATGCAGATACGAGCCCCCTGCAGTTGTCAAACATTTGCTTTCGTCGTGGAGTTTCTCCGTTAAAGCCTAACCAGCTCCTTGACAGCACACGGGTAAAAAAAGAGGGGAAAAAAAAAGAATTAAAAAAACCCAAACATGCACAAAACCCCCCAACCAGATGGCTGACATCTTTAGGCAACATTCTGTACAGGAAAGCAAATACCAGTAGTTTTCCCACAGAAAAATAATGGCAACTGCAGCACTGGGGTTAGGGAAAGAAGAGAACTGAAAAGATCACCAACGTTTTTTTGATGCTCTGACAGGGCAGGCGGGGAGATGTGGGGGGACGGACACAGCGGGAAAAAACAAATCAATACCCCATGCAATTGTGTTTAATGCTCTTGATCGGATTCTGGTTTGTTTGCTTAGAGTAGTTTTTGTGTGTGTTTTTCTAAGGGAAAGAGGAAACAGCTGCTCTCGCTAGCATCGCTTAAAAGAACAAAAGTTGCAACGCTGAATAAAAAACAGCAGAAAACCAACAACCGAACAACAAAACTGGAGAAACACTGCCTTTGTAGAAAAGTATAAAGCTCTACAAGAACAGCCAAAGAAAAAGAGGGTCTTTGGAACAAATCATAATGTTTTAAGGCATGTTATACAAAACTCTCAAATCCTGTAATTGGCAATCCTATCAGGGCACAAAAGAAACCGTGACCCAAGACCAATGACGCCGTCGGGGCGGCCGTGCAGCTGCGGCACAGCTCATCCTACCTCACTTGCTGCTACCTCTGTAATTCAAAAAAATCTCTGTCGAGTGCAACTGTCATTGATTCAAGCTCCACTATCTTCACACTAGTGGAAATACAAATAGTGCATAACTACTTCCTCAGAACTACACCACGAGACACCACCACGCTCTCCCCCCCGCCGCATTGTGTGGTAGCTCATGTCTGGCCTATGTTTTGGAAAATCTATGAGTGCCATGAAGAAACGAGACTGGGAGATATTTCAGTATCTTCTCTTGAAGGTGTATCGTGCCGTATTCCGCTGTATTAAAGCCCATCTGATTTATATCATGAGTTTCATGTTACGTCAGGCTGTTCATCTTGTACTTGATGCCATACACTGGGCTGACAAACACACTGCGAGATAAGATTTGAACACCTCTGTAACATGCATAACACGCATTTCTAACTCAGATTTGGCTTTTTTGAGCGTGTCTACATGGGATCCCACACTGAGAAGCTATTTTACAGAAAGGTGGTACTGCTTGAGAACTCTTTCTCAATCTAGATAGTTAAAGAATTACAATATCACTAATTCAACATCTCACAT
Source organism: Phoeniculus purpureus (assembly GCA_028565055.1). Classification (NCBI taxonomy): domain Eukaryota; kingdom Metazoa; phylum Chordata; class Aves; order Bucerotiformes; family Phoeniculidae; genus Phoeniculus; species Phoeniculus purpureus. The sequence continues at coordinate 90,943,746 of JAOXOE010000001.1, forward strand.
CCTGCTTAAGCGTGGTGGCTGACAGAGTGGGTGGGCAGGGGGGCAAGAGAACATTCATACCATCTAGTTTAGGCATGTCAGTTGTGTGACTTCGAGGACCAAAAGTTAAAAGCCTAAAGTTTGCTATCTAGTCAATGGAAAGAGGTAGGTGCCTCTAGGAGGGCAATTCAGAGCACCCAAGATGGGCATTCAGATGCCAGAAATAAACTGTGTGCCTATCTCCCTAAGAGAACAAAGTACAGTAACAAAAGCTCTGCAAGGTAGGTGGGGAATGGGCTACATTTACATTCTAGTAAGGCTTAATGTTCTATGACATCTAATGCCCTCTGATAGATGTATCAGGTCGTGGAAAGGTCTTGAAAGATTAAGGGCAGAGATGACCAGTGCTCTTCCATTTACACGGTTCCCTTTCACTATCATCCCCTGAACTACAATTCAAAACGGATACTCACGTATGAAAATCTGCAAAGCATTTCGTAGTCACTTCCTGTGTAGCAGATGAGAGCGTTTTTAGCACGTTCTGCAGATGGAGGCAAAACTCTTGACCCTAACTCCAATTACAGCATTTCTAAGGGCGATATACACACACGCACATACACGCTCAAAACACACACCCACACACCCCAGCACCCCTGTTTTGCTCATTTAAAACACAATGAACTACACTGTTACTGCACAAGATTGAAGAAACTAATAAATGCATGATGTTGTTCAGACCACAGGCTCAGTGACTGTGATTTTATGGCCAATTTTACCTATGAAAGATCCAGCTCAAGACAATCATTCCAGCATTAAAATCTAAACATTGTGATTGAAAACTTCTCTATACCTTGATTGTAAGACTTCAGAATAGGTATTTCTGTGCCATTAGTCATGCAAATGATAAATACTTCACTGCTATGGAACTAGCAAGTCAGAGCTCGAGCACCCTTTCAAAACAAAACATTTGCTCCCACCATTTAATACTCCAATAATTAGGGCAACCTTTGAATAGTGTGTCAGGCAATCACAGAGCCATTTCCACACTCACCTAAGAATTACAACTATTTCACCTCTGAACCAAATGATTTCACGTGGTTATTCAATTTAAATCCTCCGCATTAAAGCTATCGAATAGCAAACTTGATTTCCAAAGATTCGTTAGGGATCACACCAGAGAATATAGCCCTTGAAGGCAAGAAAAAGCTGTTGTACTGTTGTCTTTAACAAACTAAAAAATGCAGGATGTTCATACTGTCCCACGAGGTTTCTGCAGAAGGGAACATGTGGATGCAACATGGCTTAGTTTTCCTTACAAGATGGTACTAGTTACTCTATTAAAGTGTTCCTTGTTAGTAAGGCTCAGCAATTTTTTTTCATCACAGTTGCTTCCTCCTGGTTCAGTAAAGTGATAAAGATGCTTCCTGCTTTGTAAACAGAGGGTTTGTTTGGCTTTTTGCAGACCAAAACCTGAATCAATCCTCCATTCTTGAGCAGCAAAATGAAAGATTTAAAACATTCCAACGCCAGACTGTTTCTTCACCCGTCGTTTGTTTTCAGATCTTGCCTCTCACGTCAACGTTTTCTGTTTCAAGATGTGAGATAAAGTGTAGAAATAATAGCATCAATATTGGAAAAAAAAAACCAACCCCAAACTATATGGGTCTCTGGTAGCCTCCTCCTCTAACACTGTCAGAAGTTCTGGTGAAATCAACACTTTTGACTGATCAACCTTGGCCACAAGTTACAGCACACCTCCCGCAGCGCTTCAAAGGCTTGGCTCTCCTTTCGTGCTCACGTTAGTTTGTGAGTGGTCTTCAGAGACATTCTCTCCGCTGCTTTTGTTTCCCGTTTCCTAAGTTCTTCCAGCTTCTTCAGAAATAGTTGCTGTTGTTGCTGTCTGACATGACGACACACATTTGCTTCATTGGGACGACCATGCAGATCAACTGGCAGGTGCTCAAAGTGAAAAGAACAGGTGAGATGTGGTCATTTAACCCAATTATAGTCAGAGTCAGTGATTGACTTCCAATGCTCAGCTCTGAGTTAATGTTGCTACTTCACTACAGATGTATTTCAAGTGACCCACAAACCAGGAAGTGAAGTAGAGTTTTACCACCTTACAAAATTTCTGCATATTCAGTCCAGGTTCGGTCGTTTTTAGTGCTATTGTATATTACACGCAGAACAGCATGGATCATCTTTGTCTGGCTGTGCCGCGTAGTTCATTTGTCTAACGATTTCCGCAAAGAGCTCATCCACCATTGTTTTACTTTTAGCAGAGGTCTCCATAAAGGGGCAGCCCCATTCTTCAGCTAAAGCTCTGCCTTCACTTGACGATACTTCTCTCTCACTTTCCAGGTCTACTTTATTGCCAACCAGAATTACTGGCACCTTCTCGTACCTACAGTATGAAACAAAAACAACAGCAATGATTATATTTAAAAAGCAGCACTCTAAATATAAACTTCTATTGCAAATAGTACAGACCCAACAGGAAAGAGACACTTGGTTGAGAAAAGAAATGCTTTGCTTTTTCTTGTGCATCTTTTTCTCCCCAGTGCTTTTTTATAGTTCAAGGAAATGCTTCCCCCTCTGAATTCTCTTTCCCACCAGGAAATCTATCAGGAATACTTACACACAACAATAACTAAGAATACAGTAGTATTTTCATAGAATATAAAATCATAGAGTCATTAGGGATTGGAAGGGACCTCGAAAGATCATCTAGTCCAATCCCCCAGCCACAGCAGGATCACCCAGACCAAGTCAC
>JAOXOE010000001.1:90977929-90992011 GCA_028565055.1 Phoeniculus purpureus
GGTCTTGAATATCTCCAGTGAAGGAGACTCCACAACCTCCCTGGGCAGCCTGTTCCAGTGCTCCGTCACCCTCACTGGGAAGAAGTTCCTTCTTCCTTTGGAAGACCAAATGTAAAACGAAAAGACCGGTGTACTTCCAGTACAGTGCATACAGCAAGCTGGGGGAGGCGAGCGGGGAAGAAGACCACCAGTCCCAGGTACGTGCATATTGTATTTGAAAGCCAAATATGCTTCCCATGTTACTGCTAAAATACCACCACAGCCCCTCACGGCACCGTGATGGCAGTAGCAGTGTAACTATGAATGACCTTACCCAAGAACAGTACCCAGAGAATACAAAGTTCCTCCCGTACAGGCTATACAAATGCTAACAAAGAGGAATGGGGAGAGATAAAAATTGGTTGTTTTTAACATCATCCACCAAACAATAAGGAGAAGGTGACAAAGCAATCAAACTGATGTAAAACAAAGTGCAGAACTTCGGAGGCAAGCCATGCTAAGTCAAGCCCCACACTTTTTATTAGGGGAGCAAGTGGTTAAGAAAGCAGACAAGTTATATAAAACCATGAAGTTTTATATACATTCCAGCAGCAAAACTTGTCTTAAAATTGAACTTAACACACACACACGGAACACATATTACAATTATACCAATTCAGAAAATATCACACAATCAATTGAAACCCAAGAGATAACGTCATGCATTGCTCCGTAGACCTGAGTGGCATGACAGTCCTTACACCCACCAAACCCAACCCTCCCAGGAAATGTGGGCATAGCACATGTAGTGTCTTTAACAAAAAAAGCTCAAATCACCCACTCGCATAGAGGGAGCTCCCGGTTTCTAGCTTCCTCCCATACCCCGCTCATCTCTCTGACATCCCTCCTAGGTGGTGGTCACAAAGAGGAGGAGGTTCAGCACCTTTAGGAACGTTTTATGCTCTGGGCATTGGTTCCATCTGCTATTTATTCCTCTTTTATTTTTATGCACGTGTTTTGGGGCTTGCCAACAACCAGGCACTTTAGGTTTGGTTCCAAGATCCACCCTTCCTACCACCAGACGTGTGTAAGATAAAACTGTAATTACAACCATTAGTGGGGAAGAGGGATGGACAATAAAAAGCACAAAGAATGAGCTACTCCAGGAAGCAGGGAGCACTAAAACAGTCTGGAAAAACATCCAAACACTATTGCGCTGAAAAAGGTTTAAACTCCTGCATTTTCCATAGTTCATTTAAAATCCTTGGTGGCTGAAAATAACAGCGACAAGCCCTGAACGGGAGTGTTTAAGAGGAGGAATAATGTGGATTCTCCGGGTTACAGTGTCAAGTAAGTCGGTGGAAATGTCAGCAGGTTTGTCAGGGCAGCCTTCCACTCGTGTCCAAACAGGGAGCCTCACAACTGGTTTGGTACTTCTTCCAAGCACACGTGTCGTCGGTGTGTTTTCTACCACCGACGTGCTGAACATACACCACGCTGTAACTTACTAGAGTAATTACAGGGGCAGCTCCAAGGTCGTTGCTTGGGCCTTACAGCAAAATTCCATGAAGTTGAAGCCATCTGTGTTTGTTTTTTATCTCTAAAAGCATATGGGAACGCTCACAGATAGGGAAATCACGTGCGCTGCGTTCCGTCCCTCGCCTAACCGACGCTACTTCTACAAACTGGTATCGCTGAAATGTCAAGTGTATTTGCAAACACAGAAACGATTCTGAAAGCTCACACTTGATAACATTCCAACAGGAAAACACCATGCAATTTGTTAATTACAGATGAAGCCACGTAATCCATGAGGCAGGATATTTACCTTTGGAAAGCTTGGTGACTGCCATAATTTAGAGGGTGAAGCTGCCATGGTTTACACAAACACCTAGCGCACGCCTTCTCTTGCCGGGTTAAAAGAGAAGCCCTGCCACCAGCCACAATGCAAGTTCAAGCAATCTCTAAATGCTTTGACTTCTACGGATTTCTGAGCGCTGAAATGTAAATGACAATCCCTTGTCTTCAGCTCACTCCTACGAGGAATGATAACCCCAGCTATGAGCTGCAAATGCCAAGGAAGAGTCCTGGTGGCATTCCAAAATGAAACCCACGAAAGCTGACCTGAAGCCTCAAAGCCCTTCAGTGCAGCTGCAGAGGGCCCATGTTTGGCTAGCACTTCCATGCAGGTATCGACTGAAAGAGGATGGCTGGTGCTGCCCTTCTGGGCTCCACTCAGGTGCAGCTGGGGTGAGCCCCGCAGCGTCAAACAGCACTTGAGGGAGCAGGAGGACGGATGCACCTTGGCCACGACACGCTTCCCGCGTGGGCTTTTCCCAGCATTTCTGTCGTGGAGCTTTCCCCCTCTCATCTCCTAGGAGAGCCCCAGTGGCTAAAAGTCAAAACACAGCCAATTTAAGGTAGAGGAAAAGGAGTAAACCGTGGCTGATGATGAACAAAGCTGGGAACGTGAAAAGCAGCCTAACGGCGTGTTGAAATTTCAACTTTGCAGGAGGAATTAAGACAAGGGCAGACACCTGTGCAGACTTCGCCTTAAGCAGGGCAGGGAGCCTAGTACCAAAGGCTAGTACAGTGGAAGTGCCCGACGTGGGGGCTAGGTAAGGAACGCGACCTCGGCTCAGCGTGGGCACAACATACCTGTCGGGATGAACGCTGCGTGCTGCTGCAGCTGCGCGTTGGCGAGAGCCTGCTGATAGTGCAAGACACTGGGATTGAAAACGGCACTGGCACCATTGCTTTTTTCAAGTGCTTGTCTCTTTGGTAAAGGGTGAAGGACACCGGGAGGAAAGGCCTGTAAATAAGAACGTTAGTTAAAATGGCATCGTTTTTCCTGGCGCTGTCCGTAACACGTAGCTAAGTACACCAACTGATTTTATCGTAAAGCAGCTAAAGATGCCTTGCCATGCATATTAACTCAAAGCACAGCGATGTCAAATGAGTGGAACTTTGTTATTGGCAGCAAAAGCGTGGCACTACTGACCTAAAACCGCAGCGGCACAACTACTGAAAAGAAAGGCCTTTAAAGCAATGAAAATGGCATTGCCTTTAAACAGGTTTTCAAGTGCTATAGGGAGAAAAAACCACTTGTGTTCCATTGCCAAGTATGTTCTTTTTTAAAATTTAACTAGGATTTCCTGTTACCGTACGGATTAATGGAATTACGTTAAGCGATTTCGATTACAGAAGCAGTTTTATCTCAACTGGACTTTTCATGAGAGGGTATTTTAAGAGATGAACCCGTGTTAGGAACCGAATCGTCCGTGTTTATTACGTATGAGAATGAGATGGATAAATAGAGTTTCCGGCAAATTAATGAGTAACGTGAGATCGTTTCCGGTTGATGTTCGAAAGTAAAAGCGATACAGATTTCATTAGTTGCTTCTCTTGAGAAAAAACCCGAACCAAAACCAAAACCAAAGCTACATGCAAAGCAAAAGGTGAAAGGTCAAAGTACCAGGTCTACAGTTGCTTCGAGAGGTCGCTTCATTGCTTTGGCAGTCGACTGAGTCTTTTAATAACAGGCAGCGAGCACATGATGGCAGTGGGCCAATGGGAGTCAAGCGAATTAACATACAGGTAAACAGCAAGCAGAGGTGCGTCATGGGAACGGCATTGCGTTTGTGGATAGGTGAGAAGGAAAAAAATACTCTGAATGCAATATACAACATACAAAACACTAGGCATGCACAACAACAAAAATGTCTTCTAGAGAAATGAACATTACGTCTGCAATTAGTACCGAAGCAAAAATGCATCTACTATACCTTAGTTAAAAAAAGCATATAAGAGAGTAAAATATAGATGTTTGAAATTCAGGAAAGTCGAGTAAAAAAACAGCAGCTTGCAGACACTATTAAGCATCGTATAAACACTTCACAGAGATGCAGGAAGTTTTAAGGATATACCTATGCAAGAATTCCTGATAAGTTAGTCCAGTCACACTTTAAGGAGGAAAACAGCAATTTGGAAGGCAATCTTTTCAAATACAAAGCGCTAGGGAAAGGGCTGATGCACTACATTAGCTGTAATGCTACCGATATCGGTGCTCGCAAGATCATTAGACTCGGCAGGGGGATTGGACTAGATGATCTTTCGAGGTCCCTTCCAATCCCTAGTGATTCTATGAGGTTCAAAATGAGAAGTTTTCCTTCTGCTTTGAGATACTACGACGTCAAGAAGTAGCAGAAACACAGACTATGTCAAGTCACACTAACTTATCATTAATTCCTTTCTTTAAACCTCTACGGCTGTAAGTGCATTTTCCCTTGTAACTTACCACACTACATTGAGAGGGGCAAAAAAGCTCTTGGCATTTCAAATGGCTTTCCTAAATTTTGCTACAACCTCCAGGAGCAGGGAGGAAAAAACACTGCTCTCAGTTCACGAGCAAATGGTTATAACGCCTGAGTTACGACACTGCAGCATTATTAACCTTTTGGAAACCAAGTATTAGGCACAGTACATAGGCACATACATTTATGGGCAAGTCCATAATAGGATTAAACTTTAGGCTGGCACACTGGCGTTCTGTAAAAAGATCTTCTTACATAAAATACTACTTTCTAGTTTTATGGTGTAAGTAATTTTTGCAAACCTTTAGAAAGGAAAGGAAGATTTAGAAATCCAAATTTGTACTTGTTTTGTGAGCACAGGCTGATATTTAGCTCTTTTTAGGGTACGCAGATGATATCTGCCTTGACCTAAGTATGTGGAAATAGGGAACAAAAGTGGAAAAACAAAGAGGACGTGGTGCAAAACACCTACAAACTGCTTACAGCCGCACGATCAGCTGGTGGCAACCGGGCACGTTTGCAGGATAGCCCTCCCTTTGCCTACTCTTTGTTCCTGACTCTGCTGTGCCGATCTTGCACGGAGCTTCCTAATGGCACCCCCCCTCTCCCCCTTAAGCACACTGCTGGATTACACAGCCCAGTCTATGGGATCTGCTCATCTGTCCGGGTCCAAGACTCAGGCACAAGAAACACACGGTGCAAAGTGAGGATCTGGAGAGCCTTCCTGTATCCAAGCAGGGCGCTATGCAGCCAATGTGTGGTAACCCCCATGGGGACTCCCTGAGAGGACACTGCTCTGCCTGCACAGGGCACAGCCTCAGATCCACACTGTACCCGTTACGGATGGAAGCCTACATGGAGGTGAAGAGTTTGACTGAATTCAGCATTATGCGGTAACAAAGTCCGCAAATTCAAACCAACGTTGTTAGGAGGAAAGCATTTCAGTTAATTAGTTCCCTTTATTATCCAAATGCACCCACCTCATTCCTTAACTTATTATCTATGTGTTTATAATTTCCTTCCTCCACTTCTTCTCCATGTTCTTCACAGCCTCACCTCCCTACTCTGAAGCTTTTTGCTGGCCTTCCCCTTGTCTTCCACAGTAAGTCCAGTCTCAGCTTGCTCAGTTCTTCCAAGGGATGTGAAGGATAACAAGGACTTCTCAAAGTGTATCAGCAACAGAAGGAAGCCTAGGGAAATGTGTGCCTGGTGCTGAGTGGGACAGGTGACCTGGACATGGGGAAGGCTAAGGTACTGAACATCTTCTCTATCCCAGTCTTTACAGGTACGACTGGCGTCTGGACTTTCCACTGGCCTGAAGATTTAGCTAAGGAGGAGGATCAGGTTAGGGAACTTAAAAGTTCCAAGCTAGACCTACAAAAACTCCTAGGACCCGAGTGCTGAGTGAGCTAGCCAAAGCCACTTGAAGGCCACACTGAGGAATGAACGACAGGTTGATCAACCTCATCTTAGTCCCCAAGAGAGCGACGGCATTCTCTCTCAGCAGCAGCTGTGCAGCTGCCAACAGTGCGAGATGGAGAGAAGCGAAGAAGGTGGCCAGTCACTAGCTGTGTGTAAAACTCAGAGGTGGTTCACACCCAAGATAGAAGTGCTGTCACTCAGAGGGACCTGGAAAGGTAAATGGGCAAAAGAAGACCTCACTAAGTTAAATGAAGAGAAATATGAAGCCTTGCACCTAGGAAGGAACAACTCCAGGTACCAGTACATGCTGGGTGCCACCTGAGCTTGGCAGAATAGTCCCTCAGAGTGCTGGTGGCCACCAAGTTGTGCACGAGCCAGCAACGTGCCCTCACAGCAAAGAGAACCAACGGTATCCTGGGCTGCATTAGGAGCACCTGTGTTTAGGTCTGGGCACCCTAGTACTGGATAGACATGGACATACTAGAAATCAGGCCCGTAAAGAGTTCCAAAGACTAAAGACTGCAGCACCCCTCATATGGGAATACTCAGACTGGAGTGGAGGAGATGCAGAGGGATTCCACCAGTTGATATAAATAATATGGGAGTAGATATACGGAAGCAGACTGAGATGGGAGTAAAGCTATACGGAGGCAGACTCTTCCCACCAGTGCCCAGGGACAGGACAAGAGGCAATGAGAACAAATGTAAATACAAGAAATTCAATTTAAATGTAAGATTACATCTATTGATTTATTTTTAGTATAACTCAATCATTGAGCAGATTGTCAAGAGACTCTGTGGAGTTTCCATCCTTGGAGATGCCAACTGGGCATGCCCTGGGCAGTCTGCTCTAGATTACCCTGCCTGAGCAGGGGAATTGGACTAGAAGTCTCCTCCAACACCAATTAAAAATTCTACACTTGATCTTAGCTAAAAGGAGAAGGAACTTCTTCACAGTGAGGGTGACCGGGATGTCCAGGCGGGTTTGTGGAGTCTCCTTCTCTGGAGACATTTAAAACCCATCTGGATATGGTCCTATGTAACTTGGTCTAGGTGATCCTGCTGTGGCAGGGGGAATTGGACTAAACAATCTTTCCAGGTCCCTTCCTGATGTTCTGTGATTTTGTGATTCTGTGAAAAATTCTGATTTACTAAATTAAAAACATATGTACATTCTTCATTGATTTTTAACACTCTCTGATACACCACATGAGTATCTGGAGTTCCCCAAGTGCAATGATAAATGACACTGTCTCCTAACGCACTTCACATTTATGCTGTAGTCTGCAATGGTTGGACTCAATGATTTGAACCTAAATGACTCTCCTTGTATAGACTCTTTCACAGCATCTTTCCTGTTTCATTTGACTTCAAATGATGAGGTACACCTCCTGTACATGAGGTGTGCAGACATACAGACAGGTATTTTCTGCAAGGTCCTAGACTGCAGAAATCATTGACCTTCAGTGGTCTCACAAAATGCCTGCAGTGCTCTAACCCTATCCAAAGATACTTCGTCTTGCTTTGAGTCTCATGTGACTCTATGGCTTATTTAAAATCATACGATACATACCCAATCGTTACCGAAGTGCAAAAAGTGAACCCCCTCGTCTGCCTCCTTTTGCCTTTGGTACATCGCCTAGAAGTGTTAAATCCTCTAAACAGACAATAAATGGAAGCTAATGAGAATTAAAAAACCAATTTCATTTGCTTTATTATGGAGACGGTGTTCAATCTCTGCGAGCACAGGGAAGTGTAATTAAAAATAATCCAATTTGAAACAGAGACTGGGGATTCTAGATGAGAAAAAAATACTAGAACTTGCATGTTTTTCTGTTTAGAGGTTTACTGGCTTGCATAACTTGCCCTTCGTCCCTCAAAACGTCTGTCTTTGCTGATCTGCCGGACACAATAGCTCAGGGTAGTTATGTACTGTGCTGCATTGTGTTTCTGGTCGGCTTTTCACCCAGAGAAGAACTGCATTGTCTGTAACTATTGTATGCACTGCCTACAAGTCCACAAACCACATCTGCTTAATTATTCGTCCAACGCTCGCAACGAGGACAATGATTCTCTTATTTGGTGCCAGCAACTTTGTCTCCCTGGTCAGACTCTGTCTCCTTTATTTATTTAACTTTATCAATACCATTCTGTTTAAGCTAATCAAGTTTCCTGGTAGTAATCATAAGAGAGATCCAACACTGGTAAATGGATGAGCTGACTTGAAGAGCTTAAAATATTTGAAAGTAGGAACCTCTACGTCTCTTTTCTTCTGACTGTAGTTACCAAGCTTTTTCTTAATGATTCGCCTTCCTGTTTAGTACTTTGAAACCCCGTGATTCAAGTAACTCGCCTATGACAGCGGGAGAGGCAAGAAAAGTGCCTGTGCAAGAGACTCACCCAACCGAAGTTTAAGAAGTTGCAGTCCACATTTCAGTCAGCAGCAGGGCAGACCTTGTGTTGTTTCCATGCTCAGTCAGGCACTAATGGTGGTGCAGATCAACGTGCTGCTGTTTCTTCACTACCTACAATGTGCGACCAAGGTGGCTAGTCTAGGCTGAGGTAACTAATTGTTTGACTTCTAAGGCAGGGTGAGTTGAATCTTCACACGTGTTCCCTTTCTTCTAAAAGCTCTCCCTTTTTCTCCTTTTCTTCCCAATTTCCACATGCGTGTCTGCCATCAAAGAGCTAAAACAGCTTACGTGCCCCTGCCTTCCAAGAGGCGTCGAAGCATTATCAGCGTTGCTGCAGCTTGTAAGTACTAGTGGGCAAATTTAACACGGAATCAAGGCAGAAAACAGAAGTGGTATAGAGCGTCATTTGCTTCATTGTCTTGGATAGAAACACAGCATTAAAATAAGGGCACAAAGAAAAAAAAGTGCTTCCTCCCATCAAGCAACAACAATAGTTTTTTCAATTCTTATATTTTACAAAAAAAAAAAAGGCAAAAGAGAAACGAAAGTATAAGCAAACAGCATTAAACTGAAGCAAAATAGGCATCAAAGAGCTTCTGTCAAAAAAAGGCAGCCATATATGCCAGCACTTACCATCACAGTCGCAGCTGCCGCAGCTGCCTGGGCTGCCACTGCAGCCTGGTTGGCTTGATGTTGCGCCGCTTTGATTTTGGCCTGCAAATGTGCAGGAGGGTGAAAATACTTGCATTTCTCCCTCATGCAACGACCTTTTATGTAATCCATACACACAGTTACGGTGTTGTCGTTTGTGTCAATCATTGTGCTGTCTGCCGGATGCGCGAAGCGGCAATCAGTCTCTCCACGCGCACAGTTTCCCCGCTGGAACTCCCTGCACACCTACGTGCAAAACAACACGCGTTGCAGAGGAAGAGCTCAGCGCAACACAAAAGGGCAGAGAGAGCCCTGCACATGCAGAAGACAGACCTTCCCCCTTCCCCAGTTAGTCCAAGGGTGTCAGTGAATTCAATGTAATAAAGCCACCATCTTCTTTTGCAAGTGGGAAATGCGTCTATTTAATCCTCATGGTCTTGGCTCCTCAGGTAGCGCTGCCATACAGTGGCTAAATGAACTTGATACGCAATAGAAACAGTCCCTAACGCTTTTCCTTTTTCCTGTCTAGAAAACACCTGGGAAGGGTACTTACTGAAGTAAACACCCTTGCAAAACTAGCTGGAAATCACTAAACATTCGGTCCCTTTCTGGCTGCGCTTTATACTGCCGCAGCTCCACTGGTACAGAAGGAGTTCCTCTTGCTGAGATCCAGAGAAGACACACGTCAGAAGCACTGTATTTTACTTTTGTTTTGGAATCTACAGACAAAACGGGAATCCCCCTTAAAAATAATTTTCAAAACCAGACAGAATGAGCATGCTGATTGTCCTAGGAATAAATATGCACTAGAGTCTGGGCTCTTGGGAAAGGACATTAATTTGTGCATGAGCCGTTTGGCCTTCTCATGCACTTGCGTCACAGATCCCACTGAACCCAGCCATGCAGAGACCCATCAATACTAGAGAGACTCTGCAAGTAGCTAACAGCTTGCCCCTTCAGCCTACTGCAGGGTTGGTCGCGCTTGGTATCTCTGTTCATGACTGAAGGACTCCAGCATTCCCCTAGTATCAATCTGCAAGGCTATAAAATTCCCCTCATATAAATGCATTAAAACCAGGAGAGAAGTAATACCACAATAAAGATGTTCTTGCTAGATATTCCATCAAGGCACACCTTTACAGGCAAAATACCCTTGAGGTGTTCTGGAGGACATGAACTTTATGAAAGATGTGTACTAATGTTCTGGTTTAGGAAAACAGATTTTGGGTGTCACCTTTCCTTTCCTCTTTTATTCCCAAAATAGTATGTGTTATGTTTTAGACTGTAAATGAGGCAGGAAGAAACCCCCACCCCAGATAATGGCTGGGGCTGCTGCTGCTGTGGGAGGCTGAGTCCTTAGCAACTGTTGGCCTAGGTATTGTTCTCCCTGATAGTCCATTTGAGTGAGTCAAAGGTCTAGGTCCTGCAGGCTGAAACCAAAGATTCAGGTGGGGAAGCTTCAAAACGAGGGAAAGAAGCAGAGGGACACTTCTCCCTTGAAGGAACAGAAGCCATGAGGAAAGGGGCAGAAAAAGCAAGCCAGGCCTCCTTCCTTCCAGCGAAACTGAAGCTAGGAGGGGGCGGGTGAAACCTCCCCTTTTAAAAGTGAGAACTGTTTCATTTTCTCCTGCAGACCTGAGTGGAGGCTGGTCCCAGCCTGGCCCCAGCCCCTCTGGCCTGGGCTGGGGCTGGTGCATCGTGAACAGAACAGGGCAGAGCAGTTCCAGTTCTGCCTGCTTGGAGCCAGCTCTGGCTACAGCCAAGTGCAGTGGCAGTGCGTGTCATCTGTGGCTAGAGCTGTGCAACTGTGCTGGCAAGAAGGCCGTCCCCTACCTGGGTGGTGAGGCGGGTGGGTGCAACGAGAAACCACCACTGCTAATTCCTCCCCGCATCAAGCAGAAGAGAGCTAACTCAAGCACCACAATCCTGGGAATGTCAGAGTAGTGGGCTAACCTTAAGTAAGAAAAGCCCTGACAGCCCAGAGGACGAGGTGGGAAGTCCCTGCTGGCATGCTGCTGCAGTCACCATTTTGTTCTTGACGCGCGGCCAGCCACGTGGCTGTCACCATCTTGGATCCACTGAGCAGCAGGCAAACTGTTGTCATTTTGCTGCTGAGATACCTGGGGATGCTTGAGCAAGCTGGAGAACAAAGCCCTGAGGGGTGTTTGCTTTGTTCAGCTGACAGAACCGTCCATGCAAGAAGCTGGAAAAGACTTAGAACGCTTAAACTTTTGGTAGAATGTTGGGAAAACTGGGGTTTTGAGGTGTTCTAGGGATGACCCTCCCCTGTTGCTGCTGAGTGTGTATGTGTCCCTCTCCCTAGAGATCCTGACCGAAGCCAAAGACCACTTGCAGAATTCTTTGCCCATTTTCTCTCAGAATGTGTGTAATGGCATTGTGACAGAGTTTCTGTTTTGTTTGGTTTCACTTGGGCTTGTTTTCTTTCTGCTCTTACCTACAGATTTAATCACTCCCTTTTGTCTCCCCAAGCTGTTTTCATCACTTGGTAAATTCTGAGACCCCCTTCAAGACCTGGCTGCCTTCCTTTCTTTTTTAACACAGGACAACCAAATTTGAGCAAACATATTATTTTAAAAATAAGTGTCTAATTACCACTGGCTTTGAGCGCAGAAACCTACCTGGTTGTGAGGTCTTTAATTGTTTCAACTTCATTTAAGTGTATTTTCCAAACCAGCTAAAACAACAGAGTTTTCCCTCCAGTATTTTTCATACAGCCTAATAGAATACTGCGTTTCTAGTCATGCTGGTGTTTACAGTACCTCCAGTTTATCAGTCCTGAGGAGTTTCTGGGTAGCAGTTGAACCAGGGACTGAAACCGGTGGACTTCCAGGAACAATGACAGGTGGCGTGGGTAGGATCTCAGTCGGGACTAAGCCAACTCCTGGTGTTACTGGCGTTAGGTAAGGAGCAAAGCTAATAGCTGTGTTCGTTCCTATTGTGGGACCCACTGGAAATGTGGGCTGCAAAAGGAAAACACAGACCAAGATGACACAACTTTAATCAAGTGCTTACTAGTTGTCTTCTGTGTGTTTTTCATGGAACCGATTCATTTTCTTAATGAAAAACATTTCAAAGAGCTGACAAAACACAACAGCAAACTCTCTTCTTTTAATCACGTAACACACTCCAGCAGCCTACGAAGAACCTTCTTTGTAGCTCTACTATTGGAAAAGAGGCTACCGACGCAAAGGAAGTTGTACTTTTAACCTGAACCTCTGTGAAGGTCCTGTTGACATTGCAGGCATATTTGCACATCAAAAAAGCAGAAATAACACAGACTTTATTGCTTTTTCTCAATACCTGTTTTCCCTGGGTAGTCATAGGTGAAGCACTATTAACTATATTAAAGCCATATTTATAATAAGAGCATATATAATGAGCTCTTTGGCACGTAACCTCCATCTGTTTGCACGCTGTGTTTTGCCTCCTCCTGCAATTGCTCATTATGTTACTATGGCTCACACACTGAACAAACTCACCTTTGCAAAATGTTTGTGTGCTCAGCTGCCACCGGTGGCAAGCAGAATAAATATTACCATCTGAGCTGGACACAATATTTAGAAAGGAATTATTCAGACTTAGCTAGAGTTCATCTTAAGAAAAAAATTGACTGGAAGGAATGATAAGCGACTAAAAATCTGTTTCATGCCTTCCAACAGCCAGTCAGTGAAGTCACGACCAGAAGAAAGAGCGCTTGTGTGATGTACCCATACCAAGGCAGAATGGTGGGTTTGTTACCACAGGCTCCACAGGGAGTGGAGGCAGAACATCACCGTGATCAGACCACAGTCAGAACTGTAAAACGCTTTAGCTTTACAGAGCTGCCATCTACCCTAAAAGTGAAGCTCTAACTATAAATGAGGCCAAACTATGCAGAAAAACATGACGTAGCTGAGACTAGCTTTGTCAGAAATTAGGTTCCCAAATAAGCCATCAGCTATAAATGAACCACACAACATCAGAACACTGACAAGGCTTAAAAAACACTTAACAGAGGAGGAGTGTGTTTCTCATCAAGGCCACCTTGATGCATGGCCTGTGCTGGAGAAGGGAAGCTGGCCATGCACAGTATGTACAATATACACCAGAGAAAAGCACAGAAACTAAAGATTTATTTCTATTCTGGTTTGGTGGGATATTTTTTGCCTTTGGGATCAATTACTACATTCTAAAGGAATGTTAGTACCAAGAAGATGCTCTGAGCAGATTAGCCAGGATACCCAACTATACAGAAATGGCATCTACCTACCCTCCAAAGTTAAAAATCAATAATGCTCTGTTTTTATCAGAGATCAAAAATGCCTGATACCAAACAGCCCAGCCTGTATGTCAAGTGTGAGTTGAATTCTTTACAGCAAAACAACCAACACTCAAAAGAAACAACAGTTAACTATGTTGAGGCAGTATGTTGTGTAAAAAATAAATCACAGAATCATAGAGTATTAGGGATTGGAAGGGACCTCGAAAGATCATCTAGTGCAATCCTCCTGCCACAGCAGGATCACCAAGTCACATGGGAACATGTTCAGGCAGGTTTTAAACATCTCCAGAGAAGGAGCCTCCACAAACCCCTGGGCAGCCTGTTCCAGTGCTCTGTCACCCTCACCATGAAGAAGTTCCTTCTCGTATTTATATGGAACCTCTTATGTTCCAGCTTACACCCACTGCCCCTTGTCCTATCATTAGGTCACACTGAGAAGAGTCTGGCTCCATCCTCCTGACACCCACCCTTCATATATTTATAAACATTAATGAGGTCACCCCTCAGTCTCCTCTTCTCCAAGCTAAAGAGACCCAGCTCCCTTAGCCTTTTCTCACAAGGGAGGTGCTCTACTTCCTTCACCATCTTTAAGGTTCTGTGCTGGACTCTCTCCAGCAGTTCTGCATCCTTCTTGAGCTGAGGGACCCAGAACTGGACACAATACTCCAGATGTGGTCTCCCCAGGGAAGAGTAGAGATGGGGGAGAAGAACCTCTCTTGATCTGCTAACCAGCCCCCTTCTGATCGACCCCAGGATGCTGTTGGCCCTCTTGGCCACAAGAATACATTGTTGGCTCATGGTCATCCTGCTGTCCATCAAGACACCCAGGTCCCTTTCTCTACACTGCTCTCCAACATATCAATCCCCAACCTACACTGGTACCTGGGCTTGTTCTTGCCTAGATGCAAGACTCTACACTTACCCTTGTTATAGTTCATTAGATTTCTCCCTGCCCAGCTCTCCAGCCTGTCCAGGTCTCGCTGAATGGCAGCACAGCCTGCTGGGGTGTTGGCCACTCCTC
>JAOXOE010000001.1:90992111-91008493 GCA_028565055.1 Phoeniculus purpureus
CTTAATCATCTTTGTGGCTCTGTGCTGGACTCTCTCAAGCAGTTCTGTGTCCTTCTTAAACTGAACTGGACACAATATTCCAGATGTGGTCTCCCCAGGACAGAGTGGAGGGAGAGGAGAACTTCTCTTGATCTGCTAACCACCCCATTTCTGATCCACCCAAGAATGCAGTTGGCCTTCTTGGCCACAAGGGCACATTGCTGGCTCATGGACATCCTGCTGAACACCAAGACCTCCAGGTCCCTTTCTCTTACGCTGCTCTCTAAAAAGTCAGTTCCCAATCTATACTGGTACCTGAGGTTGTTCTTGCCCAGATACAAGACTCTACAGTGCCCATGTTATATTTCATTCAATTTCCCACCACCCAGCTCTCCAGCCTGTCCAGGTCTGGTTTAATGACAGCGCAGTCTGCTGGGGTGTTGGCCACTCCTCCTAGCTTTGTGTCATCAGCAAACTTGCTGACAGTGCACTCTAATCCCTCATCCAAGTCATTAATGAACAGATTGATAACTCTATATCAGATGTAATTTTATGAATAAATCCACACATCAAATGACTTCCATGGAAATTTCTTTCACTTTTTATCCATTTGGTCAAGGCTGATTCATCTTCATCTGGCAATTTACGTGAAAAAGAGAAATAAACCCCAGTGCTCTTTCTCACAGCCATCAGTACAGAAGGCATTCTGTCGATAATTGTGTCGATGAAATTGTAAAGCTCAAATGATGAAATGGGAGAGCAGAATAAACCGTAATTTTGCCACTTCAGTCTTTCTCATGATACTCAGGATCTAGTACTTGATCAGAACTTTTTCTAGTGAAAACCTGAGCAGTAAAAATCACAGGAAATATTAATACACATTATGCCAACATTCATTTAGATGACTCTGTATCAGAAATTTCAGGGACTCCTGACACTCAACTTTTTTTCATGCCTCCCACGTTATAGCCGATGTTTCTAGTGTAAACACATTCGAAAAAGGCACCTTGGGTGAGATTTCTGTGACCAAAACCAGATGTTTTCCTCTGAGATGCTTTGCCCATGGAAAGACAAAGCCACTTAGAAAAATAAATCATCTAATCAGAATGTAGACATCAGAAGGAAGCCAAGCGAATAGCAATTAGAAGTGCCTATGTATGGTAAATTATAAACTGACCTCAGAAGCCCAATGCAGAAATTGATGCCAACATTCCAGGTGCATCAAGCTGGAGAAAGAAATCCCACTCCAGTGGGAAGCCTTATACTCAGCATTCAGATTAAGAAAATATCATTAGCAGCCATGTGTGAAGAGTTTAATTCAGATTATTTGTCTAGCCATGCTTTGGAAGGCTGGCACAATAAGAAGCTCAACTGCAAAGGCAGCCCAGAGCAAGTAACATTTTAAATGCATATCCAAAGTTGCTGCTCATACGTGGAAGTTTTATGTCACTTGCTGGATTTGGAGTGTCCCAGGCACCATACGCACTACCTCGAGTTGAAACGCTGAGGCGCAGGCACGTTGTAAAGTGCACGCAACAGCAACACTCTGCTGTATTCTTGAGATCTCCAAGACAGTAAGAGTATGCTGCCCAGAATGACCCTTTGTTCTCGGTGTTGGGACTAAATACTAACTGAGGTCACTTGAACCCACAGACTCCTGAGAAATTTGGCACTCCTACCTAAACAGCTTACGAACAAAGAATTATTTTTATTATTTAGTGGTGGTGTTGTGATTGTTACTACTACTGCTAGTACCCAAGTACAAATTTTCACCTCTGAAAAGATGATAAATGCTTTCCAAGTCTAGACTAAATCTTACAATAATTGAATGAAAGAAAAAAAAAGGGACAAAAGGAAGTAAATTATTCTGGGATAAAAAAAATTCATAGCAACACTCCATTGTACCTTCAAATGCAAACGTAAGTGGATGTATCTCCAGCATTTCAGCCACCCCTTAAGTCAACAGACAGAGACTATTTTTATTGGTAACGGTTTAGAGAACTTTTGCAGGTCAATACAGTCTTCAGCTTTACTTACCATTAATACCATCAGAGAAGCATACTTACCACTGGCTGTAGTGGTGTCCCTGGAAACATGAACTGCATCTGCTGGGCAAGCATTGCTGCTGCAGTTTTTTGTTGGATTAAATTGTTTCTGCCATTGATTTCCAGCTGAGTTTTTAAATGTGTTGGTGGATGAAGGTACTTGCAGTTCTCCCTTGTACAACGACCCTGGAAAAAGGAGTCACATTAATTGGTTTGTTGCTCTTGATGACAGTTTAATGCCTTCAAGCAAAATATTACACCATAACTAAAGCAAGAACTCATGAAATACAGGGTGTTTCCTGGGAACTATGTAGCAGGCTGGGAGGAGTTGATGGCCTTGAGCTCTGCATCAGACCTCTACCTCTTGACTGATCATCAGAACAGTTTAAAGTGTATCCGTGGGAACAAAGAGTCAGAGACAGCTGAAGAATGTAAACTGACCATGCTGGGAGAAACTTGGTAAGAGGTGAGCAAGGGGCATATGAATCATAGAATCATTAGGGATTGGAAGGGACCTCGAAAGATCATCCTGTCCAATCCTCCTGCCATGGGCAGGGACATCCCGCTCTAGATAAGGCTGGCCAGAGCCTCACCCAGCCTGGCCGATGAATGAAGCTGAAACGTCAACGGCCACTTGTTTATATGTGTGTTGTACCAATAAAATAAGGACACCCATGTGCACAACGGGTATAAATAGGAGCGAGCTGCATTAATAAAGGATCTTCTTTGACTGCTTGCACATTGGTCTTGACTCTGTGTCCCACATCCACCCCAACTGCGCCAGCCACTCTCTGCTTGTGTTCTCTCATATGCTCCCTCTTGTTCCAGTTCACCGCCTTTGAGCCTCCAGTTGTGACATCAGCACAACTTTGAACTAGTGCCAGTCAACTATAGAGGAACAGCAGTCAAGCTGGTACTTCCATGGGCTAAATTTAGAAGCAGTACAAGGAGCTAAATCTGAAGGTGTACAGCAAAAGGATTAACCCAAAACCAGGAACTTTTAGACAGTTGTTAGACCATAAGAAACAATAAAACACGGGTGGGCAGCCACTTCTGAGGTGGCTTGTCCTGGAGGAGACCAACACGGAGCAAACCTCTTACAAGCAAAGCCTCTGACCAAAACGTAGGTAGAAAAGTGTAAGATGCACTGATACACTTTCTCCTAGAAAGGGAAATGGCAGGGTGCACCACAAGTTTGTGCAGCTGCAGGGCAGGACCCCCAGAGGTGAGAAGCTCTTTGATGACACAGCTCACAGTCATAAATATCGAAAAGCTGTGACCAGAGGTCCTAGAGCATTAGTCAAACTGCACTAGACACACACAACTTGTACAAACTAAGCTTCCAAACAGAGACATCATTAAAAAGTGCTTTTTAAACTTTCCAATCACCAGTAGAAAAGTTTTACAGTTCGCAGCCAAGCAGGAACATCCGCCTACAGCAAAGAAAACATTCAGATCCCTCCATCACACAGGACACACGTACACTGGCTCTGGGCACGCACACGCACGCACTGCCGTAAAACCTTCAATACAGTTCCACTGTCCCAGAAGAACAGTTCATGTTATACTTTCCACTCAGATGCCAAAAACTGGTGGTTCTGCCTCTAATCTGCCATAAGGATGTAATAACTACCTACATGTGAGTGAGTTAAGCATGTCCAGGAAGGTTCTCCTGCACTGTGGCCAACAGGAAGCCATCAGCTATTTCCACGCTATTAAAACCGGAGAGAACAGCCCTTTCCTGAACCGTGCCTGGCCACTGCGCAGGAGTATGTTAGATGGCAGAAGCTAGAAGAGTTCAAGAAAGCTTAAAACGTAAGGGAAAAAAAAGGTCTGCTGGCTTGAGTGGAACCAGAAATAGTCATGGTCTGATGGAGACAGAAGAAGGCTGGATCTTCCATTTGGTGGTGAGTACAAGGCCATTGCCTTCATCATGTTAAACCAGAGCATGCTCAGGATGAGCAATGAGCCTCTGTCACAGAACCACAGACTCAACAGAACGGTAGGGGTTGGAAGAGAGCTCTGGAGAATATCTAGTCCAATCATCCTGCCAGAAGAGGATCAACTAGAGAAGACTGCATAGGTTTTTGCGTTGGCTGATGAAGTCAACTGATTATGACATTGTTAACTGAGATCAATTTAACGTCAACCTATTTGTGCATGAGTGTTCATACAGCAAAGCTGAAAACGAAACCAGTAAAATAAAATCAAACTACTCCACCTAATGGAAATACCTATCTATGGAAAGAAAAGTGCTCCTCAAACAGGGATTGGAAGCAACTCTCTACCACAGTGCCTGCTGAAGGACCTTAAGGCTGAAAAGTGCCTTCAGCCTGCCCTCCAATCTTACCCCTGAAGCATCACTTAAAGCTCTGCACAGCAACTCACAGTGCTGAGACGTTTGGTTATTTATTAAGAAAAAAACCCAGAATAATCCGATCATACAAAAATGTACTGTCCCCTTTAAACTTACTCATGTCTGTACCTCATTTGCTAGTTTTTTGAGCTCCCAGTTAGCAATGAACATACTACAAAAGAGCTGTGTGGCCCCATCACGCTACTACAGAAAGAGCAGTAAACAGATCAAGCCTTGTTGAAATTAAATGACCCAAAATAAACCGCAGTGGAATGAGTACTGAAAATAGGGACTACATTAATCTAGCTCTAGCTAACAAAATGAAATGCATTCTGAGACCAGCTTTCACTTTTTGGACCTACAGCGGTAGCGAGGAAACATCTGTAAGAGACTTTTCATTCCCTTCTTAACACATGCTCCATGCCTCTCTTGAGCTCCTGATGAGACTGGCTTCGTTGATGA
The DNA here is from genome assembly GCA_028565055.1 of Phoeniculus purpureus. Classification (NCBI taxonomy): domain Eukaryota; kingdom Metazoa; phylum Chordata; class Aves; order Bucerotiformes; family Phoeniculidae; genus Phoeniculus; species Phoeniculus purpureus. Next base: position 90,996,954 of record JAOXOE010000001.1, read on the forward strand.
ACTAGGCTCATTCATAACGACCACACACTGCAAGAACAAAAATCCCAATCTATAGTGTCATCCCAGTCAAATGTGACCCTGCTTTTTTCAGTTTATTAAAAAGTCATGTATGAAGTCCCACTGAGATGACAGCACACGTCAACCAAAAGCCCCTAGAGTGGCTGGTTCGTCACAGCTCTTAAAACCTTAGCAGATCAGGAGGTGTTCCACAGACATTCCACCCCTCCAGCACAGGGTGGCACAAACTCTGTCAGCAGGATGTGGGCAGGCAGTGGAGAAAACAATTGCTCCACACAACTTTTAACTTGCCCCCATTTATGAGTCAGGCCTGAAACTGACGGTGCAGATGGACTGGTTTGAAATTTGGACCCTACAGACTCTTGTCGCCCATGAGAGTGACGACTACCAACAAGCCCAAGACCTTGTGCACTTCCCACGCGAGTTCACCCAAACCAATCATTTTCAGTGAGCTGTCTCCTTGTCTGCAGTGGATACAACAATGAACAGACATCAGAGTAAATTCTCAGTACTCTACTACTCCCTGCATCCTACAACGATGGTACCTACCTCTGACCTTTAATTTCAATTTGTGCTCTACATGCAGAGGGCCACGTTTCAGGCAGGAAATTGAAGTTTTAGCAGAAAAAGTACTTTTCTACTGCTCATTATCCAAACTGACATCACTCTGTGACTCGTGTTTGAGGGTGCCACAGGCTTTGTTCCAGTAAAGAAGTGGGAAAGAGTGCACCAAGGAGCTTGGAACTCAAAGGACTCCAGTGCCCATCGCCTAGGCACAGAAACGAGAGGCTCCATTTCCTCAGGGAAAATGGTGTTGGAAGCTGCTACTTGATTGGCTTCATATTAAAACCATGTTCCTTAACAAGACATGTCACATCACTGAAGTCAGTGATGTAATAACAAATTTCTATAGATTTCCCTATCAAAAACAGGTAGTTTGCCTAAAATCAACGGCACAAGTGGCTGTGGGCTGTCGCAGACTGGAGTACCTGCAAAAGCTAGGTATCATAGAATCAGTCGTAAGGGATCAGAAGGGACCTCGAAAGATCATCTAGTCCAATCCCCCTGCCACAGCAGGATCACCTAGACCAGGTCACACAGGAACACATGTGCCAAGAATTTAAAATAAGAAAAATGAGGCAAGCGTGTAAGTAACACCCCATAGCTTTGGATATTAAAATACTAAAAACCTGTTTGCTGTCAACAAGTTGCACAGCCACATCTCTGTCTTGAATATTTTATTCATTCACAGCTTTCTTCAGTGTTTTATTGCTTTAATAGTAACAACAGTAATAATAATAACTCATCCAGACTGGGAATTGCTTATGCATCATAATGAGGTAGTTTTTGCTTACTAAAATTACCTTTATTTTTCATTAAAATATTTGAATTAAGCAAAAAAAAAGGCAAACTGCTGTTTCCTTTATGCCTTAAGCTGAGACTCGATGAATCAACTAATGCATCCACAGCCATTTTGCACACGTACTGAATTCTGCTCCTAAGATGGGGATCAATACATACTCTTAGCATGCTTATCGTAAAAGGTTCACTAATACACGTGAGAAACCAAATTTACACAGTCAATCCAAAACTGGTCTAAGACACTTTTCTGCAGCACAGTGTGGTGGGAGTGTTTTAGCAAAAGGGAGAGGCTAATGAAGATTGGAAGGGACATTGAGAGGTCCCCAGTCCAACATGCTTAGAGCCCTGGGATCAGCCCAGGTTGCTCCAGCTGGGTCTTGCAAACTTCCACAAGTGGAGCCTGCACAGTCTCTTTGAGCAATCAATCGATGTGCAGCTTGGCTGTCCTCATGATCAAGCTGACTTGCCTTACATTCAGATTGAACCTGTCTGATTCCAGCATACACTGGTTGCCTGGTGTTCTCCTACCATGTACAGCTGTGAGGAGCTGGGCTGCACCTTCGGACAATCTCGTCTTCTTTCAGAACAAGGCTGCTCTTACAGAAGCAGCATTGCCATGCAGTGTAATCACGTGTTAGTGTGCCTGTCTAGGGTTGGAACCTGTGGGATACGTGCTAGATTTTTGAAACCTTAACAGCTAAATTAAGGTTTCCTCTGTGCTTTACCTCATTACTTGGGAAGGCTGCAGCCACGGCTACTTGCCAGCCTACCAAAGCAGTGGTGGTATCCATCACCGAGCTTATTCAATTATTTATATTTTCCTTAAATAGTTGAAATGGGGAAAGCCCAGCTCAGCTGAGCGTGCAAATCCAAGGCTAATTAAGACAATCAATTAGTGGTAAATAACAGAGTATGCCTCCTCCACCTCTTGGCATAACCTACCATCTGACACAGGACATGCCATCCCCTTTAAAAGTCAGTTTACCCAACGAAGAACAAAACCAGGAAGCCCTGCTTCCATGCAGATATCGGTCCCTTGTTCCCAGCTTCATCTCTCAGGGTGCTTCCAGCTCCCCTGCACCAACTTCTGTTCTCTCTAAACCCCCAGCTCCCTCTTGTACCCCTCCTTCCTTCTCTCCCAGAACACCCTCCCACTTCTCCTAACTATAGACCAGGAAACAACTCATACGATAAATATAACTTGCTTAAGCTGTGCATGTCCTGAAGGGCCAGCCAAATTGTGCACGTGGCTGGCAGACCATGCTAAGGAGCAGCTCAGTGCACGCTTAACAGAATAATAGTTTGGGTCTCGCTCTTCTACTCAGATTTTTGCATAACCTAAAAAATCTGGGCTGTGTCTTCGAGCTGCCTGCTTCTAGCAACTTGAAATTGGACAAAAGGCTGTTATTAGGGTGCAAGGATGACACTGGCAAACATACCAGCAGTGCAACTATGCAAAATCTCTTAACAAATCAAGCTAAAACTAACAAATGCCAATGAAACTGTAGGATCTCCCAAGATTAAATACGCAGTCTTAAAGAAAAACACCAGTATGTGCCTTTCAAGACATGACTGGTTTTCTGAACATCTCAGCAACTGGTTTTACAAGGGCAAAAAGATTTTCTGGTTTCTAGCTAGAGACTCTTAGATCCAAGTATTTGCTGGAGTTAGCAAAGACACACAGAGATATACATATTTTTTAAAGCAATGTAACACCGGATGCCACAACCATCTCTCCTACTGGAAAACACTGCAGTGTTATGCAGCTTCAGTAAGCTTGTGCATGCCTGTAAAGATCAGACCACATCCTGACAAACCAATGTTCTTGCAAGTCTGGATAAGCTGGTTAGCTAAACATCAGCAGCTCGATATTGATATTAGATACCTGAAGATATAACATACTTTTCAAGCCTTGGCAGAGCAAAAGCAAGTCCAGGTCAGTGCCTAGAGCAGTGGCATCACACAGCAAGAATAGCCACAGAGACAGCAGTGTCAGCAGCCGTGCAAGTACCTAAGCTGTAAGTACTCTGCTGGAAGAGTTCTGACAAGAACACAAACTGATTCTTCTCCTTTGGGATTACTCCTCAGCTGCCCCTCTGCAAATTCTGGCTGGGAAGAGCTGTTAAATCAATTTAACAATTTCACCACTGCATAGATTAGGAACCTATCAATTCCAATAATCCCAGGCTCCCTGGGGCTAAAAATAGACCCAGTCTATAGGAGAGCAGGGTATTTTGAGACACTTAAGCTTCTGCTCCTGTCCACAGCCAGCCACATTAACTCTTCACCCCAAAATATCCAGTTACACGTCATTTTTCAAACTCAAAGAAATTTCTAAAAAAGAAATAAAAATCTAAAGAAAACATTGTGCATTTGTATGCAGAGAGGGATGATTCCTCTTGTTCTACAGGAATTACATTTCTGCGTTTCCCTATGTGTTTTAGTCCACGAGAGCTCAATCATCAAGCACTTGCAGCTCCCAAGGAAAACCACCAGTTTGGACTAACTTAAAAAGTATTTTCCATCTAGCATCATAATGCAGAAATTAAATCTTCCTATGCAAGTCCACCACCTTCCTAACTTCTCTCAGAAAGTAAAAAACCAGCTATGGCACCTTCATGAAAGCATTCTCTTTGCATGGCTGTGCACGTGCACCATCTCACATAGGCATGCAGACATCAGCATACGTGCAGGGATTTAGTCAAGCCTTAAGTCATTCTTACGGCTTGACTACTCATAGATATTAAAAAATTTAACTCGGTATTTTATTCCTTCCTTAAGGTGTACAAAGAAGCTTCAAATGTTTTCTGGAAGTTTACATAACCTCACATCTAGATCACGTTGACTTGTGAATAGACACTTCTTTGCCTAAGTACAATCATATCTAGTTTTATAGAAAGACATGAAGATCAGAAGGAGACCCCCTTATCTTGGAGAGACACTTGAACTATTTGAGAAAAAGAAAATTAATTCCAAAAGGACAAAACTGTACCAGTAACAGCAACACTAAGCTGAGGCTTCAAATGCCTCCAACTTCACTTGTTGCTATGAATCTTCCTGCCACAAAGACCTAAAGGCAAAATTGTATTTCAAAAAAATCACAAGCATTTCTTACATTACACTGGAAATATTTCAGCTGCTGGATCTGTTTTCCTGGGGGGGAATTAAAAACAAAAAAACCAAACAAAAACCCATCAACAGCAACTAGAAACATCCCTGATAAATTAATTCTGTGTTCCTTGCAAGTCCACCCACTGACATTGGTGCATACATATTTATAGGCACCTACACGCTTCCGCTTCAAGAAAAAGTAGAAGGCAAAGTCACTTTCTTACCTTAAAGTAAAAAAATACAAGAAGAGAAAAAATTCTCAGGTGACTTCAGCTTGACTCCATTTCCAGCAAGCTAAGAAAACCCATTAGCTGCTTTTCTAATGATTTCAATTACTTGAAAGAAACTAAAAGCTGGTGTGCAATAAAAATGATAATTTTATTCATAATGTTAGAGAACAAGAACTGCCTGTAACCAAAAGAAAAAGCAGGAAAATATTGAAAAATATTGAAGAAAAATGGAAGTCTTACAAATAAGATGGAATGTCTGAACGGTGTACAAGTCTCAGCACTGAAGACTTAATAGGAGGTATTTATTTCAATGCCAAAAGACAAAATGTTCTACTGAAGAGCATCTTTGCAATACACAGAGAGAACTCAGAGCCTCTCAAGATGCTCTTTCAAACAAACGTTGAGAAGGATGGCTACAGAGAACGGTTTAATAACTTGCCTTGCAGTATCAGGGGACGTGTACTCAACATTACATGGCTCAGAAGAGAAAGAACTCACGCAGATATTGCACACACCAGAAAAATGAGGCTTATGAAACTGTAAGCTGACAAACATCCTCGAAATTACTTTAACAAATATGACCAAGAAGTTCAGATACAGAAGGAACAGTTTAAACTAATAGCAATTAATTTTATTGTTGTATTTATTGCCTTGAAAATAGTTTGAGAATAATGGGGAAATAGAGATTATTTCTTCTCCAGTCTTATAGCTACTCTTGCTTCTTTCTCATTCCCCCCCCTCACTGGCACTCAAAATCTAAAGCAGTTACTTGCTACCAGGATCAACCAGCAAGTACATCACAAGCAACTCTGGACAGCTTCGGAAAGAAATCGTCACTGTAATGCACTCAGGAAACTTGAATGGAATGAGGCAGCCAACTTGTAGTGTAGAGGAAGCTCACTATGGAATGAACATTAAAAAAGCAGAGGGAAGTGTGATCTCATTCAGTTAAAATGCCTCAAATATCTGATTTCTATTACAGGGGTGGTGAGACTCTTCACAGCTTTGAGCACAGCTCCTCCGGTGGGAAGGACCAGATGCACCCTGCCGCATGACTCAAGACAAACAGGAGCACAGCAGTGATTTAAGCCTGCTCGGAGAACGCAATGTGGATCTCTGCATTACAGAAAAAGCTATGGAATACTTCAGGAAGTTTCACGGTACAGTGTTACATGCAATTGACCAGTAGCTGGGCAGCTTTAACACACCCACTCGTTGCACAGATTGAGTGTTCTGGGGACAACACAGAAGAGAACTGTGTGAATTGCACGTGGGACCAAGCAGTAACTCATGGTGACAGGGGTTTTATGCTGGTAAAGAACATACTCCACCACTAAGTTTGACAGGACTGCATTGCAGAAGTATAGCTGGAAAAGCTGCAATTGCCTTCAACTTTATTCAGTACTGAGATACTAAAGCTGAGCAGACAGAACCAGCTACTGCAGAAGTAATGCCAGTGAAGGAAGGTAAGTGGTTTGACTGCAGATCAGCTGGCAAGAAAAAGGGGCAACAGTGGTGTTGCAGAAGAACAACAGAAGACCACACGATATAGGCAAGGCATGGTACCACTTCCATGGTACCTCTTTCCTCACCACCTTTACAATTCCCACAGAGGCCTCCAAGCAGATGTAGGCTGATTTTGATGCAAGCTTGCTCATGAGAACAGGATGGAGATTAAACTCCCTTGGTTTGAAAACACCACTTTGCAGCAAAAAGCTAGGCAAGAATAACTGTAGAGTGACAGACAAGCTCTGAGACACATTATTTCTCTCTTGTTAGCCTGTGAAGGGAAGCCAGCACATGGATTACAGCCTCCAGTGTCCACAACACATGTCCTCCACCATAACCAAGTCAGAAAAGGAAGAGCACGTTGTAAGGACAGGTCTGGCTGCTGGGACGCCAAAACAGTGAGCAGCCCAGCAAGGTTGAGGCGGTAGGCTGGTATGCTGACAACAGTTCCCTCCACAATGCAGCAGGATTGTTAATAATTCTCAGGAAAAGACATAATCAGTCATATGCCATTAAAAAGGAGCCAGAGACATGCCTTGGCAGTGACCATCCTGGCCCATCCAATGCATTGGAAATGGGAGAAGTGCTGTAAAACCAAACGTGGTAGCCTCCTACAGTGAGCCACCTGCCCTTGGAAGCTTTGAGAAGTGCTCCATCTGAGAACTGCAGTGAATCAGAAGAGATTTGGAAAAGAAACGCTATTTGGAAGGGTCCCACTATGAGCCCAAAGGTCATCAGCACAAAGTAGCACATCCCTTACACAAGGGATCCTACTGGTTTGCTGTAGAGAAGGACAGATCTGACATACCATAAAAAAATGACCATCTTGGCTACTGCTGTGTTACAGCCCTTGATCTGGATGCCCAGCACCCATGAAGGGAAGTGACTTGACACGCCATCAGTGAATCTCTGACAGTTCTTGTGGGGACAGTTTCAGCTAGACCAGGCTACCGCACACCCAGGTGTGCACCCATGCTGGGCAAAGGACTTGCTGGACCTCTGCCCTCAGGGTATTTCACGCTTTCTTGATCAATCACTTCACAAACAAAAGGAAAAAGCATAGGCCAAGTCAAATACACAAACTGCTGGGGATACCTTATGTAACCGCAGAGGTGAAAAGTACAGAGGTTGTCTCTCTGCAAAGAAGGGGTGTTTGCCTGCCCTCAGTGGCATGGCTGGAACCACTGATCAATAAATCACCTGCTGTGCTCCCGGCATGAACCAGAGAGGGATGGAGTCTGCCACCAGCTCAACTCACTGGAAAGCTGCTGAAAGCACAGAGAAACTTCTTGGTGCTTTAGAAGTTCCATGTATTTCAAAGTGCATTAAAAAACACAAATCAAAGAAAAAAAAACCCCTAAAAATGAAAATACATTTGCATTTCCAAAGAAGGATCACGTGTTAAATCCCCTGAATTGCAAAGAAATTACAGAGATGAAAAGACATCATTTAACTATGGGACCACCTGCAAGGAACCACCAAGCATGCCTGACCTGAAAAGCCAAAGGTAAGCTGGTGCCTTTCCTATACCCACAGTCTATGTTCCTTCTCTGCTGGGATTTGCTTCTTGACATCAGTGATCCGGTTCAGTTCCTCTGTTTTCTTGCAAATCAGCAGAGCTCGGGCTTCCCTCTTCAGGGAACAAGGAAACCTGCACTACAAAACCAGGAGCAGTGAGACCTCTGCTCCAAAGCAGCAGGGCATGAGAGTTACCAGTAAGAAATACTCATTTAGATTGGAAAAGACCTTTAAGGTTGAATCAATGAACTAGACCAGCTTAAAAAAAAAGGTGGGGAGGAGAATGGTAAGAAGTCCAGAAATTCAAACGAGAGGGAAGAATGAAGCCACGACACCTTGGCATTCCCCCAGGCCTCCTTCCTTTTTGCTGAAGGGCCACCTGTGTCCCTCAACCTCATATGAGGAACCAGCCAGAAGATCTAGCACCTATCCCAGACGGCAGCTTACAGAATTCGGCAGCTAAGCCATGGTTATGGGAAGAGACAAGACACATTAGGATGTCTCATTCCTTTACTTAAATGCTAAATTCATCCAGGTACTAGAATGTGTTGCTGTACTCTCGTGCTCACACCTTCTCAACACCGTGTTGAAGTAACAGATAACTACCTTCTTCCTTAAGAAAGATTTAGCATCAACTACATAAAATTCTGGGTTAATTTCAAACTAAAATGCTGCCTCTAGGCTCTCCAAGGCACATACCCCTGACTTCTAGGGGAATACAGTGGGCTCCCTACCACTTACTGCACTGCAACAACGCTGTCTGTGTGTTCTGATGTCCATGGAGCCCATCTCTGTCGGCATCCCCAGTGGATCCAGTTACACAAATCCCAGTTGCATGACCACACTGCTATTTCACGCAGCTTTCTTTCCCAGACAGCGAGCAGGCAGTCAAATGGTAATTGTCTTCACCCCGACAGTCAGCGGGCAGGAGAGCTCCAGCACATGTTCATCTGTCTCCTGTCCTGAATGCAAGATCCCTTCAGGTCTACCTATAGAGCTGGCTTTATAGGACCGTATTATGAATGTCCCTGTTGAAATTATCAGTGGATGTACTGGTCTTCTCTTAAATAACAGACAGACAGCATCACTCACACTTCCCATGGATTAGACTAAGACCAAACACATTTAAAGAGCTGAGAAGTGCCAACAGTAGCTCTCTGCCCTCCTTCAACTTTGCTGCTGTATCCACATGGCACATGCAGGTGCTGCACTACACCCTTACCACTATTTTGGGGGTTTTGAAATTGAATCACCTCAAGGCTAAGGGCTGGTAGAGACGTCAGGTTTGGAGATTCACTTGCTGGTCTCCAGAAAAGCAGTGAAGGTCTGACCAGGAAGCCACAGCCTGCGATCTCTGCCTCTGTCCACCTCACTTGCTGCACCAACATCCTTTGGATGGACGCCTGGACCCATCCCTGTGCAGAACGCTGTACGTGGTGTGTATCTCACTAAGGCAGAGGAAAATTCAAGGTTGGAAGAAAGCACACACTAATGCTACGTGGTCAGCACATCTTCAACATATTTTCCTCAACTCTAGGCTCCCACTCAGTTCGCCTGTGTGAACTCCCACCTCCTTCTTCCTCTGCCACTCCTCACCCTCAGCACTGCCTCCTCCCCACTCATGGCAACAGCACCTGCCACCAGACAGAGAAAACTCAGTGCTCAGTGTGCAGCCAGCTCGGTGTGCACAGGGTGTACCTGACACAGACCCCAGCCTGCTCACAGCCTGTGCTAGGCACGGCGAGACGGCAACCTTTCGCGCTTATAAAATGACCAAATCTGGGTACAATGTCACAAACAACAGCATAAGGGAAATTGCTGCTATCAGAACAACACGACTGCTGTTAGAGCTCGAGAATCTTCTGTAAACAACGAGAAAACAAGTTTATTACTGAAGCAGTTTCAAGAAACACCCAAGAAGGAAAAGTAAGGTATTTACGTCTCATCAGCCATTCCTCAAACCTGCTTGAAGCGTTTCACCAACACTTTAAATAAACGCTCTGAGTCAGTCCCTCTTACGTTTCAGCTCAGATAACTGCATTTTGTGAGGCTTGAGAACCGCAGGAAAGGAGGATATTATTTGGAAAGTGGTGTGCAAGATTAAATCCCGGTGATAATGGCACACCGGTGGTCATAAAACACTTGCGTGTGCTTCATCAACACACTCAACCAAAGGCTAGTGAGCACAGAAACTCTCATGGAGAAATACAACTATTTAAATGCAGTGAGAGTAAACAAAATGTTCCATAACATGTTAAAGATTAAATCTGCTGCACCACTTGTCCAGGAGTGCTTTAATGCACGTAGTCATTACACGTCCCAGCTGATGCATTCCAGGGACAGAATAAAGAGTTTCCAAACAGGGTTTTGGAGACTAGAATGGCTGTAAGCACATAACTATCACATCACAACAAATTCTGTGTTATACTTTGAGCTGCACTGAAAATGATCCTCTAGTAGTGTACCAGGAGTAGGTGAAGAGACATAGAGACAGAGTCTTGGATTAGCTAAGGAGGGTTGGTGGACTTAGATGATCTTTCAAGGTCCCTTCCAACCTGTAACATTCTGTGAAGTCATTTTCACAGCAAAGCCGTAACGACCTAGGCAGAAGAAACACCATCATGGATGTTTGACTTATTCTCTGAACAGGGGCTCACTTTCTGACTTCTTTTCCTCAGCATTTTGAAGAGGATACCTTCCCACCTTAACTCTTGGCATGTAAAATAAGTTCATCAAGTACTGACACACTGCTATAACATGTGCAAACCAACGTGGACAATGGAACCACATCCGTGATTTGTTCTTTCTTCCCCTCCAAGTTTCCACTGGAGACAAGCAGGCTCCCCTGCAGCAGAGACAAACTGCTTCTATGCCTATCTCTGGAAGCCTTCACGGGTTTGGCACCACTCTCATCTGTTCTCTGGAGAAACTACCACGGGGTCTGAAATACTCTTCTCCAACAGCAGCCAAAGGACCACATAATTTATGAGCTTGCTTTGTGGGTAAAGTGTTTTCACTGCCTGCTCCTTATCTGAGCAGCATTCACAAGATAGAGATTCCCATCAAACATCTTTTTGTCAAATGTTTCCCTTCGGGTGCCAAAGAGGAAGGGGCAAGATGCAGTCAGAAGCCAAGGGCACAGCTAAGGCTTCCTTCATTGCTTTTAATGCCAAGGGGGCAATAACAATCAAGTGAGAAACTCTAGGAAAAGATTCTACTACCTGTATAGTCTTGACAGACCTCTCTTTCTGTTGAGAACCTCCTTCTCTGGAGCAGCAAGGAGGAGAAGGCCACAAACACCAACTTCTCAAAACTGCACGTAGATTTTGAGAAGGTATCTGGCACTGCCGCTGAACTGTGTCTTCATCGTTCTTAGGAGAAGCGTTCATTGCATCTACATTGGTTTACTCTTTAGAAATGTTACAAGGCTGAAGAACATATGAAATTAAAACTCCAGAATCAAAACCAAAGTTTCTATGGAAGAAAAAAATGCATAATGATCTTATGATTTTCACAAGAGTGGCTCCTTCCCAACCATAGAATCACAGAATCATCAGGGCCTGGAAGGGACTTTCATAGATCATAGGATGTTAGGGGTTGGAAGGGACCCAAAGAGATCATCGAGTCCAACCCCCCTGCCATGGGCAGGGACATCCCATCCTAGACCAGGCTTGCCAAAGCCCCATCCAGCCTGGCCCTAAACACCTCCAGGGATGGGGCCTCAACCACCTCCCTGGGCAACCCATTCCAGGCTCTCACCACTCTCACGGTAAAGAACTTCCTCCTCACATC
>JAOXOE010000001.1:91008593-91023823 GCA_028565055.1 Phoeniculus purpureus
CAGAGCCCTGGAACAGGCTGCCCAGGGGGGTTGTGGAGTCTCCTTCTCTGGAGACATTTAAAACCCACCTGGACTTGGTCTGGGTGATCCTGCTGTGGCAGAGTGATTAGACTGGATGATCTTTCAAGGTCCGTTCCAGTTCCTGGTGTTCTATGATTCTGTGTGATAGACTCAGGGGATCAACCCAGACTAAGCAGCACGTCGTTTTATCAGGTGTCTATGGAAACTGATGTAGGAGGTGTGTGGTTTTATGTTCCCTATACTTTGATCTGACTTCTGCAAACCCTTTCTTAGCATTGGTCTAGGTGATCCTGCTCTGGTGGGGGCCTTGGACTGGATGATCTTTCGAGGTCCCTTCCAATCCCTGGTGATTCTACGATTCTGTGAAAACTGACATTTACGATTTCCTCCTTCATTTCAATTGTGGGCTGGGTAACTCACAGCAGGCTTTCAGTGGTATCTCTAAAACCTTGACAGCATGCCTTTTCTTTCAGTCGGTTTCTAATACAATCTACCTCAACAACAAGGTGCCAGCCTTCATACAAGGAAATGATTGGGAGAGGGGTATGGCTGTCAAACAGACTTTCACATAACCTCCCCAATGAATTTTGGTTTTGAGATTCAAAGTATCTTTCCAGTGCTGAGGATGGCCAAGACTAATAGGAACACGGGTCTTATCTCTATCAGCCTTTTAATCAGGAAGCTCACAGCGTGAGAGCATAACCCAGTCTTTTGTACTGATGATGCAGCTGAAGTACAGCAGCTTGGGAAGAACAGCTGATGCCTAAGCTGAGAAAAGCTACAAACACAGAGCCTAGAAAACAAGAAAAAATAACAAGAGCCTGGAATCAAAGAGGAACCACCTGCCAGAAAAATAAAGGAGTAGGTGGGGAGACCTGGAGAGAGCAAGCCTGTGGGAACAGTGAGTGACCTGAGTTAATAGGCTGTGTGAGGGAGGAGTGGGCTGCAAGCAATTGCTCTTGTGTTCAAAATCCTAGTGATGGGATGAGTCAGAAACTCTGATTGAATTTTGCCTTCAGTACTCCCACAGACTGGTTATTATAAAGCTTAAGGGAGCTTATAACAATAACTATACAGTGAACCAATGGGTATATTAAGCACATCCAAGAGCCCAGAAATCTGAAGAACATCTGCCTAAACCTATGTCCTTTCACTCAAGGTTTCCTGCAGCTCTAATTAGTCTGTCTAACTGCTCTTCTTTGTTTAGTAAGATTTAGACAGGTGGCAGCTGCATGAAGGAGTATGGCAGGCTACCTGGGAATGCTCTTCACCAATCTCTTCTGGGGCTTCTGGAAGCAGACAGCCTCAGGAATTCACTCAGAAAGATAACCACCCAGAAACTACCAAATACCCTTGAAGCACCTCAAGTTGACACCATTCAGTGAATGGCAAGATGTGTCACGTCCTTCAGTGACTGTTCTTTAACTGCTTTTACTTTCATCCCTTTCTGCTTCTAGTGCTCATCCTCCTTCCCAGGCCATGGGCGAGGTGACTTGCTCAGCAAGTTCTACCACACCGAAATCTTCAGTGAAAGCTGCTGCTAACCACCCACTCACATCAGGCAGTCCTAACGGGCCAAGGGAGGCAAAAGCTGTTCCAACAGGTTTCCTGCTTGGGAAAGGCATGTGCTCTGACCACAGAGAGGCTTTCCACTGAACCACACAATTAGGAAGAGGGGCTTCCCACGCCTTCAGAAGGAAGGTTTGAGGAAGCTCAGTGTCCAACCAGGATCTCCTTTGAGAATGTGACTTACAACAAGGTGCACAGTTTTAAACTCTGACAGGATACTAGAGACAGCCACTAATTCGTTCAGAATGAATGAAACTTCATTCTCTCAGTGCTGGGGGGGTTATAGAGACAAACAAGGGAACAAACCAGGGCCTGAAGGAGACACGCAGCTTTTGTACATGAAGAACTACGTGATGAATTTCAAGTGGTTCAACTTCTCTGCTTTTCATAGTTTCAGTCTGCGGGCAGAGACAGTGGCAGCAGGTTAGGACATGCTCCTCCAAGTTGACTTGGTGAGTATCGTGCCCCTCTGCTGCAGGGGCCAGCCTGAGCTGTGCCTCCAGACATTGCTCTGAAACAGGTGAGAAACATCCCTCTCAAAAGAGAGACAAATCCATGCAAGCACCACAGGCACCTCTGCTGCAGTGAGCAAACACCCTGTTTTTCAAAAAATGAAACCCCCTGTGACACATTTACAGGCTTATTTTCACGTATTTTGGTTGTTTCCTGACCCATTTAAGCCAAGCTCATGGATTTTTAAGGGTGTTGGCACAGCAGTTCAGCTAGTTGGTTTCCAATCTTACTCTTAGTTAGACCAGAGGAGATGACATGGAGGCAGCTACATGACTAGATGGGAGACAGGAGGGAGGCAGCAGGAGAAATGAAGTGTTAAAGGAACTTTGGCGTGCTGGAAGGACTAGGGGAGAACATTCAGAAGTAAACTATCTGTGCTAGATATTGCTGCCTAAATTCATATTTTAGTCCCACATTTAATGTGGTTCTTCCCTTTTCTCTGGATGGACTCAACCAAAGTACATGGCTGCATCATCACTTGAGCTAGTTGCAATAGGACGCGAGACTGGACACAATCACATCTTTGCAGCAGCAGATCACAGTTGCATAGGTTGAGTACAAGGTTAAATACACCCTCAGGAAATAGGATGGCATAATTTCACGCCATCAAGAATCTGATGCCTTGCACTTTGTTCTGAGCCAAAATAATAATCCCATAGCCTGAAGATGTAGGGCCTTCAAGAATCACTTTCACAGAGCAGATTTAAAACCATGAGTCTTCTCTCTCACGAGACTTCTGAAATCACTGGGGAGGCACCATCTCCTTCCATAAAACTTTGGGGAAAAAATGCCCCTCATATTCATCCTTAGGTAAATTCCTAGGAGATTCTCTTGTACTACTAGAATCAGGTGTATTTATGAGCCAAAGAGGTTTGAAACTAACAAAAGAAGTTGGTTTCCACGCTTCATGCAATGAGGTTGTGGAAGTTCTCACTGTGGCAAGCTGTGAGCGCTGAAGGTGTGCATAGTCCAAAACCAGCAGGACAAATCCAAGGGAAAGGCAGGTCACTAAGAGCTATTAAGTACAACCCTATCACACTTGGCTCTCAATGTCCCTGAGGATCACACCATTAAAAGCTTGAAGACCACTCCAGGAAGCCATTGCACACCACCTCCTAAATATCCACTACTGGCTATTATGGGACCACTGGGCTAAATGAGGCTTTGTTCTGGCCCAGGATGGCCACTGCTATTCTGAAAAGGAGTCTATAGAGTTAACTTATTGTCATCTAAAACTGGCATCGATTGGCACTTTCTTCACAGCAACTAACATACAAAAGCTTCTGCCAGGTGGCGTTCTCAGACCACCTGTAGTTTACTGGGCTTCTCACAAGAAATGAAAGCAAAGCAAATGAGGGTAAAAATGAAATTATTACAGAATCATTTAGGCTTGAAAAGACCTTCAAGATCTTTATGTCCAGCCATTAACCCGGCTGTACCAAGCCTACTGCTAAACTCTGTCCCTAAGCTCCATACCTACACAACCTCTAAACACATCCAGGGATGGCCATTCAACTGCCTCCCTGCTCAGCCTGTTCCAACACCAGACAACCCTTTCAATGAAGTTTCTCCTAATGCCTAACCTAAACTTCCTCTGGGCATAACTTGAGGCATTTCCTTTTGTCCTATCACTTGTTACTTCTGAGAAAAGACAACCGCTCCTCTATAACCTCCTTTCAGGATGCAACCAAAGCTGCAACTTCCACATCCCACAGCTACTGAAGAGGGCAGGCTATACCCCATCATCCTACAGAAAGCAGGTCACTATGCACTAAAGCAGGTAACATTCATGGGCCCAGAAAGAATAAGCCACTCTGTCGCCCAGGAGAAACGAGTTTGCTTGTTTCAGTCATTCTTCCTTACAACCCTTGAACTCTGAGCAGTGCCACACCACATAACCAGGCAATAGGCAGAACTGCGGACAGAGAGGACACTATAAACACTGAGTTAAATGCCTTCTAGTAGACTAATCAATCTCCCCATGGTGCTCATCTACAGTCTGTCCAGGCTGCCCCACCTGCTCAGAGAGAGCAGGTTATCACCTACTTCAAAGTGTGAGATGAACCCAAGTCCCTGATACTTGTAAAACAGTTAAGAGATTCACAAAAGCATTACAGGAAGGCAAACAACTACCTATCGCATCCCAAATCTGAGCTCACTCTCTTACTATCAGCTTATTTTACAGAGAATTTTTCTTCTTTTTCTAAATAAAGCTGAGGCCATTTTGAACATATTTTTTTCCAATTCCAGATATTTGGACAAAGTAGATATTCCTAAAATTCATTCTTTTTCCCTCTGGAACCCTGGTTAACTCTGTAAACAGGTCTCTGTGTACAGCTTTCAATTACCTTTTGTTCTATGGTGCCAACTGAGACCAGATAGGCATACTCTTAAAAGGCTTTCATGAAAATGCCAATGAACTGCTCACACTAGTCTGCTGGCTCAACAAATAGGTTGAAGTGTTCGGACACTAATAGATGTCTAAAATACACAGAAAAAGCCATCTGTAGCCTTAGTAAAGCTGTTGTTTCCTGTTACCACCATAAAACTTGCAATGACTCTTTTCAAGACACCTCCTCTGTTACCTGTATTAGCTGAGATGACATATGCTTCTAGTAGCTGACTTGCAGAAAGGGTATAAATCTAAGCTGAAAAATAAAACCAGAATTTAAAAACCAGGCTTGCCTCAAAACACAAGAGTCAACTCCCAGAAAAACATACATAACCAGATTTTCTCATCTGGCAGGCTTTTCCCTCCCAACCTCCTGGATGTCACCACTCATTTTAATGTTATTTGCGTCATTCCAGCTCCAACGCAGCAAAGCTTCGTGTGTTCTCGTCCTCGGACATTACATTACGTGTCAGCATTCTTTTGGAAGGATTTCATTCTTTATCACTAGCAAGACAAGAAAACCTTGGAAACACATCTGATCACAACATCCAGCTTTGGGGAACCTAAAGATGAGGTACCAAGTGTTACACATCGAGGTTTTTCACTTTTATACTAAACTATTTGGACCCAGCAAGAAGCATAAAAACATAAGACACATATTTAAACGTGATATAAAATAGGAACAGAGCAGTTCCTGAAATCCAAACTTCCCAGTTAGACAGGCAACTCCTCACACACCCTTCCCAGTACACAAACATTACAGGATCCAAAGAGGATCCAGAAGGGCTCCAAAAAGGCTTTGTGAGCTTTCAAGGCTGCAGACTCAGTTCTGTCCCTGGCAGTGATTCTTCAGCAATCTTCATCTTCCTACTCACCAGCAGGGCTCTGAGCCTTATCATGCAAAAGTGTCCCTTCATTCACCTCAGGCACAGTCAACCAGATTAGCTCAGAGACACTTTCATTCTCACGTGAAGCTCACCAAGGCCTCTTGCCTGGCATAGTTTTAGGGGTGCCCACATGGACACACCAGCTGGCAGAGCCATGGAGGTCTTCTGCCAAGGGAGCCCTGTCACTGGATGTGACGTTCTGTACATGCAGTAGACTCTACCCTTCACCAAAGAGCAAGAAAAAGATGTGGAGCCACATCTCAGAAGCCCATGAGGCAAAACCTGGCTTGAAATCAGCAAGTTTCTGGCCCAGATCTGAGCCAGACTCATTAGTCTTTAGCTATTTCTGTCTAGCCTGGAGCATCTCACAGATGAAGAATATTCAGATCCCAGACAGTCTTCAACACTGAGTGTTTTGGATACTCAAAAATGTAATCAATCCAATGGGCTACTCTTGCTGAGATTAAATTCAAGTTTTGCAAGGACATGCAATCAGAGCCAAAATTCCCATTTGAACTAAAAGCAAACAGTGTCCTTTAAATTCTGTGGACCCTTTACTCCGAAACAAGAGACCTACAAATATCCTTCTTCTAAGTACAGAAAAATTTGGATTCTGATGCAATCATGTCAGTCCAGAAGTCTGGCCCTAGGTCTCAGTACTATCTCTGGCAGAAGCAATCTAGTGCTTGGCTGGTGCCGCTCAGCATCTCCCGCTTCTGCCAGCAGTAACAACTTAGGTTTAACCACAATATATTTCCCAGCCTGGTGCACTATGTAATCGCAAACGGTGGTGGGAGCACAAAAGACATGGCACAGCGTGGAGGTGGGCATCCCTGGCTGAGATTAGTTTCCTTCAGTAGCTTAAAACTACCCCGAGGCTATGGGCAAGTCAGCATGACGATGGTTCTGGTCACAACAACACAGAATTTGGCTGAACTTGGAAAGGTCCTCTGGAGGTCACCCGGTCCAACCACTCGTTCAAAGTGGGCCACTAGCAGTGGTTGCCCAAGGGCCATGTCCAGATAGCTTCTGAGCTTTGTCAAGGATGGAAGCTTGCAATCTCCCTAGGTAACCTGTGAAAAAGTATTTCCTTCTGTCAGAGACCTCATTATCTCTGGTCCTGAGATACCACTGAGAAGAGTGGGTTTCTCCCCTTTGCTGGACTCTCTCCTGTAGCTCCATACTGGTGCTTTGACAGACTGAACCAGATGGCAGATATTGGTAACCCCACACTCCTTCACCTAGGAAATCTGGAAAGAAGGCAGCATGCAGGAGAGTGCAAGTCCCTTTCCAAAATCTGAGGCTATCTGATTATTGATCACCATGCCAAGGAGAGCCTGTCTCAGAGTGCTGTGTTTTGTGTTTGACCAACTTCTTGGAGAGCAGCCGTAACCACCAGGCACCACCTGAATGTTACACATACCTCAGCCTTAGACTAAAAAAAAAATAATAGTCTATCTTTTCTGTGTAGGAAGATGTTAGATATTCAACACACTCACTATCATTTATTTTTACAGTGGGTACATCAATCCAAGACAGTTAAAACACTAAGTCTCCAAAGCTCTAGATATTATGTAAATAAACTCTAAATAATTGCCTACATTAAAGTGTGGTTCAGTGTTCAGCAAGGAAAACAGCTCTTGTTTTCTTTAATTAACTTCTGATTTTATCTATAATTCTAGACAGTTCTGTTTGTTTATTTACATGAAAAGTTCTCCTGCTAGTTGAGTGCCAAAGACTCTTTACACTGAAACTGTACGATTAACACCAGTATTTCCAAGAGCTGCGCGTCAAATAGATTTATGTGACTAAAGACACAAGCCCCTCAACTGTCAGTGAAAGCAAACTGAGCTAACCAGGCACATTATTGCTGGACACAGTGATTTACAGACACTCTTCTCAACAACAGAGATAATGGCTGTGAGGACACCAGTTGATACAGCCAAGAGCCTCGACTCACAAGGATCCCACACAGCTCTTTCTGCACTGCAGCACGAGGCCGCATGCTGAAATTAAAGGCTTCAACTCATGCTCAGCAGCCAGGAGCTGCAATTGGGCATGTTTCTGTCCATCACCAGATCTTCATCTACCTGCAGCATGGTTGGCAGGAACAATTCTGTACCTCCACTTCTCTGCTTCAGACCACAATCCTGCTTCTTGTTATAACTCCACCTTTAGCAGCAACTTAACCCAAAAGACTCAACTGCTCTGGTAAGGGTACTGGATTAGATGATCTGGCAAGACCCCTTCCAATCCCTAACACTGTGCGATTCTGTGAACATCCAAGTATGTCCAAGTATGGTGGATGAATTGCCACCCCTGTATGTGTGTAGATATCATGTAGATATGGAGCTTACAGACGGTTTAGCAGTGGGCTTGGTACAGTTGGGTTAACAGTTGGACTCTATGATCTGAAAAGGTCTTCTCCAACATAAACAATTATATAATTCTATGTTCTCTTAGAAGAGAGTGGTGATGGACAGTGTAAGGGAGCAGCATCACTTCAGCCACCAGAACCTGGTGAGCCTGGCTAGCTCTCTCTACCAGGCTGAAGAGAACTAGCCCCTCAGAGTAGATGAGCTCCCTCGCAAGGACAAAATATGCCTATTTGCTTTGACTACATTCTTGACACAGTTTTGGACTTCTCTCCACTGAGCTGACTGTCATTGTTATCCACAGTGATCCCTCAGGATTTGTCTTCATGGTATTATTAGCCTAGGCTGAGACTCCAGTTTTGATTCACAGCTCATAACCATATCTGCACAAAAGTGACCAGCTCAGATAGTTCTGGCATCACCACTATGAGGACTCTACACTGCAAGGGACAGTGATGTGACATCCTCAGGCAGCCAGGACAAGCGCATCATCATTTCAGTCAGGATGATAAGGCAGCAGTGGCATCTGTTGCACTGTAACTCCCTGCCAGCCCAGAGGTTAACAGAGCCCAGCTGCTCACCTCCAGCCTCCCAGACACAGCCCCAAACCTTTACAATTGCTGAAAGTCATAATTTTTTAAAAAATTCCAGTAACTTGTTTTTCATAAGAGCTGATTACAGCCCATTTGCTGCAGACACTAACCTGCTATTTGAAAAAAAGCAACCTCATGCCGTTGGCAGACGGTCAATATCCAAGAACATCTACAAAGAAGCTGTTGCAGTTTATCATGCAGTAATCCATGGATTAAGGTCATTAATAGCACTTGAAGACACCCTGCCACGACGCCACAGGTGCTGTTCTGGCTTGGAGGACGCAGAGAATGCAAAACCCTCACAAACATTTCCCCCAAGATGCTTTCTTTAAATCTTCAGAAGGAGAAACAGGAAAACCCAGAATAAAGATGCCTAGCACAGTATCTTGCACTGCATGCAAAGTTGCAATGAAAATAAATTAACATTTTAAAATAGCACTGAATTTTCTTCCCATTTACACCGATGTTTTCACAGCATGTTCATGGTGGGTAACCAGAATTTTCATCTGCAGAGCTAAACTTAAAACACAAGCCAAGCCATTCCTACACGCCAGAGACTAACTAACGCTTTCAAAGTAAAATCTGAAATGCTCAATTTTGCCCTTTTAATTATTTATATTAAATAAGCTTTTTCATCCTGTTGACATGGGAACAGAAGTCTATCTCCACAGAAAACACTGCATACTCCCTAAATTCCACGAGGCCATTAATCTTATTTTTATGCAGTACACAAAGTACTTCCACAGAAATTTTATAATAGCTTTCTGAAGCGTGCCTGATGTCATCAGCAAGTCAGAAGAAGTTTGTGGCCCAACAACATACTTTCTAAACATCCTCCAAAGGAGAGAATCCCTTCATCTGTTACTAACATGAACTGCTGCCTCCGTAATCCATATGTGTAATTATCAATGCTGTTAATTTATCCAACAGTCCCCAACACCAAGAGTAAACAACCCACGGTGTCACAACTGAAGTAATGGATTAACTTTTCATACTTCTGGTGATTTAAATGAAGGAATCTGCACTCTTTCCGTATGATGTGTTTCATTAGGACTTGGGTGATAGCCTAGTGCTGTGCCACTGTGAATTTTCATTTGCTGTGAAACAATGATAATTCATAAAATGTCCTTGGGACAACACACCTGTCTCACCAGCTGCAGGCAATCCTGCACCACACTTTTGTAAGCAACATATCGACACTGGAAAAGAAAATCCATAGAGCGAAATCTTTTTAAAGCGTCACTAAATGAACATGAGGACAAACAACAAACGTAGTAGAACACACCTCGCCAAGAACAAATCACTCTCTGGTTAAACTGTCTGGTACAGTTGCAACTCATTGTTTCAGTACAACGTGGTAGCACTTCCATCACACATGCAATGGGTTTTTTTTCTTACCTTTAAGGAATCAAAGCAGGCAATGACTCTTCCATTTTCAACCTGGCAACTTTTAGGGGGGTGTGCAAATTTGCATTCTTCATCAGAGCGTGAACAAGTTCCCCTCTGAAATTGTCTGCACACTTCCAACGTTAGCCATTTTGTATCTCTCACAGGAGCAACATTCAAAGCCATGATGAAAAGCTGTTTTCAATTTGTCAAGTGAGTTACGCTGAAGAAATTCCCAAGACTAACGATGAAGAGAAAGGAAAGAAAGAAACCCAAACAATAAAAAGCAGGAAAAATTAATCTGAATTGTGATTTAAAAGAAAAAAAAGTGGGGGATGCTTAAAGATGTCCAACACACAAAAAGCAGAATAAACAAAGAAAGTTTATCAGCAAGCAGTCACTCATCAATCATTAAGTCCCGTTTGTAGACTTTTGGCTGGAAAAACACATACTCAGTGGCATCTCTGTCCGTAGAAGACGTCGGCTGGCTGACTGTGTCACAGATGCGCCAGGTTTAAGCCAAAGTCCTTCAATGCGATGGCACTCATTGATAGAAGAGTAGCTCTCTGACAGCAGCTTGCTGGTATTGGTTACACCACAAAAACAACAGTCTCATTTGTTCACGTTCCAGTAGTAGTAACAGTTCCTTTTTTCTGCTTTCAGTTTGCCATCAACTTATTGGCAAATGGAGAGACGGCTGAGGTATCTTCCGCCAGGTGTAAGATGAAGGCAGTATCTGGCTGGCAAAGATGGGGTTTTGAGAACACGAGCGCAGCAGTCCTCACTCATAAAAGTGACTTGACAAAGGCACTTTTTAAGTCACTGACCTGACAAAACAAACACAGTATCAGTTCCCATGCAACTCATTCAATCAACATTACAAAACTTACCATCCCATTTTATCAGATATGATTGCAAACACACTGCCAATGCTTCCTCGTGTTTCTTTTCCCCCAAACAAAATCAGCCTTCTTCATGAAGTTATGTGTGACGAGGGAACGACCAGCTGAAACACGCACCGCAGTAATATTCTAGGCAGCAATCCAAAAGTTGGGAATAATTTAAATAGATGAATGTGGCAGACACAATAATTAGGCATGCTAGTTGTGAAACAATTCCATGTGTGTAGTTTCCAAAAACAATATACGAGAACTCGCTTCCATTAATCTGTTATTTGGCCCTCTAGATTGTGCTACTACATCATAAGCTGTTACTTGTTGATTTGTTCTTCTTTGGAAACGAGGATGGTAGTATTCTGTTCAGACAATCCTCCGTTTCTCAAGGGGAAAAAACAAATCACAAAAAAAAGGTCATTCTAAAATTACAGGGAAAGAAAACAAAAGCTTCTGTATCCAGAAGATAGAGTTCCTTTCCCTGTTAAGCTGAAGGCTGCTTCATAAAAGCTTCATTAAAGAGCTCACCGCTAAGTCATCTTGTTCTAATGAGTTCTAATATAAAACAGGCTTTATCTAATTTTTCCTTTCATTAAATTAGCTTTCGTGTACCTTTCCAAATACACAGCTCAGCACCAAAATTCAAGACCTAAATATGGAACTTAAGTTACTTGGAGATTGTAAAATACCTAGGATATTTTGTAGATAAATCTCTGAAAAATCAAAGGGTTAGATCTTATAAATAGTTTTTAATAAATGACTATTTTATATGCAGACAGTCAAATCACAGACATATTTTCCTTCTATTCAGCTTCAAAGGAATACAACTTGCACTCTGCAGACACCAGCCAGAAACAGTTGATGGATTATTTTTGTGCAAGAATAAAGAAAGAAAGAAGGACTGGAGTAAGTGAAGTTTTCAAATGCATCAATAAAAATAGCTCTAAACACACTGTCAGCTTTCCCATGCCCAAATAATTATCATTCTGTGCTTGGATTCATATGAAATAATTACAGTCAGCATTGTTAGTAATGCACATAAGAATTACACACAGCTTCAAGAACGGATCGCAGTTCTGACTTCCAAGCCTTCACATCAAACGGCTCTTCTATTACTTAATAATGGCGCCAGAAAGTTTTTCTACGTGACTGATACCTACACAAAAATTTGCTACGGCTAACACGAATAAAGGTAATGCAATGCAATACCAAAACATTAAGTTCCAAGTCAAGCATGACCTAGGAGGGGTCTGCTTTACCTGCTTATCAAGAATACCAAGTTGCGACACCATCAGTATATTTTTAAATATTCCACACAGTTGTAGTGTGGTACATTACATGAATTAAATGTTCCATCAATGCTGCCCCACAGCATCAATGAAGAATGAGGTTAAACCGAAAACATACAAAGAGGTAAGAAAATACTCATAACTGATGAACAGGAAAAATAGGCTTAAAGAAAGGAAGAGCCTCTCTAGGGGAGCTTGTTGGAATGATGATTTAGCTAAGCCCGATGTGATAGAGGCAATGCTGACTGTAGAGCCACCCATTCCAATTCAGAAAGGTCCAGTACTGTTCAATGTCTTTGTCGGCAACATGGACAGCGGCACTGAGCACACCCTGACAAAGTCTCTTGGTGATACCAAGCTCTGTGCTGTGATTGACATGTTGGAGGGAAGAGAGGCCACCCAGGCTTGAGAACTGGGCCCATGCAAACTGCAAGAAGTTCAACAAGACCAAGTGTAGGGTCCTATGTCTGGGTTAGGGTAACCCTAAGCACAAATAGATGCTAGGTGGTGAATGGATTGAGAGCAGTCCCAAAGAAGCCTTGATAGATGAGAAGCTCAACAAAAGCTGGGAACGTGTGAGAGCAGCCTAGAAGGCCAACTGTATCCTGGGCTGTATCAAAAGAAGTGTCACCAGCAGGTCAAGGGAAGTGGTTCTCCCTCTCTACTTCGCTCTTTTGAGACTTTACCTGGAGTACTGCATTGTGTTCTGGAGCATCTCAATATAAGAAGAATGCAGAACTGTTTGACCAATTCCAGAGGAAGCCACAAGGATGATCACAAGGCTGGAGCACCTCTGCTACAGGGACAGGCTGAGAGAATTGGAGCTGTTCAGTCTAGAGAAGAGAAAGGTCTGTGGGCATCATACAGCAGCCTTCCAGCACCTGAAGGTGGCCTACAGGAAAGTGGGAGAGGGACTTTTTTTATAAGGGATTCTAGAGATAGGACAAGGGGGAATAGTTTGAAGCTAAAAGAGGGTAGATTTAGATTAGATCTTAGGAAGTAAGTCTTCACTGTGAGGGTGGTGAGGCACTGGAACAGGTTTGCCCAGATAAGTTGCTAGAAATACCCCTCACTGGAAGTGTTTCAAGCCAGGTTGGATAGGGCCCTGGGCAATCTCATCCATTGAGAGGTGTCCCTAACACCACGCACAAAGAATTTCAGGTTGAAGTTTTAAGCTTTGGCTGGAATTTGTAAACAGCAAACAGGCTTTGCACTCTTGCAACAGTCAACTATCATGGCTTCACATTCTAGAAGTTTACAAACCAGCAACGCCTTAACCACATTTACTGTAACTCACATTCTCATGATGTCTGGGAGATAACCAAAGGTATTATTTTTTATAGGTTAATTTAAGCTATTTCCTTCTGTCTGGACTTAACAGTTTTGAGTCAGTCCAGGACAAGCAATGTGGGACAAAATACAACGTCCCAGGATGTCCCAGGACATTCCATGATACTCAAACACAAGGATTGTGCCATGTGCTCCACTCTACAAATGCATCTCTGGAATGAGCGCTGCGCTCATTCATTCGAAAAGCTACCGCTCCTTCAGTACCTGACCGCATTTGCAAAGGAAATTTGCTTTGCAGTTCACTATGTTGTAGCCAAAACACAGTGGAAAGATACCCTATGTAAGTCTAATATGTGAGGATCCTTGTAGAAACACATCAAGGCACATATCCTGAACGTTTGCAACAAAATACAGATATCCAACACTGACAACTACTGAACCCTCATTCTTAAGGCCAGGAAAAAGCATCCAAATCTTGCTCAGTCATACCTCTTGTTTGCAGCTGCACAATGGACTCCATTTTCAAACCACTCAAGTCACAGACACATGTTTAGGACACACTGGCATGTGCTTTATTCCAAAAGATGACGGGACTTTGCTTCAGTTCTTCAAGTAAACTTTACCATTACGTTCTTCTGAACGTCGTTTTTCCCTATTGTATGAACTTTAAATTGCATTCAAGGTATCCAAACCCAAGAAAAGCTGCACAGCAAAGTACCAGAGCGACCACACAAGCACACTTCAGCACCACATTCAATTCCAGCTAATTACCATTTCCTTGACTATCCCCACTCTTGCTCCACCTCAGTCTCAGCAAGGCTGCAGCTTAATCCCAAATTTAAGCTGGATCCATATTACCTGGCTCTTCAGGTACAAAATAAAGCCAGCACAGCAGCATTAAGCACCTGACAACACATGTGCTGGCCGACTCAGTCAAGACATGCACACTGCCCATGCCCGACATCTGACACAATAAAGAGCAATACAGGCACAACAGGGTGGGAAGGCACCGGCTGTAGCCCTGCTCCGTCCCCAGAACCCCACCAATGGCACCTGTGGATCCTTACTGCAAACTCCTAGAGTGACAACGCAGTATCCCATGGGACATAACCCCCATCCCTGGAAATCAAGGTTGGCTCTAGGTCGTATCACACCAATTTACACTTCGCTGTGCAAAATCCCTCGCTAAGGAATACAGAGAGGATCTTATATCAAACCATGGTAATGTGAATTTAACAGAAGTAATTTTACAGACAAATAATGTGGCAGCATGCCTGATGATCACACTTTAATAAATTGCATTATCAAAGAAAGAACATGCAAGAGATTTTCACAGAATCACAAAACATTAGGGATTAGAAGGGACCTCAAAAGATCACCTAGTCCAATCCCCCTGCCACAGCAGGATCACCTAGACCAAGCCTTACAGCCTGTTCCAATGCTCCATCACCCCCACTGTGAAGACATTCCTTCTGATATTTATGTGGAACCTCCTATGTTTCAGCTTACACTTATTGCCCCTTGTCCTATCACCAGATGATATTGAGAAGAGCCTGGCTCCATCCTCCTGACACCCACACTTCACATATGTATAGATGTTAATGAGGTCACCTCTCACTCTCCTCTCCTCCAAGCTAAAGAGACCCAGCTCCCTCAGCCTTTCCCCACAAGGGAGGTGTCCCACTTCCTTTGTCATCTTCGTTGCTCTATGCAGGACACCCTCCAGCAGCTCCACATCCCTCTTGAACTGAGGGGCCCAGAACTGCACACAGTACTCCAGATGTGCTCTCACCAGTGCAGAGTAGAGGGAGGTTCTTCTCCCCCATCGATCTGCTAACCACCCCCCTTCTGATCGACCCCCGGATGCCATTGCTGGCCACAAGAGCACACTGCTGGCTCATAGTCATCCTGCTGTGCACCAGGATCCCCAGGTCCCTTTCTCTTACACTGCTCTCCAACAGGTCAGTCCCCAACCTATACTGGCACCTGGGGTTGTTCTTGCCCACATGCAAGACTCTACAC
>JAOXOE010000001.1:91026403-91057917 GCA_028565055.1 Phoeniculus purpureus
GGAAACACTTCAGGACTTCAGAGATTTACAAAAAATGTGAAAACTGAAAATGGAGCTGGAGAGCAAGATTACTGATTGCAAAACCCCTTAACCACATCTGTGTGGTTACTGGCTTTGTATTAGCCCAGAATGGGTTTAACTAGAAAAGAGAACATGATTTTCCTTCCAGCAAAGTGGAGTCTGACAAAAAGCACTTTTAAAACCTACCAGAAGAGGAAGAAATAACAGGACCCCTTGTTCTGAACCCTAACCTGCATCACCTAGGAGCGTTCCTGGAAGTAACACCTTCTTAGCAATCCAGCAGAGGAGAAAAATCCCAGAGCACATCCAATGGAGCCCAAGCAAAGCAGTCTGTTCATGTTCTGCCTGATGTGGAGCAGTTTGCAACCCTCTTCAACAAGTTTTGGAAGCAGCAGCTTATCACAGTGAGAAAGTGTTTCCAACACAGAAAAGGGAAATCTCAATGATGTCTTCACTTCTCCGAGAGTTGCCCAAGCAAGCCTTTGTCAGCATCCATTTTATCTCAAGTATGTAATTCCCCTTTCTCTCTCCATTAGTAGTGTGCACACAACACACAACAGTTTTATTTACTTCCAAAACTAAAAGGAACTCTCCTGAAGCAGAACATATGCAAGTGCTTTACTTCTTACATATATCATGGGACATACTGCAAAGCCAGATTAAGCATCTGTGCTGGAATACTTTATACCTTACAGCAGTTAAAAAGACAGAACAGCAACCTAAGTTTAAAGTCACCTATGGAAGGGTACGTTGTATAAAGTACCTTCAAAAGCAATTCAGCACTTTTTAAAAAAATGTTTCATAGAGATATGAAATCTTCCATTAAAACCCATTTTTCAATAATCCTTCTCAGCCAACAGGAAACTAGTAATGTGGTTTTTTCACATGGCCCTGGAGAAAAGGATTCAACAAGTTACCGATCTCTTCTGAAGTTAAAGTTGCTTTTTTGTGTATTGAAAAGAGAGATTGATGTGGTCTATCTTGACTTCAGTAGATCATCTGACACAGTCTCCCACAGCATCCTCACAGCCAAACTGAGGTGGTGTGGCCTGGACAATAAGAGTAGTGAGGTGGATCGTGAACTGGCTGCAGGATAGAAGCCAGACAGTAGCACTCAACGGGACAGAGTCTAGTTAAAGGTATCTAGTGGAGACCCCCAACGGTCAGTACTGGGACCAGTCCTATTCAACCTACTCACTAATTATTTGGATGAGGGATTAGAGTGCACTGTCAACAAGTGTGCTGATGACACAAAGCTGAGAGAAGTGGCTGACACCCCAGCAGACTCTGCTGCCATTCAGCAGGACCTGGACAGGCTGGAGGGCTGGGCAGGGAGAAATTTAATGAACTATCACGAGGGCAAGTGTAGAGTGTTGCATCTGGGCAAGAACAAGCCCAGGTACCACTATAGGTTGGGGACTGACCCGTTGGAGAGCAGTGTAGGAGAGTTACTTTTTAACCTTGTTGCATTTCAGAAAATAAAAACTTAAAAAAAAAATATAATAAACAGAATGGCAAAGTACTTAAAACAATGCACAGAGAAGATACATGAGAACAAACTTTGGAAGTTTATTGGCCTGCAGTATGGACATTGGATGATTTCATACTCATTTTTTCTGCCACATGCATATTTCAGCTGTCTGCGACAGTAAAATGGGACACAAATATTCAGATTTCTGGAAGAAAAAAAAAAACCCCTCAAACCTGCCAGTATCTTGCAAAAGCAACTTTAATGTACAGAGCCTTCCTTTTTAATGTCTTTTAGTTTAAGTGTTGAACCACAGAATTGTTTAGGTTGGTAGGGATCTCAGAGATCACCTAAATGCAAACCCCCTGTCACAGGCAGAGACAACCCTCACTGGATAAGGGTGTTCAGAGCCCCATCCAACCTGGCCTAGAACACTTAGTGAAACTGGCCAACTTAGTGAAATGAGTTTTAAACTGAAGGCTCTCTGGAGTGAGGTCCAAAATGGAACTTACCAGATCAACATGCCCAGCTGGGGAATGCACCTATGAAAAAAGGCAGCAAACCACTCTGGGGTTGCATACAACCATGGTACATCCTCCCACTGCCCTCCAGGAAAACCTGCATCCTTGATGAACTATTTGAAGTGCCTATACACTAATGCACGCAGCATGAGGAACAAACAGGAGGGACCAGACATCTGCATGCAGCTGCGGGGCCATAATCTGATTGCCATTACTGACATATGGTGGGACAGCTCTGACCACTAGAATGCTGTCATGGATGACCATGTACTATTCAAGAAAGACAGGACAACAAGACTCAATGACCCTGGAGGACCTTTCCAGGTATGATGATTCTGTGATTCTGTGAAGGAGAGATGTACTGCTGGACCTGTTATTAAATAAAGAAGGACCTGTGAAAGTTTGGGACAACTCTGGCTGCAGTGACCGTTAAACAATCCTCATAGTGAGGAATTTCTTCCTAAGAACTAGACTGAAAAGGGACTGAAATCACAAAGCAATACTGACTGGTTAGGCAGCACTAGCACAGTACCCCCAGGTGCTGGAACAGGGCATCTTCCTGCCTTATACCAGAACTTTTGTAGATATTTAAATGACATTCCCTCTCAAATTTAACTCAACTACTTAATACTGAAAGCACAACAGGAAGAAAACATCTTTCCCACTCTCACTAGGTCTTGAAAACTTTTCTGAAGGAAACTTCAGCATCTCAAGGCACCCTCTCAGTGAAAAGTAAAAATACCGAGGGAGGGCAACAGCACAACTATTTCAGCAATATTGAGACTGTTCCACCTCAGTTTATTTTCACATGATTGAACCATTATATTGTAGCTTAAATGTAGTAACGAATAAGCATGCAGTTGTTCAGGAATCCATTATAAACTGTTTCAATAGGAAAGCTGAAAAAAAAGAGTTCTATCATCCCTTGACACAACACACTAATGTTTTTGCGCTGAGAACTGAATACGTGTCCCAGAAATGTTTTGACAGAGCACTTCAAGACCTTTTTCTACCGTCTCTGCTTACCTGTAAGCGCAGAGATTTCTTCTCAGTCCTGCCAGAGACGGCAGTACTGCTGTGTGCTTCCAAAGCAAAGGATACGCTCATCTAACTGAGCACAAGCAACCACCTTTCGGCAAGACAGAATTTCTTTGCTCACGCTGGAAAATTTGGACTGGCTAAAATAAGTCTCAACAGTTTTGTTCGGTGGTTTAATTAATTTTTTGTACTTCAAGATTAGTTCCAAACAGATATTTAAAACAGTATTTTGTTTTCCACTGTACAATCTGTATTGCCTTGCACTTCTACGTTAAAGCTCAATTCAGAAACTTGCTTTAGCCCTGCATGACCCTCCACATTTTTGAACTACAACCTCAAATCTTCTGTATTTTAATAAACAGCACACAATTATTTTGGATTAAATATTGCCCACGTATAAACTTAGAAAGGGGGCTGCTACAGTTATGCTTACACACATTTCTATTTCAAAAAGCAACTTTGCAAGAATAACTTAATTTCTTGTGTCAAAAGTGCCCCACTTTAACGCAGTATTTGCTCAGCTTGTAACTAAGAGATTGTGTATCTTCTAAACTCCATCCTAGGTACACACACACCAGCTCCCAACACCTGACAGAGCATCTTTCTACTTCGTATGACGTTTCCAGGATTAGGTAGGTAAGAAAATAAATAAATAAACCAGACTAGGAAAAAACCCCTCAAACAAATTAAGCGAGTCTCTCAGTCAAAATTATGCCCTTCAGTAATCCTCCTCTGCAATTTTATGGGCTGCAAAGCCTACACTACCAATATTTGGTTTTCACAGGCAGCCTCTTTATTATAATGCACAGAGTCTAGAAATCTCAAAAACCTACCTGAGACAACATTCCCCGCGTTTAAGCCTCTGCCCATCATATGGAATAGTAGTAACTATGGCACCACTTTACAGTACCTGAACAGAACTGCCCGTCCGCTACCAAACAAACTCCACTATTACACTCTAAAAAGACAGAAAAAGGAGATGCTAAAAGGATGCATTGCTATTCCAGTTATATGCTTTTATGATTTTAGAATTTAGATTTCATGGACACAAAACTCACGTAATTTACATAGTAAGAGGGTTAGTTTTTTTGAAATTAATTATTGAGGTTCTGCAAAGTGGATGGAAATCCACAATTTAAAGGCACCTTTCTTTCTGGCTTCGTTATTGCCAAACATTCACCTACCAGGCAAGGTCTTCCAGAAGAACAAACCTGAAGAACCCCAGCCCTGCTGATGCACAAGGCACAATATAACCTACATTTCATCACTGCAGCACTGGAGTCAATACAGCCACACAGATTTTTAAAGACGTATTTTTAAAATCAGAAAAGCAGAAACATGCCCGCTGCTCCTAGAGTTCCTATTTCAGGGCAACCACTTTTGCCTTCCGCTGAAGCACTCCAAAGATTATAATTATCATGTTTACTTCTCCTTTAGGTGAAAAGTATGCTGACATTTTAGTGTCTGGAGGCCAAAAGGGTTGAGAAACAGGTTTGATCTTTAGCCCGTTGCTACTATGTCTGTTTTGATTTCCTTTAAGGAAAAAAACAAAACCAACAAAACACATACCAAAATCATCTGATTGATTCCTATGCCAAAAGTCCTCGAGTTGAGGGACCCATACACAAACCCTACTGCAGCACAGCTCCCTCTCACCCGTTTTACTGTAAGCCTGAAAAGACCAAGTGCCTTCATAAAGGCTTCTCACCTGTGAGTACGTTTACAAGGAACCGCTGGCTTTTATTAGAGAGTACAATTCTCACAATTGTAGAAAAGAATTTGAAAATACAAATCCTAAAAGCTCAAAATTAGGCTAAATGAAAGCAAATCAAATCATCTCACCTCTGTAAACTTATTATTTTTATGGAACTTAGTTCTCATGTTATTATGAGTCTTATGGATACCCTAAGACATTTACATTTAAAGGGCTACTAAAACTGCTAAGCATCTGCAGACAGTACGGAGACTGAAGTCAGAGAAGTTGTTCAACGTCAGCAAACTCTACAAAAGCCCCCAAGCCCAGCAAATTCACGTGGTTAAAACATCATGCTTTTAGTTGTAATAATCTACTGTAATTTCCATAATAAAGTTTACTAGCACAGTTGTCCTCTCTGCTTTGCACCATAACCATAAAGGAGTTAACATCAAATATGCAAAGTCATACCTGAAGGCACCTGTGAAGCTACAAAAGGATGCCGTGATAATGATTACACTAGATGATAAACTGGCCTAAGAATTGAACAGAAAGATAAGCAAAATAATGCAGATGAGAGGAAAAATCCAAAACCTAATAAACAGGACACACACAACACTGGTTCAAAAGAGATGGCACTGCAGAAGAAAGATCTTGTGGATATTGCAGACAGTTTGCTGAAAACTTCAGCAAAATACTCGGCAGCTGAGAGAATACAAAGCAAGCAGAACATTTGGCAATATCAAAGGAAAACAGAAAAGAATTATGCTGCGACACAGACTCGGGGAACATTTATTTCTTCAGTGATAAATCAAGTTTGGATCACTCCATCTCAAAGAGGTTACTGCAGAGCTATAAAAGAGTGGGAGAACAGCAACAGCACCAGCGCTATGGAAAGGCTTCACATACAGGAAGAGACTTCTGACAGCAGAAAGAATGTGACATTCATACAGACTGATCACGAGGACTGCTAAATTTTGACTAGGAGGCACAGGCGCTCAGTGAACTACCAGCCAGGAAACTATGCAAAAGACAGAATCTTTGCATACAGCAAAGCGCTAGAGTGTGAAGTTAAATACTAGGTGATGTACTGATCTGATTTTTTAAGTGGAAAAGTTATTTCAATAGTTGTCAGAATCACTGATGGCTACTAAACGCAACGGTTGAGAAGCAAAGTCCTCCTCAGAAAGCCTCTCACTGCTGGTGACTAACAGCTCAAGTTATGCG
Source organism: Phoeniculus purpureus (assembly GCA_028565055.1). Lineage (NCBI taxonomy): Eukaryota > Metazoa > Chordata > Aves > Bucerotiformes > Phoeniculidae > Phoeniculus > Phoeniculus purpureus. Next base: position 91,032,372 of record JAOXOE010000001.1, read on the forward strand.
TCAGTCAAGGCCAGTACTGCTGTCCACAGCTTACCCTTTTGCCTTCTCCGCTTTTGGACGGTGGCTCTTTACAAGCAGTCTAGTCCTGCAGCCAAGGCTGGCTACAGATCCTTGGGGACATGCTGATCCTCAAGCCCTCCCATGAGAAACTCAACACTGTCATCTCCCATTTCAAACAGATTTCAGAGATAGCAGACTTGTTCCACCTTGTTCAGGCATTTATATGCATCACTGGTAAACCAAAAAGCACAATCACTTTCATGGGCCTTGTGACAAAGGGGCAATAGGCACCTCCAAAAGATTATTCAGAACATGAAGGTATAGTTTTATCTCCTGGGGTCCCAAGAAAGCCACTGACCTAACCGGGCACACACATGCCCACAAGGACCAGCAGAGCACACGAACAACTGTGACACTTGCTCTGCACTCCAGAGGGATGATTTACCACCTCGGGGAGGCAAAAATAAAGCCTCACAGAAATACGTGTTCGTTCTCAGGCCTCACTGCCTTGTCCTTCAGTGGTCGTGTCCTGCTCCTCAAGAGAACAGACAAAGAAGGGAGGGCAGAAAGAATAGGAAACCGAAGAGATGGTATCTGTTGTGCCATATTGAAGTGTGCAACCACTGCCAGCTCCATGGGTGAGGTCCAGATCCCAGAGGATGGACTTAGTTCCAGGTATTGCACTCCAGCTTTTCCCCGCCCCGAGATGAATGTTGTGGCTTCTTACTACTTAGAATCTTTCACATCAAGGACTAAGCCACTGGCTTGTCCCCCTGCTTGCATTTCCACCTCAAAGAACCACTACTGTGGATACTAAAGCCCTTGAAAGTAGTCTCACCACACAAAGTCACCAGCATTAAACGAGGTCTTTAAACAAATAAAAAAAGCAGCAACACTGGCTTTATAGACTTATCAGTGCAGCCACTTTCAAAGCTTTTTATGCCTTCTCTTTGGGTTTTTGCTTCTCCCCTCTCCTCCCTCCTTACAATTAAGGCAATAAAGTAGCCCAAAGCGCACCCCAGCATTAGGAGAGGGGAACCAAACTGCACCCCCACACAGAAGGATTACACAAAATATACACACAAAGTGAGAAGTTTTCAAACACAAGCACTGTAGCTCCAGGACGGCAGCACACTGTGCTGCCGATGCACGTTCCGCATGCCAATAAGGACTGCAGCACTGCAATCCCTAGCACACCGGCATCTTGCTCCGTAAAAGCCTCTTGCCGGCCAGAGAAGGTACCCCAGCAACCACCACAGCTTTTGAGCTGCAGAATGAGGAGATGAAGGCTGGAAAACCAGCATTGGTCTCCTCAGAGAAGTGAGAGGGCACAGCTGAGGATGCTGTGCCACGGGTGAGTACTACTGTCAGGTAAATGCCATTGGTGTCACTGGAGCCTTTTTAAAGAAATAAAAGCAAGGTAGTGCTGATGAACTCAATCACAAAGCTGGTGCAGAGGTGAGCTGTTGCCAGCAACGGAGCTGCCCATCCCACCAGAGGTAACGTCAGAGGGGTTTCCCAGTGTGGCTTTAGACTTGGAACATGCATTAAGAGCTGCTGCTAGCAACAGAATGGCAGGCCACCAGAAAAGTGGGGAGGAGTACCCCAAAACCATAAAAATTGACTAAAACTATGCCTTGATATTCTACAAGGCAAGCACTTCCCCCACCTCAATGTGAGGGGTTTCCCCACTCACAGCTGCTACAGGAGACCCTTAAGGCATAACCCCAACACACTGAAGCTCAATGCTGAAAATCATCCTTCTCGGTATTTGAAAGTAAGTAGAAGTCTTGCCACTTTGCAATTTAAGGTTAGTTTTAGACCACATTCGGAACAGTGTCCGTAATACCTATGAAGTGCAGGAGGCTGAGCCATTAGTATAATTGAAGAGTACAGAACAGAGCATTTGGAGAAAAATAACCCCCAAAACCCAATGGCTAAAAAAAAACAAACAAGACACCAAACCAACACACACCCCCCCAAAAAAAGTCCTCAGAAACCCAGAGGAAAAAAGTACTTAGACTGGGTAAGAAAAGGTTGGGGTCCCATCTGAGGTGTTTAAGGCCAGGCTGGATGGCAAGCCTGGTCTAGGGTGGGGTGTCCCTGCCCATGGTGGGGGGGTTGGAACTGGATGATCAGGTGGTCCCTTCCAACCCAGAGTGATTCTGATTGTATAACTTCTCCAGTGAAGTGATCCTGCTGTGGCAGGGGAATTGGACTAGATGATCTTTGGGGGTCCCTTCCAATCCCTAATGATTCTATGATTCTAAGATACGATGTGGTTAAAGAAAAAAAATATCTTAATAATGCACAACACACCATACTGAAACACTGCCTTCAGAACTCAAAAAAAGTCATTTCTAACCAAGTCCTAGCTTCCTTCCATGAAACTATAGAGGGAAAGCATATCTGTATTTTCCATACTTGTGTCCTCCTAATTCTGCTTATTGCCGGTGGCGCTGTACTCTCTGCAGGAGAGACTTTACAGCACATGAATCTCCAGACTGACCTTGTCTCGGCTTACGAATGTGTGACACCCAGACCTTTCTGAATTGCTGTTTATAACTCACTCAGAAACTGGTCAAATATTATCAATCTAATACAGGGAAAAAGAAAAGAGCCTGTTATTAACGATCTGTTCCTGTTTCTTGATCCTTTTCTTTACGCAACAACTGTACCACTAAATCCCACCCACTGCTATTAGCTATTTTTTTAAATTGCAAAATATGAAAAAAATTATGAGCATGAATATACTACATAGGTGTGTGTGCACCTCTGCAGACATGCACTGAGGTATAAAGATGGGGAGACGGGGAGACAAAAGGGATGAAAAGAAAGACAAGCTGTGGAAGTACGTGTTTATCTTTTTATTTACAGTTGAGCTCTTCTAACTACTTGCAAAGCTTCAGGTATCAAAAGCCCAAAGGGTCCTCTGCCAGATCTAGTGCTGCACGAATCCTACAGGTCATCTGCAGAAGCAGCATGCCAGCAGTTCTCTACATCTTTAGTCATCATTAGTAGCACAAATGGTCCCCAACATAATTAGTAATTCTTTGTATTAGTTATGAGGACTTTGTGTTTAATCTCCTGTTGGATATGCTCTTGACTACTCACAGCCCCAAGAGTTCCTTTCTTAGCATGTCTGAAGACACTGACCTCAGAACATTATATTGCCAGCACCATCACAGGGAGAGGCCAGTGTTTCAAAAAAGAGCAATTATTTAAAACTTGACAAGATTAGGAAATTGGCAGATTCTAGAAAGGGGTGACATAATTTGTTTCTCCATATACACCTTCCACCCTGAACTGAGTCAAAAGGTTTCTTTTTAAAAGACAACTTCGGACCCTGTATATCAATAACTGACAACAGTCACTGTATTTGCTAATAATGCATAAGAAGATTAATCTAATTAGTCAAGTGGTTAATAATACTATTAGTTGAACTACTTTTCAACACTGACACATAGTTGAAATGGGGTTTTATTTTCTTCAGGCTATAACGTCAGCCTGCTCACAGACCACTTACACAGCACTGGTTCACACTAGTTAACTGTAACACATTGTATTGCCTTAATATCGAATTAGCTTCACTATCAAAGGCTCAAAACTGATTTAACAAAAGAAAATGTACGCTGACATGTTTGAATGTAAGCTATTATATTCTCTTTGCTACCATTCTGTAACAGCCAGATTCTCAAAACAGGGGGGGAATTAGGCTTTTAAGAGTTTCTTCCCTGAAATTCCTAGTAACGTTAGAAAACAAATTTTCACTAACAGCTATTCCGTGAAATTTAAATCTTAACGATGTGTCCAACCAACGATCTAGGAAATTAGAACCATATAGGAATTCATTAATGAGGAATTTAATTGGAGCACTTTTTCTCACCCCTCAATGCTATATGAAACCCAAACATTGTACGATGTTTTTACAAATAGACATCATACAGACTATTCCTAACACATTTGTGAGCAACTCACAGCAGAGATGAGTTACCAGACCCGTGCGACTGAAAACCCACACAACTTTAAGAGTTAATTTTCTTGCTCAGCAAGAAGAAAAAAGTATTTGAAGCACATGATTATCTCGGGTTGCTACAGAACATATGTTTACAAATGAAGAACTTGGCTTTGACTTTGTGAACGCTCCACAGTCAAACACTATACTGTGTTTGACTATACTTAGAAAATCCTACCTTAGGAAAATAAAGAAACTAATTCTAAGCAGACTACTTTTGCGTTGAAAACACACATCACAGAGTAAGACATTAGTGTACCAACAGCCCTGCCAGAGCTATAAAGTAGAAAGATATAGAAAAGTAAGTAGTAAATGGAAAGCAGTACCCAAGTCTAGTCAAAATACTTTCATTATCAATTTTTAACATTCCAAATGTATTTATACAGAATGTCCTCTGCTCTCCAGGCCCACTTACTATCCCTATGAAGTAGCAGTTTATGCACACCCTGAACAAGCAGCTGTTTGGGGTTTTTTTTCAATTCTTTTGCACACTCAACAGTTTCATACAAACTATTTGCTTGAGTGACAAATGCAAATTTTCACTTGGGTAGTCAGACACAAGCAGGACAATTTACACAATGCAATCCCCGAGGTATAAAACCCAGCCACTTAATTATCTGAAAGAGTGAGAGTCTCAAAACACAAGATTGGCAAGTCTTCTCTAAAAGTCATGCATGAAAATGGTTTTATACACAAAATTTTAAAATTTAGCTCACATTTTATAGCTTGAAAAAGATTGACTTGCTTCTAATTACCAATCTTTGCCTCACAAGCTTAACACATTCTGCACACAAACACCAAATTTAAACATCAATAGTGGTAGCTAAACATACATACCTACATCCCATGGATACCTCTGCACACAAACACCACATTTAAACATCAATAGTGGTCGCTAAACATACATACCTACATCCCATGGATACCTAATGCCAGTATGGATTTTTAATAATAATGCTGTATAGCCTGACAAGTGTTTCATTTAGTATAGTTAGAAACTCTCAGAAAACATGAGGCTGATTTTACTCAGAAGAGCACACTGTTTAAAAATAACCAGTTAATGAACTGAAGATGTGACAACAACCCAGCTGCAGGTCTTCAGTGAGCATTTAGCCAAGGAGAGGGGACTTGGAATCGCCTCCTCTAAACAGAGTCATTTGTGAGGAGCTGGAAGGTGAAAGCAGGAGTTCTGAACCCATGTCCTACCATTCTCCTTGGAAAGGGGGGGGGCATAGACAGTTGCTCTAGAAGGGTCTACTTAACGCAATACCTGTAAAACTAGTGCAACATGTTTCTCGATTTAAAAAAAAAAAAAAAACCCAAACCAAAACACCAACCTTGAAACTTCCCCCCAAATGATGCCACTGAAAACTTTTCTACGCAATAAAACATTATTTTACCTACTTTTTTTCCATTAAGAAAGTTATCTTTAGTCTTCCTCAGCTCATACACTTCAGTTTTCTACTGACATCCCATTTGAATACAGATAACCATATGCAATGCTCTCTGAAACTACAGAAAAATAGTGACATTTTCTTCTGTTTTGTTAACTGTTAGCCTGTATTAAAAAATTCTTTTTTAAGAACTAGATTATACACTGCACACGTGAACACTGCTTCTTTAACACAATGGAAGACAACATGTTAATTTAGATCTGTAACTGGGTGGGATGCTGAAAGCTACCAATGCATCATGCAGACTATGAAAGTTAAGGAGGCTTCAGCACGTCACAGGATGAGGCAATGTCCTCAGACTCCTCCCGCAATACGACAGCAAAGTTTGCTTCCAATCTAATTCTTCCTAAATTTTACAGACTTCTCACTAAATAACTCTTGTTTCCCTCTAGATCATTTAACACACATCTTCTCCATTCCCTCCTGAGGCAGCTTCTCAGCAAGAAAGTTGATGTCCCTCAACACAGTGAAATCATTGCTCTAACAGGCAGCCTCTTCATTAAATTTTTCTGCTAGCTGCGTGGTCTATCATTAAAAATGTACAAAGATCAGATAATTGCAGCACGTATGATTAACCCTGTATTTTCAGATACAGATTCTGTTTTGCTGTCAACACAAAAACCCGGGAAGGGCAGGGGAAATGCTCGGCTAAACTGCAGCACAACCAGCTGAGCCTCCCGCTCGCCTTCAGGAGCACAAGGTGGCACGATGCAGCCAGAGCTCCCCCGTCTTTCACAAGGGGTTAAAGTGTTACGGTCGTGCAGGGTGGCTCCTACAAGTCTAAGGCAGGCAGTCTTGGCTTCGGGAAGGCCTCTGACACAGAATCATTCAGATCACCTAAATCCTCAAATATAGCTGCTATAAACTTCTCAGATTTGCACGCTGACTGCTCCTCTCTCTCAAAGCCAGCAAGTACCACCCAATGACAACCGAGCTAAAAATCCAATTAGGGTAAACCGCACTTCACAAACACACTGACCTATTTTTTTTCCCCCCCACTTGCGTTATTTTAATATGCGTACCCTCACGTTCTCGTTCTGAAGAGAAGCTGTTTACATTGGAAATGATTTCCCTTCGCAAACAAGACACCACACAACCCGCCTGGTGCACCCGAACAGAATGTATTTGCCGGAGAAAGGCTGCTTGCCCGATTCCCCTGAGCACCACACACAGAGCATGCAGCACACACTGCAGCAAACATTTTAAACAGTCAATAAACAGACAGCGATCCTCCTACCTTCTTTAGCCCTGTTCATTCGGCACATTCCCAGCGTGAGAAGGAACATCTGATATAAACAAACAGCTGCATCTTTCCCTTAACGTTGTGGCAAGTCATGTTCACGTGAAACAATGAACTGCCCCCCCTCCTATTTTTTTTTTTTCCTGAGGAAGCCTTGTGCCTTATCTGGGGATTTTTTTTCCCCTCAGATGATGAAGCAAAGACACAGCCTAAACTCTGTTGCTGAAAGACTGCAGCCCTTCCTTCTCCCAGAGCCCTCCCAGCATATGGCAGCCAATCACACCCAGCTTCGTCAGCCTTACTGCTCTTAAACTGATCCGAACAGGATGACTGACATGGCAACACAGCACTTCTAATGTGTAAAAACAATGCATCCATACTGATGAATCAGGAATCTCCCTCACGCGGGGAAGGAGTTTTACTGGTGAGATAAAGCAATAACTCCATGAAATAACAGATGAAGCAAAAGAAAACAACTCCCGTCTCTTCCACCCCTGCAACAGCAGCTGCACTATTTCTTGCACAAGGATTTTTGAAGCTTTTCCTAACTGTAAATGCTTGCACAAGTGGCATTTCCAAAACTGCAGAACTGCAAAGATGCTGGTTTAGTCATAAAGGTGAGCTGTGTGCCACAGACCAAGCAATCTACCCTTTACTTCAGTGTGCTGCCAAAACACACTCGGACTGCAGCAGTAATAGTCTGATTTTAATACTGCATTAATAACAGCGCTTGCCTTTAACAGCAACATACATGCAGCGCCTTTCCCAGTATTTGAGACCCGTTGTTAGGGACTGGTATGGGTCAGGTATGGGAAGCTTCTCTATGAAAACATAATCTGTATGACAGTGCTTTAATATCCTTGGCAGACAAATCGCATCAGCAGCATCTAAACTGCGGTTGCCGTGATTAGCTTACAACTGATGTTCATTTGCATCAAGGTTCTGGCACATGGGCTACGATCCCAGTTGCCATTTTCAACTCAAGCTGTGGGCAGCTCGATACCCTTGGTACACAGGGTCTGTCGTCAGTCGGTTCTCTCACAATTTGTTGAAGTTTGAAAATAAGAGAACAAAGCAGCTAAAGCACCACTTCACTGCAATTAAGAAAAATACAAAAAGGAGCTTAAGATGAAAGTAAATTCTAATCCAGAAAAGGACAAAGATTGGAGTGCAATGCTGCTATAGACAGCAGTTTACACAATTCAAGCCATTAAACAGAAAATGTGTAAAATGTGTTTAAAATTCCACTACAAGTTTAGAAACATGAATAGACAAGAAGAAAACAAAGCTCTCATTCACAGGCAGCTCTGTTCCAAGGCCCCATTGTTTCCTATGGACTGTTTTGCATATTATAAACACGGCTTCCCAAAAATCTATTATTCCTCTTCCACCAAGCAAAAACTCTCCTTCGGTCTCCACCAGCTCTCACCCAATCTGTGAAAGCCCTGCCCTGCCTGGCATGGCTGAAATGTCCTCCTGCCAAGGAAGCTCCTGCCAGCCAGCTCTTGCTCTCTGCTCAATCACCCCCCCTTCACTCTGCTACAAAACCAAACCAAAACAAACCCCAGAAAACCAATCCAAATAGTTGCTGCTGGTGGGTCTTGAAAGACCCCAAGGGCAGAGGAGGTAACTCCATCCATTATTAAGACAGCCTGCTGCCATCTCATTGGTATTTTCCACATTCTTTTGACTTTGCCAAGCTCAAGCTGCCAGTGTTAAAAATTTTCCATGCTGGACATCTGCTGGATTTATTTACTTTTCTGCCAAAGCACAGTTTGCCCACTTCTGACATTGCCTAGACAAAAACACGTGGCTCTGTCACCCTTGTAACTTGCTCACCAGGGAACTCTAGCTCCTCTGCCTGTGTTAGATCAGTCTTCAAATTTGGCAGAGTGCTGAGTCCTTGTTTTGGGGGTTTTTTTGTTGGTAAATCAAGGCTACCTTTTTTTTTGCTATACTTAAGAAAATATTTTCCTATCTGATAAAGCTTTAAAATGTGCTAGTCAAAGCTAGCTGACACACACCCCATCTTTTTCTTTTTTCTCGTTTTCTGATCCCTACAGTACAAACCTCAGAAAATGTTCTGCAGTGAGCGTCCGACACCTCCAGTCATCAGTCCATGTGCAGCTGGAAAGGCACCAGCCCCACAGTGCAACTGAGCATGTAATGGGCTCAAGTTACAGGAGATTAGCAGGATTTCCCCTGTAACTGCTGCTCCCATCTGCCAGAGACCAGACATTGGAGCTGACAGCAGGAAGACAACCTCGGCTGCTGCTTTCATGATCCCTCGGCTGGTGCCCCTTGGACATGCAGGAGACAGGCCCTTGAGAGGGCATGGCAAAGAGGTGTGAGAAAGGTGAGGTGGACCAAAACATGACACTAAGGTAGCTAGAGGAGGGAAAAGGAGGAAGACATGTAAGAGCCAGTGCCTGGAAATTCCGGGTCTGGTCAAGCTGACAGTTGGAACAAGGAAGAAGATTGTCCCCACGCCTAATGCAGAGCTGTGGAGAATTAACACCAATAAGCACCACCAGCCAATAGAAGCTAACCACCCTTCATACAAATCACATGCACGTTCATGCAGCAACACATGCTGAGAATTTCTGCGTCCATTAGTCAACTTTTAAAGATTAAGGAAGCTTCTAAGACAAGTCACAACATAACCTCCTACTTCAGCCCCACCACAAGAGTATACAGAATCACAGAATCATCTAGGTTGGAAAAGACCTTCAAGATTACAGTCTAACCACTAACCCAACACTGACAAGTCCTCAACTAAATCATATCCCTAAGGACTATATCTACATGACAAATATCACAGCCCTAGGCAGCCTGTTTCAATGTCTGATAACCCTTTCATTAAAGAAGTTTTTCCTAATATCCAAACTAAATCTCCATTGGCACAACCATTCCCTCTTGTCCTGTCACTTGTTCGAAAAGATTCAGTCCCACCTCTGTACAACCTCCTTTCAGGTAGCTGTAGACAGTGGTATGATCTCCTCTCAGCCTCTTTTCCCCAAGCTAAACAGCCCCAGGTCTCCCAGACACTCTTCTTAAGACCTGTGCTCTATCCCTTCACACCAGACTCTAACATCCAGTGAGCTTCAACTGCAGTCACACAGCATTGAGGAGCTCGCAGACATCTTTCCTAGGATTCTCAAATAATGAACACAAAACTAGCCACCACATTCTGACTCCGCTCCTCGTGTGGGTTGGTTTTAGTTCCTTCTTTGCCAATGGATCAGATGCCACTCAACTCAATATAGTGCTCTGGAAAATACTACACATCACATCTGTGAACCTTATGGCTAGATCCCATCAAAAAGATCAAGAGAAAAATGTCAGATCTTTATCAAAAATGGTGCTCAAGTAGCATGCAGCAAATGAGTCCATGGACTGAAGGAGAGACTCTTAAAAATGCCTGCTCTGTACATTGAGGAGTCCCAAAGCAACCGATCTCAAACAGACACATTCATTTTTCACATCAGTTACATGAAAAAGGCCCTGATGTCAATGTTCAGACCAATTTAGACAATCATATTACATATTTAATTGCAAAATGACATCATCTTAAAGAAGCAGAGAAATTCAAACACAATGACGAATAAAGGTAAACTTCCAGCTCAGAAAACGCTATCTGCTCTGCTTGACATGCGCCTATAATTAACGAATCAAGGGGGAAATGCTGCTAAGGGTGACTATTCTGCACAATTTTCTGAAGAGTGTAGATACAACATTTGAGAAACATGGATTATTTTGGACATAATAAAGAGGAGGAAAACTGGAACATGCAGAATCTGTACAGTTGCTTTTCTTCACTCTTCAATCATAGTGATCAGGTCTAGTCCCATACAACAAAACATATCAATTTAAAGGAAGTCTTGTCAGAAGACTTCATATATATAGAATACTAACACTGAAGACACCAAGCAACTTATGTGACAGTCAGTACAGCAAAAAGATGATTTCCAGCTTTGCACAGATGACTTATGGCAACAGTGACATTTTGTTAAGTTCAGTAATGGCAACAACAACTTCAAACTATTTCCTGTGTCAATAGCAGACTCTTCTCTTAGTAATTTCCCACCACTGCTGCTACCAGCAAAATCCAATCTTGCTAGCTATGGTCTGAATGACAAAAGTCAAGACAGCTGCCAAGATCTGAAAACGAGGTGCCTAGACCTACTCATGCATAATACCACCGATGTCAACCTTTACAAAACACCTCTCTCTCAGGGCTGAAGTGATGGCAGAAATCTTTATAAACAACAAAAATAAAGAGTAATGCCAAAATTCAAGTTACTAACTGGAATGAGGTGTGCTGTTCTGAAAGGACTCTGCTAGGTCTAATTTTTGTTTTGAAAATTCATGTACAAGAAGAACTTTAAATCCAGGATTGTTTTAACTTCCTAGCACCCCTAACCTAGGAAAAGTGGAGATTGATTGCACACAGGCATGAAAACATACGGTCATCATCTATGTTAAGAGAAACAGGACATGAAAGTACACCACAGAAGCAAGTGTATTTTCAAGTTACATCTTAGGATTCAATCTTACCAAAATTAAGGTGGCTTCTGGAGGCTGTCCACATCTCCACTCTCATTTTGCTGGTTATACAGGGAATTTAAGCCATGTCTAACTGCAAGCTCCAAACATATCGGTTCAGGCACGTATCCAGTCTGTATCCTGACTTTATTTTGGAACGACACCAACCCCTCATCAGGATGAAAACAAGGTGCATGTGCACTATTCCTTCACAGTATGACTCCAGTTGGGAAGGGTGATGAAGGCACCAGCCCGAAGGAGAGCTGCAGTACACTCCAACATGCTTTGTAACTGAATGTTTGAGACACATATCCTGAGCGCCTTGGAGAGCTGAGCTGTCTCTGGATTGTAGCCTTATGCATTTAGCTTGGAATACATTTGACCAAATATAAACAACGACATCTTAGTGAGTCACTCTACTCCCCCTCTCTCTTTATAGTCACTGAAGAAAAATAGACATTTGTGGGCTGTGATTCATCCTATCCCAAAGTAGCTATTCTAAGTAAGTCCATCATATCCTAAAAGCATCTGTTCTTCTCTATTGGCTGCCTGAGATAGGTACCCTTTGGCTCTTCTATCATGTCCTGCATTAAACATACAAGAGGTGAAGTCTTACTACAGAAGCCTTATTAGGAACATAAATATTTAGACACTTAAGTTACACGCCCTAGATAGCACTTTTGACTTTAATGCTAACTTAAAAGAACTATAGACATTAACATACAACCAAAGAACATCTGTATTTTGACAATGTACAGTTACAGCTTGAGTGTAAATCCTCAGCTCTCCATAAGCGTGTTCCAGCTATGTTGCTATATAAGCTACATAAGCTTGTTCTCTAAGCTATGCTGAAAATGTTCCAGGGTTTTTTGTTTTCCTCTAATGAACATCAATCCTTCCACTCACTCATGCTTCCTTCCTCTGAACAACTGATTTACACCAAATTAACCTAAGAGGAGTTGGACAAGGGATTCTCCTCCCTATTTTCTTTTTGGGGTTTGGAGTGGGACAGTTTGGGGGAGAGAAAGTTGTTAGAACAACCAGTTTCTTGCTGACTCTGTCTAAACAAGCTACTTAATATAAACTGGCAAAATAATAAGCCAGGTAAAATAAACTGACAAAACATCTATATTGCCTTAGTCTTAGAACACAGATTAATGCAAAAAAAGGTTTTGCAGGAAAGTGATTCCGTTTTTCTTCTTAACAGCTGAAAAAGAGCATTTGCAGTTTGCTAATCTCAAATAACAAATCACAGAAGTATTGAAATATTAAATTTTAGCCATCCAAACTCAGACATCTAGTGCCTTCTTAACTTCCCTAGAGAATTCCTGTTGGCTACCAGTGGTCACTGCTGGAAAGACTGGGTTACTGGTTATGCTAACCCATCACACTGGTCTGTCCTGGCTTATATTTGCCAGCCCTGTGCAGATGTCCCAAACATATAGTGACCTAGTGTAATTTTAGGTGCCTTATATTCAGGTACCTGTACCAGTTCAAAAATGGGAACCATTTCCTCAATATATGTCAGAACACATTCTCCCAACTCTTCTAGCAGAATGTAGAAGTGCTACACACAAAGCAGAAACCCTTTATCTTCAACTGCCGAACACTACTCAAAATAGATGTTTTATGAATCACAAGGAATCATCAAGTAAAAGCACAGGCACTATTTAAACAAGCAGCACGTATCATAAACTCCAGATAAATGCTTCTCTTTGCTACCTGACTTCAGATCCCCCTGAAACTCCCATCACAACCAGAGAGTTACTTGATGAAAGTCTCCCAAGCTGCTCACTCCAGCTGAAAGAAACACCGAACACTTAAGCCTTTATACAAATGTATTTTTAGTCCACGTGGCTATGAAGATATGAAGAATAATTCTCAAATGTGTCAAATCAAGAAGAAAGCAAATGTCGTGCCCTTTAACCTTTAATATCCAGTTGGAAACAATGCAAAGGTGTAAACCACCACTATTCACTAATGCCTGAATTATCTTTAGCAAGACCCCTGTGTATTGGGAAGTTCTTCCACTGCTGATAAAAACATGCTCCTTCCTCCTCAGATCCCTCCATGACTAATTTCCTCTGTAGCTATTGTTCTGGCCTCAGATTTTAAGTAGCTTCTATTCAAACCCACAACAAGAGGAAACCATTTGATAAATCACCTTGTCAGAGAACCTACTAACTTCAGCTGCAAAGTCATGTGAGCATAATAAAATGCTCTTATGTTTCAGGAAACATAGGTGGAAGATGCGTATACTAAACCTCTGGCTCTTATCCTAAGAATCTGCTGGCTTCCTGTAATAGCCAACCTACTGGTAAGACACAGGAGCAAGATTTGTCCTTAAAGAAGTTCCTAATTTACCAAGAATAATAGTTAATGTCTCTAGATGAGAGAAGTATTCTAATTACACTTTCTGCAGGTAAATCAAGGATGTTTTCATCGTCTACAAAGCTTCAGTTATCGGCCTCTAATGGATCCCAGATCCTGCATGTAATTCAGGCAATGGCTGCAGGTAATAAATCGTCCAACCAGTGATGTAATGAGGCCTCTCTACTTATCCTTTAAAGCCAAAAGCTTGATTTTATTACTCCATTATAAACCCAAAGGGAAAAAGATGCTACTGAACTAAGCTGCATTTCAAACTTTCCCACCTTCTATTACCACAAAAAATAATTCAACTTGCTCTTTCCAATTCATTAAAGTGATCCTATTGGTTTTGTACAACCCTGCAATACAGGTGTAAAACATCCCACTGTTCCTGCTTCCCTGCAAGCTGTCACAGCCCGTGTTTGTAGGGTAGATGCTCAGGGGCACCAAGGCAAAAAATCAACACGCAATCTCCACTGTAAGCAGAGAAAACAGGCTCCAAGAGACTTCACAGAAAATGAGAGAGTATTGGATAGTTTTTTTTTTTTGTAAGTCAGTAAGATTCAATCCCTCACCCTTTTACAGCAATTAATAACCTGCTCATGTAAGAGCAGAGGACTCCATATAATTAACAAAGCATTACTTTGGCAAGGAATGTCTGGAGTATGTAAGTACAGGGGTTTATTTCTTTCTGTGAAGTATGGATGACAGGTAGGAGAAAGCTATGCCAAATAAACTGCTGGCAAGCAACTTGTCTTTTGGTTAGCAGGCAGCTCTGTTTTGTGAAGCCTATGAGTTTGTGTTCACATAGGCAAGCAGTTCTTTAAACATCAGTCACATGTGCTCTAACAGCCATGAGCTTTGCACCAAATTTCCATTTTCTACTCAAAAAAAAGGTTGTTTTGTTTCAGCTTGCTCTCTGATTATTGTTAAGTGCCAGCAATATTTTCATTTGTGTGCTTTTAAACATTAGGATCTTTGTATAATTACTCTGCCGTGTAACACTGTTTATGTGATCATGAACTTACATTTATCCCAATGTCACTTAACAGAAGCCAAAACATGTAGCTGTGTACAGAAACAAGACTTGTTTTCGCTCAGGAAAAATAAGCAAACAAGCAATGAAAGGCAAGACACAAGGTCCTCTCGCAGAAGCACTGGGTGTGGGATAAAATGGCATCCAAAAGCCTGATCTCTGACAAGCTGTGCATGTCAAGGTTTAACTCCACCACCTCAAAAATGAAGTAAATTACAGAAGGAATGTCTCAAACGTCAAAATGCACACCGATAGCGTCATTCACCAGAGGTCCAAAGACACAACGGAGAGTTTATTTGTAGTGAAAAAGTCTCTAAGGGGACAGCATCCAGTTCTCTACCATAGTATTTAGCATTTTTCTCTCCCAATCTAAAGTGTTTTAAAATTGATAAAGCCATTTGTTTGGCTATTCCCCCTCATACCAACTGTAATAACGATAAAATATTAGCACTAACACGTATTAGTAGAGCCAAAATAAGATTAGATCGCTTCCTGTCTCCTACCTTTGGCTTACGTATAGTACTAGGCAAAAACGACTGCAGAGAAAAAGCACTAAATGAAGATTACACAGATCTTTTCTGTGGAGTACATAGGCTTATGAACTTACTGTCACCAAGCCAATTTGACTGCAGTCCACACATCCCCTTGGCGATTATATTGCCATCTCATACGCTGAAGCCATCTTTGGCAGGGCCACAAGGAAGGGTTTTGCCTGTTTGGGCAGTATTAACCATCTTAAAAGATTTATTTTTGAGAATGCCTCTGGAAGCTCAAAAAACAAACACCCAAGCAAAAACAAAAAAAAAGACACCTGTAATATCCTATTAATTCTCTTCATTTCTTTATTGTTTTTATGCAGAAAGCAAAAATAACTATGAATCCACTGACAAAACTGTACTAAAGTAAGCAAAGCATAACTAAAGCAGTTTCAATCTCCTGTTTATAAAACTCAGCATCTCAATCCTAAAAGCCTTCTGCACCCTTCTAAACAAACTGACATTTCCCCTTTCCACTTTGTTTTCAGCAGCAGATGCCATCAGGGTCTGAGCAACAGGGACTAGCTCTAGCACGTTTGGCACTGCTTGCACCACACTGGAAAAATGCTTCAATCATCTTTGAAGCTTGTAAAGAACAATGAGGGAAGCTTTCTAGAAAGTGGGAACAATGCTATAATAATCCTCCTGTCAGCTCTAGGGCCATCACCACAATTCAAATTACCAAACCACCCTGCTGCCTCATGAAGGAGGACTATTGGGCTCCACCCAGCTCTGGCCTCCACTTGCTGCCACACAATTAGTCAACAGGCTGCTTTATAGGTCAGAATGCTTATTGATTTTTCTTACTCCTTCCTCTTATTTACAACACTGAGGACAGCTTATTTCAAGAAAATGACTGACTGAAGCCACCAAATACACCTCCTTCTCCTGGAACGTGCCCTAATCTTAACCATTATGGCTTTTATGCCCCCACCCTTCCTGTCCACAGTGACCAGTGCTCCCACAGGATGTATATCCAGCATTCAACAGCTTGTACCTCCAGAAAGAATCACAGGGCACCCATGCCTCTGCCACGGCGCCCAGCAATCTGAATTGCACAGTCCACTTCATCTGCTATGGTATAAACTGGTATGGACTGTTCCATGAATTCTGAAAACCAGAGAAATTAGGGATCTTCCAAAAGCTGCAAGTAGCAGGAGAAAATAACCACAAGCAGGAAGGAAGGCGCATAAAGCATTATGAAATTAAGTGAATGAATTGAGTAACGTAAGACCTACCTCTGCCACAGGCAACACACAATTCCCAAGGGTGAAATACACAATATGTATTGCATCACCTAAAATCATCCAGATGAGACCCGAATGCCATGTTCTGAGCACCCTGGTCTGGTGAGAGGCGTCACTGCCCATGATAGGGGGTTGGCACTGGGTGAGCAATGAGATCCCTTCCAATCCAGACCAGTCTGGGATTCTGGGAGCAGACTACCAGCCATACAGAAAGAGGTCTTTTTGCTCACAAGCTCCTGAGCTGCTCAACTACGTTTAGGAAGAAGTTCTTTGCTGAGAGAGTGGTTAGGCACTGGAACAGGCTGCCAGGGAGGTGGGGGAGTCCCAATCCCTGGAGTGGTTTAAAAACAGAGTAGCTAGAGCCTTTGAGGCCATGGCCTAGGGGTTAGGGAGCTGTTGGGATAAGGGCTGGACTTGATGATCCTACAGCTCCTTTCCAGCCATCGTAATTCTATGATTCTATTTCTTCCCGTCCTCACGAAAATGAGTCAAAAACTCAGACACAAGAGATGGCAGGAAGCACTTTGTTCCCCTGTTATGCAAACATCACATATAAGGCAGCTCTGGCAAGGCATCTTTATCCCCCTCCATTAATTTGAAAAGTTAAAGCTAACATTTACTCAGTTAAATACTACAATAAGCAAACTGCTTTAGTAAGGCTGACATCAATATCTTTTAAACAGAAGGTAACAAAATGTCCTTGAATGGGCTAAATTTGAGGAATTTCAACAAACATATTGACATGGTTAAACATTCAGAAATCCCCACAACTCATCTTTTCATGTTTTATACAGAAAGCCAGTTTCTTCACTGTTCCCTTGGCACCTGCTTCAGCCCGTGGAGTTGGTTGCATTTTGGACCTGACCCTTGGCAAACAAGCTGTGACAGTACTGCTGTTTTGGAAAGATCATTGCCTCATTCAGGTAAGTGGAAGAATGTCCAGTTTCCCAGGAAGTAGAGAAAGCCTGGGTAGAGCAAAGACCAAGAAAGACCGAGCCCTTTTCCAGCTCACAAACAGCCAGCAGGGCAAGGGCCTGAAGGCCAAGGTAAGGGAACCGTTAGTAATGATCAAAAATACAGTCCGCTCACAATAACCCAGTAATGCAGCTCAAAAATCACCTTCATGTTTTCACATTTCATCACATACACAACAGGACAAATTACAGACTTGAGAAGGCAGAGACAGAATTAATGCATCAAAACCTATCCTAAAGCCTTCAGTGCTCAGAGTTTATAATGTCCACACAGATACTGAGCATTCCAAGGAAATGCTCCGTGAAAACCTGGTGGGCATGAAAAAACACGTGAACAGCTGGCTTATACAATTCCATTTCAGTACATCCCTATACATTAAACTGGCTTTTTACTTTTTTCTCCTCCAAGAACTGTGATTTCAACCTTCCAGACCTCCTTTTTGATACCATCAGACATGAAATATTTGTCTCTGACCAGGTGGGTGAGGACACCTCATGAGGACACCTCATGAGGACTCACAAAATCAAATGAACAGTCCAGGACCTTTCTGGATAAACTAGGAGCAATGGGGAAACAAGCAACAGTACAATCTAGTAGCAGTGGGAAGCTGTTACCCCTTCCCTTGTACAGACCTACAAAGTTTCATTCCCTCTATGCTAGTTTCTAACATCAGTGTTAACAGTCTTAAATTCTCTCAATGTAAAGACACAGTGGACCTATTTATCCTGCAGCACCATCAAAATGATCCACTATTGAGAAGTACCTTAAGTTAAAACCAAACCTGGAATCCAGTGGTGAGCAGAGGAAAACAGTAGCAAGAGTTTGCAGCCACAGATAGACCCTGGTTTTGTTGCTTTAAGATACATGATACTGACTGGTCATAGGTCAGAAGTATTTCTGGACTTTACACTGACATTACACCTTCATTACTGAAACATTACTCAATGACAGTGTTGCTGTCTCAGCTCTATCTAGGTAAAGACAGACCTGCACCTCCAGTACGCTGCAGGCTCCTCATAAAGCCTTACAATCTTATTACTCCAGAACTATGTGTTTCCCCAATAACAAACTTGTGTAGTTTCATTCTCTCACCTTCCAGGCTGCATAGTGTTCAAACATCTACCAATCGCACAGCTCTCTGTGGTCCTGGCCCGCAAAAGGCCTGCCTTGGAGTCCACAGAGGAACAGTCCATGACAGCCATCACTGTCATCAGCCACCCAATGTCAGCCAAAAACAGTGGTGTGCAGCTGAAAGTCAAGATAAACTCTAAGTTATTCAACATGTGAAGCCCTTTGAAGAAATCTACTTTTCCTTCATTCCATTAATTTGAGCTATACCAACTACATTTTCAGTCTAACTTTTGAGTGTTTCAGCTTCGAGCTTCTCTGAAGCATATGTAAGCAAGTAGATTGTGTCAAGCCTAGCTATCACAAACTATCCAACCACAATGATCAAGACAACAAGGACAGGAGAAATAGCAGCAGCAGAAAAGAGGTTGGTTTTGTTTGTAATGGCTTATTCACCAGAAATGAGTGACTTGAAACTGAAAAGCATTTTTGATCAACACTACTCCTGACTTTTGCTTCAATGACATTTTAATGAACACTTTCCAACTAGCTCTACTTACGTAAAGTTGCAAATGAACGTGGGAGAATATTGAAGAAAGGTAACAGGGGAAGAAAAAAAGAAAAAAGGAAGTTTATTTCTTGGATGCCTCTGAGAAAATGAATAATAATTCATCTGGGGAAAAGTGATCCAGCACAGATTCAACTGGTAAAAGACACCTGGAAAGGAGAAATAAGTCAACAGAAAAAGTCTGAATTGTGATAAAGGAACACGAAGAAAGAAACAGGGAAATCTGGAGGCCAATTAGATTACTCTCTAATTCTGCGAAGATTAAAGTAGTATGTTCACATCAGTGCCGAGTCCTTCAGCCTCACACAGCTAACAATAAACTGCCAGAAAAAAATCGTATAGAAGAGCAGGAAATGTGATTGTAGGACTGGCTGGAGCCATCTGAAGTTATATTTCTACCCCGATAACTGACAGTATGAAAATAACTTCTTCGGTAACAAGTTTAATATGGTTCATGGTTCTTTATTTCTGTTTTTATTGGCAGGCTGGACCAAATTCTGAAACCTTCCAGCAGAACCGCAGCAAGATCTACGAGGGGCTATTAAAAGTGGAGCAATATAAACAAGTAGGCTGTTTGTTCATTCACCTAGAATGGCATGAGTTTCAGTAAGAACATGCCAAACCTAAATAAATTAGGCTGTATAATTTTACTCGGCAGCATTCGGAGTAAAATAATCGTAGTGTTGTTGAGATTCCAAGAGCTACCCAGAGGATGCAAAAACATCTAACACCATCCGGCAGCAGTGGGAATACCAATTTAACACGCTTTTTCTTCTTCCTGCCATAAATTGCTAACAGAACTTTTTCCAGTGTCTCGTAGCCAAACTTTCAACTCAAGGAAATGCAAGACTGAGAAGGTTCCCAAACTGGCAGTCACATGCCAGTGGTGGCAGGATTCATGTAGCACTTTGGCTCGGCAGGTATACCACTGTTTAAGAATCGTTAGGTTAGCAGAAAAACTAGTGTATGTAGCACTGCTCACTACAATTCTAGAGACATCTGCAACCAGCAGAGAACCTACAAGGCAGCTGTAGTGGAAGAGATGAAAATTTCCCCAATCAGGAGTTAGCAGCAAACAGGCTTCATTTTAATTATTCCTATGACAACTGTTGGTCTATAAAAGCCAAATTATGCTCAAATGAAGATCTCAGCTTCACAAACCCAAATATACCAATACCAAAGACTTGAGATTTTGACAGGCCTGCTCATGTCAGAAACCAGGTGAGTGTAAATGCTAAAGGAACTAAGTTTCAGAGGTGAATCTGGTTGATTTAACAAATCATGTTGTTCACCCACCTAGGACCAGCAGCAGTACCACAATAAAATGGCCCATCTCTTCAGCTATAGAAAAACATTACTGTACAGACACTATCCTGCAAGTTACCTTGGGCAGCCAGAAGTTCACACTCTTGCAAGTTGCAGCTGTAGCGCACTGCTCTTCTAGACTGCACTTGCACGTAGATCAGCCATTGCACACACCAGCAACTACAGCAAGTGCCGAAGACTGACATGCCCCAACCTGGAGCTCTTGCCCACATCAGAAGGTTTCTTGCTACAGATCTCCAACGAGCAACAGTAGCTGGCACTCTGCCATCAGCATATCACAGGGCTCTACCAGGACTTCAGACACCCTCTAAAAGCGTACAATATTGACGCTACTACACAAAAGGGCCTTGTCAGTAGCAGGAGGAATTACTTATCTTCCAGCAGCAGTATCAGCTGTACTGGATGTATGCAAACAGCATCGATGCCAAATACAAGTTACAAACTGGTATGACTGATGCCAAGGCAACTTTTTTGTTGCTTCTTGGTAAACAGTCAAAAACTGTAAGAAAGCAGCTTTTCTTGACAGAAACTTTAGAGCATTTTGCAGGGGAGTTTAAACATATATTTAGCCCCAAAGACTACCACAGGTACCTTTTGCGTTCACGTAGTGTGGGATGCTGCACACACAAAGAGAAAGCGGTGGACAGATGGCTAAATCAATACATGTTTACCAAAGTATGAATGTCAGGTTAAAATCATAAGCACCAGGCCAAGTCACACATTTAAAATTAATTACACTTCCGCTACTACCTACGAGTCCACATTGCTTTAAAAATCTGCACATCTGAGCATGATACGTCAGTGTGACAAGATTGCTTAAGTGTATTAATCCCACACGGATATCCTCTGCAAGCTGAATTAAAGACATGCAAGTTGTTCTGGGCTGCTGTGCGACTGACTACATAACCGGCAACGCAAGGGGCTGTCTGTGCCCCCTCCCTGCAGAAACGCTGCTTTGCCTAAAAGAAACCAGAAAACAAAATATCTGGAAGCAGAAGCCTATGGGCAAGGTCCTCATAGTGTGAAATATTCCATATATAGATAGATAGACTAATCAGTCTGTGTGTATGATCAGGGAATAAACACGCAGAGTTTTCACACAAAACAAGTAGTAAGGAAAATATTTCATTTCTGATGTTTTTTCCCTCCTCCTGCCATACTCTTCTTCACACCCCCACCCAAAAAAGAACCTACCCAGGTTTTACTGGTGCTGACCACATCATCAACTGAACCGAGGGGGCACGGGGAGGCTGGGGGTGATTTGGAGGAAGCCGCTGGGCCGTCCCGTCCCCACGGAGCCCTTTCCGTTCCACAAGTAACAGAAACTTAAGGGCTGCCGCTCGCCGCTGCGGAGATAACAAACCCATAAATCACCGCCGAGCCCGGTGCCACAGGCAGCAGCACCGCCCGCACCCGCCCTACCCCCGCAGCGTCCCACGCCCAGCAAAGCGGCGCGGGTACCGCGACGGGCTTCGGGCAGGGCGGCAGGGCCGAGCGGGGCTCGGGGCGCCCTCCTAGGTGCGACGGGTCCGGCAGCGGGTCGGCCAGGCGCGTCCCGGCGGCCGCTTCCTGCGGCAGGAGGCGCCGCCGCCGACCTCGTCGCACCCCTCTCTCAGCTCCACCGGGGCCGCTGGCACCACCGGGGCCGCCGGCACCGCCGCGGCTGCTCGCTGGGGCGGCAGAAGAACGAAACTCCCGCTTCCGCGGCACCCGCAACGGAGCTCAGGGGAAGTGCAGAGACCCGGGGACGCCGCAGTGTGTCCGACTCGCCCCCTCCCAGCACCCCGCCGTGGCCCCGCATCGCGGGCGGTCGCCCTACCTCGGAGCAGGACGCGGAGGCAGCGTCAGGGCGGGAGGGGGAGCTGGGGGGGGGACCGGCTCCTTCTAGCACCCGCGCTTGTCACCTCTCCCGCCGCGACCGCAACGGCGGCGGCTGCTCGCGTAGGGGCGGACCGGCCCCTCCCTGCCGGGGCCGAGGGCGGCACCGCCCCGGGGCCGGGCCCGACCGCCTTCCGCACCGCCTTCCGTGCCGTCCAGTGGTAGCAGGGCCCGACGAGGCCGTGCGATGTTTTGCTGCAACGAGGGGCCGGTGGGGAAAAGGCGTGCGGGGCTACTGCAGAGGCTTAAATAGTGGGCTTGAGGCGAGTTGTTGCGCTGCCTGCCTGCTGCTGGAGCCCTGCGGTGTCACTGCAGGCACTTTTCTGGAGGGAAACGTTTGGCTTTCAGAGCTCGATTTTCCCAGATTTTCTGTGAGAAGGACATGGAACTGTTGGAGCGAGTCCAGAGGAGGCCACAAGGATAATCAGAGGGCTGGAGCACCTCTGCTGTGGGGACAGGCTGCGGGAATTGGGGCTGTTCAGCCTGGAGAAGGCTCCGGGGGGACCTTAGAGCGGCTTTCCAGCACTTGAACGGGGCCTACAGGAAAGCTGGAGAGCGAGTTCATACAAGTTACTCTAGTGACACGACAAGGGGGAATGGTCTCAAGCGAGACTGAGATTAAATCTTGGGAAGAAATTCCTCACGGTGAGGGTGGTGAGGCACTGTAGCAGGTTGCCCAGAGAATTTATGGAATGCTCCCTCCCTGGAAGTGTTCAAGGCCAGGTTGGATGGGGTTCTAGGCCTAGGGAGAGGTGTCCTAGCATATGGCAGGGGAGCTTGAACTAGATGATCTTTAACATCCCTTCCAGCCTAAAGTATTACGTGATTTTTCACTCTAATTTAGGAACAGTTGCTGTTCCCTTTAAGTGACATTTGCCAGGCAACAAAGCCTTTTCTCCTGCAGTCAGCAGAGGCACCTCATAGCCCTCAGCTCCATTCTCTACAGGCCGCTTGCCCTAGAGCAAGGACTAGTAATTTGCCTAAAAACCATGGAATATCCCTAGGCAGTAGGGGAGCTGCCATGGTTCCTGATTCCCTCCATCCCATCAAACTGTACTTGTGCTCTGCCAGGTGAAGCTGATGGTGGGGCTTCAGCAGAGATACAGGGGCAATGCTATGTCTAGATGTGTGTCCCTGTGGCCTTCTCACCTCCCAGAATCTCAGCTAACCCCTGCTCTGGGTTAGCTGAAGCCTCGTGTGACAAACCCCATTATTTGTTTCCAGGCAATTTGGTTCCCTCAGGAGGCTCTACAGGAGATGTTCAGGCATGGAGAGGAGTGAGGCCGCAGCTGTCCCATCCTATGGGGATCTAAACCTCTGCAGCATCACAATATAAGGGTGGGAGGAATAAATAAGAAAGCATCTGCACTTCAGTTTCAACTACATTCCTCAAGTCTGTCCTTGAGGTTTTCTGCAGGAATCAGTAACTCAACTTCTGGGTTTTATGCTGCTGCAAAAAATGGTACATTTTGAGGATTAAAGTGTCAACTTAGCCCCCTCCTTCAACATTCAGAGGCTGAAGAAAAAGGCAAAAAGAAAATGACTTTTTTAAAGTAATGAGCAGACCAAAGAATTAATATTTTAAACCTAATTGGAAACCGGTTCTAACCAGTCTGTTCAAGATGACCCCATGGATAAAGGTGTTTGAATATAACCAGTGAGAAAATAAAGTATGTTAATATTGTCTTACTTAGAAAGGGAAATATAATCAATGGAATAAATGCAAAGCCCAGCCAGACCCTAGCTGAGGATGCCACCAGGTACAATAAGCACCCTCCCTCAGTTGGTAGGAGGAGGAGGCTTTAGAAAAGTCACTGTTGCAGCTCCAGCTTAACCCACTGCTGAAGACAGTAGTCCCCAGACAACCAGAGCGGCCACACCACCACCTCTACCCATTCCTCGTCTTTTTTTTATGATTTTGGTCTTGGTAGTTCTGTGAATGGCAGTTCTGTGAAGGAAAACAAGCAAGATGTAATTTTTTTTTTCCCAGCACATTGTCTTTTAATCTTCATTAAATGAGAGAAGGCAGAACTGAAATAAGGCATTGTTAAATATGCAAAAAGCCTCAGCAGGACCTTCCATCAATAAGACTTTAGTACACAGCTGATACCATAAAATGCAGGATCTCCTTAAGCCTTCTGCTCACAGTGAAGCAGGATCGAATATGTTTCAGGCCAAATCCACATTCCTTTTTTCACCCTGCTTTAAAAAAACCTCAAGCAAATTGCTCATTCTCTTCAGGCAACTAATTGTGCCCCTTGAATGTTTTTGCCTAAGCTCTCTTCCTGCAAATCAACCTAACTAAACTTTGTGACTGTAGAGGACAACTAACATTTTCTATTTATGGCAGTCACACATCTAAAGCTATTGTGAGCTAATTTTTCCCTTTGGACTTGTCGTTTTGATTCAAATGATCATGTTTTCCCAAACCTTTATCATTTTTGCTCTCTTCTAAGTACTACAATGTAATGACCACAGTAGGACACTGCAGAACCAGCCGAGTCTCAATGGTAATGAGACTCAGTGGTAACGAAGAAAGCAGAATAATACAACATATTTGCCAATAAATCCTCAATGAGATTTGTTCTTGTTGCACTGACAACTTCACATTGCCTCGTTGAGTAGGGGGGTCAGTGCAAACACCACCCTTTCTTCACCAGCTAGTCCCTGGATGAATTTCATTACTTCCTAAATGCCTATCCAGTACTTGCCCTTATTTTGTTGATTTTGCATACTCTTCACCAATGGAGGCTACTATTTTTAGTAGCAATAGTTTATCAATGTACATTCTGAAGTGGCTTCTTGCTATTAGAACATGGATCATTAATTTTGCATTTTTCTTTAAAACCTAATTTCCAAATCAGTGTAATGAGGCTTAGTCAATATTATCCTGCTTTGAAATGTGCAGCATAGAAAACAAATGAGAAAGCAACACAAAGTTAAATATAATTAACTTTTTAATATTTGCAGGGGTTTGGGGTCTTATTTATAGAATCATAGGATCAAAGAATCATAGAATCACTGGGGATTGGAAGGGATCTCGAAAGATCATCTAGTCCAGTCCCCCTGCCACAGCAGGATCACTTCACTGGAGAAGTTACAGAATCAGAAGCACTCTGGGTTGGAAGGGACCACCTAATCATCCAGTTCCAACCCCCCCATCATGGGCAGGGACACCCCACCCTAGACCAGGCTTGCCAGAGCCCCATCTAGCCTGGCCTTAAACACCTCCAGGGATGGGGCCCCAACCACCTCCCTGGGCAACCCATTCCAGGCTCTCACCACTCT
>JAOXOE010000001.1:91066668-91094726 GCA_028565055.1 Phoeniculus purpureus
ACCTTGAAAGATCACCTAGTCCAATCCCCCTGCCACAGCAGGATCACCTAGACCAAGTCACACAGGAACACATCCATGTGGGTTTTAAATGTCTCCAGTGAAGGAGACTCCACAACCCCCTGGGCAGCCTGTTCCAGTGCTCCATCACCCTCACTGTGAAGAAGTTCCTTCTGATGTTTATATGGAACCTCCCATGTTTCAGCTTTCACCAATTGCCCCTCGTCCCATCACCAGATGACACTGAGCAGAGCCTGGCTCCATCCTCCTGACACCCACCCCTCACATATTTGTAGACATCAATGAGGTCACCCCTCAGTCTCCTCTTATATGTTGCAGTTTTGGTCTTAAATTCATGAGAAGAGGTTCTGTCCTTTCACTTCTAGCCACCAAATGCAAACTCTTTCTCCAGTTGTGGAGCCTGTAGATTTCCTATTCTGGAAAGTCGTTTAGAGTAGACGTTATAGTGAACACGATTTTAACCTTTGCATTACCAAATGAGATGGAGACAAGATCTTATGAATTAAAAAGCATCAAACAAGACCTTGCAGCTTCTCAGTGTGCATTGATCATGGTTTTATATTGAGTCCATCTTAATTTCTGCGTGTTT
This sequence comes from Phoeniculus purpureus, assembly GCA_028565055.1. Taxonomy (NCBI): domain Eukaryota; kingdom Metazoa; phylum Chordata; class Aves; order Bucerotiformes; family Phoeniculidae; genus Phoeniculus; species Phoeniculus purpureus. The sequence continues at coordinate 91,067,276 of JAOXOE010000001.1, forward strand.
TCACCTTCAAAAGCTAATTTTTCACTTCCCTAACAGAATTCACTGTCACAAAAAGCCTTCCACTGGCTAGTCCACATCTTTACCTTCTTAAGTCTAGGCTATGGTTGCTTTTTGCGTGTGCCCAGCCCCTGGGAAAAACAAAGCAAACACTCCAACCCCATCCTTTCGCTATCACTCATGGAAAATCAAAAGGAAAAACCTTGCAGTTTCCTTGTATTTTCTCTAGGCTGTTTTGTTCAACATTTTCATCAGCCAGAGTTTTCTGAACTTTTCTGTGGTGACTGTTGCCTGTCTCTTCAGTTTATTGATTATTTTCCATAGCCATCAGCACAGGCACTACTCAGGAAAAAAAGAATACTAATATAAAATGAAGAGGCTTCTTTCTGAGGCTTCTGAACAGTAAGTCAGGCAATCTGCATAGTGACCATGCAGAGTTAGAAGTAATTTATGTGTTTCCCTTCACACAGAGTTTCTGTTGACTGGGAAAATAACCGGGTACTTCTGGAGATGCACAAAACATCCCAGCAGTTTGCTCATGCACAGAGAGCAAATTACTTTTTGGTAGAATAAGGATATTATGGTTCAGAAGTGATGTCGTTTCCATGTTACTTGAGAGACTAATGTCAAATCTTTCCTCACTGCATATTTTGTAATGAAAATGAGAGTAACTTTTCACCACTCTTGGGTTCAGGGCATTTCCACAGTCTGTGGCTCCCAGCATTGCTCTTGGCTTGCTCCTGTGAAGGCAATTTCATTCTGACAGCTGTGAGATACCATCTATAGATTGTCCTGCAAAATGCAGCAGTCCATTAGCAGCTTCGCTGGCTATTCAGAACTCTTTGATAAACATTTGCTTTTGTCTTCTTCACCTAGACAAGACTCTGGCACAGTGTTTGGAACATCTGCGGGGCTGTATCTGGCTGCATGTCTTGTAGCTGCTGGAAATCTATATAGTAACCGTTGCTAGCAGTGGTCAGACAAGTGACGCCCCATTTTACAGCATCTTGTTTACAAGATCCCATCTCACAGTGAAGATCTTGTCTCCTTACCACTCGAAGGCGTTGTTGGAGAACAAAGGGACACCCTGGAATCGAGAGTGTGGTGCTTTAGCTGTGCTCAAGCGTCAGAACTGTTCCTATCCACCACGACCTTCTGATCTCTGTTACCTATTGGTGACAGTGCACTGACATTTCAGCTTCCTTCCTCTACATTATTTCACAGAATCACAGGAGATTAGGGATTGGAAAGGACCTCAAAAGATCATCGAGTCCAATCCCCCTGCCACAGCAGGACTGATCCCATTTTGTCTCTTGTCGTTACCTAGCACCACAGGTAATGCACAATACACCTCTGTGCATCGTGATCTGTGGGTGAAAAAGAAACTGTCTGATGGGTTCGGACAGAGATTGTGACTTCTCATTTAACTTGATGTTCACAGCTAAAATCTCAAGTTATGTGCACATGCATTGCTTAGCTTAATCCAGTGATGCTCCCTCTGTTTGCTTAGGCTCAGGATATGGCCCAACATTTAGACTACAATAAGCTTCTAAGTACCTCCATGGAAAAACCCACTTGAAAACACTGACACCTTTCCCCTTAATAGTTAGCAAAGTGATCCAAACACATTGGGTCATAAAGGGGAGAGGGTCCTTAACACAAATTTACTTTCGTTCGTTTTTATACTGATCGTTGATCTTACACCGATCATTGATTCCCTTTTAAACTGTTAGACTTCTTCTATACAAATTGTGACATTCTGCTTCTTGGTTTCCGCTTGGATTTTGCTGCTAGCAAACCAAAACTTCCTCCTCATCATCATGTTTCTGGTACCAGCAATGCCAGAGCCGCTCTATAAAACTCAAAGCATGTCAGAAAGGGTATTTCCTCTCCCAAGAGAAGTCAAAGGAGCTGGCTTGATCATCTCTGTCAGTTTACTCTCAGCAAGCAGCTCACCTCAGGATGGGTAAGTCCTGGACCTGACATCACCAACAACTTCGGGTCCCCACTTGGGGAATGCAGAGTCAGCACTGCTGTGCACTTCTGATGAAATCCTCATTCAGCCTGAATGGTTGTGCTGCTGTCATAACCAACTCCTTTTGCTACACAGGAGGCTTTTCATTGTACTGAGCCATCAGTCAGGGTTTTGCATGAGTTCCTTGTTAATCTTTAGGTTTACGATGAGTTTTACATGCTTTTATACATCACATAGGATTGTGGTGCTCCAACCTCCATAATTTCTATTCTTCCTCTGCTGTTGTGTTTTGCAGAGCAGCTAATTTTCATTCCAAGGATGGTGTACAGAGCAGCCCACTAGTTAACACGAGAGGCAGCCATCTGACAAAGACTGGAAAAGGGCTTGGGCTTTCTGTTCTAATAATCACAAGTGCCAGTAACAGGGCAGGAGGAGAGACTCAAACACAGATGAATTAATTAGCAAGGACAGGATTTATACACTGGGAATTCCTAGTGTATGTGGTGTCTGCTCTAATAACCTAAATCACCTTCCTTTGCTCTAACACCTTAGGGAGAGGGCCAGCAGAGGAAGACAACTGTGAGTTCATATCTAAAGGAATCAGGATAAGAAGCAGCTGATAATCTGCATGGAAAGACCTGTTTAGAGCAGGGTGATACATATGGACACCTGTCTCCTACAACAGCTCCTCTTGCTCCTGGCTAGACATGTTCCAGAGTGACCTGCCGTTAATATCAGCAGGACTGTAGTACATGGGGGTTCGAGCACTCCTAGGCTGCTTTCCTTGATGCAGTGAAGCTTAGGTGAGTGTGGAGCTTTTATGAGAAAAGAGGGCCTTCCATGAAGGTCAAAGGAAAATTCAAATCAGTTCCTTGCTCACGGATCTTTGTGAAAACCACCTCATTTTCATGCACAGTGTAAAAACAAACGACAATAAACTCACGTTAAGGACCCTCTCCCCTTTGCGACCCGATGTGTTTGGATCAGTTTGCTAACCATTAAGGGGAAAGATGCCAATGTTTTCAGGGGAGCCCCAATCCTTACTTTTGGCCCATAGTGACTGACCCTCTTTACTCATCCGTTTAGTGGCTACTTGAGCAGAACAATTGGCTCTTAGCAGAACAATGAAGGCGGCAAACACTGACTTTGTTGTTATAGGTCTGTGTATGGTGGGTGTAAAGGTTCTGGCATTTAGCCCTTGCTTAAGAAAAAATACAAAAACAAGGTATTCATTTAGAGTTTTGACTTTTACGGCATTTTTCTATGACGAACCACGGGTCCCTGTCCTGCTGAGTTACTCCCATGTACCTCCCAAAACTCTTCAGGACAGCATCTGAACTTTTCCCGGGAGTTCAATTCATCAGCTTCACAATCCATCATTGTGAAGAAATAAAATGGCTCTTTTTTAATGCATATTTTTGTTTTCTCTAATTAACCAGCGAACAGGCAGGAGCTGGATGTTTAGTTACATGGTGAAACCTGTCACGTTTGTTGCTGCAGTAAGGGATAGTCCGGCATGGCGTGAAGCTCCGGGATTTAAAGCTGAAAAGGGAGATGCTGTTGAAATCCACAGCACTTCAAAGCATCTGGAGTTTTACAAACAGGAAAGAAAAAAACCCCACAAATCTTTCCACCGCAGTTTTTAAAGGTGAGTATAACCGTATAATTTATGGTACATGGTAATTACCTCTCTGTTTGAGATGTTCACTGTTTTCTCCCGTTGTAATTTCACGTACTGGGTAATGAGTATCCTCTGCGCTGAAACAACAGTAATGGCTCTGTGGCAGAAGGATTGTTACTTGATCATTCCACAATAAAACATCTCACTTCCTCTCTGTGCATGACTCAAGTACAGGTATGCAGAGGAGCAAGCTCAAAAGACCCGAATATGAAGGTAAGAACAAAAGGAAGATGCTTTGCTCGACAGTCCAGCAGAGAAAAGCAGAGTCACACCTGACAAAATTGGTGTGACCATGAACAGTGGTCCACGAGTGGAACACGAGCATGAATTTCACATTTTCAAAGCATCCTCTGCAGATGACCCTTAGAATATAGACACTGACTCCACACAGAGGTGAAAGTCTGTCACTTTTTGTTTATGACAGATCAGATACAGGACTTGAAATAATGAAGCTATTGAAGGGTTTGGACCCGAATACATATTTTTTTAAAGCCCGTCTAATGATTCAGTGGGAGCGCAGCATCGTTGTATTCAAAATCTCTCTCAGTGCTATGGGAGCAGAGTACGATCTGCTGGGAAATAAGCATTGTTTCCTTTCTAATATAAACACATTGACGGAGGAGCATCTAATGGGAATTTCAGGCTGTGCAGGGAATACCTAGATACTTACTTAGTGTTGCGCTGGGTTTTTAAAAGGCATTTGTTAAACTGCTATTTGTATAGGAATTCAAGAACATCTCGCCAAACTATGGACTAAAAGCTGTTAAACACATTCTTTGGACCCGTTGTATATTTTAGTTGGGGATATGTTTGGAAATGGATAAGGAATTTATTACCAAGCCTTGGATACCTGTGTTATGGAACTCATCTAATTGTTTAGAGTGTTAATGTGGTAAATACTACCAACACGAGGTAAACCTTAGTGGTTCAACAGAGCAGGAGTTTATTATGAGGGGATAACTGATGCCATTATCTGTTGGAGGAAAAAAGAGTTTTCCATGCATTTTGAGTGATAGAAGTTGAGTCTACAGAGCTTCACTAAGATCTGAATGAGTACTTCAATCCTTTAGTAAAGATGCTTTTCACTTCAGGTTGGGCTCAGAACCACAGTCACAGAATGTTGTGGGTTTATTCTGTATTTTGAACAGGGGAAAATGCTTTTCCTCATAGAGTCTGCTGAAAAATGGATGGGAACAGAGAAAGGAGGAGATTCCTAAACAACATTGTTGGAAGGCACAAAGCTACTCTTACAGACAGTTTTTCAAGAGTAGTGACAATGAGGCAACAGCCTAGAACAGCAACTATGCCTGGTCTCAGCCAAACCTGAGAGTCTATCTCCTCCTTACAGCCGGAAGGACATAAATCCCCTCAACTCATACAAGCCAAAAAAGGATATAAAGTAGTCCTGCATGTATGTTGTAGAATGCCAAGAGTAATATATAAATAGAAAGCCATCATCCTATTCCTATGTAAGTATAAGTTTTCTGGTTCATTAGGAAGTTAAAAATTCCAATACATTAAAAATCAGTTGGGATTTAAACTGAAAGCAAATACTCGATGCTAAGATTTGAAGAAAGAAAAACAAATCTCATGGAATCCTTCAGAATTAATTTCTCCAGGTCAAATTACAATAATACCATCAGCAAGTGAGTTCTCAATTAACCTCGTCTGACATTCCAAGCAGAATTTTTTAAGGATTGTGAAGCATGCAGATAGAAACTTCAAGTAAAGGTTGACTTCATACATTGGGCAGCCTATGAAAATAACGTGAAAAATTATGTTACCAGCCCAGTGCTTCAACAAATATCCACAGATTATGGAGAGGAGACTGATAAAATTGAGGATCAGCATCCTAATGGCTTTCCTAGGTGGAACCTAGAAAGATTAAGACCCTTTTTACACCAAGGAGCAGAGGTTCCTTTCACAGTCACTCTGAACTTGGTTTCTGCATTCACACAGCACAAATCTTGTCAGAAATTAACTGCTGGGATAAAACATGCTCAGTGATCCTTTTGAAACTGTAGTAGATCCCAAGTGCATTGACTGAACATGCACTTACATAGGACGAGGGGCAATGGGTGTCAGCTGGAACATAGGAGATTCCACGTAAGTATGAGAAGGAACTTCTTCCCAGTGAGAGTGACAGAGCACTGGAAGGGGCTGCCCAGGGGAATTGTGGAGTCTCCTTCCCTGGAGATGTTTAAAACCCACCTGGATGTGTTTCTGTGTGACTTGGTCTAGGTGATCCTGCTGTGGCAGAGGGATTGGATTATGTGATTTTTCGAGGTCCCTTCCAATCTGATGATTCTATGATGCAGCAAGTGCACACAGTCTCTTGAAGACCTGCCACAGGCTCTAGCAGGGGACAGCCCTGCACACCTGCTCCTGCCCCTGCCTCTCACCGTCAGGTGTTGTTGCCCAATTCAGTGCTGGTGTGCATCACAGGTGAGGCCTTTGCTGCTGAAGAACACTACCCAGGTGTTGTACTGGTGATAGATTGGAAGTACTACAACCACACCCTGGTATAAGAGCATCACCTAGCTAGAGTGCAGAGGGAATCCTAGAGGGGAGAAGGTCTGGGCTGGTGTGTGGTAACGTGGCAACAGGGACATCTCTTCATGTGAGTTGACAATGGATCAGAGCTGGGCTTTTCAACTGTTCAGGACCGAAATGAGGGGCCAGCATGAACCTTTTTACTTCCACAAATCCTCTCAGCACTTTGTGTGGGCAGCTTGTTAGCATCAGGAAAGTGATCTGGGCTTGTGATTATTTTTTCCTTGACTTTTCTGACTTTTCCCTTTTCTTTTGCATCCATTAGATGTAACCACTATTACAGCAGTTGATACACCTCCAGGTGCTGCTTTTTAGCATGTATCTGCTTGTAGCTCTTTGAATTTTTAAAGCTTTTCCTCGTGTACTGAATGCGGTGATTGTGGCAGAGAAAAAACTACTCAGACTCATTGCTTGTTGTGTACATTTAAAATGCTCTGCTCCCAATCTGACTATCAAATAGGTATTTATATGCATTTGCACAAGCCCTACTTTTCTTCCTGCATGCTGATAACCCTTTCCCTGAAATGTTCAGAAGGGGAACTGGTTTTTTCTTGCTTGGATCACAGAAATACTGATTAAAGGAAAGTTGTGAGAATGTATTAGTCCACTGCATCTCAGCTATCAATTCCAAACTGTTAGCCCTTTCCTTTCTGGTACGTGACACACAACATCTTTTCCCTTCCACTCTCGCTCCTCCCAGCAGGGAAGCTTGGTACCACTGCCAACAGGGCAACTGCTGGCTCCTGCCTGTTAATGCAAAAATACCCCCCCAAAACCTTATTAACAGAAGCCTACTGACTGTGCACACTAAGAACGGTGTTAAGTGTTATATTCTAATTAACAGGCTACAGTAATGATTTTATTTTAATCAATGGGGTTTGTTATTCCAGCTTTCACTGCATGTAATGAAGTACATTTCTAAGTGCTGTGTCACAGAGCTCTATAGGATTGTCTTGTAATAGGCGTTTTCTTCCCTGATAACAAAGGGCAGAATCTGTGCAGCAGAAATGCGTCTTTGATGATGGGTTTTTTCCCAGGACAAAACTTAGCAGTAAATCAGCTCTACATAAGAAATGCATAGGCTTAGTGAGCAGTGAGGCAGGAGGCTGAGGATGCTGTTAACCCTTGGTGTTCTGGATGGTTGTGTCAGAACTCCACCAGAACAACAAACTCTAGAAGAGCCAGTAGATGCCCCATCTCTGGAAACATTTAAGGTGAGGTGGAACAGGGCTCTAGAAAACCTGATTCAGTTAGGAATGTCTCTGCTTATTGCAAGAGGAGGTTGGACTAGATGACCTTTGAATGTGCCTCCCCACCGTGCTGCATCTCACAGAATTGCAGAACATTGGGGATTGGAAGGGACCTCAAAAGATCATCTAGTCCAATCCCCCTGCCAGAGCAGGACCACCTAGACCAAGTCACGCAGGAACATATCCAGATGAGTTTTAAACATCTCCACAGAAGGAGACTCCACTGCATGCTTTGTGCCTGTATGACATTAAATTTGTGCAGTATGACATTAAATTTATGCTATAACAAATCCAAGGTGGGAAAGCAGCAGGAAAAGAATTTATGGAAACATGAGGCTTAAAGACTGCAAACTTTTTCCACTGCCTTTCTATGAACTGTTTCAAGTTGTTGTACCCTTAATGGCCCTTGATAATACTTTTTACCTTCAGCTTTGCTGTTTTTCTTCAGAAATGAGGTTCGTAGAAGAAATCTTTGCACGTAGTTGTACTTCTGACTTCCCCTCTTCCCTTTCAATAGTATTTAAGCTGAGAGGAGTGTTTCAGCTGCATTTGACAAAGAACATCAGGTTTCAAATATATGATGCTTCAAGAAACTGCAAAAATATAGGGCTGGGTGGAAGACAGAAACATGCTGAAGACCGAGCAAGGGACAGCTCAGTCCACAATCCTTCTGCTTGGCTCTTCCAGAGAACCAAGTTCCTGGCTTGCTGGGCAGGTTTCTCACGGGCTCCTCAGTCTCCAAACCACTGACAGGATCCAGTGCTTCTTGCATAGCACATATACATAGAGGAAAGGGCTCAGCCAGGAAGATCAGAGACACAGAAGAGAAGTAAAAGTACAGTACATGAGGGATCTAGGGAAGACGAATGGGTATTGCTGTGCAATGCTGTCTGTGGGAGGAGCAGCTGTAGGAGGAAGTATGGTGTTATTGCAGATGTGGGGGCTGTGAGGATGTTGTGGTTTGAATTTGGATGGGTTTCTTGACTGAGACATTGGGAAGTTGCTATGGCAACTCATGACATTTTTTCAACTCTGCAAACTGGTTTGGAGCTTCCTGTTTCCGGCTTTTCACTTGACTTCTGTGTTTTTGGAGGTGTTGCAGATGGCACTGCAGCTGAACGCAGAGGCCATCTTGCCCTGTGAATGTGGTGAATGGAGAGAGTGGAACCTCAGAGATCAGTGGAGGGAAAGTTTTGTGTGTAATCCATTGTTTGCTGAAATTGAGAATCTTTCCCTCATTCACAGCCGTAGGAATCAGTGCACTGGAAATGGAGGACTGTCTTGAAAACACATGGAACAGGGAGCTGGACCTCAAAATGCCTCCTGCTGATGAGGGATGTGTGCACAGACTGAATGGACTCCACATTTCCACAAAGAAAAAGAACTGCTGGAAGCCTCTTCTCTTTGAAGGATGATGATAGCAGCTTGGCCCAGGTATGTAAGAACATGTGATGAATCTCTGTATGTCTTTGTGTTGGGGGGTTTTATGTGGGGTGAACGAAATGTGTTTTGTTTTTTCCCCAAAATCAAGTTAGGTTTTGGGTTCTCCTGCCATTTATAAGTGGTTTTTTTAAACACTCCTTTGTTTTTAATTTCAGCCCAATAACTAACTTAATTGGTTAATTTTGTCTCAGATCTGACCAACTGATGGTAGAGGGCAAGGGATGTAGGGATCTATGGGCAGTGTAGTTCATTTCTACCGATGGATACGGAACAAGTTTTTGCAAAATATGTGATTTCCCACAGGTTTTTTGAAGCAGCAGTTCCATGTTCTTACTTATAGTTTGCAAAAATCGAGGTTTGCTTTCTTTGTCTGAGATATGTTTTAATGAGGCTCCTAATACTAGCTACATAAAAGAGTACATTTCTCATGCTTCACATTTTTTTTTTCATTATTCAGTCCACTAAGTTTAAAACAAAGTGGAATAACATTGGGAACATAACCACACCACACACAGAGCGAAAGCGGTGTTTCTCCACTTTGAAAGGTCTTTGCTCAATTCCCCTGCACATTCACAAAATAGCCTGTGAGCTGCTTTAGAGCGAATCTACTAAATGTTTATGAGGTACACACAAAAATGCTCCGCGAAAAAAGAGGAAATCATATAGCCCTGAAATGCTGAATTTTAAACCATGACTGTTTATCCACCCTACAGAACACAAAAGTCTTCTCTGAATAAGCATCCAGGGCAAATGGAATGTGGGGAGGAAGTTTCTCTTCGTTTCTCTTAGCTGTGCAAACTGGAATTGTGTGAGATGAGCAGGTACCGCCCAGCGGCTTGTAGCCTGCTCAAAGCACAGTGTCATCTGCCCTCAGTCTCCAAATATTTTCCTTAATCACCAATAGCCTAGGTGATAGTTAAATTGTCCTTTCTTGTAATTTTTATTATTTAGAGAAAAGGCAGGAAAGAGTTAGCTGCGTCTCCCAGGATAAAAGCTCTGTCATCTCTATTAATGTAAACAAGGTGGTGGGAACAGAGCTATCTGTTTCACTACAGAGAATAGGAATGGCTTGCTGACAAGCAGTGCATCTTGTGCCTTTGCTAAACGTATTGCAGTGATGTTGATAGCTCTGCCATAATAACCCACAAGGCCAAGAGTATTGCAGAAGCTGGCGGGAGTCAGAAGTCTGTCGGAGCTGAGGCCAGCAGAGAGCACGATGTCTAATCCATCCAAACCTGATACACATTGGTAAAGACCAGTCGTGCAACGCTGGGCATTTTTTAGATTCAATTCAAAGGTACCAGACTGTCAAAAGGCACAGATCTAGGACTAGGTACGTATGAATTTGGTCCCAGAATTTCAGTTGCGGAGAGGAAAGGTTCACAGCACACCAAAAGCAAAAAATAATCAAAATGCTTATCGCCTACACGCATGAAAAATAGAACAGAGTGGGTAGGGAGGGAGGAGGAAGTAAACTCGCTGAGATGGATACAGGGCACTACTGGAAATGCAACTGCTGACAGTGGTCCTGTCTTCACGCAAACCCGATAAGTCATGTAGGCAGGTCTAGGACAAGCTTTTTCAGCTGGTATTCCAGGCCAGCTGGCCATTTCAGAGAGTCATTCCCTTGCCATTCTATACTTGTACTTTGGATATGGTTTAGGGCTGAACTTGTAGGGTAGATGGTTGGACTTGATGATCCCAAGAGTCTTTTCCAACCAGAGTGATTCTGTGATTTTGCTTCACGTCATCACTCACTAGAAACAACAATAAATAAGGTTTCTAGGTTAAAAAGAAAAGCTAGACTCTTAAACTTGCCAATTAAAATAGGGTTCAGAAGTGTTCACTATAAGCTAAAAGCAAAACAGATGAAAGCCAAGCTCTGCCCAGGAGATTGCCTACATGGTTTTGAGAAAGGAGAGCCAGTTTGTTTCCCAGGTAAAGGAAAAAAATCAACCCTTATGCAGTGGGCAGCGTTTTGGCTTGGTCTCTACTTGGTTAGAAGATTGTCCCCACATCCCACTGGGCATAGATGTATTCAGAGAAGTTTGACTCTCTTCTTGGACGTCAGTCTCCTCAATAATTGCTAGCATCACATTTATTTGCATCCCTTCCAACTGCTCTACAACACTATAGTAAGAGATTGTCCAGCCCTGTACACTCCCAAGCCAGGTCCCTTCTCCTTCAGAGAGACCCAAGAGCATTCACTGGGAGACACTAAGCATCTTGCAAGATCAACCAAGATTTTAGATGTCACCATTCTCAACCAGAACAGGATCCTTGTTCATTCCTGAATAAAGGTATGGGGGCTCTTCATCTGCAGACAAAAAAAAGCAGCCTCAAAAAACCACCCACAATCCGAAAGAGCCCTTTGGCTGTGATGCCGCATTGCAGATCCACACCTAATTTTCTGCCAATGTTATCCGCTCAGTCTCTTTCAACGTCGCTGTTTTCCAAATCCCACTGAATCTGTACATTTGATTAATGTTTTCCCAGATGTCTGAACCTGGGGAAAAAAGCACTTTCAGTCTCATTTTAGGTGCTAGGAATCTCTTTGATGATCCATGGCTAATTTTACTGTCCTTGCCACGAAGCAGATGTGGAGCAGTCGTCTACTGAGTATGCTGCATTGACTCACTACTTACTCCAGACATCTCCTGTCTTTTTTCCCCCTATGTTGTTTATTTTTTTATTACTAATTAGCCTTCATCGTTGATGATTTTATTTCATTGATTTAATGAACACTTGACACATTTTTAGTTTCATTCCTTCGGAGACTATCAGCTAGGGGTGCAGTTTCAGGAATATAACAAGTCCGCATTTTCTTGGGGTTTGGTTTCTTGGTCTCCATCACTTAGTGCATTAAGTCTCCTCATTTCTAATTCACCTGAAGTTTTTTGCGTTCAAAGGATGGAGAGTTTTTAAACATTAAGGAGATAAATTGTTAAAATGAAGGACTGTGACTAATTCCTGCTTAAAGATACACTCTGTTATCTGTAGCTCAGCATCGGTAATTTGCAGTAGCCTTAAAGTTCACCTTTGTTTCAGCCCTTTTTCCTGGAAAGGTAGAAATAGCCTCTGAATGGCCCCTCTTATTCCTGATAAGCTTTAGCTATTACAAAACCAGAGAGATGACTGATGCCTTTGAATCTGACAAGGAGAGGAATTCATGGAGCTAGCTCAAAAGAAATAAGCCCTTTGTGACTGTGCAGAAAATGTGACTATTTGGAATCACAGAGTAGCTGAGGCTGGAAGGCATGTCTGGAAAACATTTAGTTCAACCCCGTGCTCAAAGCAGTGTCACCTAGAGCATGTTGCTGAGGGCCATGCCCAGTTGGGATTTGAGTAGCTTCAGTGATGGAGACTTGACAGCCTCTCCGATAACCTGTGCCAGTGTTTGATCAATCTCACGGTAAAAAAGAAAGGTTTGGGGGGTTTCCCTTTCGTTTAGAAAGAGGGTTTTTTAATATTGACATTTGTGTCCATTTACTCCTTTTGAAAGTCACATCTCATTGCGCTGACAAACCAGAACATCTTCTGCAGGGACAATAAATCAGCCAAAAAGCGCGAATCAGCTGTCAAGGTGCACTCGTGATGCAAACCTGGGTATTTGTGCTACTGATATATGGAAGTCCTTACGGAACAAAAACAGGACCTTACTCAGTGCAATGCACGTGACAAATGCACCAATGAGGTGCACAAGTGGAGTAGACACACTGAATGTGAGGATGGAAGCCATAGAATAACTATTATCATAATAACATCAGTAGATTTAAAGCCAGAAATTGTAGTATAGTTCTTGTAGCTTCTTCTAAAACTACAGGAAGATGATCTTGCTTGATGTTTGCTATGAGATTCGATTTTAGTATAAGTGACAGATGTGCACGGGCATGTGTGTGGTTGCATGCGAACCCGGCGGGGGCACTGTGGTCTTTCTAGCCCTTGGGTCTGACTAGACACAGCTCCACATCTGAGTAACCTACAGCCCCATCCTCTACACAGCTATGCTTTGTAGGAAAGGAGCCAAGGAGTACTGGCTGTGCTCTTCCATCTGGATGGCAGGGCAGGAGCTAGGCTTTGAAATGTGCTGTCGTGTGTACCTGTTACTCATCCTGGACGTGATAAATGTATCTAGGGATAATACCCCTAGCCTCGTGATTACAAAGTGTGATTCTTGATTATATCTCAGAAGCTGTGGCCAAAGAAACCTTTGCACTGCTCAGTTGTCACAGAATCACAGAACATTAGGGATTGGAAGGGACCTCAAAAGATCATTTAGTCTGATCTCCCTGCCAGAGCAGGACCATCTAGACCAAGTCTCACAGGAACACATCCAGGTGGATTTTAAACATCTCCAGAGAAGGAGACCCAAACCTTTTTGACAACAATATTTCAGACACGTTAACAAGAGAAAGTAAATAACTTTCTGCTTGTTTGTTTCTTTTACTTCTTTAAATACAGTTCTATAGAAAGTGGTGACTTCTTAGACTTCTTAGACAGTGTTGAAACTAATCATGCTGGAAAGGTGCTCTGGGAGAAGGGAATGGCATGAGGGAAGGAAGAGGAGAGAATAAGGTGCTGTCCTTTGGATTAGAGCTTTTGTAAGCTTCCAGAGGAGAGGAAATTCAGATGTTTAGCTGGCAGCAATTGGTGGTGAGGGAAGAGCCCTGGCTCGAAGCCCTGCTGGTCACAGAAGGCAGTTTCCCTCCATCTGTTAGGGGCTTCTGATTAGACGAGGTAGATTAAATCCTTTTTCCCTCTGCTCCCCTTTCCCAGTGGTTGTGAAATCACTTGTTTATGTTGCTGGGAGCTGAGAGAAATGAAACCACAAAGCCTGGGCTCTTTATGCAGAAGCTAGAGGGAGATGATTAGAGTGATCGAAGATTGATGGAAGTGGTAAGATGGGTGAAAGGGTGCTGAGGAGAGCAAGGAGTAACGCAGTCACTTAACAGGGTGTCTGAAGTCTCTCTGTCAGGCTGTCTTGTTTGCAATGTGTTTAATACTCAGTCTTACCTTATAAAGACTAATGGTGGGTTGCTGAAGGTTTTCTAAGATAGTTTTCAGAAAGGGCACATTCATATCTGCGATTGGTACAGGGAAAGGGGAGTTACTACGAACTTCCCATGTGCCAGAAGGGCTTGTCTCGAGGTCATGCCAAAGGAAAATCAACTGCTTCGTGTTACTGTGATGTTTTCCACCCATAGGCACTTCTTAGCTGACTGCCACAGTGATTAAACTGAGATCATAGAGGATTGGAAAGAGAGGCCAGTATAAGCTCTTGAGGCAGAAGCTCACTGACATTGAGCTCTGGCAGGTTTTAGAGCAAGAAAACAGCTGTATGATCACAAAACCAACAACAACTTAAAAGAAGCCCTGGGAAAAGCCTCCCAGCGAACCCCAAATGTACACAGGCACAGAGACTACATCTGAAAGAAAAGAAAAACCCAAAATAACAGACATTCTGAAGGAAAGGAGGAAACTTTCTTCTCTCCTCTTTTATCTTCTCCTTTCTCTTCCCTCTTCACCTTCCGTGACGAATCTCCTTGGATCCCTTACCTCTCCTGCTGTGATATTGAACCATCTCCTGTGAGGGCATTCAATTGCATAACACAGCAATACAACAGGTAGTTCTATTTGTGTAGCAGGCTCCTCTTGATTCTTCAGTAGCTGTCTGGCTTGGCACGAACTAATAAGAAAAGAGCCACAAGCATCCCACAGCTCAGGGCAGCACGGTTTCATTGCGTGTTGCCTCACCACCTCTGCCCACTTCTCCAGCCTTGCAGTTTGCACTGCTGCGTTTGCCTGCTTTATCCAGGTGCTTTATCACAGGAGCAGAAATTACAGCAGCCTGCTTTCTGCAAGAGGAAAAGGGAATGGTGTGATGTGGAGTCTATATCAACCACTGAAACAGCAGCTTTCCCTTTGGGAGCTAACCAGGAGATTAGTCTGAGGTTACAAAAGGACCATTTAAGGGTGGTTGCTATTCCTGAGACAAATTTATAAGGCTACAAAAAGCCACAAGTTTGCTTAACCAGAAATCAAAAAAGGTGACTTTTTTCCTCTCTTAATAAGTGGAGAGAGGCTCTTCTGCAAAGCCAAATACTGTTTTCATATAATCACAGAATGACAGAATGGTTTAGGCAGAGCCTAAACCTCCCACTGGACCCAGTTGTTCTAAGCTCCATCCAATCTGGCCTTGAAGACATTCAGGGAGGGAGCATCTACCACTTCTCTAGGCAACATGTTCCAGAAACATACCACCCTCAGAGTAAAGGATTTCTTCCTAATATCTACTCATTAATGTACTCATATCTGCTATTCATTACTGACTTGGATGACGGCTTAGAGTGCACTGTCAGCAAGCTTGCTGGTGACACAAAGCTGGGATGAGTGGCTGACACCCCAGCAGGCTGTGCTGCCCTTCAGTAGGACCTGGACAGGCTGGAGAGCTGGCAGGGAGAAATTGAATGAGCTATAACAGGGGAAAGTGCAGAGTCTTGCATCTGGGCAACAGCATAGGTTGGCGACGGACCTGTTGGAGAGCAGTGTAGGAGAAAGTGACCTGGGGGTCCCGGTGGCCAGCAGGATGACCATGAGCCAGCAATGTGCTCTTGTGGTCAATAAGGTCAACAGCATCCTGGGGTGGATCAGAAGAGGGGTGTTTGGGAGAAGTTCTCCTTCCTCTATACTCTACCCTGGTGAGACTGCATCTGGAGTATTGTGTCCAGTTCTGGGCCCCTCAGTTCAAGGAGGACACGGAACTGCTGGAGAGAGTCCAGCGCAGAGCCACAAGGATGATGGAGTAGAACACCTCCCTTATGAGGAAGGGCTGAAGGAGCTGGGTCTCTTTACCTTGATGAAACAGAGACTGAGGGGTGACCTCATTAATGTTTATAAATATGTGTTGGATGGGTGTCAGCAGGATGGAACCAGGCTCTTCGGAGTTTCTCCTACTGATAGGACAAGGGGTAATGGGTGTAAACATAGGAGGTTCCACATTAATGTGAGAAGGATTCATATTAATCACAGTGAGAGTGACAGAGCACTGGAACGGGCTTCCCAAGGTGGGTTGTGAAGTCTCCTTCTCTGGAGATGTTGAAAGCCTGCCTGGATATATTTCTGTGTGACTCGGTCTAGGTGATCCTGTTGTGGCAAGGGGATTGGACTAGATGATCTTTTGAGGTCCTTTCCAATCCCTAATGTTCTGTGGTTCTGTGATAGTCCAAATCTACTCTTTCAGTTTGATACCATTACTCCTTGTCCTCTCATCCACTCCCTCAGAAAGAGTCCCTCGCCGTCTTTCCTATAGGACCTCTTCAAGTACCAGAAGGCCACTCCGTGTTCTCGTAAGTTTTTCATAGTATAACAGGAATGGAAAAGCAAGATGGCTGGATTCCCATGAACCGTTTTTGAAACATGCTAATTTACAACCCAGCCTAGCTAATTTGCAAATCAATTTGCATATATCCCACAGTACTTTATTCCATTGATTAGACATCAGTATATTTACATTCCCATCACTTCCATGTTACAGTAGTGGTAGGTCACAGTGACCTTACAAATACCTTTTGTGTCAAAACAGCCCAACCACAGAAACACACTATCAAAACATCCCCATCACCCGGTGTCAAAACAGCTTCATCACAGAGCCTAAGCACATTCAAATTAACATATCAAGGCTTTATGGCTTTAATAACCAAGTAAAAAATAAAAACCTAATGCCTTCCCTGTGAAAAGAAAATTGTCTTTGCTCCCATTTCCCACTGCTAATTAAGAAAGTTCCTATCTACTGGGTTGTCTCAGGAGTGATCGTTTCCTGACAATGCCACTGCAGTGACCGATATTTTCATTTAGTCAAACTTGCAAAAGTGGCTGGAAGGTGCTTCTGGGAACTTGGCCTCAGTGATGATCAAGTCAGTAAAATTCCTGGCCAGGTACAAGGTGAACAGCACGAACTGAAAACTTTTGCAAACAAAACCAATACACAGTTCCAGACCATCCCCTGTGGCATTTTAATTATCTCATTGTTCAGTTTTTGGAGGCAAATTGATCTTAGTGCTTGGCCTCACGGCAAGTGACTAAAGGAACGGGGAAGGGACACCGCATACACTTCATTCTTCTTTTCTGTTTAAAATGTAAAGGAAGTAAGCTAAATAATCCTCAAAGATGAAACCTAACTGTTTACAAATCCTGGTCTCAGTGGTTTCCTTGCTCTCCTGCCTACCTGCATACAAGGCAGAAAAAGTACCCAACTCTTATGCATAATCACACAGTTTCACACCGGTGCTACTGGGTCCACCTGAATTCCATCACCTGAATTTTAACACCTCCTCATCGCTGCTTTGTGAGTGGAGTGTTTATAAGGGAAGCTTCCAGGGACAGCTTCCATCACAGGACAGTCTGCAGTCAATGTACACGACATCCAGATATAAAGGCAGTGAGGACAGCAGTGTTTGAAGACCACCACGCATCCTCTGCTAACACAATAATAGAGCAAAGCAGTCTGGAGTGTCGGCACTACCTCTAGTCCTGACCAGGCAACACTCACAATATCAGGCAATGAATTTCTTGATAGGTAAAGCTTTCAGCTATAGAACACATAAATTTAAATCAACATTCCTTATTTCTCCTTTTTTTCCCAAAGACACTAGCTAACAACCAAAGCAATTAGATGTACAAGCAAAAAGAAGGGCACAGGCAATCTACTCTTAATTGACCTTGTAGTAAGGACGTTGTGTCACATCCATCTGTACCAGGGCACGATCCGTTGCACTTCGGTCTGTTTCCCGCGAGTCAGTTCTGCGGCAGCACAGGGTGATCTCATGAATTCAGATGGATTACATCACGGTGGAACAAATCAGAAGCAGCAGCTGCAGATTTGTAGGAACAGACCTGGCTAGTGTATTACTGTTATCCTCAGGAAAAGCAAGTGGGGACACGGCTGCATCGCTTGATGTTGTGTAAATGCTTTTTGTTTAATTTGTCATGTTCTGCTCACTCTGAAAGTAATTCCTATTAAAACTCATTATTTTTTTCTTAAAAAGTGTACAGCAGCTCGCACCTACACGCTCTCGTTAAAAAGGGTGTCTCAGCAGAGGAGCTATTTGCTCGACTTTACGTTAGAAGCCTTGTGGAATTCATCAACTTCTTAAGTGTGACTGATACGAAGAGACCGGAAAATAATCTGCTCTGCTATAATTGTGGCCTTTAGTTTATGTTTAACTCTGCTTTAATGGATTGGTGCTTTTTTCATACTTTTTTTCATTTTCTAGAAAATAAAATACTGATTTCCAGTCTGTAGTCTGAGAACTAATCTCGGCATTTCAATAAACAGCTTCACCGTAGTGGTCTCTTAATGTTAGCGGTTCTCATTTTCATCTGCTTCTCCAGATTCTTCATTGGAAACAAGATACACAGAACTAATTTCAAGTCAAGAGGAGAAGTACTTTAGATCTCTGGTAGAAACTTCTGTTACCTGAGAGCTGAAGAGGAAATAGAAGCTGTTTTCATAGGTGGATGTGACCCAGGGGAATTAGAGATAGTGACACACACGTGGGACAAAGACATCTGGAGGAAGAAGAACACCATGGGAGGCTATTGTTACAGAAGGGAATAAAAAAACCCCACCTGGTAGTGTGGTGGCTTAGGAGGACACGTATATGTGAAGGAATAAAAACACCTCACAAAATAGAAAGCAGGGTTAATTTGTTCACAAATAACCTTGATCCTCCCTCTACTCTGCTCTAGGGAGATGCCCTTCAAAGAGTAGTGTGTCCAGCTGTGGGTCCTCAACACAAGAAGGACGTGGACCTGTCAAAGCATGTCCAGAGAAGGGCCACAAAAATGACGAGAGGGCTGAAACACCTCTTCTGTGAAAACAGGCTGAGATAATTGGAGTTGTTCATCCTGGAGAAGACGAGGCTCAGGGGACCCCTCATTGCAGCGTTTTAGTTCTTAAAGGGAGTCTATAAGAAAGATGGGGATGGACGTTTTAGCAAGGACCATTGTGATAGGATGAGGCATAATGGTTTTACACTAAAAAAGGGGAGACTTAAACTGGATATAAGGAAAAAGAATTACGGTGAGAGTGGTGAAAGAGTGGAACAGATTGCTCCGAGGTAGAGGCAACCCCCTCCCTGAAAACATTCCACATCGGGCTGGATGAGGCTTTTAGCAACCTGATACAGCTAAAGATTTCCCTGCTCACTGCAGTGTGGTTTGGCTAGACGATCTTTAAAGGTCCCTTCCAACCCAATGCATTCTATGATTCTAATCTATTCTGCTATTGCTCTGCGTTGTGGTTTAACGACTTGGTCTAGGTGATCCTGCTGTGGCAGGGGGATTGGACTGGATGATTTTTTGAGGTCCCTTCTGATCTCTAATGATTCTATGAACTCCAGCCAACAGCTAAACAATAGGCAAGTGCTCATTCACTTCTCGTTCCCCACCCATCAGTGGGATGGGGAGGAGAATTAAAAGCTCATGGGTTGAGATAAAAACAGTTTAATAGTTCAAATAATTTTTTAAAATCCCAATTGTAATAATAAAAGCAATGAAAAGGAGAAAACAGGAAAAGAATGAAACAAGACTCTGGAACAGGAAGGTGGTGGCATCACCGTCCCTGGAGGTGTTTGAAAGATGAGTAGCTAGAGTACTTGAGGCCATGGTCTGGGGGTTAGGGAGGTGTTGGGATAAGGGCTGGTCCTGATGATCCTGGAGGTCCTTTCCAGCCATGATGATTCTATGAAAACCTACGAAAGATCTGATGTACAGTGCAATTGCTCACTGCCTGCTGACCAGACCCCAAGCAGTGATCTGTCCCTCCCAGCCAGCTGCCATCAGTTTATTTGATATCCTATGGTACTGAACATTCTTTTGGCCAGTTTGGGTCAGTTGTCCGGGCTGTTTCCCCTCCCAGCAGCCTGTGCCCTGCAAGCCTTCTCTTTGGCAGGTCATGAGACGCTGAAAAATCCATGACAGTATGTATGCTACTTACAAAGAGAAAGAACCCCAAACAACAGAGTGTTACCAACATTATTCTCATACTTGATCCAAACACAACATTGCACCAGCTACCAAGAAGAAAATTAACCCCACTCCAGACAAGATCAGGACACTGCAGAAGCACCTCCTTCAGACTGCTGTGCCAGAGCAATCAGTCCTTGACCTAAGAAACCTTCTTGCCAGCAAGGAGGCCAGCAAATTAAAGAGATATTTCCAGGATTCTTGTAATTTACAGTAGAAATATCTTCTACTGGAGTTTATTCCAAGCAATTGATGGGCTGTATACACCGGGCACCTTCTGTGTCACCCAGCGTGTATATCTCTCCTGGCACAGAACACCCTAAGATTTGCTTCCCAACTAGAGGTCACCTGCCTCTGTGGAACCTGATAGTCTCCATGGCCAAAAAAAGTAGGCACTGACTCCCAGAACAAATGAACTTTTAAGATCCAGTTTAGATGCATTATAGCAAATTACAATTGCTTCTTGGTGTGATCGTTAAACTGATAAAGTAACAGGGACACTTAACGTCGTCTTTCTGACCACCTCCTCTAGATTGTCGGGAAAGTAAAGCAGAAGCCACAAATTTCTTAGTAAGAGAATCCTGTATCAAAGAGTCCTCTGCCATGAGAAATCATTGAAACACAAATACGGGTGATATTTAAGATGACTATAAGAGTCATCTTTACATGTCACAGAATCACAGAACATTAGGGATTTGAAGGGACCTTGAAAGAGCATCTAGTCCAATTCCCCTGCCACAGCAAGATCACCTAGATCCAGTCACACATGAACATGTCCAGTTTTTGTACGTCTCTAGAGGAGGAGACTCCATAACATCCCTGGGCAGCCCCTTCCAGTGCTCTGTCACCCTCACTGTGAAGAAGTTCCTTCTCTTATTTATTTGGAACCTCTCGTGTTCCAGCTTACACCTGTTGCCCCCCTTGTCCTATCATTACATGAGACACTGAGAAGAGCCTGGCTCCATTGTATTCCTCTTGTTCAAGGGTGTTTGGATCATGCTTGGCGTATATGAGCTGTTTGTTACCGCTGCTAGTGAAACTCAGTTAGAAGCAGCACTAAGATTGTACTAATTCCACGCTGCAGCTCCGAGCAGAGGCAACCTGCCCATGCCACTCTTTAAGAACTGGCTGTACCACCACCACTCCTTTAGAGTCTGCGTGACCCAGAACACCGACAGTGGCAGTAAACTGAAGGGATAAACAGCTTGGACTGCAGTAACATGAAGCAAATAAACACCTTAACAAACCACAGAACGCATCCCAGTAACGTTCATCCACGGTTGCTTTTGCAGGCAATTGCTCTTCTAGTTCAATGTTTTAGCTCAACCTGCTGAAGTCTTCAGAGACAAGCATAAAGTTTAATTGCCACGTTTAGTCTGCTCTCTTTAGCATGCTCTGCAGGTCTTGTCACCCGTTCACTGTGAAGAGAAGTTTTGTCTTTCTTTTAGCAACTTCTTCTCTGCTAGTCTTGTTAAAACACTACCGCACCAGAGCGTCCTTTGATTGCTCGGTAACGTTTAAGTCGTCATTAATGTTGTTTTCCTTTGAAACCTCTTCCTATGGGTTTACTTTTATACATCTGGCAGATAACTGTGTTTGCTTTTTTGTTTGTTTGCTGTGGCACACGAGACAAGCGCGCTGAAGTGAAGTGCCTCGTCCCTCAGGCTCTGCTTGTCTCCTCTGTCTTTGTGCTGTGTCGACAGTTTCAGTAAGACCTGTTAAGTAGTAATCCAATAAAGACACAACAGTGGAATGTGCCACACGGCAAATCTCTGGGGTTTGGCTACACAAATAATCTTTTGGGGAAAGAGACGAGTTTATAAGCATTGTAATTATTGGTCTGTAGCAAGGAGGGTGTAACCAGCAGGAGTAGGGTGCCCCTGTGCTCTGTGTAGTCTGCACCGTGAGTACTGGGTCCAGTTTTGCACGACACAGTGTAAGAAGGACATTGAGGTGCTGAAGCAGGTGCAGAGAAGGGCAACAAGGCTGGGGAGAGAGATCTCAAAAGCAGGCTCTATGAAGAGCAGCTGAGGGAACTGGGGTTATCTAGTCTAGAGAAGAGGAGACTGAGATGAGACCTTATTGCTCTCTACAACGACCTTAAAGCAGTTTGTAGCAAGGCTGATGTTTTCTCCCAAAATACTAATGATAGGACAAGAGGAAATGGCCTCAAGTTGTGTCAGGGGAGGTTGGGTTGGATCTTAGGAAAAAGTTCTTTCTTGAGAGAATGGTTGGTCACTGAACAGTCTGTCCAGGGAGGGGTCCCCATCCCTGGAGGTGTTTAAAAGATGAGTAGCTAGAGCACTTGAGGCCATGGTGTAGAGGTTAGGGACATGTTGGCATGAGGGCTGGACTTGATGATCCTGGAGGTCCTTTCCAGCCATGATGATTCAATGACTCTATTATTTTATAGAATCACTAGGGATGGGAAGGGACCTCGAAAGATCAGCTAGTCCAATCCCCCTGCCAATTTTCTCCCTTCTTTCTCTCTTTTTCTAACTTAAAGTACTTTTTATTTAGAGTATCATACACTTCTGAAACAAAATCTCTTGCACCACAGTAAAGACGGATAAATTTGCAAGGAATTTAAAGCACCGGTTATATCTAACATGTTGTTTTCCATCTGATTTCTGTAATAATTTCTTCTTACTGTTACAAAAGAGATGTGTTGACAAACACTGACAAACTGGCAGCAGATAAAGATCATCATAAAACAGATGTCTTACTCCAAAAAATGGAGAGACAGATAATCTAATTGTGTATTATTGCAGGGTGAACATCAGTGGGGCATGGAATCAACACACACAGAATATTCTTCATAGAGGAAAGGATGATAAAGAATGCTGTCAAGTGATAAGAAATCCTGAAGTTGTAAAGATATGAGAGAGGAGGCAAATAAGAAGCACTGAAATAACCAACCTAGTGCAATGGGAAAATTTGAGATGAGACCAGCAATTCAATGTCTTGGAATTTTATGGATACTTTCAATTCATCCAACTTTGAGATGGCTCTGCTTCTTCCATTCTCTCTATGACACAGCTTCTCGACCTGTTGGAAAGGGTCCAGAGCCATGAAAATGATCAGCAGGATGAAACACCTCTGCTATGAAGACATTGGAGCTCTTCAGCCTACACAAGAGAAGGCTCCAGGGAGACCTTACTGCAGCTTTTCAGTACTTAAAGGGAGCTTATAAGAAAAATGGGGATGGTCTTCTCAGGAAGACCTGTTGCAAGAAGACAAGGGGTGACAGCTTAAAACTTAAAAAGGGGAGATTCAGAGCGAAATAAGTATATTTTTCACAGTGAGGGTGGTAAAAGACTGGAACAGGTTGCCTAGGCACTCCCAACCTGACCTTGAATGTTTATAGGATGTGGTAGAAGCCACATCCCTATAAACATTCAAGGTCAGGTTGGGAGTCTTCTTTGGAGACATCTGAAACCCACCTGGATGTGTTCCTTTGTGACTTAGCCTAGGTGTTCCTGCTGTGGCAGGGGGATTGGACTAGATGATCTTTCGAGGTCCCTTCCAATCCCTGATGTTCTGTGATCCTGTGATTTGTGAATGTTTGGTGCATGTGTGGCTTTTTTCTCAGCACACGGATTTTTGCTTGAAATGCTGCTTCTTCCACTCATTGCGTGTTTCCTGGCTGTACGGTCCCAAAACAGTTCTGTTTCAACTTTGACACAGGCGATGACAGCATTTGGCCCGAGAATCACAGAGCAGATAAGGCAGTAGAGACACTACAGTTGTCATTCAGGATAACAGGGCAGAGTCAGTAGAGATACAATGGGCTGTTTTCTGTTGCATTAAAAGAAACACAGCTGATCACCTAGTTCCTTTCTTCTGTGTGGGCAGAGGTTAAAAACTGATGCAAAGGCATTAAACTGTGTGTGGGAAATCACTCGAACAACGGCTTCTTTTCAATTCAGCCATGCCTTTGATCAAACCATGTGTTTGCCTCATTGTAAAAGCTTATTAGATGTGGTCACATCTATTGCTGCATTGCCATTGGAAAAAAGAACTTGGAGAGCTAACCAAAGCAAGAGAAGATGTATGAAAATATGTTTAAATAAATACAGGTCAAATGCAGTGAGAAATTTCTAATGGAACTCCAAGTACTGAGTAATCAGCATCCATGACCTAAAAATTCATTCGATATTTATCTCAGATATGTGTGAAGAGTTTTCACTCTTTTGTGTATATTTATTTTTCTTCTCAATAGCAGTCAGGCAGTATCTTAAAGAGAGGGAATAATAACGGAGATTAGCTTCTGGAACGTGTCCAGAGGCGACCAACTCAAATGATCAGAGGGTTGGAGAACTTCCCTTATGAGAACAGGCTGAGCCATTGGGGTTGTTGAGGCTAGAGAAGAGGAGGCTCCCAGGTGACCTGAATTAGTGAAGGTGTCCCTGCCTCTGCAGAGGGATTGGAACTTGATGATCTTAAAAGTCTCCTCCAGCCCTGGACCTTCTATGATTCTATGGTTAAATTCTTGACTGCTGAGAGGAGATGCCTCAAGATCAAAGGATTCAAGCTGTTGTAGAACTTTCTCCTACAAACAGTCAGCGAATAAAACAGAGAGTGACAGAGGTGTCATTCTGCTATTGGCCCTAGTTAGGGCCAATCCCCCAAGAAAACTGTCCAGAGTCCCAGGAACTGAGAGACATTTGGCAGTGACAATCAATGTCACGAAGCGTTTATTGATTGCTAGACAAAAGTTCAATGATTAAACTTTGATGCAAAATCTCAGAGCAAATGTTTTAGAAATTTTGATTGCGTTAAAAGGGATTAAATAGAAATGCTGTATTAGATGTTGAAATGCAGAAGTAGGCTGGAATGCATCTGGGTCACTCTTAGTAAAACTGCACTTATTGGCAACTCAGTTACTTGGAAGGACTTTTGTAGGGGAACATTTTAAGAGCCACAATTCAATTACTGAGCCATAGTACTACTAAAGTGTTCATTTTTCTTTACTATTAATTATATTGCATTTAGAACACGAATTCATTTGGCATGAGTATAAATTCCTGGAAAGGCTCAGATTGCCAATTGTATTCAAATTTGTTTAGTAGAAAATTTATTGCATTACCTGTGCAAAGCATGAGTTTTATATTTGTACTCTGAATCATAAAATTATTTGGTTTGGAAGATATCTTAAAGACTGTGTAGTTTTGATCCTCTTGGTAGGAGCAGGGACACTTCCCACTAGACCAGGCTTCTCAGACCACGTCTAACCTGATGTTCAATGCTTCCAGGGAAGATGCGTCCTAGAACAGTAGCAACTGTTCTAGGTCACATCACCCCTACAGTAGAGAATTTTTTCCTCATATCTAATCTAAATCTACCATCTCTCAGTATGAAAACATCCTTCCTTATAGAGACCCTTCATATCTTCTCTATAGCCCCCCTGTAAGTACTGCAAGGCTTACTCTCTAGAGCCTTCTCTTTTACGGCTGAACAACCCCAAATCTCTCAGCCTGTCCTCATAGTGTAGTGCTCCAGCCCTTGGATCATCTTTCTGGCTCCACTCTTGGGCAGTTCTACGCTGCGGTCCCCAAAGCTGGTTGCAGTACTCCAAGTAGAGTGTCATGAGAGCAGAGCAGAGGAGCATAATCACTGTCTAGCCACACTTCTTTTTATGTAGCCCAGGACATGACTGACTTCCTGGGCTGTGAGTAGACATTACTGGCTTATATTAATTGTATTATTTACTAACATCCAAGCCTTTGTCTCCTGGTCTTCACTCAATCCATTTACCACCCACCATGTATTTATGTTTGGGATTGTCCTGACCCATGTGCAGAACCTGGCACTTGGCCTTATTGGATTTCGTGAGGTTGGCAAGACCCCTTTTGATGGCATCTCATCCCTCAGATATGTTTGTCTCTCCACACAGATTATTTTCTTTTCCCCAAATCTAGTCTCTTGTAAGTTGGATGTGTTCCTGTGTGACTTGATGTCACAGTCCCTAGATGTGTTTAAGGAACGAGTGAATGCGACTCTTAGGGATCTGGTCTAGCAGCTAGATAAGAGGATAAAGGTTGGACTTGATGACCCTGGAGGTCCTTTCCAGCCATGATGATTCTGTGATTCTGTGATCTAGGTGATTCTGCTGTGGCAGGGGGATTGGACAGGATGAACTTTCGAGGTCCCTTCCAATCCCCAATGATTCTAAGACTCTTGAGGCTACTGGAGTGGGATTTACCTTCAGCAATATTACAGTTACAGGCTGTCACACGATATTGTTCCAATATTAAGGCTGTCACACAGACTCAAGTAGACTGAAGTGGCTGCAAACTGGCTACCAAAAGCAGTTTCAACTATATATATAAAAAATCATCTGTTGCTTATTTGTAGAACTGTAACAATAAAATCATACCATTAGAAGACATAACAATAAAATTGCATCATTTAATGTGATTTATGTGTGAAACGTGCTTCTTTGCAGTTCTTTAAATTAATACATCAGATGCCTGAGTCCCCATGGTTTATAACAGCCTACAATGACCTAAGGCAGTTTCCAAGATCCTTGCGCTACATTTCTACCTGACTTTGAGTCCCAAACATGTCTCAGTGCCATAACTTTGATAACTCTTATCCATGGTCTGTCATTTTTTGACAGAAGGTTAGTGCTGCATTGTCATTACCGTTCTGTGGCAAGCAATCACACGCTGAAAGAGAGAGTGAAAATGGCATTATCAGGACCCACTACCACAGAATCTGTTTCGAATTTGTATACAAAGCCATTTCAATACCCCGGTGTGATGGATGTGGTAATGTTTTACAGTACAATTTCATCTACAGATGTTGCTAAAGGACAATACTCCACTACATCGACTAATGCATTTCTCTGGAAATAACCTTCTGGTTTCAGGAGGGCTTCATTCTGCATAAGGTGCCATCCAGCATGAAGAAAGGTGTCAATATGTGGCCTAGAGTTATTATCTGTGTAACCTACACCTCAGTAAAGCAATGAGACACCCAGATTAATGGCTAATGGCCGGGATGACATTTCTGTCTTAACCCATGCTGTCTGACCAAAGGTTAAAACCATCACATGCGTCGTATGGCATCAGACTTTGAAATACAGTCATGACAGTAGGGAATTTCAGAACAGATCTCTGCCTTCATTCTCTTTTATTCCTCTTGTGGATTTAAGTCAGTTTCCTAAAATACTGCTTAATCTGATTTTAGAGATTTAATAACAATCTATTGACCAAGACAGGACAAATATCGGAGCTCTCCCTAGCTTTTTCACTGTGGCAGGTTTCTTTCAGAACATTTTTTCCTATTTGGTCCTATATTGAGAAACATCTTCTTGTTCCATATAAATGTAAGAATTCTTCACAGTGAAGTTGATGGAGCACTGGAAGGGGCTGCCCAGAGGAGTTGTGGAGTCTCCTTCTCTGAAGACATTTAAAACCCACCTGGACATGTTCCCGTGCAACTTGGTCTAGGTGATCCTGCTGTGGCAGGGGGATTGGACTGGATGATCTTTCGAGGTCCCTTCCGATCCCTAATGATTCT